>JAUIMM010000982.1:0-711203 GCA_031769625.1 Taudactylus pleione
CAGTCATCACCCAGACACATCTCCTGGTGTTCCTGTATAATGTCCCATTCCTAGCAGTCACCTCTCCAGTCATCACCCAGACACATCCCCTGGTGTTACTGTATAATGTCCCATTCCCAGCAATCACCTCTCCATTCATCACCCAGACACATTCCCTGGGTGTTACTGTATAATGTCCCCATTCCCAGCAGTCACCTCTCCAGTCATCACCCAGACACATCACCTGGTGTTACTGTATAATGTCCTATTCCCAGCAGTCACCTCTCCAGTCCTCACCCAGGACACATCTCCTGGTGTTACTGTATAATGTCCCATTCCCAGCAATCACCTCTCCAGTCATCACCCAGACACATCCCCCGGTGTTACTGTATAATGTCCCATTCCCAGCAGTCTCCTCTCCAGTCATCACCCAGACACATCCCCTGGTTGTTACTGTATAATGTCCCATTCAAAGCAGTCACCTCTCCAGTCATCCCCTGGTGTTACTGTATAATGTCCCATTACCAGCAGTCACCTCTCCAGTCATCACCCAGACACATCACCTGGTGTTGCTGTATAATGTCCTATTCCCAGCAGTCACCTCTCCAGTCCTCACCAAGACACATCTTCTGGTGTTACTGTATAATGTCCCATTCCCAGCAGTCACCTCTCCATTCATCACCCAGACACATCCCCTGGTGTTACTGTATAATGTCCCATTCCCAGCAGTCTCCTCTCCAGTCATCACCCAGACACATCCCCTTGGTGTTACTGTATAATGTCCCATTCCCCAGCAATCACCTCTCCAGTCATCACTCAGTCACATTCCCTGGTGTTACTGTATAATATCCCATTCCCAGCAGTCACCTCCCCAGTCATCACCCAGACACATCTCCTGGTGTTACTGTATAATGTCCCATTCCCAGCAGTCACCTCTCCATTCATCACCCAGACACATCCCCTGGTGTTACTGTATAATGTCCCATTCCCAGCAATCACCTCTCCAGTCATCACCCAGACACATCCCCCGGTGTTACTGTATAATGTCCCATTCCCAGCAGTCTCCTCTCCAGTCATCTCCAGACACGATCCCCCGGTGTTACTGTATAATGTCCCATTCCCAGCAATCACCTCTCCAGTCATCACCCAGACACATCCCCCGGTGTTACTGTATAATGTCCCATTCCCAGCAGGTCACCTCTCCAGTCATCACCCAGACACATCCCCTGGTGTTACTGTATAATGTCCCATTCAAAGCAGTCACCTCTCCAGTCATCCTCCTGGTGTTACTGTATAATGTCCCATTCCCAGCAATCACCTCTCCAGTCATCACCCAGACACATCCCCTGGTGTTACTGTATAATGTCCCATTCCCAGCAATCACCTCTCCATTCATCACCCAGACACATTCCCTGGTGTTACTGTATAATGTCCCCATTCCCAGCAGTCACCTCTTCCAGTCATCACCCAGACACATCACCTGGTGTTACTGTATAATGTCCTATTCCCAGCAGTCACCTCTCCAGTCCTCACCCAGACACATCTCCTGGTGTTACTGTATAATGTCCCATTCCCAGCAATCACCTCTCCAGTCATCACCCAGACACATCCCCCGGTGTTACCTGTATAATGTCCCATTCCAGCAGTCTCCTCTCCAGTCATCACCCAGACACATCCCCTGGTGTTACTGTATAATGTCCCATTCAAAGCAGTCACCTCTCCAGTCCATCCCCTGGTGTTACTGTATATATGTCCCATTACCAGCAGTCACCTCTCCAGTCATCACCCAGACACATCACCTGGTGTTGCTGTATAATGTCCTATTCCCAGCAGTTACCTCTCCAGTCCTTACCAAGACACATCTTCTGGTGTTACTGTATAATGTCCCATTCCCAGCAGTCACCTCTCCATTCATCACCCAGACACATCCCCTGGTGTTACTGTATAATGTCCCATTCCCAGCAATCACCTCTCCAGTCATCACTCAGTCAAATTCCCTGGTGTTACTGTATAATATCCCAATCCCAGCAGTCACCTCCCCAGTCATCACCCAGACACATCTCCTGGTTGTTACTGTATAATGTCCCATTCCCAGCAGTCACCTCTCCATTCATCACCCAGACACATCCCCTGGTGTTACTGTATAATGTCCCATTCCCAGCAATCACCTCTCCAGTCATCACCCAGACACATCCCCCGGTGTTACTGTATAATGTCCCATTCCCAGCAGTCTCCTCTCCAGTCATCTCCCAGACACATCCCCCGGTGTTACTGTATAATGTCCCATTCCCAGCAATCACCTCTCCAGTCATCACCCAGACACATCCCCCGGTGTTACTGTATAATGTCCCATTCCCAGCAGTCACCTCTCCAGTCATCACCCAGACACATTCCCTGTATAATGTCCCATTCCCAGCAGTCACCTCCCCAAGTCATCACCCAGACACATCTCCTGGTGTTACTGTATAATGTCCCCATTCCCAGCAGTCACCTCTCCAGTCATCACCCAGACACATCCCCTGGTGTTACTGTATAATGTCCCATTCCCAGCAGTCACCTCTCCCATTCATCACCCAGACACATCCCCTGGTGTTACTGTATAATGTCCCATTCCCAGCAGTCTCCTCTCCAGTCATCACCCAGACACATCCCCCGGTGTTACTGTATAATGTCCCATTCCCAGCAATCACCTCTCCAGTCATCACCCAGACACATCCCCCGGTGTTACTGTATAATGTCCCATTCCCAGCAGTCACCTCCCCAGTCATCACCCAGACACATCTCCTGTATAATGTCCCATTCCCAACAGTCACCTCCCCAGTCATCACCCAGACACATCTCCTGGTGTTACTGTTTAATGTCCCATTCCCAGCAGTCACCTCTCCAGTCATCACCCAGACACATCCCCTGGTGTTACTGTATAATGTCCCATTCTCAGCAGTCACCTCTCCAGTCATCACCCAGGACACATCCCCCGGTGTTACTGTATAATGGTCCCATTCCCCGCTGTCACCTCTCCAATCATCACCCAGGACACATCCCCCGGTGTTACTGTATAATGTCCCATTCCCCGCAGTCACCTCTCCAGTCATCACCCAGACACATCCCCCCGGTGTTACTGTATAATGTCCCCATTCCCAGCAGTCACCTCCCCAGTCATCACCCAGACAGACATCTCTCTGGTGTTCCTGTATAATGTCCCATTCACCAGCAGTCACCTCTCCAGTCATCACCCAGACACAATCCCCTGGTGTTACTGTATAATGTCCCATTCCCACCAGTCACCTCTCCAGTCATCAGCCAGACACATTCCCTGTATAATGTCCCATTCCCAGCAGTCACCTCCCCAGTCATCACCCAGACACATCTCCTGGTGTTACTGTATAATGTCCCATTCCTAGCAGTCACCTCTCCAGTCGTCACCCAGACACATCCCTTGTGTGTTACTGTATAATGTCCCATTCCCAGCAGTCACCTCTCCAGTCATCACCCAGGACACATCCCCTGGTGTTACTGTATAATGTCCCATTCCCAGCAGTCACCTCTCCAGTCATCACCCAGACACATTCCCTGTATAATGTCCCATTCCCAGCAGTCACCTCCCCAGTCATCACCCAGACACATCTCCTGGTGTTACTGTATAATGTCCCATTCCCAGCAGTCACCTCTCCAGTCATCACCCAGACACATCCCCTGGTGTTACTGTATAATGTCCCATTCCCAGCAGTCAGCTCTCCATTCATCCACCCAGACACATCCCTTGGTGTTACTGTATAATGTCCCATTCCCAGCAGTGTCTTCTCTCCAGTCATCACCCAGACACATCCCCCGGTGTTACTGTATAATGTCCCATTCCCAGCAATCACCTCTCCAGTCATCACCCAGACACATCCCCCGGTGTTACTGTATAATGTCCCATTCCCAGCAGTCACCTCTCCAGTCATCACCCACACACATTCCCTGTATAATGTCCCATTCCCAACAGTCACCTCCCCAGTCATCACCCAGACACATCTCCTGGTGTTACTGTATAATGTCCCATTCCCAGCAGTCACCTCTCCAGTCATCACCCAGACACATCCCCTGGTGTTACTGTATAATGTCCCATTCAAAGCAGTCACCTCTCCAGTCATCCCCTGGTGTTACTGTATAATGTCCCATTACCAGCAGTCACCTCTCCAGTCATCACCCAGACACATCACCTGGTGTTGCTGTATAATGTCCTATTCCCAGCAGTCACCTCTCCAGTCCTCACCAAGACACATCTTCTGGTGTTACTGTATAATGTCCCATTCCCAGCAGTCACCTCTCCATTCATCACCCAGACACATCCCCTGGTGTTACTGTATAATGTCCCATTCCCAGCAGTCTCCTCTCCAGTCATCACCCAGACACATCCCCTGGTGTTACTGTATAATGTCCCATTCCCAGCAATCACCTCTCCAGTCATCACCCAGACACATCCCCCGGTGTTACTGTATAATGTCCCATTCCCAGCAGTCTCCTCTCCAGTCATCTCCCAGACACATCCCCCGGTGTTACTGTATAATGTCCCATTCCCAGCAATCACCTCTCCAGTCATCACCCAGACACATCCCCCGGTGTTACTGTATAATGTCCCATTCCCAGCAGTCACCTCTCCAGTCATCACCCAGACACATCCCCTGGTGTTACTGTATAATGTCCCATTCAAAGCAGTCACCTCTCCAGTCATCCCCTGGTGTTACTGTATAATGTCCCATTCCCAGCAATCACCTCTCCAGTCATCACCCAGACACATCCCCTGGTGTTACTGTATAATGTCCCATTCCCAGCAATCACCTCTCCATTCATCACCCAGACTCATTCCCTGGTGTTACTGTATAATGTCCCATTCCCAGCAGTCACCTCTCCAGTCATCACCCAGACACATCACCTGGTGTTACTGTATAATGTCCTATTCCCAGCAGTCACCTCTCCAGTCCTCACCCAGACACATCTCCTGGTGTTACTGTATAATGTCCCATTCCCAGCAATCACCTCTCCAGTCATCACCCAGACACATCCCCCGGTGTTACTGTATAATGTCCCATTCCCAGCAGTCTCCTCTCCAGTCATCACCCAGACACATCCCCTGGTGTTACTGTATAATGTCCCATTCAAAGCAGTCACCTCTCCAGTCATCCCCTGGTGTTACTGTATAATGTCCCATTACCAGCAGTCACCTCTCCAGTCATCACCCAGACACATCACCTGGTGTTGCTGTATAATGTCCTATTCCCAGCAGTTACCTCTCCAGTCCTCACCAAGACACATCTTCTGGTGTTACTGTATAATGTCCCATTCCCAGCAGTCACCTCTCCATTCATCACCCAGACACATCCCCTGGTGTTACTGTATAATGTCCCATTCCCAGCAGTCTCCTCTCCAGTCATCACCCAGACACATCCCCTGGTGTTACTGTATAATGTCCCATTCCCAGCAATCACCTCTCCAGTCATCACTCAGTCACATTCCCTGGTGTTACTGTATAATATCCCATTCCCAGCAGTCACCTCCCCAGTCATCACCCAGACACATCTCCTGGTGTTACTGTATAATGTCCCATTCCCAGCAATCACCTCTCCAGTCATCACCCAGACACATCCCCCGGTGTTACTGTATAATGTCCCATTCCCAGCAGTCTCCTCTCCAGTCATCACCCAGACACATCCCCTGGTGTTACTGTATAATGTCCCATTCAAAGCAGTCACCTCTCCAGTCATCCCCTGGTGTTACTGTATAATGTCCCATTACCAGCAGTCACCTCTCCAGTCATCACCCAGACACATCACCTGGTGTTGCTGTATAATGTCCTATTCCCAGCAGTCACCTCTCCAGTCCTCACCAAGACACATCTTCTGGTGTTACTGTATAATGTCCCATTCCCAGCAGTCACCTCTCCATTCATCACCCAGACACATCCCCTGGTGTTACTGTATAATGTCCCATTCCCAGCAGTCTCCTCTCCAGTCATCACCCAGACACATCCCCTGGTGTTACTGTATAATGTCCCATTCCCAGCAATCACCTCTCCAGTCATCACTCAGTCACATTCCCTGGTGTTACTGTATAATATCCCATTCCCAGCAGTCACCTCCCCAGTCATCACCCAGACACATCTCCTGGTGTTACTGTATAATGTCCCATTCCCAGCAGTCACCTCTCCATTCATCACCCAGACACATCCCCTGGTGTTACTGTATAATGTCCCATTCCCAGCAATCACCTCTCCAGTCATCACCCAGACACATCCCCCGGTGTTACTGTATAATGTCCCATTCCCAGCAGTCTCCTCTCCAGTCATCTCCCAGACACATCCCCCGGTGTTACTGTATAATGTCCCATTCCCAGCAATCACCTCTCCAGTCATCACCCAGACACATCCCCCGGTGTTACTGTATAATGTCCCATTCCCAGCAGTCACCTCTCCAGTCATCACCCAGACACATCCCCTGGTGTTACTGTATAATGTCCCATTCAAAGCAGTCACCTCTCCAGTCATCCCCTGGTGTTACTGTATAATGTCCCATTCCCAGCAATCACCTCTCCAGTCATCACCCAGACACATCCCCTGGTGTTACTGTATAATGTCCCATTCCCAGCAATCACCTCTCCATTCATCACCCAGACACATTCCCTGGTGTTACTGTATAATGTCCCATTCCCAGCAGTCACCTCTCCAGTCATCACCCAGACACATCACCTGGTGTTACTGTATAATGTCCTATTCCCAGCAGTCACCTCTCCAGTCCTCACCCAGACACATCTCCTGGTGTTACTGTATAATGTCCCATTCCCAGCAATCACCTCTCCAGTCATCACCCAGACACATCCCCCGGTGTTACTGTATAATGTCCCATTCCCAGCAGTCTCCTCTCCAGTCATCACCCAGACACATCCCCTGGTGTTACTGTATAATGTCCCATTCAAAGCAGTCACCTCTCCAGTCATCCCCTGGTGTTACTGTATAATGTCCCATTACCAGCAGTCACCTCTCCAGTCATCACCCAGACACATCACCTGGTGTTGCTGTATAATGTCCTATTCCCAGCAGTTACCTCTCCAGTCCTTACCAAGACACATCTTCTGGTGTTACTGTATAATGTCCCATTCCCAGCAGTCACCTCTCCATTCATCACCCAGACACATCCCCTGGTGTTACTGTATAATGTCCCATTCCCAGCAATCACCTCTCCAGTCATCACTCAGTCAAATTCCCTGGTGTTACTGTATAATATCCCAATCCCAGCAGTCACCTCCCCAGTCATCACCCAGACACATCTCCTGGTGTTACTGTATAATGTCCCATTCCCAGCAGTCACCTCTCCATTCATCACCCAGACACATCCCCTGGTGTTACTGTATAATGTCCCATTCCCAGCAATCACCTCTCCAGTCATCACCCAGACACATCCCCCGGTGTTACTGTATAATGTCCCATTCCCAGCAGTCTCCTCTCCAGTCATCTCCCAGACACATCCCCCGGTGTTACTGTATAATGTCCCATTCCCAGCAATCACCTCTCCAGTCATCACCCAGACACATCCCCCGGTGTTACTGTATAATGTCCCATTCCCAGCAGTCACCTCTCCAGTCATCACCCAGACACATTCCCTGTATAATGTCCCATTCCCAGCAGTCACCTCCCCAGTCATCACCCAGACACATCTCCTGGTGTTACTGTATAATGTCCCATTCCCAGCAGTCACCTCTCCAGTCATCACCCAGACACATCCCCTGGTGTTACTGTATAATGTCCCATTCCCAGCAGTCACCTCTCCATTCATCACCCAGACACATCCCCTGGTGTTACTGTATAATGTCCCATTCCCAGCAGTCTCCTCTCCAGTCATCACCCAGACACATCCCCCGGTGTTACTGTATAATGTCCCATTCCCAGCAATCACCTCTCCAGTCATCACCCAGACACATCCCCCGGTGTTACTGTATAATGTCCCATTCCCAGCAGTCACCTCCCCAGTCATCACCCAGACACATCTCCTGTATAATGTCCCATTCCCAACAGTCACCTCCCCAGTCATCACCCAGACACATCTCCTGGTGTTACTGTTTAATGTCCCATTCCCAGCAGTCACCTCTCCAGTCATCACCCAGACACATCCCCTGGTGTTACTGTATAATGTCCCATTCTCAGCAGTCACCTCTCCAGTCATCACCCAGACACATCCCCCGGTGTTACTGTATAATGTCCCATTCCCCGCTGTCACCTCTCCAATCATCACCCAGACACATCCCCCGGTGTTACTGTATAATGTCCCATTCCCCGCAGTCACCTCTCCAGTCATCACCCAGACACATCCCCCGGTGTTACTGTATAATGTCCCATTCCCAGCAGTCACCTCCCCAGTCATCACCCAGACACATCTCCTGGTGTTCCTGTATAATGTCCCATTCCCAGCAGTCACCTCTCCAGTCATCACCCAGACACATCCCCTGGTGTTACTGTATAATGTCCCATTCCCACCAGTCACCTCTCCAGTCATCAGCCAGACACATTCCCTGTATAATGTCCCATTCCCAGCAGTCACCTCCCCAGTCATCACCCAGACACATCTCCTGGTGTTACTGTATAATGTCCCATTCCTAGCAGTCACCTCTCCAGTCGTCACCCAGACACATCCCTTGGTGTTACTGTATAATGTCCCATTCCCAGCAGTCACCTCTCCAGTCATCACCCAGACACATCCCCTGGTGTTACTGTATAATGTCCCATTCCCAGCAGTCACCTCTCCAGTCATCACCCAGACACATTCCCTGTATAATGTCCCATTCCCAGCAGTCACCTCCCCAGTCATCACCCAGACACATCTCCTGGTGTTACTGTATAATGTCCCATTCCCAGCAGTCACCTCTCCAGTCATCACCCAGACACATCCCCTGGTGTTACTGTATAATGTCCCATTCCCAGCAGTCAGCTCTCCATTCATCACCCAGACACATCCCTTGGTGTTACTGTATAATGTCCCATTCCCAGCAGTCTTCTCTCCAGTCATCACCCAGACACATCCCCCGGTGTTACTGTATAATGTCCCATTCCCAGCAATCACCTCTCCAGTCATCACCCAGACACATCCCCCGGTGTTACTGTATAATGTCCCATTCCCAGCAGTCACCTCTCCAGTCATCACCCACACACATTCCCTGTATAATGTCCCATTCCCAACAGTCACCTCCCCAGTCATCACCCAGACACATCTCCTGGTGTTACTGTATAATGTCCCATTCCCAGCAGTCACCTCTCCAGTCATCACCCAGACACATCCCCTGGTGTTACTGTATAATGTCCCATTCAAAGCAGTCACCTCTCCAGTCATCCCCTGGTGTTACTGTATAATGTCCCATTACCAGCAGTCACCTCTCCAGTCATCACCCAGACACATCACCTGGTGTTGCTGTATAATGTCCTATTCCCAGCAGTCACCTCTCCAGTCCTCACCAAGACACATCTTCTGGTGTTACTGTATAATGTCCCATTCCCAGCAGTCACCTCTCCATTCATCACCCAGACACATCCCCTGGTGTTACTGTATAATGTCCCATTCCCAGCAGTCTCCTCTCCAGTCATCACCCAGACACATCCCCTGGTGTTACTGTATAATGTCCCATTCCCAGCAATCACCTCTCCAGTCATCACCCAGACACATCCCCCGGTGTTACTGTATAATGTCCCATTCCCAGCAGTCTCCTCTCCAGTCATCTCCCAGACACATCCCCCGGTGTTACTGTATAATGTCCCATTCCCAGCAATCACCTCTCCAGTCATCACCCAGACACATCCCCCGGTGTTACTGTATAATGTCCCATTCCCAGCAGTCACCTCTCCAGTCATCACCCAGACACATCCCCTGGTGTTACTGTATAATGTCCCATTCAAAGCAGTCACCTCTCCAGTCATCCCCTGGTGTTACTGTATAATGTCCCATTCCCAGCAATCACCTCTCCAGTCATCACCCAGACACATCCCCTGGTGTTACTGTATAATGTCCCATTCCCAGCAATCACCTCTCCATTCATCACCCAGACTCATTCCCTGGTGTTACTGTATAATGTCCCATTCCCAGCAGTCACCTCTCCAGTCATCACCCAGACACATCACCTGGTGTTACTGTATAATGTCCTATTCCCAGCAGTCACCTCTCCAGTCCTCACCCAGACACATCTCCTGGTGTTACTGTATAATGTCCCATTCCCAGCAATCACCTCTCCAGTCATCACCCAGACACATCCCCCGGTGTTACTGTATAATGTCCCATTCCCAGCAGTCTCCTCTCCAGTCATCACCCAGACACATCCCCTGGTGTTACTGTATAATGTCCCATTCAAAGCAGTCACCTCTCCAGTCATCCCCTGGTGTTACTGTATAATGTCCCATTACCAGCAGTCACCTCTCCAGTCATCACCCAGACACATCACCTGGTGTTGCTGTATAATGTCCTATTCCCAGCAGTTACCTCTCCAGTCCTCACCAAGACACATCTTCTGGTGTTACTGTATAATGTCCCATTCCCAGCAGTCACCTCTCCATTCATCACCCAGACACATCCCCTGGTGTTACTGTATAATGTCCCATTCCCAGCAGTCTCCTCTCCAGTCATCACCCAGACACATCCCCTGGTGTTACTGTATAATGTCCCATTCCCAGCAATCACCTCTCCAGTCATCACTCAGTCACATTCCCTGGTGTTACTGTATAATATCCCATTCCCAGCAGTCACCTCCCCAGTCATCACCCAGACACATCTCCTGGTGTTACTGTATAATGTCCCATTCCCAGCAGTCACCTCTCCATTCATCACCCAGACACATCCCCTGGTGTTACTGTATAATGTCCCATTCCCAGCAATCACCTCTCCAGTCATCACCCAGACACATCCCCCGGTGTTACTGTATAATGTCCCATTCCCAGCAGTCTCCTCTCCAGTCATCTCCCAGACACATCCCCCGGTGTTACTGTATAATGTCCCATTCCCAGCAATCACCTCTCCAGTCATCACCCAGACACATCCCCCGGTGTTACTGTATAATGTCCCATTCCCAGCAGTCACCTCTCCAGTCATCACCCAGACACATTCCCTGTATAATGTCCCATTCCCAGCAGTCACCTCCCCAGTCATCACCCAGACACATCTCCTGGTGTTACTGTATAATGTCCCATTCCCAGCAGTCACCTCTCCAGTCATCACCCAGACACATCCCCTGGTGTTACTGTATAATGTCCCATTCCCAGCAGTCACCTCTCCATTCATCACCCAGACACATCCCCTGGTGTTACTGTATAATGTCCCATTCCCAGCAGTCTCCTCTCCAGTCATCACCCAGACACATCCCCCGGTGTTACTGTATAATGTCCCATTCCCAGCAATCACCTCTCCAGTCATCACCCAGACACATCCCCCGGTGTTACTGTATAATGTCCCATTCCCAGCAGTCACCTCTCCAGTCATCACCCACACACATTCCCTGTATAATGTCCCATTCCCAACAGTCACCTCCCCAGTCATCACCCAGATACATCTCCTGGTGTTACTGTTTAATGTCCCATTCCCCGCAGTCACCTCTCCAGTCATCACCCAGACACATCCCCTGGTGTTACTGTATAATGTCCCATTCTCAGCAGTCACCTCTCCAGTCATCACCCAGACACATCCCCCGGTGTTACTGTATAATGTCCCATTCCCCGCTGTCACCTCTCCAATCATCACCCAGACACATCCCCCGGTGTTACTGTATAATGTCCCATTCCCCGCAGTCACCTCTCCAGTCATCACCCAGACACATCCCCCGGTGTTACTGTATAATGTCCCATTCCCAGCAGTCACCTCCCCAGTCATCACCCAGACACATCTCCTGGTGTTCCTGTATAATGTCCCATTCCCAGCAGTCACCTCTCCAGTCATCACCCAGACACATCCCCTGGTGTTACTGTATAATGTCCCATTCCCACCAGTCACCTCTCCAGTCATCAGCCAGACACATTCCCTGTATAATGTCCCATTCCCAGCAGTCACCTCCCCAGTCATCACCCAGACACATCTCCTGGTGTTACTGTATAATGTCCCATTCCTAGCAGTCACCTCTCCAGTCGTCACCCAGACACATCCCTTGGTGTTACTGTATAATGTCCCATTCCCAGCAGTCACCTCTCCAGTCATCACCCAGACACATCCCCTGGTGTTACTGTATAATGTCCCATTCCCAGCAGTCACCTCTCCAGTCATCACCCAGACACATTCCCTGTATAATGTCCCATTCCCAGCAGTCACCTCCCCAGTCATCACCCAGACACATCTCCTGGTGTTACTGTATAATGTCCCATTCCCAGCAGTCACCTCTCCAGTCATCACCCAGACACATCCCCTGGTGTTACTGTATAATGTCCCATTCCCAGCAGTCACCTCTCCATTCATCACCCAGACACATCCCTTGGTGTTACTGTATAATGTCCCATTCCCAGCAGTCTTCTCTCCAGTCATCACCCAGACACATCCCCCGGTGTTACTGTATAATGTCCCATTCCCAGCAATCACCTCTCCAGTCATCACCCAGACACATCCCCCGGTGTTACTGTATAATGTCCCATTCCCAGCAGTCACCTCTCCAGTCATCACCCACACACATTCCCTGTATAATGTCCCATTCCCAACAGTCACCTCCCCAGTCATCACCCAGACACATCTCCTGGTGTTACTGTATAATGTCCCATTCCCAGCAGTCACCTCTCCAGTCATCAGCCAGACACATTCCCTGTATAATGTCCCATTCCCAGCAGTCACCTCCCCAGTCATCACCCAGACACATCTCCTGGTGTTCCTGTATAATGTCCCATTCCTAGCAGTCACCTCTCCATTCATCACCCAGACACATTCCCTGGTGTTACTGTATAATGTCCCATTCCCAGCAGTCACCTCTCCAGTCATCACCCAGACACATCACCTGGTGTTACTGTATAATGTCCTATTCCCAGCAGTCACCTCTCCAGTCCTCACCCAGACACATCCCCTGGTGTTACTGTATAATGTCCCATTCCCAGCAGTCACCTCTCCAGTCATCACCCAGACACATCCCCTGGTGTTACTGTATAATGTCCCAATCCCAGCAGTCACCTCTCCAGTCATCACCCAGACACATTCCCTGTATAATGTCCCATTCCCAGCAGTCACCTCTCCAGTCATCACCCAGACACATCCCCTGGTGTTACTGTATAATGTCCCATTCCCAGCAGTCACCTCTCCATTCATCACCCAGACACATCCCTTGGTGTTACTGTATAATGTCCCATTCCCAGCAGTCTTCTCTCCAGTCATCACCCAGACACATCCCCCGGTGTTACTGTATAATGTCCCATTCCCAGCAATCACCTCTCCAGTCATCACGCAGACACATCCCCCGGTGTTACTGTATAATGTCCCATTCCCAGCAGTCACCTCTCCAGTCATCACCCACACACATTCCCTGTATAATGTCCCATTCCCAACAGTCACCTCCCCAGTCATCACCCAGAAACATCTCCTGGTGTAACTGTATAATGTCCCATTCCCAGCAGTCACCTCTCCAGTCATCAGCCAGACACATTCCCTGTATAATGTCCCATTCCCAGCAGTCACCTCCCCAGTCATCACCCAGACACATCTCCTGGTGTTACTGTATAATGTCCCATTCCAAGCAGTCACCTCTCCAGTCATCACCCAGACACATCCCCTGGTGTTACTGTATAATGTCCCATTCCCAGCAATCACCTCTCCATTCATCACCCAGACACATCCCCTGGTGTTACTGTATAATGTCCCATTCCCAGCAGTCACCTCTCCAGTCATCACCCAGACACATCACCTGGTGTTACTGTATAATGTCCCATTCCCAGCAGTCACCTCTCCAGTCCTCACCCAGACACATCTCCTGGTGTTACTGTATAATGTCCCATTCCCAGCAATCACCTCTCCAGTCATCACCCAGACACATCCCCCGGTGTTACTGTATAATGTCCAATTCCCAGCAGTCTCCTCTCCATTCATCATCCAGACACATCCCCCGGTGTTACTGTATAATGTCCCATTCTCAGCAGTCACCTCTCCAGTCATCACCCAGACACATCCCCCGGTGTTACTGTATAATGTCCCATTCCCCGCAGTCACCTCTCCAATCATCACCCAGACACATCCCCCGGTGTTACTGTATAATGTCCCATTCCCCACAGTCACCTCTCCAGTCATCACCCAGACACATCCCCCGGTGTTACTGTATAATGTCCCATTCCCAGCAGTCACCTCCCCAGTCATCACCCAGACACATCTCCTGGTGTTACTGTATAATGTCCCATTCCTAGCAGTCACTTCTCCAGTCATCACCCAGACACATCCCCTGGTGTTACTGTATAATGTCCCATTCCCAGCAGTCACCTCTCCAGTCATCAGCCAGACACATTCCCTGTATAATGTCCCATTCCCAGCAGTCACCTCCCCAGTCATCACCCAGACACATCTCCTGGTGTTACTGTATAATGTCCCATTCCTAGCAGTCACCTCTCCAGTCATCACCCAGACACATCCCCTGGTGTTACTGTATAATGTCCCATTCCCAGCAGTCACCTCTCCAGTCATCACCCAGACACATCCCCTGGTGTTACTGTATAATGTCCCATTCCCAGCAGTCACCTCTCCAGTCATCACCCAGACACATTCCCTGTATAATGTCCCATTCCCAGCAGTCACCTCCCCAGTCATCACCCAGACACATCTCCTGGTGTTACTGTATAATGTCCCATTCCCAGCAGTCACCTCTCCAGTCATCACCCAGACACATCCCCTGGTGTTACTCTATAATGTCCCATTCCCAGGAGTCACCTCTCCATTCATCACCCAGACACATCCCCTGGTGTTACTGTATAATGTCCCATTCCCAGCAGTCACCTCTCCAGTCATCACCCAGACACATCACCTGGTGTTACTGTATAATGTCCCATTCCCAGCAGTCACCTCTCCAGTCCTCACCAAGACACATCTCCTGGTGTTACTGTATAATGTCCCATTCCCAGCAATCACCTCTCCAGTCATCACCCAGACACATCCCCCGGTGTAACTGTATAATGTCCCATTCCCAGCAGTCTCCTCTCCATTCATCACCCAGACACATCCCCCGGTGTTACTGTATAATGTCCCATTCCCAGCAGTCACCTCTCCAGTCATCACCCAGACACATCCCCCGGTGTTACTGTATAATGTCCCATTCCCCGCAGTCACCTCTCCAGTCATCACCCAGACACATCCCCTGGTGTTACTGTATAATGTCCCATTCCCCGCAGTCACCTCTCCAGTCATCACCCAGACACATCCCCCGGTGTTACTGTATAATGTCCCATTCCCCGCAGTCACCTCTCCAGTCATCACCCAGACACATCTCCTGGTGTTACTGTATAATGTCCCATTCCCAGCAGTCACCTCCCCAGTCATCACCCAGACACATCTCCTGGTGTTACTGTATAATGTCCCATTCCCAGCAGTCACCTCTCCAGTCATCACCCAGACACATCCCCTGGTGTTACTGTATAATGTCCCATTCCCAGCAGTCACCCCTCCAGTCATCACCCAGACACATCCCCTGGTGTTACTGTATAATGTCCCATTCCCAGCAGTCACTTCTCCAGTCATCACCCAGACACATCCCCTGGTGTTACTGTAATAGTCCTATTCCCCGCAGTCACCTCTCCAGTCATCACCAAGACACATCCCCTGGTGTTACCGTATAATATCCCATTCCGAGCAGTCACCTCTCCAGTCATCACCCAGACACATCCCCTGGTGTTACTGTATAATGTCCCATTCCCAGCAATCACCTCTCCAGTCATCACCCAGACACATCCCCTGGTGTTACCGTATAATGTCCCATTCCGAGCAGTCACCTCTCCAGTCATCACCCAGACACATCCCCTGGTGTTACTGTATAATGTCCCATTCAAAGCAGTCACCTCTCCAGTCATCCCCTGGTGTTACTGTATAATGTCCCATTCCCAGCAGTCACCTCTCCAGTCATCACCCAGACACATCACCTGGTGTTGCTGTATAATGTCCTATTCCCAGCAGTCACCTCTCCAGTCCTCACCAAGACACATCTTCTGGTGTTACTGTATAATGTCCCATTCCCAGCAGTCACCTCTCCATTCATCACCCAGACACATCCCCTGGTGTTACTGTATAATGTCCCATTCCCAGCAGTCTCCTCTCCAGTCATCACCCAGACACATCCCCTGGTGTTACTGTATAATGTCCCATTCCCAGCAATCACCTCTCCAGTCATCACCCAGTCACATTCCCTGGTGTTACTGTATAATGTCCCATTCCCAGCAGTCACCTCCCCAGTCATCACCCAGACACATCTCCTGGTGTTACTGTATAATGTCCCATTCCCAGCAGTCACCTCTCCATTCATCACCCAGACACATCCCCTGGTGTTACTGTATAATGTCCCATTCCCAGCAATCACCTCTCCAGTCATCACCCAGACACATCCCCCGGTGTTACTGTATAATGTCCCATTCCCAGCAGTCTCCTCTCCAGTCATCTCCCAGACACATCCCCCGGTGTTACTGTATAATGTCCCATTCCCAGCAATCACCTCTCCAGTCATCACCCAGACACATCCCCCGGTGTTACTGTATAATGTCCCATTCCCAGCAGTCACCTCTCCAGTCATCACCCAGACACATTCCCTGTATAATGTCCCATTCCCAGCAGTCACCTCCCCAGTCATCACCCAGACACATCTCCTGGTGTTACTGTATAATGTCCCATTCCCAGCAGTCACCTCTCCAGTCATCACCCAGACACATCCCCTGGTGTTACTGTATAATGTCGCATTCCCAGCAGTCACCTCTCCATTCATCACCCAGACACATCCCCTGGTGTTACTGTATAATGTCCCATTCCCAGCAGTCTCCTCTCCAGTCATCACCCAGACACATCCCCCGGTGTTACTGTATAATGTCCCATTCCCAGCAATCACCTCTCCAGTCATCACCCAGACACATCCCCCGGTGTTACTGTATAATGTCCCATTCCCAGCAGTCACCTCTCCAGTCATCACCCAGACACATTCCCTGTATAATGTCCCATTCCCAGCAGTCACCTCCCCAGTCATCACCCAGACACATCCCCTGGTGTTACTGTATAATGTCCCATTCCCAGCAGTCACCTCTCCATTCATCACCCAGACACATCCCCTGGTGTTACTGTATAATGTCCCATTCCCAGCAGTCTCCTCTCCAGTCATCACCCAGACACATCCCCCGGTGTTACTGTATAATGTCCCATTCCCAGCAATCACCTCTCCAGTCATCACCCAGACATATCCCCCGGTGTTACTGTATAATGTCCCATTCCCAGCAGTCACCTCTCCAGTCATCACCCAGACACATTCCCTGTATAATGTCCCATTCCCAACAGTCACCTCCCCAGTCATCACCCAGACACATCTCCTGTATAATGTCCCATTCCCAACAGTCACCTCCCCAGTCATCACCCAGACACATCTCCTGGTGTTACTGTTTAATGTCC
This sequence comes from Taudactylus pleione, assembly GCA_031769625.1. Classification (NCBI taxonomy): domain Eukaryota; kingdom Metazoa; phylum Chordata; class Amphibia; order Anura; family Myobatrachidae; genus Taudactylus; species Taudactylus pleione. Next base: position 17,568 of record JAUIMM010000982.1, read on the forward strand.
CATTCCCAGCAGTCACCTCTCCAGTCATCACCCAGACACATCCCCTGGTGTTACTGTATAATGTCCCATTCTCAGCAGTCACCTCTCCAGTCATCACCCAGACACATCCCCCGGTGTTACTGTATAATGTCCCATTCCCCGCTGTCACCTCTCCAATCATCACCCAGACACATCCCCCGGTGTTACTGTATAATGTCCCATTCCCCGCAGTCACCTCTCCAGTCATCACCCAGACACATCCCCCGGTGTTACTGTATAATGTCCCATTCCCAGCAGTCACCTCCCCAGTCATCACCCAGACACATCTCCTGGTGTTCCTGTATAATGTCCCATTCCCAGCAGTCACCTCTCCAGTCATCACCCAGACACATCCCCTGGTGTTACTGTATAATGTCCCATTCCCACCAGTCACCTCTCCAGTCATCAGCCAGACACATTCCCTGTATAATGTCCCATTCCCAGCAGTCACCTCCCCAGTCATTACCCAGACACATCTCCTGGTGTTACTGTATAATGTCCCATTCCTAGCAGTCACCTCTCCAGTCGTCACCCAGACACATCCCTTGGTGTTACTGTATAATGTCCCATTCCCAGCAGTCACCTCTCCAGTCATCACCCAGACACATCCCCTGGTGTTACTGTATAATGTCCCATTCCCAGCAGTCACCTCTCCAGTCATCACCCAGACACATTCCCTGTATAATGTCCCATTCCCAGCAGTCACCTCCCCAGTCATCACCCAGACACATCTCCTGGTGTTACTGTATAATGTCCCATTCCCAGCAGTCACCTCTCCAGTCATCACCCAGACACATCCCCTGGTGTTACTGTATAATGTCCCATTCCCAGCAATCACCTCTCCAGTCATCACCCAGACACATCCCCCGGTGTTACTGTATAATGTCCCATTCCCAGCAGTCACCTCTCCAGTCATCACCCACACACATTCCCTGTATAATGTCCCATTCCCAACAGTCACCTCCCCAGTCATCACCCAGACACATCTCCTGGTGTTACTGTATAATGTCCCATTCCCAGCAGTCACCTCTCCAGTCATCAGCCAGACACATTCCCTGTATAATGTCCCATTCCCAGCAGTCACCTCCCCAGTCATCACCCAGACACATCTCCTGGTGTTCCTGTATAATGTCCCATTCCTAGCAGTCACCTCTCCAGTCATCACCCAGACACATCCCCTGGTGTTACTGTATAATGTCCCATTCCCAGCAATCACCTCTCCATTCATCACCCAGACACATTCCCTGGTGTTACTGTATAATGTCCCATTCCCAGCAGTCACCTCTCCAGTCATCACCCAGACACATCACCTGGTGTTACTGTATAATGTCCTATTCCCAGCAGTCACCTCTCCAGTCCTCACCCAGACACATCTCCTGGTGTTACTGTATAATGTCCCATTCCCAGCAATCACCTCTCCAGTCATCACCCAGACACATCCCCCGGTGTTACTGTATAATGTCCCATTCCCAGCAGTCTCCTCTCCAGTCATCACCCAGACACATCCCCTGGTGTTACTGTATAATGTCCCATTCAAAGCAGTCACCTCTCCAGTCATCCCCTGGTGTTACTGTATAATGTCCCATTACCAGCAGTCACCTCTCCAGTCATCACCCAGACACATCACCTGGTGTTGCTGTATAATGTCCTATTCCCAGCAGTCACCTCTCCAGTCCTCACCAAGACACATCTTCTGGTGTTACTGTATAATGTCCCATTCCCAGCAGTCACCTCTCCATTCATCACCCAGACACATCCCCTGGTGTTACTGTATAATGTCCCATTCCCAGCAGTCTCCTCTCCAGTCATCACCCAGACACATCCCCTGGTGTTACTGTATAATGTCCCATTCCCAGCAATCACCTCTCCAGTCATCACTCAGTCACATTCCCTGGTGTTACTGTATAATGTCCCATTCCCAGCAGTCACCTCCCCAGTTATCACCCAGACACATCTCCTGGTGTTACTGTATAATGTCCCATTCCCAGCAGTCACCTCTCCATTCATCACCCAGACACATCCCCTGGTGTTACTGTATAATGTCCCATTCCCAGCAATCACCTCTCCAGTCATCACCCAGACACATCCCCCGGTGTTACTGTATAATGTCCCATTCCCAGCAGTCTCCTCTCCAGTCATCTCCCAGACACATCCCCCGGTGTTACTGTATAATGTCCCATTCCCCGCAGTCACCTCTCCAGTCATCACCCAGACACATCCCCCGGTGTTACTGTATAATGTCCCATTCCCAGCAGTCACCTCCCCAGTCATCACCCAGACACATCTCCTGGTGTTCCTGTATAATGTCCCATTCCCAGCAGTCACCTCTCCAGTCATCACCCAGACACATCCCCTGGTGTTACTGTATAATGTCCCATTCCCACCAGTCACCTCTCCAGTCATCAGCCAGACACATTCCCTGTATAATGTCCCATTCCCAGCAGTCACCTCCCCAGTCATTACCCAGACACATCTCCTGGTGTTACTGTATAATGTCCCATTCCTAGCAGTCACCTCTCCAGTCGTCACCCAGACACATCCCTTGGTGTTACTGTATAATGTCCCATTCCCAGCAGTCACCTCTCCAGTCATCACCCAGACACATCCCCTGGTGTTACTGTATAATGTCCCATTCCCAGCAGTCACCTCTCCAGTCATCACCCAGACACATTCCCTGTATAATGTCCCATTCCCAGCAGTCACCTCCCCAGTCATCACCCAGACACATCTCCTGGTGTTACTGTATAATGTCCCATTCCCAGCAGTCACCTCTCCAGTCATCACCCAGACACATCCCCTGGTGTTACTGTATAATGTCCCATTCCCAGCAATCACCTCTCCAGTCATCACCCAGACACATCCCCCGGTGTTACTGTATAATGTCCCATTCCCAGCAGTCACCTCTCCAGTCATCACCCACACACATTCCCTGTATAATGTCCCATTCCCAACAGTCACCTCCCCAGTCATCACCCAGACACATCTCCTGGTGTTACTGTATAATGTCCCATTCCCAGCAGTCACCTCTCCAGTCATCAGCCAGACACATTCCCTGTATAATGTCCCATTCCCAGCAGTCACCTCCCCAGTCATCACCCAGACACATCTCCTGGTGTTCCTGTATAATGTCCCATTCCTAGCAGTCACCTCTCCAGTCATCACCCAGACACATCCCCTGGTGTTACTGTATAATGTCCCATTCCCAGCAATCACCTCTCCATTCATCACCCAGACACATTCCCTGGTGTTACTGTATAATGTCCCATTCCCAGCAGTCACCTCTCCAGTCATCACCCAGACACATCACCTGGTGTTACTGTATAATGTCCTATTCCCAGCAGTCACCTCTCCAGTCCTCACCCAGACACATCTCCTGGTGTTACTGTATAATGTCCCATTCCCAGCAATCACCTCTCCAGTCATCACCCAGACACATCCCCCGGTGTTACTGTATAATGTCCCATTCCCAGCAGTCTCCTCTCCAGTCATCACCCAGACACATCCCCTGGTGTTACTGTATAATGTCCCATTCAAAGCAGTCACCTCTCCAGTCATCCCCTGGTGTTACTGTATAATGTCCCATTACCAGCAGTCACCTCTCCAGTCATCACCCAGACACATCACCTGGTGTTGCTGTATAATGTCCTATTCCCAGCAGTCACCTCTCCAGTCCTCACCAAGACACATCTTCTGGTGTTACTGTATAATGTCCCATTCCCAGCAGTCACCTCTCCATTCATCACCCAGACACATCCCCTGGTGTTACTGTATAATGTCCCATTCCCAGCAGTCTCCTCTCCAGTCATCACCCAGACACATCCCCTGGTGTTACTGTATAATGTCCCATTCCCAGCAATCACCTCTCCAGTCATCACTCAGTCACATTCCCTGGTGTTACTGTATAATGTCCCATTCCCAGCAGTCACCTCCCCAGTTATCACCCAGACACATCTCCTGGTGTTACTGTATAATGTCCCATTCCCAGCAGTCACCTCTCCAGTCATCACCCAGACACATCCCCCGGTGTTACTGTATAATGTCCCATTCCCAGCAGTCACCTCTCCAGTCATCACCCAGACACATTCCCTGTATAATGTCCCATTCCCAGCAGTCACCTCCCCAGTCATCACCCAGACACATCTCCTGGTGTTACTGTATAATGTCCCATTCCCAGCAGTCACCTCTCCAGTCATCACCCAGACACATCCCCTGGTGTTACTGTATAATGTCCCATTCCCAGCAGTCACCTCTTAATTCATCACCCAGACACATCCCCTGGTGTTACTGTATAATGTCCCATTCCCAGCAGTCTCCTCTCCAGTCATCACCCAGACACATCCCCCGGTGTTACTGTATAATGTCCCATTCCCAGCAATCACCTCTCCAGTCATCACCCAGACACATCCCCCGGTGTTACTGTATAATGTCCCATTCCCAGCAGTCACCTCTCCAGTCATCACCCACACACATTCCCTGTATAATGTCCCATTCCCAACAGTCACCTCCCCAGTCATCACCCAGATACATCTCCTGGTGTTACTGTTTAATGTCCCATTCCCAGCAGTCACCTCTCCAGTCATCACCCAGACACATCCCCTGGTGTTACTCTATAATGTCCCATTCTCAGCAGTCACCTCTCCAGTCATCACCCAGACACATCCCCCGGTGTTACTGTATAATGTCCCATTCCCCGCTGTCACCTCTCCAATCATCACCCAGACACATCCCCCGGTGTTACTGTATAATGTCCCATTCCCCGCAGTCACCTCTCCAGTCATCACCCAGACACATCCCCTGGTGTTACTGTATAATGTCCCATTCCCAGCAGTCACCTCTCCAGTCATAACCCAGACACATTCCCTGTATAATGTCCCATTCCCAGCAGTCACCTCCCCAGTCATCACCCAGACACATCTCCTGGTGTTACTGTATAATGTCCCATTCCCAGCAGTCACCTCTCCAGTCATCACCCAGACACATCCCCTGGTGTTACTGTATAATGTCCCATTCCCAGCAGTCACCTCTCCATTCATCACCCAGACACATCCCTTGGTGTTACTGTATAATGTCCCATTCCCAGCAGTCTTCTCTCCAGTCATCACCCAGACACATCCCCCGGTGTTACTGTATAATGTCCCATTCCCAGCAGTCACCTCTCCAGTCATCACCCACACACATTCCCTGTATAATGTCCCATTCCCAACAGTCACCTCCCCAGTCATCACCCAGACACATCTCCTGGTGTTACTGTATAATGTCCCATTCCCAGCAGTCACCTCTCCAGTCATCAGCCAGACACATTCCCTGTATAATGTCCCATTCCCAGCAGTCACCTCCCCAGTCATCACCCAGACACATCTCCTGGTGTTCCTGTATAATGTCCCATTCCTAGCAGTCACCTCTCCAGTCATCACCCAGACACATCCCCTGGTGTTACTGTATAATGTCCCATTCCCAGCAATCACCTCTCCATTCATCACCCAGACACATTCCCTGGTGTTACTGTATAATGTCCCATTCCCAGCAGTCACCTCTCCAGTCATCACCCAGACACATCACCTGGTGTTACTGTATAATGTCCTATTCCCAGCAGTCACCTCTCCAGTCCTCACCCAGACACATCTCCTGGTGTTACTGTATAATGTCCCATTCCCAGCAATCACCTCTCCAGTCATCACCCAGACACATCCCCCGGTGTTACTGTATAATGTCCCATTCCCAGCAGTCTCCTCTCCATTCATCATCCAGACACATCCCCCGGTGTTACTGTATAATGTACCATTCTCAGCAGTCACCTCTCCAGTCATCACCCAGACACATCCCCCGGTGTTACTGTATAATGTCCCATTCCCCGCAGTCACCTCTCCAATCATCACCCAGACACATCCCCTGGTGTTACTGTATAATGTCCCATTCCCCGCAGTCACCTCTCCAGTCATCACCCAGACACATCCCCCGGTGTTACTGTATAATGTCCCATTCCCAGCAGTCACCTCCCCAGTCATCACCCAGACACATCTCCTGGTGTTCCTGTATAATGTCCCATTCCCAGCAGTCACCTCTCCAGTCATCACCCAGACACATCCCCTGGTGTTACTGTATAATGTCCCATTCCCACCAGTCACCTCTCCAGTCATCAGCCAGACACATTCCCTGTATAATGTCCCATTCCCAGCAGTCACCTCCCCAGTCATCACCCAGACACATCTCCTGGTGTTACTGTATAATGTCCCATTCCTAGCAGTCACCTCTCCAGTCGTCACCCAGACACATCCCTTGGTGTTACTGTATAATGTCCCATTCCCAGCAGTCACCTCTCCAGTCATCACCCAGACACATCCCCTGGTGTTACTGTATAATGTCCCATTCCCAGCAGTCACCTCTCCAGTCATCACCCAGACACATTCCCTGTATAATGTCCCATTCCCAGCAGTCACCTCCCCAGTCATCACCCAGACACATCTCCTGCTGTTACTGTATAATGTCCCATTCCCAGCAGTCACCTCTCCAGTCATCACCCAGACACATCCCCCGGTGTTACTGTATAATGTCCCATTCCCAGCAATCACCTCTCCAGTCATCACCCAGACACATCCCCCGGTGTTACTGTATAATGTCCCATTCCCAGCAGTCACCTCTCCAGTCATCACCCACACACATTCCCTGTATAATGTCCCATTCCCAACAGTCACCTCCCCAGTCATCACCCAGACACATCTCCTGGTGTTACTGTATAATGTCCCATTCCCAGCAGTCACCTCTCCAGTCATCAGCCAGACACATTCCCTGTATAATGTCCCATTCCCAGCAGTCACCTCCCCAGTCATCACCCAGACACATCTCCTGGTGTTCCTGTATAATGTCCCATTCCTAGCAGTCACCTCTCCAGTCATCATCCAGACACATCCCCTGGTGTTACTGTATAATGTCCCATTCCCAGCAATCACCTCTCCATTCATCACCCAGACACATTCCCTGGTGTTACTGTATAATGTCCCATTCCCAGCAGTCACCTCTCCAGTCATCACCCAGACACATCACCTGGTGTTACTGTATAATGTCCTATTCCCAGCAGTCACCTCTCCAGTCCTCACCCAGACACATCTCCTGGTGTTACTGTATAATGTCCCATAACCAGCAATCACCTCTCCAGTCATCACCCAGACACATCCCCCGGTGTTACTGTATAATGTCCCATTCCCAGCAGTCTCCTCTCCATTCATCATCCAGACACATCCCCCAGTGTTACTGTATAATGTCCCATTCCCCGCAGTCACCTCTCCAATCATCACCCAGACACATCCCCTGGTGTTACTGTATAATGTCCCATTCCCCGCAGTCACCTCTCCAGTCATCACCCAGACACATCCCCCGGTGTTACTGTATAATGTCCCATTCCCAGCAGTCACCTCCCCAGTCATCACCCAGACACATCTCCTGGTGTTACTGTATAATGTCCCATTCCTAGCAGTCACTTCTCCAGTCATCACCCAGACACATCCCCTGGTGTTACTGTATAATGTCCCATTCCCAGCAGTCACCTCTCCAGTCATCGGCCAGACACATTCCCTGTATAATGTCCCATTCCCAGCAGTCACCTCCCCAGTCATCACCCAGACACATCTCCTGGTGTTACTGTATAATGTCCCATTCCTAGCAGTCACCTCTCCAGTCATCACCCAGACACATCCCCTGGTGTTACTGTATAATGTCCCATTCCCAGCAGTCACCTCTCCATTCATCACCCAGACACATCCCCTGGTGTTACTGTATAATGTACCATTCCCAGCAGTCACCTCTCCAGTCATCACCCAGACACATCCCCTGGTGTTACTGTATAATGTCCCATTCCCAGCAGTCACCTCTCCAGTCCTCACCAAGACACATCTCCTGGTGTTACTGTATAATGTCCCATTCCCAGCAATCACCTCTCCAGTCATCACCCAGACACATCCCCCGGTGTTACTGTATAATGTCCCATTCCCAGCAGTCTCCTCTCCATTCATCACCCAGACACATCCCCCGGTGTTACTGTATAATGTCCCATTCCCAGCAGTCACCTCTCCAGTCATCACCCAGACACATCCCCCGGTGATACTGTATAATGTCCCATTCCCCGCAGTCACCTCTCCAGTCATCACCCAGACACATCCCCCGGTGTTACTGTATAATGTCCCATTCCCCGCAGTCACCTCTCCAGTCATCACCCAGACACATCCCCCGGTGTTACTGTATAATGTCCCATTCCCCGCAGTCACCTCTCCAGTCATCACGCAGACACATCTCCCGGTGTTACTGTATAATGTCCCATTCCCCGCAGTCACCTCTCCAGTCATCACCCAGACACATCTCCTGGTGTTACTGTATAATGTCCCATTCCCAGCAGTCACCTCCCCAGTCATCACCCAGACACATCTCCTGGTGTTACTGTATAATGTCCCATTCCCAGCAGTCACCTCTCCAGTCATCACCCAGACACATCCCCTGGTGTTACTGTATAATGTCCCATTCCCAGCAGTCACCCCTCCAGTCATCACCCAGACACATCCCCTGGTGTTACTGTATAATGTCCCATTCCCAGCAGTCACTTCTCCAGTCATCACCCAGACACATCCCCTGGTGTTACTGTATAATGTCCCATTCCCAGCAGTCACCCCTCCAGTCATCACCCAGACACATCCCCTGGTGTTACCGTATAATGTCCCATTCCGAGCAGTCACCTCTCCAGTCATCACCCAGACACATCTCCTGGTGTTACTGTATAATGTCCCATTCAAAGCAGTCACCTCTCCAGTCATCCCCTGGTGTTACTGTATAATGTCCCATTCCCAGCAGTCACCTCTCCAGTCATCACCCAAACACATCACCTGGTGTTGCTGTATAATGTCCTATTCCCAGCAGTCACCTCTCCAGTCCTCACCAAGACACTTCTTCTGGTGTTACTGTATAATGTCCCATTCCCAGCAGTCACCTCTCCATTCATCACCCAGACACATCCCCTGGTGTTACTGTATAATGTCCCATTCCCAGCAGTCTCCTCTCCAGTCATCACCCAGACACATCCCCTGGTGTTACTGTATAATGTCCCATTTCCAGCAATCACCTCTCCAGTCATCACCCAGTCACATTCCCTGGTGTTACTGTATAATGTCCCATTCCTAGCAGTCACCTCCCAAGTCATCACCCAGACACATCTCCTGGTGTTACTGTATAATGTCCTATTCCCAGCAGTCACCTCTCCATTCATCACCCAGACACATCCCCTGGTGTTACTGTATAATGTCCCATTCCCAGCAATCACCTCTCCAGTCATCACCCAGACATATCCCCCGGTGTTACTGTATAATGTCCCATTCCCAGCAGTCTCCTCTCCAGTCATCTCCCAGACACATCCCCCGGTGTTACTGAATAATGTCCCATTCCCAGCAGTCACCTCCCCAGTCATCATCCAGATACATCTCCTGGTGTTACTGTATAATGTCCCATTCCCAGCAGTCACCTCTCCATTCATCACCCAGACACATCCCCTGGTGTTACTGTATAATGTCCCAATCCCAGCAATCACCTCTCCAGTCATCACCCAGACACATCCCCCGGTGTTACTGTATAATGTCCCATTCCCAGCAGTCTCCTCTCCAGTCATCACCCAGACACATCCCCCGGTGTTACTGTATAATGTCCCATTCCCAGCAATCACCTCTCCAGTCATCACCCAGACACATCCCCCGGTGTTACTGTATAATGTCCCATTCCCAGCAGTCACCTCTCCAGTCATCACCCAGACACATTCCCTGTATAATGTCCCATTCCCCGCAGTCACCTCTCCAGTCATCACCCAGACACATCCCCCGGTGTTACTGTATAATGTCCCATTCCCCGCAGTCACCTCTCCAGTCATCACCCAGACACATCCCCTGGTGTTACTGTATAATGTACCATTCCCAGCAGTCACCTCTCCAGTCATCACCCAGACACATCCCCTGGTGTTACTGTATAATGTCCCATTCCCAGCAGTCACCTCTCCAGTCCTCACCCAGACACATCTCCTGGTGTTACTGTATAATGTCCCATTCCCCGCAGTCACCTCTCTAGTCATCACCCAGACACATCCCCCGGTGTTACTGTATAATGTCCCATTCCCAGCAGTCACCTCCCCAGTCATCACCCAGACACATCTCCTGGTGTTACTGTATAATGTCCCATTCCTAGCAGTCACTTCTCCAGTCATCACCCAGACACATCCCCTGGTGTTACTGTATAATGTCCCATTCCCAGCAGTCACCTCTCCAGTCATCAGCCAGACACATTCCCTGTATAATGTCCCATTCCCAGCAGTCACCTCCCCAGTCATCACCCAGACACATCTCCTGGTGTTACTGTATAATGTCCCATTCCTAGCAGTCACCTCTCCAGTCATCACCCAGACACATCCCCTGGTGTTACTGTATAATGTCCCATTCCCAGCAGTCACCTCTCCATTCATCACCCAGACACATCCCCTGGTGTTACTGTATAATGTACCATTCCCAGCAGTCACCTCTCCAGTCATCACCCAGACACATCCCCTGGTGTTACTGTATAATGTCCCATTCCCAGCAGTCACCTCTCCAGTCCTCACCAAGACACATCTCCTGGTGTTACTGTATAATGTCCCATTCCCAGCAATCACCTCTCCAGTCATCACCCAGACACATCCCCCGGTGTTACTGTATAATGTCCCATTCCCAGCAGTCTCCTCTCCATTCATCACCCAGACACATCCCCCGGTGTTACTGTATAATGTCCCATTCCCAGCAGTCACCTCTCCAGTCATCACCCAGACACATCCCCCGGTGATACTGTATAATGTCCCATTCCCCGCAGTCACCTCTCCAGTCATCACCCAGACACATCTCCTGGTGTTACTGTATAATGTCCCATTCCCAGCAGTCACCTCCCCAGTCATCACCCAGACACATCTCCTGGTGTTACTGTATAATGTCCCATTCCCAGCAGTCACCTCTCCAGTCATCACCCAGACACATCCCCTGGTGTTACTGTATAATGTCCCATTCCCAGCAGTCACCCCTCCAGTCATCACCCAGACACATCCCCTGGTGTTACTGTATAATGTCCCATTCCCAGCAGTCACTTCTCCAGTCATCACCCAGACACATCCCCTGGTGTTACTGTAATAGTCCTATTCCCCGCAGTCACCTCTCCAGTCATCAACAAGACACATCCCCTGGTGTTACCGTATAATGTCCCATTCCGAGCAGTCACCTCTCCAGTGATCACCCAGACACATCTCCTGGTGTTACTGTATAATGTCCCATTCAAAGCAGTCACCTCTCCAGTCATCCCCTGGTGTTACTGTATAATGTCCCATTCCCAGCAGTCACCTCTCCAGTCATCACCCAAACACATCACCTGGTGTTGCTGTATAATGTCCTATTCCCAGCAGTCACCTCTCCAGTCCTCACCAAGACACTTCTTCTGGTGTTACTGTATAATGTCCCATTCCCAGCAGTCACCTCTCCATTCATCACCCAGACACATCCCCTGGTGTTACTGTATAATGTCCCATTCCCAGCAGTCTCCTCTCCAGTCATCACCCAGACACATCCCCTGGTGTTACTGTATAATGTCCCATTTCCAGCAATCACCTCTCCAGTCATAACCCAGTCACATTCCCTGGTGTTACTGTATAATGTCCCATTCCCAGCAGTCACCTCCCAAGTCATCACCCAGACACATCTCCTGGTGTTACTGTATAATGTCCCATTCCCAGCAGTCACCTCTCCATTCATCACCCAGACACATCCCCTGGTGTTACTGTATAATGTCCCATTCCCAGCAATCACCTCTCCAGTCATCACACAGACATATCCCCCGGTGTTACTGTATAATGTCCCATTCCCAGCAGTCTCCTCTCCAGTCATCTCCCAGACACATCCCCCGGTGTTACTGAATAATGTCCCATTCCCAGCAGTCACCTCCCCAGTCATCATCCAGATACATCTCCTGGTGTTACTGTATAATGTCCCATTCCCAGCAGTCACCTCTCCATTCATCACCCAGACACATCCCCTGGTGTTACTGTATAATGTCCCAATCCCAGCAATCACCTCTCCAGTCATCACCCAGACACATCCCCCGGTGATACTGTATAATGTCCCATTCCCCGCAGTCACCTCTCCAGTCATCACCCAGACACATCCCCCGGTGTTACTGTATAATGTCCCATTCCCCGCAGTCACCTCTCCAGTCATCACCCAGACACATCCCCCGGTGTTACTGTATAATGTCCCATTCCCCGCAGTCACCTCTCCAGTCATCACCCAGACACATCTCCCGGTGTTACTGTATAATGTCCCATTCCCCGCAGTCACCTCTCCAGTCATCACCCAGACACATCTCCTGGTGTTACTGTATAATGTCCCATTCCCAGCAGTCACCTCCCCAGTCATCACCCAGACACATCTCCTGGTGTTACTGTATAATGTCCCATTCCCAGCAGTCACCTCTCCAGTCATCACCCAGACACATCCCCTGGTGTTACTGTATAATGTCCCATTCCCAGCAGTCACCCCTCCAGTCATCACCCAGACACATCCCCTGGTGTTACTGTATAATGTCCCATTCCCAGCAGTCACTTCTCCAGTCATCACCCAGACACATCCCCTGGTGTTACTGTATAATGTCCCATTCCCAGCAGTCACCCCTCCAGTCATCACCCAGACACATCCCCTGGTGTTACCGTATAATGTCCCATTCCGAGCAGTCACCTCTCCAGTCATCACCCAGACACATCTCCTGGTGTTACTGTATAATGTCCCATTCAAAGCAGTCACCTCTCCAGTCATCCCCTGGTGTTACTGTATAATGTCCCATTCCCAGCAGTCACCTCTCCAGTCATCACCCAAACACATCACCTGGTGTTGCTGTATAATGTCCTATTCCCAGCAGTCACCTCTCCAGTCCTCACCAAGACACTTCTTCTGGTGTTACTGTATAATGTCCCATTCCCAGCAGTCACCTCTCCATTCATCACCCAGACACATCCCCTGGTGTTACTGTATAATGTCCCATTCCCAGCAGTCTCCTCTCCAGTCATCACCCAGACACATCCCCTGGTGTTACTGTATAATGTCCCATTTCCAGCAATCACCTCTCCAGTCATCACCCAGTCACATTCCCTGGTGTTACTGTATAATGTCCCATTCCTAGCAGTCACCTCCCAAGTCATCACCCAGACACATCTCCTGGTGTTACTGTATAATGTCCCATTCCCAGCAGTCACCTCTCCATTCATCACCCAGACACATCCCCTGGTGTTACTGTATAATGTCCCATTCCCAGCAATCACCTCTCCAGTCATCACCCAGACATATCCCCCGGTGTTACTGTATAATGTCCCATTCCCAGCAGTCTCCTCTCCAGTCATCTCCCAGACACATCCCCCGGTGTTACTGAATAATGTCCCATTCCCAGCAGTCACCTCCCCAGTCATCATCCAGATACATCTCCTGGTGTTACTGTATAATGTCCCATTCCCAGCAGTCACCTCTCCATTCATCACCCAGACACATCCCCTGGTGTTACTGTATAATGTCCCAATCCCAGCAATCACCTCTCCAGTCATCACCCAGACACATCCCCCGGTGTTACTGTATAATGTCCCATTCCCAGCAGTCTCCTCTCCAGTCATCACCCAGACACATCCCCCGGTGTTACTGTATAATGTCCCATTCCCAGCAATCACCTCTCCAGTCATCACCCAGACACATCTCCTGGTGTTACTGTATAATGTCCCATTCCCAGCAGTCACCTCCCCAGTCATCACCCAGACACATCTCCTGGTGTTACTGTATAATGTCCCATTCCCAGCAGTCACCTCTCCAGTCATCACCCAGACACATCCCCTGGTGTTACTGTATAATGTCCCATTCCCAGCAGTCACCCCTCCAGTCATCACCCAGACACATCCCCTGGTGTTACTGTATAATGTCCCATTCCCAGCAGTCACTTCTCCAGTCATCACCCAGACACATCCCCTGGTGTTACTGTATAATGTCCCATTCCCAGCAGTCACCTCTCCATTCATCACCCAGACACATCCCCTGGTGTTACTGTATAATGTCCCATTCCCAGCAGTCTCCTCTCCAGTCATCACCCAGACACATCCCCTGGTGTTACTGTATAATGTCCCATTTCCAGCAATCACCTCTCCAGTCATCACCCAGTCACATTCCCTGGTGTTACTGTATAATGTCCCATTCCTAGCAGTCACCTCCCAAGTCATCACCCAGACACATCTCCTGGTGTTACTGTATAATGTCCCATTCCCAGCAGTCACCTCTCCATTCATCACCCAGACACATCCCCTGGTGTTACTGTATAATGTCCCATTCCCAGCAATCACCTCTCCAGTCATCACCCAGACATATCCCCCGGTGTTACTGTATAATGTCCCATTCCCAGCAGTCTCCTCTCCAGTCATCTCCCAGACACATCCCCCGGTGTTACTGAATAATGTCCCATTCCCAGCAGTCACCTCTCCATTCATCACCCAGACACATCCCCTGGTGTTACTGTATAATGTCCCAATCCCAGCAATCACCTCTCCAGTCATCACCCAGACACATCCCCCGGTGTTACTGTATAATGTCCCATTCCCAGCAGTCACCTCTCCAGTCATCACCCAGACACATTCCCTGTATAATGTCCCATTCCCCGCAGTCACCTCTCCAGTCATCACCCAGACACATCCCCCGGTGTTACTGTATAATGTCCCATTCCCCGCAGTCACCTCTCCAGTCATCACCCAGACACATCCCCTGGTGTTACTGTATAATGTACCATTCCCAGCAGTCACCTCTCCAGTCATCACCCAGACACATCCCCTGGTGTTACTGTATAATGTCCCATTCCCAGCAGTCACCTCTCCAGTCCTCACCCAGACACATCTCCTGGTGTTACTGTATAATGTCCCATTCCCCGCAGTCACCTCTCCAGTCATCACCCAGACACATCCCCCGGTGTTACTGTATAATGTCCCATTCCCAGCAGTCACCTCCCCAGTCATCATCCAGACACATCTCCTGGTGTTACTGTATAATGTCCCATTCCTAGCAGTCACTTCTCCAGTCATCACCCAGACACATCCCCTGGTGTTACTGTATAATGTCCCATTCCCAGCAGTCACCTCTCCAGTCATCAGCCAGACACATTCCCTGTATAATGTCCCATTCCCAGCAGTCACCTCCCCAGTCATCACCCAGACACATCTCCTGGTGTTACTGTATAATGTCCCATTCCTAGCAGTCACCTCTCCAGTCATCACCCAGACACATCCCCTGGTGTTACTGTATAATGTCCCATTCCCAGCAGTCACCTCTCCATTCATCACCCAGACACATCCCCTGGTGTTACTGTATAATGTACCATTCCCAGCAGTCACCTCTCCAGTCATCACCCAGACACATCCCCTGGTGTTACTGTATAATGTCCCATTCCCAGCAGTCACCTCTCCAGTCCTCACCAAGACACATCTCCTGGTGTTCCTGTATAATGTCCCATTCCCAGCAATCACCTCTCCAGTCATCACCCAGACACATCCCCCGGTGTTACTGTATAATGTCCCATTCCCAGCAGTCTCCTCTCCATTCATCACCCAGACACATCCCCCGGTGTTACTGTATAATGTCCCATTCCCAGCAGTCACCTCTCCAGTCATCACCCAGACACATCCCCCGGTGATACTGTATAATGTCCCATTCCCCGCAGTCACCTCTCCAGTCATCACCCAGACACATCTCCTGGTGTTACTGTATAATGTCCCATTCCCAGCAGTCACCTCCCCAGTCATCACCCAGACACATCTCCTGGTGTTACTGTATAATGTCCCATTCCCAGCAGTCACCTCTCCAGTCATCACCCAGACACATCCCCTGGTGTTACTGTATAATGTCCCATTCCCAGCAGTCACCCCTCCAGTCATCACCCAGACACATCCCCTGGTGTTACTGTATAATGTCCCATTCCCAGCAGTCACTTCTCCAGTCATCACCCAGACACATCCCCTGGTGTTACTGTAATAGTCCTATTCCCCGCAGTCACCTCTCCAGTCATCAACAAGACACATCCCCTGGTGTTACCGTATAATGTCCCATTCCGAGCAGTCACCTCTCCAGTGATCACCCAGACACATCTCCTGGTGTTACTGTATAATGTCCCATTCAAAGCAGTCACCTCTCCAGTCATCCCCTGGTGTTACTGTATAATGTCCCATTCCCAGCAGTCACCTCTCCAGTCATCACCCAAACACATCACCTGGTGTTGCTGTATAATGTCCTATTCCCAGCAGTCACCTCTCCAGTCCTCACCAAGACACTTCTTCTGGTGTTACTGTATAATGTCCCATTCCCAGCAGTCACCTCTCCATTCATCACCCAGACACATCCCCTGGTGTTACTGTATAATGTCCCATTCCCAGCAGTCTCCTCTCCAGTCATCACCCAGACACATCCCCTGGTGTTACTGTATAATGTCCCATTTCCAGCAATCACCTCTCCAGTCATAACCCAGTCACATTCCCTGGTGTTACTGTATAATGTCCCATTCCCAGCAGTCACCTCCCAAGTCATCACCCAGACACATCTCCTGGTGTTACTGTATAATGTCCCATTCCCAGCAGTCACCTCTCCATTCATCACCCAGACACATCCCCTGGTGTTACTGTATAATGTCCCATTCCCAGCAATCACCTCTCCAGTCATCACACAGACATATCCCCCGGTGTTACTGTATAATGTCCCATTCCCAGCAGTCTCCTCTCCAGTCATCTCCCAGACACATCCCCCGGTGTTACTGAATAATGTCCCATTCCCAGCAGTCACCTCCCCAGTCATCATCCAGATACATCTCCTGGTGTTACTGTATAATGTCCCATTCCCAGCAGTCACCTCTCCATTCATCACCCAGACACATCCCCTGGTGTTACTGTATAATGTCCCAATCCCAGCAATCACCTCTCCAGTCATCACCCAGACACATCCCCCGGTGTTACTGTATAATGTCCCATTCCCAGCAGTCTCCTCTCCAGTCATCACCCAGACACATCCCCCGGTGTTACTGTATAATGTCCCATTCCCAGCAATCACCTCTCCAGTCATCACCCAGACACATCCCCCGGTTTTACTGTATAATTTCCCATTCCCAGCAGTCACCTCTCCAGTCATCACCCAGACACATTCCCTGTATAATGTCCCATTCCCAGCAGTCACCTCCCCAGTCATCACCCAGACACATCTCCTGGTGTTACTTTATAATGTCCCATTCCCAGCAGTCACCTCTCCAGTCATCACCCAGACACATTCCCTGGTGTTACTGTATAATGTCCCATTCCCAGCAGTCACCTCTCCATTCATCACCCAGACACATCCCCGGGTGTTACTGTATAATGTCCCATTCCCAGCAGTCGACTCTCCAGTCATCACCCAGACACATCCCCCGGTGTTACTGTATAATGTCCCATTCCCAGCAATCACCTCTCCAGTCATCACCCAGACACATCCCCCGGTGTTACTGTATAATGTCCCATTCCCAGCAGTCACCTCTCCAGTCATCACCCAGACACATTCCCTGTATAATGTCCCATTCCCAGCAGTCACCTCTCCAGTCATCACCCAGACACATCCCCTGGTGTTACTTTATAATGTCCCATTCCCAGCAGTCACCTCTCCATTCATCACCCAGACACAGCCCCTGGTGTTACATTCCCAGCAGTCACCTCTCCAGTCATCACCCAGACACATCACCTGGTGTTACTGTATAATGTCCTATTCCCAGCAGTCACCTCTCCAGTCCTCACCAAGACACATCTCCTGGTGTTACTGTATAATGTCCCATTCCCAGCAATCACCTCTCCAGTCATCACCCAGACACATCCCCCGGTGTTACTGTATAATGTCCAATTCCCAGCAGTCTCCTCTCCATTCATCATCCAGACACATCCCCCGGTGTTACTGTATAATGTCCCATTCCCCGCAGTCACCTCTCCAATCATCACCCACACATCCCCCGGTGTTACTGTATAATGTCCCATTCCCCGCAGTCACCTCTCCAGTCATCACCCAGACACATCCCCCGGTGTTACTGTATAATGTCCCATTCCCAGCAGTCACCTCCCCAGTCATCACCCAGACACATCTCCTGGTTTTACTGTATAATGTCCCATTCCTAGCAGTCACCTCTCCAGTCATCACCCAGACACATCCCCTGGTGTTACTGTATAATGTCCCATTCCCAGCAGTCACCTCTCCAGTCATCACCCAGACACATCCCCTAGTGTTACTGTATAATGTCCCATTCCCAGCAGTCACCTCTCCAGTCATCACCCAGACACATTCCCTGTATAATGTCCCTTTCCCAGCAGTCACCTCTCCAGTCATCACCCAGACACATCCCCTGGTGTTACTGTATAATGTCCCATTCCCAGCAGTCACCTCTCCAGTCATCACCCAGACACATTCCCTGTATAATGTCCCATTCCCAGCAGTCACCTCCCCAGTCATCTACCCAGACACATCTCCTGGTGTTACTGTATAATGTCCCATTCCCAGCAGTCACCTCTCCAGTCTTCACCCAGACACATCCCCTGGTGTTACTGTATAATGTCCCATTCCCAGCAGTCACCTCTCCAGTCATCACCCAGACACATCCCCTGGTGTTACTGTATAATGTCCCATTCCCAGCAGTCACCTCTCCAGTCATCACCCAGACACATCCCCTGGTGTTACTGTATAATGTCCCATTCCCAGCAGTCACCTCTCCAGTCATCACCCAGACACATCCCCTGGTGTTACTGTATAATGTCCCATTCCCAGCAGTCACCTCTCCATTCATCACCCAGACACATCCCCTGGTGTTACTGTATAATGTCCCATTCCCAGCAGTCACCTCTCCAGTCATCACCCAGACACATCCCCTGGTGTTACTGTATAATGTCCCATTCCCAGCAGTCACCTCTCCAGTCCTCACCAAGACACATCCCCCGGTGTTACTGTATAATGTCCCATTCCCCGCAGTCACCTCTCCAGTCATCACCCAGACACATCCCCCGGTGTTACTGTATAATGTCCCATTCCCAGCAGTCTCCTCTCCAGTCATCACCCAGACACATCCCCCGGTGTAACTGTATAATGTCCCATTCCCAGCAATCACCTCTCCAGTCATCACCCAGTCACATTCCCTGGTGTTACTATATAATGTCCCATTCCCAGCAGTCACCTCCCCAGTCATCACCCAGACACATCACCTGGTGTTACTGTATAATGTCCCATTCCCAGCAGTCACCTCTCCATTCATCACCCAGACACATCCCCTGGTGTTACAGTATAATATCCCATTCCCAGCAATCACCTCTCCAGTCATCACCCAGACACATCCCCCGGTGTTACTGTATAATGTCCCATTCCCAGCAGTCACCTCCCCAGTCATCATCCAGATACATATCCTGGTGTTACTGTATAATGTCCCATTCCCATCAGTCACCTCTCCATTCATCACCCAGACACATCCCCTGGTGTTACTGTATAATGTCCCATTCCCAGCAGTCACCTCTCCAGTCATCATCCAGACACATTCCCTGTATAATGTCCCATTCCCAGCAGTCACCTCCCCAGTCATCACCCAGACACATCTCCCGGTGTTACTGTATAATGTCCCATTCCCAGCAGTCACCTCTTCAGTCATCACCCAGACACATCCCCTGGTGTTACTGTATAATGTCCCATTCCCAGCAGTCACCTCTCCATTCATCACCCAGACACATCCCCTGGTGTTACTGTATAATGTCCCATTCCCAGCAGTCTCCTCTCCAGTCATCACCCAGACACATCCCCCGGTGTTACTGTATAATGTCCCATTCCCAGCAATCACCTCTCCAGTCATCACCCAGACATATCCCCCGGTGTTACTGTATAATGTCCCATTCCCAGCAGTCACCTCTCCAGTCATCACCCAGACACATTCCCTGTATAATGTCCCATTCCCAACAGTCACCTCCCCAGTCATCACCCAGACACATCTCCTGGTGTTACTGTATAATGTCCCATTCCCAGCAGTCACCTCTCCAGTCATCAGCCAGACACATTCCCTGTATAATGTCCCATTCCCAGCAGTCACCTCCCCAGTCATCACCCAGACACATCTCCTGGTGTTACTGTATAATGTCCCATTCCAAGCAGTCACCTCTCCAGTCATCACCCAGACACATCCCCTGGTGTTACTGTATAATGTCCCATTCCCAGCAATCACCTCTCCATTCATCACCCAGACACATCCCCTGGTGTTACTGTATAATGTCCCATTCCCAGCAGTCACCTCTCCAGTCATCACCCAGACACATCACCTGGTGTTACTGTATAATGTCCCATTCCCAGCAGTCACCTCTCCAGTCCTCACCCAGACACATCTCCTGGTGTTACTGTATAATGTCCCATTCCCAGCAATCACCTCTCCAGTCATCACCCAGACACATCCCCCGGTGTTACTGTATAATGTCCAATTCCCAGCAGTCTCCTCTCCATTCATCATCCAGACACATCCCCCGGTGTTACTGTATAATGTCCCATTCTCAGCAGTCACCTCTCCAGTCATCACCCAGACACATCCCCCGGTGTTACTGTATAATGTCCCATTCCCCGCAGTCACCTCTCCAATCATCACCCAGACACATCCCCCGGTGTTACTGTATAATGTCCCATTCCCCGCAGTCACCTCTCCAGTCATCACCCAGACACATCCCCCGGTGTTACTGTATAATGTCCCATTCCCAGCAGTCACCTCCCCAGTCATCACCCAGACACATCTCCTGGTGTTACTGTATAATGTCCCATTCCTAGCAGTCACTTCTCCAGTCATCACCCAGACACATCCCCTGGTGTTACTGTATAATGTCCCATTCCCAGCAGTCACCTCTCCAGTCATCAGCCAGACACATTCCCTGTATAATGTCCCATTCCCAGCAGTCACCTCCCCAGTCATCACCCAGACACATCTCCTGGTGTTACTGTATAATGTCCCATTCCTAGCAGTCACCTCTCCAGTCATCACCCAGACACATCCCCTGGTGTTACTGTATAATGTCCCATTCCCAGCAGTCACCTCTCCAGTCATCACCCAGACACATCCCCTGGTGTTACTGTATAATGTCCCATTCCCAGCAGTCACCTCTCCAGTCATCACCCAGACACATTCCCTGTATAATGTCCCATTCCCAGCAGTCACCTCCCCAGTCATCACCCAGACACATCTCCTGGTGTTACTGTATAATGTCCCATTCCCAGCAGTCACCTCTCCAGTCATCACCCAGACACATCCCCTGGTGTTACTCTATAATGTCCCATTCCCAGCAGTCACCTCTCCATTCATCACCCAGACACATCCCCTGGTGTTACTGTATAATGTCCCATTCCCAGCAGTCACCTCTCCAGTCATCACCCAGACACATCACCTGGTGTTACTGTATAATGTCCCATTCCCAGCAGTCACCTCTCCAGTCCTCACCAAGACACATCTCCTGGTGTTACTGTATAATGTCCCATTCCCAGCAATCACCTCTCCAGTCATCACCCAGACACATCCCCCGGTGTAACTGTATAATGTCCCATTCCCAGCAGTCTCCTCTCCATTCATCACCCAGACACATCCCCCGGTGTTACTGTATAATGTCCCATTCCCAGCAGTCACCTCTCCAGTCATCACCCAGACACATCCCCCGGTGTTACTGTATAATGTCCCATTCCCCGCAGTCACCTCTCCAGTCATCACCCAGACACATCCCCTGGTGTTACTGTATAATGTCCCATTCCCCGCAGTCACCTCTCCAGTCATCACCCAGACACATCCCCCGGTGTTACTGTATAATGTCCCATTCCCCGCAGTCACCTCTCCAGTCATCACCCAGACACATCTCCTGGTGTTACTGTATAATGTCCCATTCCCAGCAGTCACCTCCCCAGTCATCACCCAGACACATCTCCTGGTGTTACTGTATAATGTCCCATTCCCAGCAGTCACCTCTCCAGTCATCACCCAGACACATCCCCTGGTGTTACTGTATAATGTCCCATTCCCAGCAGTCACCCCTCCAGTCATCACCCAGACACATCCCCTGGTGTTACTGTATAATGTCCCATTCCCAGCAGTCACTTCTCCAGTCATCACCCAGACACATCCCCTGGTGTTACTGTAATAGTCCTATTCCCCGCAGTCACCTCTCCAGTCATCACCAAGACACATCCCCTGGTGTTACCGTATAATATCCCATTCCGAGCAGTCACCTCTCCAGTCATCACCCAGACACATCCCCTGGTGTTACTGTATAATGTCCCATTCCCAGCAATCACCTCTCCAGTCATCACCCAGACACATCCCCTGGTGTTACCGTATAATGTCCCATTCCGAGCAGTCACCTCTCCAGTCATCACCCAGACACATCCCCTGGTGTTACTGTATAATGTCCCATTCAAAGCAGTCACCTCTCCAGTCATCACCCAGACACATCACCTGGTGTTGCTGTATAATGTCCTATTCCCAGCAGTCACCTCTCCAGTCCTCACCAAGACACATCTTCTGGTGTTACTGTATAATGTCCCATTCCCAGCAGTCACCTCTCCATTCATCACCCAGACACATCCCCTGGTGTTACTGTATAATGTCCCATTCCCAGCAGTCTCCTCTCCAGTCATCACCCAGACACATCCCCTGGTGTTACTGTATAATGTCCCATTCCCAGCAATCACCTCTCCAGTCATCACCCAGTCACATTCCCTGGTGTTACTGTATAATGTCCCATTCCCAGCAGTCACCTCCCCAGTCATCACCCAGACACATCTCCTGGTGTTACTGTATAATGTCCCATTCCCAGCAGTCACCTCTCCATTCATCACCCAGACACATCCCCTGGTGTTACTGTATAATGTCCCATTCCCAGCAATCACCTCTCCAGTCATCACCCAGACACATGCCCCGGTGTTACTGTATAATGTCCCATTCCCAGCAGTCTCCTCTCCAGTCATCTCCCAGACACATCCCCCGGTGTTACTGTATAATGTCCCATTCCCAGCAATCACCTCTCCAGTCATCACCCAGACACATCCCCCGGTGTTACTGTATAATGTCCCATTCCCAGCAGTCACCTCTCCAGTCATCACCCAGACACATTCCCTGTATAATGTCCCATTCCCAGCAGTCACCTCCCCAGTCATCACCCAGACACATCTCCTGGTGTTACTGTATAATGTCCCATTCCCAGCAGTCACCTCTCCAGTCATCACCCAGACACATCCCCTGGTGTTACTGTATAATGTCCCATTCCCAGCAGTCACCTCTCCATTCATCACCCAGACACATCCCCTGGTGTTACTGTATAATGTCCCATTCCCAGCAGTCTCCTCTCCAGTCATCACCCAGACACATCCCCCGGTGTTACTGTATAATGTCCCATTCCCAGCAATCACCTCTCCAGTCATCACCCAGACACATCCCCCGGTGTTACTGTATAATGTCCCATTCCCAGCAGTCACCTCTCCAGTCATCACCCAGACACATTCCCTGTATAATGTCCCATTCCCAGCAGTCACCTCCCCAGTCATCACCCAGACACATCCCCTGGTGTTACTGTATAATGTCCCATTCCCAGCAGTCACCTCTCCATTCATCACCCAGACACATCCCCTGGTGTTACTGTATAATGTCCCATTCCCAGCAGTCTCCTCTCCAGTCATCACCCAGACACATCCCCCGGTGTTACTGTATAATGTCCCATTCCCAGCAATCACCTCTCCAGTCATCACCCAGACATATCCCCCGGTGTTACTGTATAATGTCCCATTCCCAGCAGTCACCTCTCCAGTCATCACCCAGACACATTCCCTGTATAATGTCCCATTCCCAACAGTCACCTCCCCAGTCATCACCCAGACACATCTCCTGTATAATGTCCCATTCCCAACAGTCACCTCCCCAGTCATCACCCAGACACATCTCCTGGTGTTACTGTTTAATGTCCCATTCCCAGCAGTCACCTCTCCAGTCATCACCCAGACACATCCCCTGGTGTTACTGTATAATGTCCCATTCTCAGCAGTCACCTCTCCAGTCATCACCCAGACACATCCCCCGGTGTTACTGTATAATGTCCCATTCCCCGCTGTCACCTCTCCAATCATCACCCAGACACATCCCCCGGTGTTACTGTATAATGTCCCATTCCCCGCAGTCACCTCTCCAGTCATCACCCAGACACATCCCCCGGTGTTACTGTATAATGTCCCATTCCCAGCAGTCACCTCCCCAGTCATCACCCAGACACATCTCCTGGTGTTCCTGTATAATGTCCCATTCCCAGCAGTCACCTCTCCAGTCATCACCCAGACACATCCCCTGGTGTTACTGTATAATGTCCCATTCCCACCAGTCACCTCTCCAGTCATCAGCCAGACACATTCCCTGTATAATGTCCCATTCCCAGCAGTCACCTCTCCAGTCCTCACCAAGAGACATCTCCTGGTGTTACTGTATAATGTCCCATTCCCAGCAATCACCTCTCCAGTCATCACCCAGACACATCCCCCGGTGTAACTGTATAATGTCCCATTCCCAGCAGTCTCCTCTCCATTCATCACCCAGACACATCCCCCGGTGTTACTGTATAATGTCCCATTCCCAGCAGTCACCTCTCCAGTCATCACCCAGACACATCCCCCGGTGTTACTGTATAATGTCCCATTCCCCGCAGTCACCTCTCCAGTCATCACCCAGACACATCCCCTGGTGTTA
This sequence comes from Taudactylus pleione, assembly GCA_031769625.1. Lineage (NCBI taxonomy): Eukaryota > Metazoa > Chordata > Amphibia > Anura > Myobatrachidae > Taudactylus > Taudactylus pleione. Next base: position 42,414 of record JAUIMM010000982.1, read on the forward strand.
CTGTATAATGTCCCATTCCCCGCAGTCACCTCTCCAGTCATCACCCAGACACATCCCCCGGTGTTACTGTATAATGTCCCATTCCCCGCAGTCACCTCTCCAGTCATCACCCAGACACATCTCCTGGTGTTACTGTATAATGTCCCATTCCCAGCAGTCACCTCCCCAGTCATCACCCAGACACATCTCCTGGTGTTACTGTATAATGTCCCATTCCCAGCAGTCACCTCTCCAGTCATCACCCAGACACATCCCCTGGTGTTACTGTATAATGTCCCATTCCCAGCAGTCACCCCTCCAGTCATCACCCAGACACATCCCCTGGTGTTACTGTATAATGTCCCATTCCCAGCAGTCACTTCTCCAGTCATCACCCAGACACATCCCCTGGTGTTACTGTAATAGTCCTATTCCCCGCAGTCACCTCTCCAGTCATCACCAAGACACATCCCCTGGTGTTACCGTATAATATCCCATTCGGAGCAGTCACCTCTCCAGTCATCACCCAGACACATCCCCTGGTGTTACTGTATAATGTCCCATTCCCAGCAATCACCTCTCCAGTCATCACCCAGACACATCCCCTGGTGTTACCGTATAATGTCCCATTCCGAGCAGTCACCTCTCCAGTCATCACCCAGACACATCCCCTGGTGTTACTGTATAATGTCCCATTCAAAGCAGTCACCTTTCCAGTCATCACCCAGACACATCACCTGGTGTTGCTGTATAATGTCCTATTCCCAGCAGTCACCTCTCCAGTCCTCACCAAGACACATCTTCTGGTGTTACTGTATAATGTCCCATTCCCAGCAGTCACCTCTCCATTCATCACCCAGACACATCCCCTGGTGTTACTGTATAATGTCCCATTCCCAGCAGTCTCCTCTCCAGTCATCACCCAGACACATCCCCTGGTGTTACTGTATAATGTCCCATTCCCAGCAATCACCTCTCCAGTCATCACCCAGTCACATTCCCTGGTGTTACTGTATAATGTCCCATTCCCAGCAGTCACCTCCCCAGTCATCACCCAGACACATCTCCTGGTGTTACTGTATAATGTCCCATTCCCAGCAGTCACCTCTCCATTCATCACCCAGACACATCCCCTGGTGTTACTGTATAATGTCCCATTCCCAGCAATCACCTCTCCAGTCATCACCCAGACACATCCCCCGGTGTTACTGTATAATGTCCCATTCCCAGCAGTCTCCTCTCCAGTCATCTCCCAGACACATCCCCCGGTGTTACTGTATAATGTCCCATTCCCAGCAATCACCTCTCCAGTCATCACCCAGACACATCCCCCGGTGTTACTGTATAATGTCCCATTCCCAGCAGTCACCTCTCCAGTCATCACCCAGACACATTCCCTGTATAATGTCACATTCCCAGCAGTCACCTCCCCAGTCATCACCCAGACACATCTCCTGGTGTTACTGTATAATGTCCCATTCCCAGCAGTCACCTCTCCAGTCATCACCCAGACACATCCCCTGGTGTTACTGTATAATGTCCCATTCCCAGCAGTCACCTCTCCATTCATCACCCAGACACATCCCCTGGTGTTACTGTATAATGTCCCATTCCCAGCAGTCTCCTCTCCAGTCATCACCCAGACACATCCCCCGGTGTTACTGTATAATGTCCCATTCCCAGCAATCACCTCTCCAGTCATCACCCAGACACATCCCCCGGTGTTACTGTATAATGTCCCATTCCCAGCAGTCACCTCTCCAGTCATCACCCAGACACATTCCCTGTATAATGTCCCATTCCCAGCAGTCACCTCCCCAGTCATCACCCAGACACATCCCCTGGTGTTACTGTATAATGTCCCATTCCCAGCAGTCACCTCTCCATTCATCACCCAGACACATCCCCTGGTGTTACTGTATAATGTCCCATTCCCAGCAGTCTCCTCTCCAGTCATCACCCAGACACATCCCCCGGTGTTACTGTATAATGTCCCATTCCCAGCAATCACCTCTCCAGTCATCACCCAGACATATCCCCCGGTGTTACTGTATAATGTCCCATTCCCAGCAGTCACCTCTCCAGTCATCACCCAGACACATTCCCTGTATAATGTCCCATTCCCAACAGTCACCTCCCCAGTCATCACCCAGACACATCTCCTGTATAATGTCCCATTCCCAACAGTCACCTCCCCAGTCATCACCCAGACACATCTCCTGGTGTTACTGTTTAATGTCCCATTCCCAGCAGTCACCTCTCCAGTCATCACCCAGACACATCCCCTGGTGTTACTGTATAATGTCCCATTCTCAGCAGTCACCTCTCCAGTCATCACCCAGACACATCCCCCGGTGTTACTGTATAATGTCCCATTCCCCGCTGTCACCTCTCCAATCATCACCCAGACACATCCCCCGGTGTTACTGTATAATGTCCCATTCCCCGCAGTCACCTCTCCAGTCATCACCCAGACACATCCCCCGGTGTTACTGTATAATGTCCCATTCCCAGCAGTCACCTCCCCAGTCATCACCCAGACACATCTCCTGGTGTTCCTGTATAATGTCCCATTCCCAGCAGTCACCTCTCCAGTCATCACCCAGACACATCCCCTGGTGTTACTGTATAATGTCCCATTCCCACCAGTCACCTCTCCAGTCATCAGCCAGACACATTCCCTGTATAATGTCCCATTCCCAGCAGTCACCTCCCCAGTCATCACCCAGACACATCTCCTGGTGTTACTGTATAATGTCCCATTCCTAGCAGTCACCTCTCCAGTCATCACCCAGACACATCCCTTGGTGTTACTGTATAATGTCCCATTCCCAGCAGTCACCTCTCCAGTCATCACCCAGACACATCCCCTGGTGTTACTGTATAATGTCCCATTCCCAGCAGTCACCTCTCCAGTCATCACCCAGACACATTCCCTGTATAATGTCCCATTCCCAGCAGTCACCTCCCCAGTCATCACCCAGACACATCTCCTGGTGTTACTGTATAATGTCCCATTCCCAGCAGTCACCTCTCCAGTCATCACCCAGACACATCCCCTGGTGTTACTGTATAATGTCCCATTCCCAGCAGTCACCTCTCCATTCATCACCCAGACACATCCCTTGGTGTTACTGTATAATGTCCCATTCCCAGCAGTCTTCTCTCCAGTCATCACCCAGACACATCCCCCGGTGTTACTGTATAATGTCCCATTCCCAGCAATCACCTCTCCAGTCATCACCCAGACACATCCCCCGGTGTTACTGTATAATGTCCCATTCCCAGAAGTCACCTCTCCAGTCATCACCCACACACATTCCCTGTATAATGTCCCATTCCCAACAGTCACCTCCCCAGTCATCACCCAGACACATCTCCTGGTGTTACTGTATAATGTCCCATTCCCAGCAGTCACCTCTCCAGTCATCAGCCAGACACATTCCCTGTATAATGTCCCATTCCCAGCAGTCACCTCCCCAGTCATCACCCAGACACATCTCCTGGTGTTCCTGTATAATGTCCCATTCCTAGCAGTCACCTCTCCAGTCATCACCCAGACACATCCCCTGGTGTTACTGTATAATGTCCCATTCCCAGCAATCACCTCTCCATTCATCACCCAGACACATTCCCTGGTGTTACTGTATAATGTCCCATTCCCAGCAGTCACCTCTCCAGTCATCACCCAGACACATCACCTGGTGTTACTGTATAATGTCCTATTCCCAGCAGTCACCTCTCCAGTCCTCACCCAGACACATCTCCTGGTGTTACTGTATAATGTCCCATTCCCAGCAATCACCTCTCCAGTCATCACCCAGACACATCCCCCGGTGTTACTGTATAATGTCCCATTCCCAGCAGTCTCCTCTCCAGTCATCACCCAGACACATCCCCTGGTGTTACTGTATAATGTCCCATTCAAAGCAGTCACCTCTCCAGTCATCCCCTGGTGTTACTGTATAATGTCCCATTACCAGCAGTCACCTCTCCAGTCATCACCCAGACACATCACCTGGTGTTGCTGTATAATGTCCTATTCCCAGCAGTCACCTCTCCAGTCCTCACCAAGACACATCTTCTGGTGTTACTGTATAATGTCCCATTCCCAGCAGTCACCTCTCCATTCATCACCCAGACACATCCCCTGGTGTTACTGTATAATGTCCCATTCCCAGCAGTCTCCTCTCCAGTCATCACCCAGACACATCCCCTGGTGTTACTGTATAATGTCCCATTCCCAGCAATCACCTCTCCAGTCATCACTCAGTCACATTCCCTGGTGTTACTGTATAATATCCCATTCCCAGCAGTCACCTCCCCAGTCATCACCCAGACACATCTCCTGGTGTTACTGTATAATGTCCCATTCCCAGCAGTCACCTCTCCATTCATCACCCAGACACATCCCCTGGTGTTACTGTATAATGTCCCATTCCCAGCAATCACCTCTCCAGTCATCACCCAGACACATCCCCCGGTGTTACTGTATAATGTCCCATTCCCAGCAGTCTCCTCTCCAGTCATCACCCAGACACATCCCCCGGTGTTACTGTATAATGTCCCATTCCCAGCAGTCACCTCTCCAGTCATCACCCAGACACATTCCCTGTATAATGTCCCATTCCCAGCAGTCACCTCACCAGTCATCACCCAGACACATCTCCTGGTGTTACTGTATAATGTCCCATTCCCAGCAGTCACCTCTCCAGTCATCACCCAGACACATCCCCTGGTGTTACTGTATAATGTCCCATTCCCAGCAGTCACCTCTCCATTCATCACCCAGACACATCCCCTGGTGTTACTGTATAATGTCCCATTCCCAGCAGTCTCCTCTCCAGTCATCACCCAGACACATCCCCCGGTGTTACTGTATAATGTCCCATTCCCAGCAATCACCTCTCCAGTCATCACCCAGACACATCCCCCGGTGTTACTGTATAATGTCCCATTCCCAGCAGTCACCTCTCCAGTCATCACCCACACACATTCCCTGTATAATGTCCCATTCCCAACAGTCACCTCCCCAGTCATCACCCAGATACATCTCCTGGTGTTACTGTTTAATGTCCCATTCCCAGCAGTCACCTCTCCAGTCATCACCCAGACACATCCCCTGGTGTTACTGTATAATGTCCCATTCTCAGCAGTCACCTCTCCAGTCATCACCCAGACACATCCCCCGGTGTTACTGTATAATGTCCCATTCCCCGCTGTCACCTCTCCAATCATCACCCAGACACATCCCCCGGTGTTACTGTATAATGTCCCATTCCCCGCAGTCACCTCTCCAGTCATCACCCAGACACATCCCCCGGTGTTACTGTATAATGTCCCATTCCCAGCAGTCACCTCCCCAGTCATCACCCAGACACATCTCCTGGTGTTCCTGTATAATGTCCCATTCCCAGCAGTCACCTCTCCAGTCATCACCCAGACACATCCCCTGGTGTTACTGTATAATGTCCCATTCCCACCAGTCACCTCTCCAGTCATCAGCCAGACACATTCCCTGTATAATGTCCCATTCCCAGCAGTCACCTCCCCAGTCATCACCCAGACACATCTCCTGGTGTTACTGTATAATGTCCCATTCCCAGCAGTCACCTCTCCAGTCATCACCCAGACACATCCCCTGGTGTTACTGTATAATGTCCCATTCCCAGCAGTCACCTCTCCATTCATCACCCAGACACATCCCTTGGTGTTACTGTATAATGTCCCATTCCCAGCAGTCTTCTCTCCAGTCATCACCCAGACACATCCCCCGGTGTTACTGTATAATGTCCCATTCCCAGCAATCACCTCTCCAGTCATCACCCAGACACATCCCCCGGTGTTACTGTATAATGTCCCATTCCCAGCAGTCACCTCTCCAGTCATCACCCACACACATTCCCTGTATAATGTCCCATTCCCAACAGTCACCTCCCCAGTCATCACCCAGACACATCTCCTGGTGTTACTGTATAATGTCCCATTCCCAGCAGTCACCTCTCCAGTCATCAGCCAGACACATTCCCTGTATAATGTCCCATTCCCAGCAGTCAGCTCCCCAGTCATCACCCAGACACATCTCCTGGTGTTCCTGTATAATGTCCCATTCCTAGCAGTCACCTCTCCAGTCATCACCCAGACACATCCCCTGGTGTTACTGTATAATATCCCATTCCCAGCAATCACCTCTCCATTCATCACCCAGACACATTCCCTGGTGTTACTGTATAATGTCCCATTCCCAGCAGTCACCTCTCCAGTCATCACCCAGACACATCACCTGGTGTTACTGTATAATGTCCTATTCCCAGCAGTCACCTCTCCAGTCCTCACCCAGACACATCTCCTGGTGTTACTGTATAATGTCCCATTCCCAGCAATCACCTCTCCAGTCATCACCCAGACACATCCCCCGGTGTTACTGTATAATGTCCCATTCCCAGCAGTCTCCTCTCCATTCATCATCCAGACACATCCCCCGGTGTTACTGTATAATGTACCATTCTCAGCAGTCACCTCTCCAGTCATCACCCAGACACATCCCCCGGTGTTACTGTATAATGTCCCATTCCCCGCAGTCACCTCTCCAATCATCACCCAGACACATCCCCTTGTGTTACTGTATAATGTCCCATTCCCCGCAGTCACCTCTCCAGTCATCACCCAGACACATCCCCCGGTGTTACTGTATAATGTCCCATTCCCAGCAGTCACCTCCCCAGTCATCACCCAGACACATCTCCTGGTGTTCCTGTATAATGTTCCATTCCCAGCAGTCACCTCTCCAGTCATCAGCCAGACACATTCCCTGTATAATGTCCCATTCCCAGCAGTCACCTCCCCAGTCATCACCCAGACACATCTCCTGGTGTTACTGTATAATGTCCCATTCCTAGCAGTCACCTCTCCAGTCGTCACCCAGACACATCCCTTGGTGTTACTGTATAATGTCCCATTCCCAGCAGTCACCTCTCCAGTCATCACCCAGACACATCCCCTGGTGTTACTGTATAATGTCCCATTCCCAGCAGTCACCTCTCCAGTCATCACCCAGACACATTCCCTGTATAATGTCCCATTCCCAGCAGTCACCTCCCCAGTCATCACCCAGACACATCTCCTGGTGTTACTGTATAATGTCCCATTCCCAGCAGTCACCTCTCCAGTCATCACCCAGACACATCCCCCGGTGTTACTGTATAATGTCCCATTCCCAGCAGTCACCTCTCCAGTCATCACCCAGACACATTCCCTGTATAATGTCCCATTCCCAGCAGTCACCTCCCCAGTCATCACCCAGACACATCTCCTGGTGTTACTGTATAATGTCCCATTCCCAGCAGTCACCTCTCCAGTCATCACCCAGACACATCCCCTGGTGTTACTGTATAATGTCCCATTCCCAGCAGTCACCTCTCCATTCATCACCCAGACACATCCCCTGGTGTTACTGTATAATGTCCCATTCCCAGCAGTCTCCTCTCCAGTCATCACCCAGACACATCCCCCGGTGTTACTGTATAATGTCCCATTCCCAGCAATCACCTCTCCAGTCATCACCCAGACACATCCCCCGGTGTTACTGTATAATGTCCCATTCCCAGCAGTCACCTCTCCAGTCATCACCCACACACATTCCCTGTATAATGTCCCATTCCCAACAGTCACCTCCCCAGTCATCACCCAGACACATCTCCTGGTGTTACTGTTTAATGTCCCATTCCCAGCAGTCACCTCTCCAGTCATCACCCAGACACATCCCCTGGTGTTACTGTATAATGTCCCATTCCCAGCAATCACCTCTCCAGTCATCACCCAGACACATCACCTGGTGTTACTGTATAATGTCCTATTCCCAGCAGTCACCTCTCCAGTCCTCACCCAGACACATCTCCTGGTGTTACTGTATAATGTCCCATTGCCAGCAATCACCTCTCCAGTCATCACCCAGACACATCCCCCGGTGTTACTGTATAATGTCCAATTCCCAGCAGTCTCCTCTTCATTCATCATCCAGACACATCCCCCGGTGTTACTGTATAATGTCCCATTCTCAGCAGTCACCTCTCCAGTCATCACCCAGACACATCCCCCGGTGTTACTGTATAATGTCCCATTCCCCGCAGTCACCTCTCCAATCATCACCCAGACACATCCCCCGGTGTTACTGTATAATGTCCCATTCCCCGCAGTCACCTCTCCAGTCATCACCCAGACACATCCCCCGGTGTTACTGTATAATGTCCCATTCCCAGCAGTCACCTCCCCAGTCATCACCCAGACACATCTCCTGGTGTTACTGTATAATGTCCCATTCCTAGCAGTCACCTCTCCAGTCATCACCCAGACACATCCCCTGGTGTTACTGTATAATGTCCCATTCCCACCAGTCACCTCTCCAGTCATCAGCCAGACACATTCCCTGTATAATGTCCCATTCCCAGCAGTCACCTCCCCAGTCATCACCCAGACACATCTCCTGGTGCTACTGTATAATGTCCCATTCCTAGCAGTCACCTCTCCAGTCGTCACCCAGACACATCCCCTGGTGTTACTGTATAATGTCCCATTCCCAGCAGTCACCTCTCCAGTCATCACCCAGACACATCCCCTGGTGTTACTGTATAATGTCCCATTCCCAGCAGTCACCTCTCCAGTCATCACCCAGACACATTCCCTGTATAATGTCCCATTCCCAGCAGTCACCTCTCCAGTCATCACCCAGACACATCCCCTGGTGTTACTGTATAATGTCCCATTCCCAGCAGTCACCTCTCCATTCATCACCCAGACACATCCCTTGGTGTTACTGTATAATGTCCCATTCCCAGCAGTCTTCTCTCCAGTCATCACCCAGACACATCCCCCGGTGTTACTGTATAATGTCCCATTCCCAGCAATCACCTCTCCAGTCATCACGCAGACACATCCCCCGGTGTTACTGTATAATGTCCCATTCCCAGCAGTCACCTCTCCAGTCATCACCCACACACATTCCCTGTATAATGTCCCATTCCCAACAGTCACCTCCCCAGTCATCACCCAAAACATCTCCTGGTGTTACTGTATAATGTCCCATTCCCAGCAGTCACCTCTCCAGTCATCAGCCAGACACATTCCCTGTATAATGTCCCATTCCCAGCAGTCACCTCCCCAGTCATCACCCAGACACATCTCCTGGTGTTACTGTATAATGTCCCATTCCAAGCAGTCACCTCTCCAGTCATCACCCAGACACATCCCCTGGTGTTACTGTATAATGTCCCATTCCCAGCAATCACCTCTCCATTCATCACCCAGACACATCCCCTGGTGTTACTGTATAATGTCCCATTCCCAGCAGTCACCTCTCCAGTCATCACCCAGACACATCACCTGGTGTTACTGTATAATGTCCCATTCCCAGCAGTCACCTCTCCAGTCCTCACCCAGACACATCTCCTGGTGTTACTGTATAATGTCCCATTCCCAGCAATCACCTCTCCAGTCATCACCCAGACACATCCCCCGGTGTTACTGTATAATGTCCAATTCCCAGCAGTCTCCTCTCCATTCATCATCCAGACACATCCCCCGGTGTTACTGTATAATGTCCCATTCTCAGCAGTCACCTCTCCAGTCATCACCCAGACACATCCCCCGGTGTTACTGTATAATGTCCCATTCCCCGCAGTCACCTCTCCAATCATCACCCAGACACATCCCCCGGTGTTACTGTATAATGTCCCATTCCCCACAGTCACCTCTCCAGTCATCACCCAGACACATCCCCCGGTGTTACTGTATAATGTCCCATTCCCAGCAGTCACCTCCCCAGTCATCACCCAGACACATCTCCTGGTGTTACTGTATAATGTCCCATTCCTAGCAGTCACTTCTCCAGTCATCACCCAGACACATCCCCTGGTGTTACTGTATAATGTCCCATTCCCAGCAGTCACCTCTCCAGTCATCAGCCAGACACATTCCCTGTATAATGTCCCATTCCCAGCAGTCACCTCCCCAGTCATCACCCAGACACATCTCCTGGTGTTACTGTATAATGTCCCATTCCTAGCAGTCACCTCTCCAGTCATCACCCAGACACATCCCCTGGTGTTACTGTATAATGTCCCATTCCCAGCAGTCACCTCTCCAGTCATCACCCAGACACATCCCCTGGTGTTACTGTATAATGTCCCATTCCCAGCAGTCACCTCTCCAGTCATCACCCAGACACATTCCCTGTATAATGTCCCATTCCCAGCAGTCACCTCCCCAGTCATCACCCAGACACATCTCCTGGTGTTACTGTATAATGTCCCATTCCCAGCAGTCACCTCTCCAGTCATCACCCAGACACATCCCCTGGTGTTACTCTATAATGTCCCATTCCCAGCAGTCACCTCTCCATTCATCACCCAGACACATCCCCTGGTGTTACTGTATAATGTCCCATTCCCAGCAGTCACCTCTCCAGTCATCACCCAGACACATCACCTGGTGTTACTGTATAATGTCCCATTCCCAGCAGTCACCTCTCCAGTCCTCACCAAGACACATCTCCTGGTGTTACTGTATAATGTCCCATTCCCAGCAATCACCTCTCCAGTCATCACCCAGACACATCCCCCGGTGTAACTGTATAATGTCCCATTCCCAGCAGTCTCCTCTCCATTCATCACCCAGACACATCCCCCGGTGTTACTGTATAATGTCCCATTCCCAGCAGTCACCTCTCCAGTCATCACCCAGACACATCCCCCGGTGTTACTGTATAATGTCCCATTCCCCGCAGTCACCTCTCCAGTCATCACCCAGACACATCCCCTGGTGTTACTGTATAATGTCCCATTCCCCGCAGTCACCTCTCCAGTCATCACCCAGACACATCCCCCGGTGTTACTGTATAATGTCCCATTCCCCGCAGTCACCTCTCCAGTCATCACCCAGACACATCTCCTGGTGTTACTGTATAATGTCCCATTCCCAGCAGTCACCTCCCCAGTCATCACCCAGACACATCTCCTGGTGTTACTGTATAATGTCCCATTCCCAGCAGTCACCTCTCCAGTCATCACCCAGACACATCCCCTGGTGTTACTGTATAATGTCCCATTCCCAGCAGTCACCCCTCCAGTCATCACCCAGACACATCCCCTGGTGTTACTGTAATAGTCCTATTCCCCGCAGTCACCTCTCCAGTCATCACCAAGACACATCCCCTGGTGTTACCGTATAATATCCCATTCCGAGCAGTCACCTCTCCAGTCATCACCCAGACACATCCCCTGGTGTTACTGTATAATGTCCCATTCCCAGCAATCACCTCTCCAGTCATCACCCAGACACATCCCCTGGTGTTACCGTATAATGTCCCATTCCGAGCAGTCACCTCTCCAGTCATCACCCAGACACATCCCCTGGTGTTACTGTATAATGTCCCATTCAAAGCAGTCACCTCTCCAGTCATCCCCTGGTGTTACTGTATAATGTCCCATTCCCAGCAGTCACCTCTCCAGTCATCACCCAGACACATCACCTGGTGTTGCTGTATAATGTCCTATTCCCAGCAGTCACCTCTCCAGTCCTCACCAAGACACATCTTCTGGTGTTACTGTATAATGTCCCATTCCCAGCAGTCACCTCTCCATTCATCACCCAGACACATCCCCTGGTGTTACTGTATAATGTCCCATTCCCAGCAGTCTCCTCTCCAGTCATCACCCAGACACATCCCCTGGTGTTACTGTATAATGTCCCATTCCCAGCAATCACCTCTCCAGTCATCACCCAGTCACATTCCCTGGTGTTACTGTATAATGTCCCATTCCCAGCAGTCACCTCCCCTGTCATCACCCAGACACATCTCCTGGTGTTACTGTATAATGTCCCATTCCCAGCAGTCACCTCTCCATTCATCACCCAGACACATCCCCTGGTGTTACTGTATAATGTCCCATTCCCAGCAATCACCTCTCCAGTCATCACCCAGACACATCCCCCGGTGTTACTGTATAATGTCCCATTCCCAGCAGTCTCCTCTCCAGTCATCTCCCAGACACATCCCCCGGTGTTACTGTATAATGTCCCATTCCCAGCAATCACCTCTCCAGTCATCACCCAGACACATCCCCCGGTGTTACTTTATAATGTCCCATTCCCAGCAGTCACCTCTCCAGTCATCACCCAGACACATTCCCTGTATAATGTCCCATTCCCAGCAGTCACCTCCCCAGTCATCACCCAGACACATCTCCTGGTGTTACTGTATAATGTCCCATTCCCAGCAGTCACCTCTCCAGTCATCACCCAGACACATCCCCTGGTGTTACTGTATAATGTCGCATTCCCAGCAGTCACCTCTCCATTCATCACCCAGACACATCCCCTGGTGTTACTGTATAATGTCCCATTCCCAGCAGTCTCCTCTCCAGTCATCACCCAGACACATCCCCCGGTGTTACTGTATAATGTCCCATTCCCAGCAATCACCTCTCCAGTCATCACCCAGACACATCCCCCGGTGTTACTGTATAATGTCCCATTCCCAGCAGTCACCTCTCCAGTCATCACCCAGACACATTCCCTGTATAATGTCCCATTCCCAGCAGTCACCTCCCCAGTCATCACCCAGACACATCCCCTGGTGTTACTGTATAATGTCCCATTCCCAGCAGTCACCTCTCCATTCATCACCCAGACACATCCCCTGGTGTTACTGTATAATGTCCCATTCCCAGCAGTCTCCTCTCCAGTCATCACCCAGACACATCCCCCGGTGTTACTGTATAATGTCCCATTCCCAGCAATCACCTCTCCAGTCATCACCCAGACATATCCCCCGGTGTTACTGTATAATGTCCCATTCCCAGCAGTCACCTCTCCAGTCATCACCCAGACACATTCCCTGTATAATGTCCCATTCCCAACAGTCACCTCCCCAGTCATCACCCAGACACATCTCCTGTATAATGTCCCATTCCCAACAGTCACCTCCCCAGTCATCACCCAGACACATCTCCTGGTGTTACTGTTTAATGTCCCATTCCCAGCAGTCACCTCTCCAGTCATCACCCAGACACATCCCCTGGTGTTACTGTATAATGTCCCATTCTCAGCAGTCACCTCTCCAGTCATCACCCAGACACATCCCCCGGTGTTACTGTATAATGTCCCATTCCCCGCTGTCACCTCTCCAATCATCACCCAGACACATCCCCCGGTGTTACTGTATAATGTCCCATTCCCCGCAGTCACCTCTCCAGTCATCACCCAGACACATCCCCCGGTGTTACTGTATAATGTCCCATTCCCAGCAGTCAGCTCCCCAGTCATCACCCAGACACATCTCCTGGTGTTCCTGTATAATGTCCCATTCCCAGCAGTCACCTCTCCAGTCATCACCCAGACACATCCCCTGGTGTTACTGTATAATGTCCCATTCCCACCAGTCACCTCTCCAGTCATCAGCCAGACACATTCCCTGTATAATGTCCCATTCCCAGCAGTCACCTCCCCAGTCATCACCCAGACACATCTCCTGGTGTTACTGTATAATGTCCCATTCCTAGCAGTCACCTCTCCAGTCGTCACCCAGACACATCCCTTGGTGTTACTGTATAATGTCCCATTCCCAGCAGTCACCTCTCCAGTCATCACCCAGACACATCCCCTGGTGTTACTGTATAATGTCCCATTCCCAGCAGTCACCTCTCCAGTCATCACCCAGACACATTCCCTGTATAATGTCCCATTCCCAGCAGTCACCTCCCCAGTCATCACCCAGACACATCTCCTGGTGTTACTGTATAATGTCCCATTCCCAGCAGTCACCTCTCCAGTCATCACCCAGACACATCCCCTGGTGTTACTGTATAATGTCCCATTCCCAGCAGTCACCTCTCCATTCATCACCCAGACACATCCCTTGGTGTTACTGTATAATGTCCCATTCCCAGCAGTCTTCTCTCCAGTCATCACCCAGACACATCCCCCGGTGTTACTGTATAATGTCCCATTCCCAGCAATCACCTCTCCAGTCATCACCCAGACACATCCCCCGGTGTTACTGTATAATGTCCCATTCCCAGCAGTCACCTCTCCAGTCATCACCCACACACATTCCCTGTATAATGTCCCATTCCCAACAGTCACCTCCCCAGTCATCACCCAGACACATCTCCTGGTGTTACTGTATAATGTCCCATTCCCAGCAGTCACCTCTCCAGTCATCAGCCAGACACATTCCCTGTATAATGTCCCATTCCCAGCAGTCACCTCCCCAGTCATCACCCAGACACATCTCCTGGAGTTCCTGTATAATGTCCCATTCCTAGCAGTCACCTCTCCAGTCATCACCCAGACACATCCCCTGGTGTTACTGTATAATGTCCCATTCCCAGCAATCACCTCTCCATTCATCACCCAGACACATTCCCTGGTGTTACTGTATAATGTCCCATTCCCAGCAGTCACCTCTCCAGTCATCACCCAGACACATCACCTGGTGTTACTGTATAATGTCCTATTCCCAGCAGTCACCTCTCCAGTCCTCACCCAGACACATCTCCTGGTGTTAGTGTATAATGTCCCATTCCCAGCAATCACCTCTCCAGTCATCACCCAGACACATCCCCCGGTGTTACTGTATAATGTCCCATTCCCAGCAGTCTCCTCTCCAGTCATCACCCAGACACATCCCCTGGTGTTACTGTATAATGTCCCATTCAAAGCAGTCACCTCTCCAGTCATCCCTTGGTGTTACTGTATAATGTCCCATTACCAGCAGTCACCTCTCCAGTCATCACCCAGACACATCACCTGGTGTTGCTGTATAATGCCCTATTCCCAGCAGTCACCTCTCCAGTCCTCACCAAGACACATCTTCTGGTGTTACTGTATAATGTCCCATTCCCAGCAGTCACCTCTCCATTCATCACCCAGACACATCCCCTGGTGTTACTGTATAATGTCCCATTCCCAGCAGTCTCCTCTCCAGTCATCACCCAGACACATCCCCTGGTGTTACTGTATAATGTCCCATTCCCAGCAATCACCTCTCCAGTCATCACTCAGTCACATTCCCTGGTGTTACTGTATAATGTCCCATTCCCAGCAGTCACCTCCCCAGTTATCACCCAGACACATCTCCTGGTGTTACTGTATAATGTCCCATTCCCAGCAGTCACCTCTCCATTCATCACCCAGAC
The DNA here is from genome assembly GCA_031769625.1 of Taudactylus pleione. Taxonomy (NCBI): domain Eukaryota; kingdom Metazoa; phylum Chordata; class Amphibia; order Anura; family Myobatrachidae; genus Taudactylus; species Taudactylus pleione. Next base: position 57,587 of record JAUIMM010000982.1, read on the forward strand.
ACATCCCCTGGTGTTACTGTATAATGTCCCATTCCCAGCAATCACCTCTCCAGTCATCACCCAGACACATCCCCCGGTGTTACTGTATAATGTCCCATTCCCAGCAGTCTCCTCTCCAGTCATCTCCCAGACACATCCCCCGGTGTTACTGTATAATGTCCCATTCCCAGCAATCACCTCTCCAGTCATCACCCAGACACATCCCCCGGTGTTACTGTATAATGTCCCATTCCCAGCAGTCACCTCTCCAGTCATCACCCAGACACATTCCCTGTATAATGTCCCATTCCCAGCAGTCACCTCCCCAGTCATCACCCAGACACATCTCCTGGTGTTACTGTATAATGTCCCATTCCCAGCAGTCACCTCTCCAGTCATCACCCAGACACATCCCCTGGTGTTACTGTATAATGTCCCATTCCCAGCAGTCACCTCTCCATTCATCACCCAGACACATCCCCTGGTGTTACTGTATAATGTCCCATTCCCAGCAGTCTCCTCTCCAGTCATCACCCAGACACATCCCCCGGTGTTACTGTATAATGTCCCATTCCCAGCAATCACCTCTCCAGTCATCACCCAGACACATCCCCCGGTGTTACTGTATAATGTCCCATTCCCAGCAGTCACCTCTCCAGTCATCACCCACACACATTCCCTGTATAATGTCCCATTCCCAACAGTCACCTCCCCAGTCATCACCCAGATACATCTCCTGGTGTTACTGTTTAATGTCCCATTCCCAGCAGTCACCTCTCCAGTCATCACCCAGACACATACCCTGGTGTTACTGTATAATGTCCCATTCTCAGCAGTCACCTCTCCAGTCATCACCCAGACACATCCCCCGGTGTTACTGTATAATGTCCCATTCCCCGCTGTCACCTCTCCAATCATCACCCAGACACATCCCCCGGTGTTACTGTATAATGTCCCATTCCCCGCAGTCACCTCTCCAGTCATCACCCAGACACATCCCCCGGTGTTACTGTATAATGTCCCATTCCCAGCAGTCACCTCCCCAGTCATCACCCAGACACATCTCCTGGTGTTCCTGTATAATGTCCCATTCCCAGCAGTCACCTCTCCAGTCATCACCCAGACACATCCCCTGGTGTTACTGTATAATGTCCCATTCCCACCAGTCACCTCTCCAGTCATCAGCCAGACACATTCCCTGTATAATGTCCCATTCCCAGCAGTCACCTCCCCAGTCATCACCCAGACACATCTCCTGGTGTTACTGTATAATGTCCCATTCCTAGCAGTCACCTCTCCAGTCGTCACCCAGACACATCCCTTGGTATTACTGTATAATGTCCCATTCCCAGCAGTCACCTCTCCAGTCATCACCCAGACACATCCCCTGGTGTTACTGTATAATGTCCCATTCCCAGCAGTCACCTCTCCAGTCATCACCCAGACACATTCCCTGTATAATGTCCCATTCCCAGCAGTCACCTCCCCAGTCATCACCCAGACACATCTCCTGGTGTTACTGTATAATGTCCCATTCCCAGCAGTCACCTCTCCAGTCATCACCCAGACACATCCCCTGGTGTTACTGTATAATGTCCCATTCCCAGCAGTCACCTCTCCATTCATCACCCAGACACATCCCTTGGTGTTACTGTATAATGTCCCATTCCCAGCAGTCTTCTCTCCAGTCATCACCCAGACACATCCCCCGGTGTTACTGTATAATGTCCCATTCCCAGCAATCACCTCTCCAGTCATCACCCAGACACATCCCCCGGTGTTACTGTATAATGTCCCATTCCCAGCAGTCACCTCTCCAGTCATCACCCACACACATTCCCTGTATAATGTCCCATTCCCAACAGTCACCTCCCCAGTCATCACCCAGACACATCTCCTGGTGTTACTGTATAATGTCCCATTCCCAGCAGTCACCTCTCCAGTCATCAGCCAGACACATTCCCTGTATAATGTCCCATTCCCAGCAGTCACCTCCCCAGTCATCACCCAGACACATCTCCTGGTGTTCCTGTATAATGTCCCATTCCTAGCAGTCACCTCTCCAGTCATCACCCAGACACATCCCCTGGTATTACTGTATAATGTCCCATTCCCAGCAATCACCTCTCCATTCATCACCCAGACACATTCCCTGGTGTTACTGTATAATGTCCCATTCCCAGCAGTCACCTCTCCAGTCATCACCCAGACACATCACCTGGTGTTACTGTATAATGTCCTATTCCCAGCAGTCACCTCTCCAGTCCTCACCCAGACACATCTCCTGGTGTTACTGTATAATGTCCCATTCCCAGCAATCACCTCTCCAGTCATCACCCAGACACATCCCCCGGTGTTACTGTATAATGTCCCATTCCCAGCAGTCACCTCCCCAGTCATCACCCAGACACATCTCCTGGTGTTCCTGTATAATGTCCCATTCCCAGCAGTCACCTCTCCAGTCATCACCCAGACACATCCCCTGGTGTTACTGTATAATGTCCCATTCCCACCAGTCACCTCTCCAGTCATCAGCCAGACACATTCCCTGTATAATGTCCCATTCCCAGCAGTCACCTCCCCAGTCATCACCCAGACACATCTCCTGGTGTTACTGTATAATGTCCCATTCCTAGCAGTCACCTCTCCAGTCGTCACCCAGACACATCCCTTGGTGTTACTGTATAATGTCCCATTCCCAGCAGTCACCTCTCCAGTCATCACCCAGACACATCCCCTGGTGTTACTGTATAATGTCCCATTCCCAGCAGTCACCTCTCCAGTCATCACCCAGACACATTCCCTGTATAATGTCCCATTCCCAGCAGTCACCTCCCCAGTCATCACCCAGACACATCTCCTGGTGTTACTGTATAATGTCCCATTCCCAGCAGTCACCTCTCCAGTCATCACCCAGACACATCCCCCGGTGTTACTGTATAATGTCCCATTCCCAGCAATCACCTCTCCAGTCATCACCCAGACACATCCCCCGGTGTTACTGTATAATGTCCCATTCCCAGCAGTCACCTCTCCAGTCATCACCCACACACATTCCCTGTATAATGTCCGATTCCCAACAGTCACCTCCCCAGTCATCACCCAGACACATCTCCTGGTGTTACTGTATAATGTCCCATTCCCAGCAGTCACCTCTCCAGTCATCAGCCAGACACATTCCCTGTATAATGTCCCATTCCCAGCAGTCACCTCCCCAGTCATCACCCAGACACATCTCCTGGTGTTCCTGTATAATGTCCCATTCCTAGCAGTCACCTCTCCAGTCATCACCCAGACACATCCCCTGGTGTTACTGTATAATGTCCCATTCCCAGCAATCACCTCTCCATTCATCACCCAGACACATTCCCTGGTGTTACTGTATAATGTCCCATTCCCAGCAGTCACCTCTCCAGTCATCACCCAGACACATCACCTGGTGTTACTGTATAATGTCCTATTCCCAGCAGTCACCTCTCCAGTCCTCACCCAGACACATCTCCTGGTGTTACTGTATAATGTCCCATTCCCAGCAATCACCTCTCCAGTCATCACCCAGACACATCCCCCGGTGTTACTGTATAATGTCCCATTCCCAGCAGTCTCCTCTCCATTCATCATCCAGACACATCCCCCGGTGTTACTGTATAATGTACCATTCTCAGCAGTCACCTCTCCAGTCATCACCCAGACACATCCCCCGGTGTTACTGTATAATGTCCCATTCCCCGCAGTCACCTCTCCAATCATCACCCAGACACATCCCCTGGTGTTACTGTATATTGTCCCATTCCCCGCAGTCACCTCTCCAGTCATCACCCAGACACATCCCCCGGTGTTACTGTATAATGTCCCATTCCCAGCAGTCACCTCCCCAGTCATCACCCAGACACATCTCCTGGTGTTACTGTATAATGTCCCATTCCTAGCAGTCACTTCTCCAGTCATCACCCAGACACATCCCCTGGTGTTACTGTATAATGTCCCATTCCCAGCAGTCACCTCTCCAGTCATCAGCCAGACACATTCCCTGTATAATGTCCCATTCCCAGCAGTCACCTCCCCAGTCATCACCCAGACACATCTCCTGGTGTTACTGTATAATGTCCCATTCCTAGCAGTCACCTCTCCAGTCATCACCCAGACACATCCCCTGGTGTTACTGTATAATGTCCCATTCACAGCAGTCACCTCTCCATTCATCACCCAGACACATCCCCTGGTGTTACTGTATAATGTACCATTCCCAGCAGTCACCTCTCCAGTCATCACCCAGACACATCCCCCGGTGATACTGTATAATGTCCCATTCCCCGCAGTCACCTCTCCAGTCATCACCCAGACACATCCCCCGGTGTTACTGTATAATGTCCCATTCCCCGCAGTCACCTCTCCAGTCATCACCCAGACACATCCCCCGGTGTTACTGTATAATGTCCCATTCCCCGCAGTCACCTCTCCAGTCATCACCCAGACACATCTCCCGGTGTTACTGTATAATGTCCCATTCCCCGCAGTCACCTCTCCAGTCATCACCCAGACACATCTCCTGGTGTTACTGTATAATGTCCCATTCCCAGCAGTCACCTCCCCAGTCATCACCCAGACACATCTCCTGGTGTTACTGTATAATGTCCCATTCCCAGCAGTCACCTCTCCAGTCATCACCCAGACACATCCCCTGGTGTTACTGTATAATGTCCCATTCCCAGCAGTCACCCCTCCAGTCATAACCCAGACACATCCCCTGGTGTTACTGTATAATGTCCCATTCCCAGCAGTCACTTCTCCAGTCATCACCCAGACACATCCCCTGGTGTTACTGTATAATGTCCCATTCCCAGCAGTCACCCCTCCAGTCATCACCCAGACACATCCCCTGGTGTTACCGTATAATGTCCCATTCCGAGCAGTCACCTCTCCAGTCATCACCCAGACACATCTCCTGGTGTTACTGTATAATGTCCCATTCAAAGCAGTCACCTCTCCAGTCATCCCCTGGTGTTACTGTATAATGTCCCATTCCCAGCAGTCACCTCTCCAGTCATCACCCAAACACATCACCTGGTGTTGCTGTATAATGTCCTATTCCCAGCAGTCACCTCTCCAGTCCTCACCAAGACACTTCTGGTGTTACTGTATAATGTCCCATTCCCAGCAGTCACCTCTCCAGTCCTCACCCAGACACATCCCCCGGTGTTACTGTATAATGTCCCATTCCCAGCAGTCACCTCTCCATTCATCACCCAGACACATCCCCTGGTGTTACTGTATAATGTCCCATTCCCAGCAGTCTCCTCTCCAGTCATCACCCAGACACATCCCCTGGTGTTACTGTATAATGTCCCATTTCCAGCAATCACCTCTCCAGTCATCACCCAGTCACATTCCCTGGTGTTACTGTATAATGTCCCATTCCCAGCAGTCACCTCCCAAGTCATCACCCAGACACATCTCCTGGTGTTACTGTATAATGTCCCATTCCCAGCAGTCACCTCTCCATTCATCACCCAGACACATCCCCTGGTGTTACTGTATAATGTCCCATTCCCAGCAATCACCTCTCCAGTCATCACCCAGACATATCCCCCGGTGTTACTGTATAATGTCCCATTCCCAGCAGTCTCCTCTCCAGTCATCTCCCAGACACATCCCCCGGTGTTACTGAATAATGTCCCATTCCCAGCAGTCACCTCCCCAGTCATCATCCAGATACATCTCCTGGTGTTACTGTATAATGTCCCATTCCCAGCAGTCACCTCTCCATTCATCACCCAGACACATCCCCTGGTGTTACTGTATAATGTCCCAATCCCAGCAATCACCTCTCCAGTCATCACCCAGACACATCCCCCGGTGTTACTGTATAATGTCCCATTCCCAGCAGTCTCCTCTCCAGTCATCACCCAGACACATCCCCCGGTGTTACTGTATAATGTCCCATTCCCAGCAATCACCTCTCCAGTCATCACCCAGACACATCCCCCGGTGTTACTGTATAATGTCCCATTCCCAGCAGTCACCTCTCCAGTCATCACCCAGACACATTCCCTGTATAATGTCCCATTCCCCGCAGTCACCTCTCCAGTCATCACCCAGACACATCCCCCGGTGTTACTGTATAATGTCCCATTCCCCGCAGTCACCTCTCCAGTCATCACCCAGAAACATCCCCTGGTGTTACTGTATAATGTACCATTCCCAGCAGTCACCTCTCCAGTCATCACCCAGACACATCCCCTGGTGTTACTGTATAATGTCCCATTCCCAGCAGTCACCTCTCCAGTCCTCACCCAGACACATCTCCTGGTGTTACTGTATAATGTCCCATTCCCAGCAATCACCTCTCCAGTCATCACCCAGACACATCCCCCGGTGTTACTGTATAATGTCCCATTCCCAGCAGTCTCCTCTCCATTCATCATCCAGACATATCCCCCGGTGTTACTGTATAATGTACCATTCTCAGCAGTCACCTCTCCAGTCATCACCCAGACACATCCCCCGGTGTTACTGTATAATGTCCCATTCCCCGCAGTCACCTCTCCAATCATCACCCAGACACATCCCCTGGTGTTACTGTATAATGTCCCATTCCCCGCAGTCACCTCTCCAGTCATCACCCAGACACATCCCCCGGTGTTACTGTATAATGTCCCATTCCCAGCAGTCACTTCTCCAGTCATCACCCAGACACATCCCCTGGTGTTACTGTATAATGTCCCATTCCCAGCAGTCACCTCTCCAGTCATCAGCCAGACACATTCCCTGTATAATGTCCCATTCCCAGCAGTCACCTCCCCAGTCATCACCCAGACACATCTCCTGGTGTTACTGTATAATGTCCCATTCCTAGCAGTCACCTCTCCAGTCATCACCCAGACACATCCCCTGGTGTTACTGTATAATGTCCCATTCCCAGCAGTCACCTCTCCATTCATCACCCAGACACATCCCCTGGTGTTACTGTATAATGTACCATTCCCAGCAGTCACCTCTCCAGTCATCACCCAGACACATCCCCTGGTGTTACTGTATAATGTCCCATTCCCAGCAGTCACCTCTCCAGTCCTCACCAAGACACATCTCCTGGTGTTACTGTATAATGTCCCATTCCCAGCAATCACCTCTCCAGTCATCACCCAGACACATCCCCCGGTGTTACTGTATAATGTCCCTTTCCCAGCAGTCTCCTCTCCATTCATCACCCAGACACATCCCCCGGTGTTACTGTATAATGTCCCATTCCCAGCAGTCACCTCTCCAGTCATCACCCAGACACATCCCCCGGTGATACTGTATAATGTCCCATTCCCCGCAGTCACCTCTCCAGTCATCACCCAGACACATCTCCTGGTGTTACTGTATAATGTCCCATTCCCAGCAGTCACCTCCCCAGTCATCACCCAGACACATCTCCTGGTGTTACTGTATAATGTCCCATTCCCAGCAGTCACCTCTCCAGTCATCACCCAGACACATCCCCTGGTGTTACTGTATAATGTCCCATTCCCAGCAGTCACCCCTCCAGTCATCACCCAGACACATCCCCTGGTGTTACTGTATAATGTCCCATTCCCAGCAGTCACTTCTCCAGTCATCACCCAGACACATCCCCTGGTGTTACTGTAATAGTCCTATTCCCCGCAGTCACCTCTCCAGTCATCAACAAGACACATCCCCTGGTGTTACCGTATAATGTCCCATTCCGAGCAGTCACCTCTCCAGTCATCACCCAGACACATCTCCTGGTGTTACTGTATAATGTCCCATTCAAAGCAGTCACCTCTCCAGTCATCCCCTGGTGTTACTGTATAATGTCCCATTCCCAGCAGTCACCTCTCCATTCATCACCCAGACACATCCCCTGGTGTTACTGTATAATGTCCCATTCCCAGCAATCACCTCTCCAGTCATCACACAGACATATCCCCCGGTGTTACTGTATAATGTCCCATTCCCAGCAGTCTCCTCTCCAGTCATCTCCCAGACACATCCCCCGGTGTTACTGAATAATGTCCCATTCCCAGCAGTCACCTCCCCAGTCATCATCCAGATACATCTCCTGGTGTTACTGTATAATGTCCCATTCCCAGCAGTCACCTCTCCATTCATCACCCAGACACATCCCCTGGTGTTACTGTATAATGTCCCAATCCCAGCAATCACCTCTCCAGTCATCACCCAGACACATCCCCCGGTGTTACTGTATAATGTCCCATTCCCAGCAGTCTCCTCTCCAGTCATCACCCAGACACATCCCCCGGTGTTACTGTATAATGTCCCATTCCCAGCAATCACCTCTCCAGTCATCACCCAGACACATCCCCCGGTGTTAATGTATAATGTCCCATTCCCAGCAGTCACCTCTCCAGTCATCACCCAGACACATTCCCTGTATAATGTCCCATTCCCAGCAGTCACCTCCCCAGTCATCACCCAGACACATCTCCTGGTGTTACTTTATAATGTCCCATTCCCAGCAGTCACCTCTCCAGTCATCACCCAGACACATTCCCTGGTGTTACTGTATAATGTCCCATTCCCAGCAGTCACCTCTCCATTCATCACCCAGACACATCCCCGGGTGTTACTGTATAATGTCCCATTCCCAGCAGTCTCCTCTCCAGTCATCACCCAGACACATCCCCCGGTGTTACTGTATAATGTCCCATTCCCAGCAATCACCTCTCCAGTCATCACCTAGACACATCCCCCGGTGTTACTGTATAATGTCCCATTCCCAGCAGTCACCTCTCCAGTCATCACCCAGACACATTCCCTGTATAATGTCCCATTCCCAGCAGTCACCTCCCCAGTCATCACCCAGACACATCTCCTGGTGTTACTGTATAATGTCCCATTCCCAGCAGTCACCTCTCCAGTCATCACCCAGACACATCCCCTGGTGTTACTGTATAATGTCCCATTCCCAGCAGTCACCTCTCCATTCATCACCCAGACACAGCCCCTGGTGTTACTGTATAAAGTCCCATTCCCAGCAGTCACCTCTCCAGTCATCACCCAAACACATCACCTGGTGTTACTGTATAATGTCCTATTCCCAGCAGTCACCTCTCCAGTCCTCACCAAGACACATCTCCTGGTGTTACTGTATAATGTCCCATTCCCAGCAATCACCTCTCCAGTCATCACCCAGACACATCCCCCGGTGTTACTGTATAATGTCCAATTCCCAGCAGTCTCCTCTCCATTCATCATCCAGACACATCCCCCGGTGTTACTGTATAATGTCCCATTCCCCGCAGTCACCTCTCCAATCATCACCCACACATCCCCCGGTGTTACTGTATAATGTCCCATTCCCCGCAGTCACCTCTCCAGTCATCACCCAGACACATCCCCCGGTGTTACTGTATAATGTCCCATTCCCAGCAGTCACCTCCCCAGTCATCACCCAGACACATCTCCTGGTTTTACTGTATAATGTCCCATTCCTAGCAGTCACCTCTCCAGTCATCACCCAGACACATCCCCTGGTGTTACTGTATAATGTCCCATTCCCAGCAGTCACCTCTCCAGTCATCACCCAGACACATCCCCTAGTGTTACTGTATAATGTCCCATTCCCAGCAGTCACCTCTCCAGTCATCACCCAGACACATTCCCTGTATAATGTCCCTTTCCCAGCAGTCACCTCTCCAGTCATCACCCAGACACATCCCCTGGTGTTACTGTATAATGTCCCATTCCCAGCAGTCACCTCTCCAGTCATCACCCAGACACATTCCCTGTATAATGTCCCATTCCCAGCAGTCACCTCCCCAGTCATCTACCCAGACACATCTCCTGGTGTTACTGTATAATGTCCCATTCCCAGCAGTCACCTCTCCAGTCATCACCCAGACACATCCCCTGGTGTTACTGTATAATGTCCCATTCCCAGCAGTCACCTCTCCAGTCATCACCCAGACACATCCCCTGGTGTTACTGTATAATGTCCCATTCCCAGCAGTCACCTCTCCAGTCATCACCCAGACACATCCCCTGGTGTTACTGTATAATGTCCCATTCCCAGCAGTCACCTCTCCAGTCATCACCCAGACACATCCCCTGGTGTTACTGTATAATGTCCCATTCCCAGCAGTCACCTCTCCATTCATCACCCAGACACATCCCCTGGTGTTACTGTATAATGTCCCATTCCCAGCAGTCACCTCTCCAGTCATCACCCAGACACATCCCCTGGTGTTACTGTATAATGTCCCATTCCCAGCAGTCACCTCTCCAGTCCTCACCCAGACACATCCCCCGGTGTTACTGTATAATGTCCCATTCCCCGCAGTCACCTCTCCAGTCATCACCCAGACACATCCCCCGGTGTTACTGTATAATGTCCCATTCCCAGTAGTCTCCTCTCCAGTCATCACCCAGACACATCCCCCGGTGTAACTGTATAATGTCCCATTCCCAGCAATCACCTCTCCAGTCATCACCCAGTCACATTCCCTGGTGTTACTGTATAATGTCCCATTCCCAGCAGTCACCTCCCCAGTCATCACCCAGACACATCACCTGGTGTTACTGTATAATGTCCCATTCCCAGCAGTCACCTCTCCATTCATCACCCAGACACATCCCCTGGTGTTACAGTATAATATCCCATTCCCAGCAATCACCTCTCCAGTCATCACCCAGACACATCCCCCGGTGTTACTGTATAATGTCCCATTCCCAGCAGTCACCTCCCCAGTCATCATCCAGATACATATCCTGGTGTTACTGTATAATGTCCCATTCCCATCAGTCACCTCTCCATTCATCACCCAGACACATCCCCTGGTGTTACTGTATAATGTCCCATTCCCAGCAGTCACCTCTCCAGTCATCACCCAGACACATTCCCTGTATAATGTCCCATTCCCAGCAGTCACCTCCCCAGTCATCACCCAGACACTTCTCCCGGTGTTACTGTATAATGTCCCATTCCCAGCAGTCACCTCTTCAGTCATCACCCAGACACATCCCCTGGTGTTACTGTATAATGTCCCATTCCCAGCAGTCACCTCTCCATTCATCACCCAGACACATCCCCTGGTGTTACTGTATAATGTCCCATTCCCAGCAGTCTCCTCTCCAGTCATCACCCAGACACATCCCCCGGTGTTACTGTATAATGTCCCATTCCCAGCAATCACCTCTCCAGTCATCACCCAGACATATCCCCCGGTGTTACTGTATAATGTCCCATTCCCAGCAGTCACCTCTCCAGTCATCACCCAGACACATTCCCTGTATAATGTCCCATTCCCAACAGTCACCTCCCCAGTCATCACCCAGACACATCTCCTGGTGTTACTGTATAATGTCCCATTCCCAGCAGTCACCTCTCCAGTCATCAGCCAGACACATTCCCTGTATAATGTCCCATTCCCAGCAGTCACCTCCCCAGTCATCACCCAGACACATCTCCTGGTGTTACTGTATAATGTCCCATTCCAAGCAGTCACCTCTCCAGTCATCACCCAGACACATCCCCTGGTGTTACTGTATAATGTCCCATTCCCAGCAATCACCTCTCCATTCATCACCCAGACACATCCCCTGGTGTTACTGTATAATGTCCCATTCCCAGCAGTCACCTCTCCAGTCATCACCCAGACACATCACCTGGTGTTACTGTATAATGTCCCATTCCCAGCAGTCACCTCTCCAGTCCTCACCCAGACACATCTCCTGGTGTTACTGTATAATGTCCCATTCCCAGCAATCACCTCTCCAGTCATCACCCAGACACATCCCCCGGTGTTACTGTATAATGTCCAATTCCCAGCAGTCTCCTCTCCATTCATCATCCAGACACATCCCCCGGTGTTACTGTATAATGTCCCATTCTCAGCAGTCACCTCTCCAGTCATCACCCAGACACATCCCCCGGTGTTACTGTATAATGTCCCATTCCCCGCAGTCACCTCTCCAATCATCACCCAGACACATCCCCCGGTGTTACTGTATAATGTCCCATTCCCCGCAGTCACCTCTCCAGTCATCACCCAGACACATCCCCCGGTGTTACTGTATAATGTCCCATTCCCAGAAGTCACCTCCCCAGTCATCACCCAGACACATCTCCTGGTGTTACTGTATAATGTCCCATTCCTAGCAGTCACTTCTCCAGTCATCAGCCAGACACATTCCCTGTATAATGTCCCATTCCCAGCAGTCACCTCCCCAGTCATCACCCAGACACATCTCCTGGTGTTACTGTATAATGTCCCATTCCAAGCAGTCACCTCTCCAGTCATCACCCAGACACATCCCCTGGTGTTACTGTATAATGTCCCATTCCCAGCAATCACCTCTCCATTCATCACCCAGACACATCCCCTGGTGTTACTGTATAATGTCCCATTCCCAGCAGTCACCTCTCCAGTCATCACCCAGACACATTCCCTGTATAATGTCCCATTCCCAGCAGTCACCTCCCCAGTCATCACCCAGACACATCTCCTGGTGTTACTGTATAATGTCCCATTCCCAGCAATCACCTCTCCAGTCATCACCCAGACACATCCCCTGGTGTTACTCTATAATGTCCCATTCCCAGCAGTCACCTCTCCATTCATCACCCAGACACATCCCCTGGTGTTACTGTATAATGTCCCATTCCCAGCAGTCACCTCTCCAGTCATCACCCAGACACATCACCTGGTGTTACTGTATAATGTCCCATTCCCAGCAGTCACCTCTCCAGTCCTCACCAAGACACATCTCCTGGTGTTACTGTATAATGTCCCATTCCCAGCAGTCACCTCTCCAGTCATCAGCCAGACACATTCCCTGTATAATGTCCCATTCCCAGCAGTCACCTCCCCAGTCATCACCCAGACACATCTCCTGGTGTTACTGTATAATGTCCCATTCCCAGCAGTCACCTCTCCAGTCATCACCCAGACACATCCCCTGGTGTTACTGTATAATGTCCCATTCCCAGCAATCACCTCTCCATTCATCACCCAGACACATCCCCTGGTGTTACTGTATAATGTCCCATTCCCAGCAGTCACCTCTCCAGTCATCACCCAGACACATCACCTGGTGTTACTGTATAATGTCCCATTCCCAGCAGTCACCTCTCCAGTCCTCACCCAGACACATCTCCTGGTGTTACTGTATAATGTCCCATTCCCAGCAATCACCTCTCCAGTCATCACCCAGACACATCCCCCGGTGTTACTGTATAATGTCCAATTCCCAGCAGTCTCCTCTCCATTCATCATCCAGACACATCCCCCGGTGTTACTGTATAATGTCCCATTCTCAGCAGTCACCTCTCCAGTCATCACCCAGACACATCCCCCGGTGTTACTGTATAATGTCCCATTCCCCGCAGTCACCTCTCCAATCATCACCCAGACACATCCCCCGGTGTTACTGTATAATGTCCCATTCCCCGCAGTCACCTCTCCAGTCATCACCCAGACACATCCCCCGGTGTTACTGTATAATGTCCCATTCCCAGAAGTCACCTCCCCAGTCATCACCCAGACACATCTCCTGGTGTTACTGTATAATGTCCCATTCCTAGCAGTCACTTCTCCAGTCATCACCCAGACACATCCCCTGGTGTTACTGTATAATGTCCCATTCCCAGCAGTCACCTCTCCAGTCATCAGCCAGACACATTCCCTGTATAATGTCCCATTCCCAGCAGTCACCTCCCCAGTCATCACCCAGACACATCTCCTGGTGTTACTGTATAATGTCCCATTCCTAGCAGTCACTTCTCCAGTCATCACCCAGACACATCCCCTGGTGTTACTGTATAATGTCCCATTCCCAGCAGTCACCTCTCCAGTCATCACCCAGACACATCCCCTGGTGTTACTGTATAATGTCCCATTCCCAGCAGTCACCTCTCCAGTCATCACCCAGACACATTCCCTGTATAATGTCCCATTCCCAGCAGTCACCTCCCCAGTCATCACCCAGACACATCTCCTGGTGTTACTGTATAATGTCCCATTCCCAGCAGTCACCTCTCCAGTCATCACCCAGACACATCCCCTGGTGTTACTCTATAATGTCCCATTCCCAGCAGTCACCTCTCCATTCATCACCCAGACACATCCCCTGGTGTTACTGTATAATGTCCCATTCCCAGCAGTCACCTCTCCAGTCATCACCCAGACACATCACCTGGTGTTACTGTATAATGTCCCATTCCCAGCAGTCACCTCTCCAGTCCTCACCAAGACACATCTCCTGGTGTTACTGTATAATGTCCCATTCCCAGCAATCACCTCTCCAGTCATCACCCAGACACATCCCCCGGTGTAACTGTATAATGTCCCATTCCCAGCAGTCTCCTCTCCATTCATCACCCAGACACATCCCCCGGTGTTACTGTATAATGTCCCATTCCCAGCAGTCACCTCTCCAGTCATCACCCAGACACATCCCCCAGTGTTACTGTATAATGTCCCATTCCCCGCAGTCACCTCTCCAGTCATCACCCAGACACATCCCCTGGTGTTACTGTATAATGTCCCATTCCCAGCAGTCACCTCTCCAGTCATCACCCAGACACATCCCCCGGTGTTACTGTATAATGTCCCATTCCCCGCAGTCACCTCTCCAGTCATCACCCAGACACATCTCCTGGTGTTACTGTATAATGTCCCATTCCCAGCAGTCACCTCCCCAGTCATCACCCAGACACATCTCCTGGTGTTACTGTATAATGTCCCATTCCCAGCAGTCACCTCTCCAGTCATCACCCAGACACATCCCCTGCTGTTACTGTATAATGTCCCATTCCCAGCAGTCACCCCTCCAGTCATCACCCAGACACATCCCCTGGTGTTACTGTATAATGTCCCATTCCCAGCAGTCACTTCTCCAGTCATCACCCAGACACATCCCCTGGTGTTACTGTAATAGTCCTATTCCCCGCAGTCACCTCTCCAGTCATCACCAAGACACATCCCCTGGTGTTACCGTATAATATCCCATTCCGAGCAGTCACCTCTCCAGTCATCACCCAGACACATCCCCTGGTGTTACTGTATAATGTCCCATTCCCAGCAATCACCTCTCCAGTCATCACCCAGACACATCCCCTGGTGTTACCGTATAATGTCCCATTCCGAGCAGTCACCTCTCCAGTCATCACCCAGACACATCCCCTGGTGTTACTGTATAATGTCCCATTCAAAGCAGTCACCTCTCCAGTCATCCCCTGGTGTTACTGTATAATGTCCCATTCCCAGCAGTCACCTCTCCAGTCATCACCCAGACACATCACCTGGTGTTGCTGTATAATGTCCTATTCCCAGCAGTCACCTCTCCAGTCCTCACCAAGACACATCTTCTGGTGTTACTGTATAATGTCCCATTCCCAGCAGTCACCTCTCCATTCATCACCCAGACACATCCCCTGGTGTTACTGTATAATGTCCCATTCCCAGCAGTCTCCTCTCCAGTCATCACCCAGACACATCCCCTGGTGTTACTGTATAATGTCCCATTCCCAGCAATCACCTCTCCAGTCATCACCCAGTCACATTCCCTGGTGTTACTGTATAATGTCCCATTCCCAGCAGTCACCTCCCCAGTCATCACCCAGACACATCTCCTGGTGTTACTGTATAATGTCCCATTCCCAGCAGTCACCTCTCCATTCATCACCCAGACACATCCCCTGGTGTTACTGTATAATGTCCCATTCCCAGGAATCACCTCTCCAGTCATCACCCAGACACATCCCCCGGTGTTACTGTATAATGTCCCATTCCCAGCAGTCTCCTCTCCAGTCATCTCCCAGACACATCCCCCGGTGTTACTGTATAATGTCCCATTCCCAGCAATCACCTCTCCAGTCATCACCCAGACACATCCCCCGGTGTTACTGTATAATGTCCCATTCCCAGCAGTCACCTCTCCAGTCATCACCCAGACACATTCCCTGTATAATGTCCCATTCCCAGCAGTCACCTCCCCAGTCATCACCCAGACACATCTCCTGGTGTTACTGTATAATGTCCCATTCCCAGCAGTCACCTCTCCAGTCATCACCCAGACACATCCCCTGGTGTTACTGTATAATGTCCCATTCCCAGCAGTCACCTCTCCATTCATCACCCAGACACATCCCCTGGTGTTACTGTATAATGTCCCATTCCCAGCAGTCTCCTCTCCAGTCATCACCCAGACACATCCCCCGGTGTTACTGTATAATGTCCCATTCCCAGCAATCACCTCTCCAGTCATCACCCAGACACATCCCCCGGTGTTACTGTATAATGTCCCATTCCCAGCAATCACCTCTCCAGTCATCACCCAGACATATCCCCCGGTGTTACTGTATAATGTCCCATTCCCAGCAGTCACCTCTCCAGTCATCACCCAGACACATTCCCTGTATAATGTCCCATTCCCAACAGTCACCTCCCCAGTCATCACCCAGACACATCTCCTGTATAATGTCCCATTCCCAACAGTCACCTCCCCAGTCATCACCCAGACACATCTCCTGGTGTTACTGTTTAATGTCCCATTCCCAGCAGTCACCTCTCCAGTCATCACCCAGACACATCCCCTGGTGTTACTGTATAATGTCCCATTCTCAGCAGTCACCTCTCCAGTCATCACCCAGACACATCCCCCGGTGTTACTGTATAATGTCCCATTCCCCGCTGTCACCTCTCCAATCATCACCCAGACACATCCCCCGGTGTTACTGTATAATGTCCCATTCCCCGCAGTCACCTCTCCAGTCATCACCCAGACACATCCCCCGGTGTTACTGTATAATGTCCCATTCCCAGCAGTCACCTCCCCAGTCATCACCCAGACACATCTCCTGGTGTTCCTGTATAATGTCCCATTCCCAGCAGTCACCTCTCCAGTCATCACCCAGACACATCCCCTGGTGTTACTGTATAATGTCCCATTCCCACCAGTCACCTCTCCAGTCATCAGCCAGACACATTCCCTGTATAATGTCCCATTCCCAGCAGTCACCTCCCCAGTCATCACCCAGACACATCTCCTGGTGTTACTGTATAATGTCCCATTCCTAGCAGTCACCTCTCCAGTCGTCACCCAGACACATCCCTTGGTGTTACTGTATAATGTCCCATTCCCAGCAGTCACCTCTCCAGTCATCACCCAGACACATCCCCTGGTGTTACTGTATAATGTCCCATTCCCAGCAGTCACCTCTCCAGTCATCACCCAGACACATTCCCTGTATAATGTCCCATTCCCAGCAGTCACCTCCCCAGTCATCACCCAGACACATCTCCTGGTGTTACTGTATAATGTCCCATTCCCAGCAGTCACCTCTCCAGTCATCACCCAGACACATCCCCTGGTGTTACTGTATAATGTCCCATTCCCAGCAGTCACCTCTCCATTCATCACCCAGACACATCCCTTGGTGTTACTGTATAATGTCCCATTCCCAGCAGTCTTCTCTCCAGTCATCACCCAGACACATCCCCCGGTGTTACTGTATAATGTCCCATTCCCAGCAATCACCTCTCCAGTCATCACCCAGACACATCCCCCGGTGTTACTGTATAATGTCCCATTCCCAGCAGTCACCTCTCCAGTCATCACCCACACACATTCCCTGTATAATGTCCCATTCCCAACAGTCACCTCCCCAGTCATCACCCAGACACATCTCCTGGTGTTACTGTATAATGTCCCATTCCCAGCAGTCACCTCTCCAGTCATCAGCCAGACACATTCCCTGTATAATGTCCCATTCCCAGCAGTCACCTCCCCAGTCATCACCCAGACACATCTCCTGGTGTTCCTGTATAATGTCCCATTCCTAGCAGTCACCTCTCCAGTCATCACCCAGACACATCCCCTGGTGTTACTGTATAATGTCCCATTCCCAGCAATCACCTCTCCATTCATCACCCAGACACATTCCCTGGTGTTACTGTATAATGTCCCATTCCCAGCAGTCACCTCTCCAGTCATCACCCAGACACATCACCTGGTGTTACTGTATAATGTCCTATTCCCAGCAGTCACCTCTCCAGTCCTCACCCAGACACATCTCCTGGTGTTACTGTATAATGTCCCATTCCCAGCAATCACCTCTCCAGTCATCACCCAGACACATCCCCCGGTGTTACTGTATAATGTCCCATTCCCAGCAGTCTCCTCTCCAGTCATCACCCAGACACATCCCCTGGTGTTACTGTATAATGTCCCATTCAAAGCAGTCACCTCTCCAGTCATCCCCTGGTGTTACTGTATAATGTCCCATTACCAGCAGTCACCTCTCCAGTCATCACCCAGACACATCACCTGGTGTTGCTGTATAATGTCCTATTCCCAGCAGTCACCTCTCCAGTCCTCACCAAGACACATCTTCTGGTGTTACTGTATAATGTCCCATTCCCAGCAGTCACCTCTCCATTCATCACCCAGACACATCCCCTGGTGTTACTGTATAATGTCCCATTCCCAGCAGTCTCCTCTCCAGTCATCACCCAGACACATCCCCTGGTGTTACTGTATAATGTCCCATTCCCAGCAATCACCTCTCCAGTCATCACTCAGTCACATTCCCTGGTGTTACTGTATAATGTCCCATTCCCAGCAGTCACCTCCCCAGTCATCACCCAGACACATCTCCTGGTGTTACTGTATAATGTCCCATTCCCAGCAGTCACCTCTCCATTCATCACCCAGACACATCCCCTGGTGTTACTGTATAATGTCCCATTCCCAGCAATCACCTCTCCAGTCATCACCCAGACACATCCCCCGGTGTTACTGTATAATGTCCCATTCCCAGCAGTCTCCTCTCCAGTCATCTCCCAGACACATCCCCCGGTGTTACTGTATAATGTCCCATTCCCAGCAATCACCTCTCCAGTCATCACCCAGACACATCCCCCGGTGTTACTGTATAATGTCCCATTCCCAGCAGTCACCTCTCCAGTCATCACCCAGACACATTCCCTGTATAATGTCCCATTCCCAGCAGTCACCTCCCCAGTCATCACCCAGACACATCTCCTGGTGTTACTGTATAATGTCCCATTCCCAGCAGTCACCTCTCCAGTCATCACCCAGACACATCCCCTGGTGTTACTGTATAATGTCCCATTCCCAGCAGTCACCTCTCCATTCATCACCCAGACACATCCCCTGGTGTTACTGTATAATGTCCCATTCCCAGCAGTCTCCTCTCCAGTCATCACCCAGACACATCCCCCGGTGTTACTGTATAATGTCCCATTCCCAGCAATCACCTCTCCAGTCATCACCCAGACACATCCCCCGGTGTTACTGTATAATGTCCCATTCCCAGCAGTCACCTCTCCAGTCATCACCCACACACATTCCCTGTATAATGTCCCATTCCCAACAGTCACCTCCCCAGTCATCACCCAGACACATCTCCTGGTGTTACTGTTTAATGTCCCATTCCCAGCAGTCACCTCTCCAGTCATCACCCAGACACATCCCCTGGTGTTACTGTATAATGTCCCATTCTCAGCAGTCACCTCTCCAGTCATCACCCAGACACATCCCCCGGTGTTACTGTATAATGTCCCATTCCCCGCTGTCACCTCTCCAATCATCACCCAGACACATCCCCCGGTGTTACTGTATAATGTCCCATTCCCCGCAGTCACCTCTCCAGTCATCACCCAGACACATCCCCCGGTGTTACTGTATAATGTCCCATTCCCAGCAGTCACCTCCCCAGTCATCACCCAGACACATCTCCTGGTGTTCCTGTATAATGTCCCATTCCCAGCAGTCACCTCTCCAGTCATCACCCAGACACATCAACTGGTGTTACTGTATAATGTCCCATTCCCACCAGTCACCTCTCCAGTCATCAGCCAGACACATTCCCTGTATAATGTCCCATTCCCAGCAGTCACCTCCCCAGTCATCACCCAGACACATCTCCTGGTGTTACTGTATAATGTCCCATTCCTAGCAGTCACCTCTCCAGTCGTCACCCAGACACATCCCTTGGTGTTACTGTATAATGTCCCATTCCCAGCAGTCACCTCTCCAGTCATCACCCAGACACATCCCCTGGTGTTACTGTATAATGTCCCATTCCCAGCAGTCACCTCTCCAGTCATCACCCAGACACATTCCCTGTATAATGTCCCATTCCCAGCAGTCACCTCCCCAGTCATCACCCAGACACATCTCCTGGTGTTACTGTATAATGTCCCATTCCCAGCAGTCACCTCTCCAGTCATCACCCAGACACATCCCCTGGTGTTACTGTATAATGTCCCATTCCCAGCAGTCACCTCTCCATTCATCACCCAGACACATCCCTTGGTGTTACTGTATAATGTCCCATTCCCAGCAGTCTTCTCTCCAGTCATCACCCAGACACATCCCCCGATGTTACTGTATAATGTCCCATTCCCAGCAATCACCTCTCCAGTCATCACCCAGACACATCCCCCGGTGTTACTGTATAATGTCCCATTCCCAGCAGTCACCTCTCCAGTCATCACCCACACACATTCCCTGTATAATGTCCCATTCCCAACAGTCACCTCCCCAGTCATCACCCAGACACATCTCCTGGTGTTACTGTATAATGTCCCATTCCCAGCAGTCACCTCTCCAGTCATCAGCCAGACACATTCCCTGTATAATGTCCCATTCCCAGCAGTCACCTCCCCAGTCATCACCCAGACACATCTCCTGGTGTTCCTGTATAATGTCCCATTCCTAGCAGTCAACTCTCCAGTCATCACCCAGACACATCCCCTGGTGTTACTGTATAATGTCCCATTCCCAGCAATCACCTCTCCATTCATCACCCAGACACATTCCCTGGTGTTACTGTATAATGTCCCATTCCCAGCAGTCACCTCTCCAGTCATCACCCAGACACATCACCTGGTGTTACTGTATAATGTCCTATTCCCAGCAGTCACCTCTCCAGTCCTCACCCAGACACATCTCCTGGTGTTACTGTATAATGTCCCATTCCCAGCAATCACCTCTCCAGTCATCACCCAGACACATCCCCCGGTGTTACTGTATAATGTCCCATTCCCAGCAGTCTCCTCTCCATTCATCATCCAGACACATCCCCCGGTGTTACTGTATAATGTACCATTCTCAGCAGTCACCTCTCCAGTCATCACCCAGACACATCCCCCGGTGTTACTGTATAATGTCCCATTCCCCGCAGTCACCTCTCCAATCATCACCCAGACACATCCCCTGGTGTTACTGTATAATGTCCCATTCCCCGCAGTCACCTCTCCAGTCATCACCCAGACACATCCCCCGGTGTTACTGTATAATGTCCCATTCCCAGCAGTCACCTCCCCAGTCATCACCCAGACACATCTCCTGGTGTTCCTGTATAATGTCCCATTCCCAGCAGTCACCTCTCCAGTCATCACCCAGACACATCCCCTGGTGTTACTGTATAATGTCCCATTCCCAGCAGTCACCTCTCCAGTCATCAGCCAGACACATTCCCTGTATAATGTCCCATTCCCAGCAGTCACCTCCCCAGTCATCACCCAGACACATCTCCTGGTGTTACTGTATAATGTCCCATTCCTAGCAGTCACCTCTCCAGTCGTCACCCAGACACATCCCTTGGTGTTACTGTATAATGTCCCATTCCCAGCAGTCACCTCTCCAGTCATCACCCAGACACATCCCCTGGTGTTACTGTATAATGTCCCATTCCCAGCAGTCACCTCTCCAGTCATCACCCAGACACATTCCCTGTATAATGTCCCATTCCCAGCAGTCACCTCCCCAGTCATCACCCAGACACATCTCCTGGTGTTACTGTATAATGTCCCATTCCCAGCAGTCACCTCCCCAGTCATCACCCAGACACATCCCCCGGTGTTACTGTATAATGTCCCATTCCCAGCAGTCACCTCTCCAGTCATCACCCACACACATTCCCTGTATAATGTCCCATTCCCAACAGTCACCTCCCCAGTCATCACCCAGACACATCTCCTGGTGTTACTGTATAATGTCCCATTCCCAGCAGTCACCTCTCCAGTCATCAGCCAGACACATTCCCTGTATAATGTCCCATTCCCAGCAGTCACCTCCCCAGTCATCACCCAGACACATCTCCTGGTGTTCCTGTATAATGTCCCATTCCTAGCAGTCACCTCTCCAGTCATCACCCAGACACATCCCCTGGTGTTACTGTATAATGTCCCATTCCCAGCAATCACCTCTCCATTCATCACCCAGACACATTCCCTGGTGTTACTGTATAATGTCCCATTCCCAGCAGTCACCTCTCCAGACATCACCCAGACACATCACCTGGTGTTACTGTATAATGTCCTATTCCCAGCAGTCACCTCTCCATTCCTCACCCAGACACATCTCCTGGTGTTACTGTATAATGTCCCATTCCCAGCAATCACCTCTCCAGTCATCACCCAGACACATCCCCCGGTGTTACTGTATAATGTCCCATTCCCAGCAGTCTCCTCTCCATTCATCATCCAGACACATCCCCCGGTGTTACTGTATAA
Source organism: Taudactylus pleione (assembly GCA_031769625.1). Classification (NCBI taxonomy): domain Eukaryota; kingdom Metazoa; phylum Chordata; class Amphibia; order Anura; family Myobatrachidae; genus Taudactylus; species Taudactylus pleione. Next base: position 80,077 of record JAUIMM010000982.1, read on the forward strand.
TGTACCATTCTCAGCAGTCACCTCTCCAGTCATCACCCAGACACATCCCCCGGTGTTACTGTATAATGTCCCATTCCCCGCAGTCACCTCTCCAATCATCACCCAGACACATCCCCTGGTGTTACTGTATAATGTCCCATTCCCCGCAGTCACCTCTCCAGTCATCACCCAGACACATCCCCCGGTGTTACTGTATAATGTCCCATTCCCAGCAGTCACCTCCCCAGTCATCACCCAGACACATCTCCTGGTGTTACTGTATAATGTCCCATTCCTAGCAGTCACTTCTCCAGTCATCACCCAGACACATCCCCTGGTGTTACTGTATAATGTCCCATTCCCAGCAGTCACCTCTCCAGTCATCAGCCAGACACATTCCCTGTATAATGTCCCATTCCCAGCAGTCACCTCCCCAGTCATCACCCAGACACATCTCCTGGTGTTACTGTATAATGTCCCATTCCTAGCAGTCACCTCTCCAGTCATCACCCAGACACATCCCCTGGTGTTACTGTATAATGTCCCATTCCCAGCAGTCACCTCTCCATTCATCACCCAGACACATCCCCTGGTGTTACTGTATAATGTACCATTCCCAGCAGTCACCTCTCCAGTCATCACCCAGACACATCCCCTGGTGTTACTGTATAATATCCCATTCCCAGCAGTCACCTCTCCAGTCCTCACCAAGACACATCTCCTGGTGTTACTGTATAATGTCCCATTCCCAGCAATCACCTCTCCAGTCATCACCCAGACACATCCCCCGGTGTTACTGTATAATGTCCCATTCCCAGCAGTCTCCTCTCCATTCATCATCCAGACACATCCCCCGGTGTTACTGTATAATGTACCATTCTCAGCAGTCACCTCTCCAGTCATCACCCAGACACATCCCCCGGTGTTACTGTATAATGTCCCATTCCCCGCAGTCACCTCTCCAATCATCACCCAGACACATCCCCTGGTGTTACTGTATAATGTCCCATTCCCCGCAGTCACCTCTCCAGTCATCACCCAGACACATCCCCCGGTGTTACTGTATAATGTCCCATTCCCAGCAGTCACCTCCCCAGTCATCACCCAGACACATCTCCTGGTGTTACTGTATAATGTCCCATTCCTAGCAGTCACTTCTCCAGTCATCACCCAGACACATCCCCTGGTGTTACTGTATAATGTCCCATTCCCAGCAGTCACCTCTCCAGTCATCAGCCAGACACATTCCCTGTATAATGTCCCATTCCCAGCAGTCACCTCCCCAGTCATCACCCAGACACATCTCCTGGTGTTACTGTATAATGTCCCATTCCTAGCAGTCACCTCTCCAGTCATCACCCAGACACATCCCCTGGTGTTACTGTATAATGTCCCATTCCCAGCAGTCACCTCTCCATTCATCACCCAGACACATCCCCTGGTGTTACTGTATAATGTACCATTCCCAGCAGTCACCTCTCCAGTCATCACCCAGACACATCCCCTGGTGTTACTGTATAATGTCCCATTCCCAGCAGTCACCTCTCCAGTCCTCACCAAGACACATCTCCTGGTGTTACTGTATAATGTCCCATTCCCAGCAATCACCTCTCCAGTCATCACCCAGACACATCCCCCGGTGTTACTGTATAATGTCCCATTCCCAGCAGTCTCCTCTCCATTCATCACCCAGACACATCCCCCGGTGTTACTGTATAATGTCCCATTCCCAGCAGTCACCTCTCCAGTCATCACCCAGACACATCCCCCGGTGATACTGTATAATGTCCCATTCCCCGCAGTCACCTCTCCAGTCATCACCCAGACACATCCCCCGGTGTTACTGTATAATGTCCCATTCCCCGCAGTCACCTCTCCAGTCATCACCCAGACACATCCCCCGGTGTTACTGTATAATGTCCCATTCCCCGCAGTCACCTCTCCAGTCATCACCCAGACACATCTCCCGGTGTTACTGTATAATGTCCCATTCCCCGCAGTCACCTCTCCAGTCATCACCCAGACACATCTCCCGGTGTTACTGTATAATGTCCCATTCCCAGCAGTCACCTCCCCAGTCATCACCCAGACACATCTCCCGGTGTTACTGTATAATGTCCCATTCCCAGCAGTCACCTCTCCAGTCATCACCCAGACACATCCCCTGGTGTTACTGTATAATGTCCCATTCCCAGCAGTCACCCCTCCAGTCATCACCCAGACACATCCCCTGGTGTTACTGTATAATGTCCCATTCCCAGCAGTCACTTCTCCAGTCATCACCCAGACACATCCCCTGGTGTTACTGTAATAGTCCTATTCCCCGCAGTCACCTCTCCAGTCATCAACAAGACACATCCCCTGGTGTTACCGTATAATGTCCCATTCCGAGCAGTCACCTCTCCAGTCATCACCCAGACACATCTCCTGGTGTTACTGTATAATGTCCCATTCAAAGCAGTCACCTCTCCAGTCATCCCCTGGTGTTACTGTATAATGTCCCATTCCCAGCAGTCACCTCTCCAGTCATCACCCAAACACATCACCTGGTGTTGCTGTATAATGTCCTATTCCCAGCAGTCACCTCTCCAGTCCTCACCAAGACACTTCTTCTGGTGTTACTGTATAATGTCCCATTCCCAGCAGTCACCTCTCCATTCATCACCCAGACACATCCCCTGGTGTTACTGTATAATGTCCCATTTCCAGCAATCACCTCTCCAGTCATCACCCAGTCACAATCCCTGGTAATGTCCCATTCCCAGCAGTCACCTCCCAAGTCATCACCCAGACACATCTCCTGGTGTTACTGTATAATGTCCCATTCCCAGCAGTCACCTCTCCATTCATCACCCAGACACATCCCCTGGTGTTACTGTATAATGTCCCATTCCCAGCAATCACCTCTCCAGTCATCACCCAGACATATCCCCCGGTGTTACTGTATAATGTCCCATTCCCAGCAGTCTCCTCTCCAGTCATCTCACAGACACATCCCCCGGTGTTACTGAATAATGTCCCATTCCCAGCAGTCACCTCCCCAGTCATCATCCAGATACATCTCCTGGTGTTACTGTATAATGTCCCATTCCCAGCAGTCACCTCTCCATTCATCACCCAGACACATCCCCTGGTGTTACTGTATAATGTCCCAATCCCAGCAATCACCTCTCCAGTCATCACCCAGACACATCCCCCGGTGTTACTGTATAATGTCCCATTCCCAGCAGTCTCCTCTCCAGTCATCACCCAGACACATCCCCCGGTGTTACTGTATAATGTCCCATTCCCAGCAATCACCTCTCCAGTCATCACCCAGACACATCCCCCGGTGTTACTGTATAATGTCCCATTCCCAGCAGTCACCTCTCCAGTCATCACCCAGACACATTCCCTGTATAATGTCCCATTCCCCGCAGTCACCTCTCCAGTCATCACCCAGACACATCCCCCGATGTTACTGTATAATGTCCCATTCCCCGCAGTCACCTCTCCAGTCATCACCCAGACACATCCCCCGGTGTTACTGTATAATGTACCATTCCCAGCAGTCACCTCTCCAGTCATCACCCAGACACATCCCCTGGTGTTACTGTATAATGTCCCATTCCCAGCAGTCACCTCTCCAGTCCTCACCCAGACACATCTCCTGGTGTTACTGTATAATGTCCCATTCCCAGCAATCACCTCTCCAGTCATCACCCAGACACATCCCCCGGTGTTACTGTATAATGTCCCATTCCAAGCAGTCTCCTCTCCATTCATCATCCAGACATATCCCCCGGTGTTACTGTATAATGTACCATTCTCAGCAGTCACCTCTCCAGTCATCACCCAGACACATCCCCCGGTGTTACTGTATAATGTCCCATTCCCCGCAGTCACCTCTCCAATCATCACCCAGACACATCCCCTGGTGTTACTGTATAATGTCCCATTCCCCGCAGTCACCTCTCCAGTCATCACCCAGACACATCCTCCGGTGTTACTGTATAATGTCCCATTCCCAGCAGTCACCTCCCCAGTCATCACCCAGACACATCTCCTGGTGTTACTGTATAATGTCCCATTCCTAGCAGTCACTTCTCCAGTCATCACCCAGACACATCCCCTGGTGTTACTGTATAATGTCCCATTCCCAGCAGTCACCTCTCCAGTCATCAGCCAGACACATTCCCTGTATAATGTCCCATTCCCAGCAGTCACCTCCCCAGTCATCACCCAGACACATCTCCTGGTGTTACTGTATAATGTCCCATTCCTAGCAGTCACCTCTCCAGTCATCACCCAGACACATCCCCTGGTGTTACTGTATAATGTCCCATTCCCAGCAGTCACCTCTCCATTCATCACCCAGACACATCCCCTGGTGTTACTGTATAATGTACCATTCCCAGCAGTCACCTCTCCAGTCATCACCCAGACACATCCCCTGGTGTTACTGTATAATGTCCCATTCCCAGCAGTCACCTCTCCAGTCCTCACCCAGACAAATCTCCTGGTGTTACTGTATAATGTCCCATTCCCAGCAATCACCTCTCCAGTCCTCACCCAGACACATCCCCCGGTGTTACTGTATAATGTCCCATTCCCAGCAGTCTCCTCTCCATTCATCACCCAGACACATCCCCCGGTGTTACTGTATAATTTCCCATTCCCAGCAGTCACCTCTCCAGTCATCACCCAGACACATCCCCCGGTGATACTGTATAATGTCCCATTCCCCGCAGTCACCTCTCCAGTCATCACCCAGACACATCTCCTGGTGTTACTGTATAATGTCCCATTCCCAGCAGTCACCTCCCCAGTCATCACCCAGACACATCTCCTGGTGTTACTGTATAATGTCCCATTCCCAGCAGTCACCTCTCCAGTCATCACCCAGACACATCCGCTGGTGTTACTGTATAATGTCCCATTCCCAGCAGTCACCCCTCCAGTCATCACCCAGACACATCCCCTGGTGTTACTGTATAATGTCCCATTCCCAGCAGTCACTTCTCCAGTCATCACCCAGACACATCCCCTGGTGTTACTGTAATAGTCCTATTCCCCGCAGTCACCTCTCCAGTCATCAACAAGACACATCCCCTGGTGTTACCGTATAATGTCCCATTCCGAGCAGTCACCTCTCCAGTCATCACCCAGACACATCTCCTGGTGTTACTGTATAATGTCCCATTCAAAGCAGTCACCTCTCCAGTCATCCCCTGGTGTTACTGTATAATGTCCCATTCCCAGCAGTCACCTCTCCAGTCATCACCCAAACACATCACCTGGTGTTGCTGTATAATGTCCTATTCCCAGCAGTCACCTCTCCAGTCCTCACCAAGACACTTCTTCTGGTGTTACTGTATAATGTCCCATTCCCAGCAGTCACCTCTCCATTCATCACCCAGACACATCCCCTGGTGTTACTGTATAATGTCCCATTCCCAGCAGTCTCCTCTCCAGTCATCACCCAGACACATCCCCTGGTGTTACTGTATAATGTCCCATTTCCAGCAATCACCTCTCCAGTCATCACCCAGTCACATTCCCTGGTGTTACTGTATAATGTCCCATTCCCAGCAGTCACCTCCCAAGTCATCACCCAGACACATCTCCTGGTGTTACTGTATAATGTCCCATTCCCAGCAGTCACCTCTCCATTCATCACCCAGACACATCCCCTGGTGTTACTGTATAATGTCCCATTCCCAGCAATCACCTCTCCAGTCATCACCCAGACATATCCCCCGGTGTTACTGTATAATGTCCCATTCCCAGCAGTCTCCTCTCCAGTCATCTCCCAGACACATCCCCCGGTGTTACTGAATAATGTCCCATTCCCAGCAGTCACCTCCCCAGTCATCATCCAGATACATCTCCTGGTGTTACTGTATAATGTCCCATTCCCAGCAGTCACCTCTCCATTCATCACCCAGACACATCCCCTGGTGTTACTGTATAATGTCCCAATCCCAGCAATCACCTCTCCAGTCATCACCCAGACACATCCCCCGGTGTTACTGTATAATGTCCCATTCCCAGCAGTCTCCTCTCCAGTCATCACCCAGACACATCCCCCGGTGTTACTGTATAATGTCCCATTCCCAGCAATCACCTCTCCAGTCATCACCCAGACACATCCCCCGGTGTTACTGTATAATGTGCCATTCCCAGCAGTCACCTCTCCAGTCATCACCCAGACACATTCCCCGGTGTTACTGTATAATGTCCCATTCCCAGCAGTCACCTCTCCAGTCATCACCCAGACACATTCCCTGTATAATGTCCCATTCCCAGCAGTCACCTCCCCAGTCATCACCCAGACACATCTCCTGGTGTTACTGTATAATGTCCCATTCCCAGCAGTCACCTCTCCAGTCATCACCCAGACACATCCCCTGGTGTTACTGTATAATGTCCCATTCCCAGCAGTCACCTCTCCATTCATCACCCAGACACAGCCCCTGGTGTTACTGTATAAAGTCCCATTCCCAGCAGTCACCTCTCCAGTCATCACCCAGACACATCACCTGGTGTTACTGTATAATGTCCTATTCCCAGCAGTCACCTCTCCAGTCCTCACCAAGACACATCTCCTGGTGTTACTGTATAATGTCCCATTCCCAGCAATCACCTCTCCAGTCATCACCCAGACACATCCCCCGGTGTTACTGTATAATGTCCAATTCCCAGCAGTCTCCTCTCCATTCATCATCCAGACACATCCCCCGGTGTTACTGTATAATGTCCCATTCCCCGCAGTCACCTCTCCAATCATCACCCACACATCCCCCGGTGTTACTGTATAATGTCCCATTCCCCGCAGTCACCTCTCCAGTCATCACCCAGACACATCCCCCGGTGTTACTGTATAATGTCCCATTCCCAGCAGTCACCTCCCCAGTCATCACCCAGACACATCTCCTGGTTTAACTGTATAATGTCCCATTCCTAGCAGTCACCTCTCCAGTCATCACCCAGACACATCCCCTGGTGTTACTGTATAATGTCCTATTCCCAGCAGTCACCTCTCCAGTCATCACCCAGACACATCCCCTAGTGTTACTGTATAATGTCCCATTCCCAGCAGTCACCTCTCCAGTCATCACCCAGACACATTCCCTGTATAATGTCCCTTTCCCAGCAGTCACCTCTCCAGTCATCACCCAGACACATCCCCTGGTGTTACTGTATAATGTCCCATTCCCAGCAGTCACCTCTCCAGTCATCACCCAGACACATTCCCTGTATAATGTCCCATTCCCAGCAGTCACCTCCCCAGTCATCTACCCAGACACATCTCCTGGTGTTACTGTATAATGTCCCATTCCCAGCAGTCACCTCTCCAGTCATCACCCAGACACATCCCCTGGTGTTACTGTATAATGTCCCATTCCCAGCAGTCACCTCTCCAGTCATCACCCAGACACATCCCCTGGTGTTACTGTATAATGTCCCATTCCCAGCAGTCACCTCTCCAGTCATCACCCAGACACATCCCCTGGTGTTACTGTATAATGTCCCATTCCCAGCAGTCACCTCTCCAGTCATCACCCAGACACATCCCCTGGTGTTACTGTATAATGTCCCATTCCCAGCAGTCACCTCTCCATTCATCACCCAGACACATCCCCTGGTGTTACTGTATAATGTCCCATTCCCAGCAGTCACCTCTCCAGTCATCACCCAGACACATCCCCTGGTGTTACTGTATAATGTCCCATTCCCAGCAGTCACCTCTCCAGTCCTCACCAAGACACATCCCCCGGTGTTACTGTATAATGTCCCATTCCCCGCAGTCACCTCTCCAGTCATCACCCAGACACATCCCCCGGTGTTACTGTATAATGTCCCATTCCCAGCAGTCTCCTCTCCAGTCATCACCCAGACACATCCCCCGGTGTAACTGTATAATGTCCCATTCCCAGCAATCACCTCTCCAGTCATCACCCAGTCACATTCCCTGGTGTTACTGTATAATGTCCCATTCCCAGCAGTCACCTCCCCAGTCATCACCCAGACACATCACCTGGTGTTACTGTATAATGTCCCATTCCCAGCAGTCACCTCTCCATTCATCACCCAGACACATCCCCTGGTGTTACAGTATAATATCCCATTCCCAGCAATCACCTCTCCAGTCATCACCCAGACACATCCCCCGGTGTTACTGTATAATGTCCCATTCCCAGCAGTCACCTCCCCAGTCATCATCCAGATACATATCCTGGTGTTACTGTATAATGTCCCATTCCCATCAGTCACCTCTCCATTCATCACCCAGACACATCCCCTGGTGTTACTGTATAATGTCCCATTCCCAGCAGTCACCTCTCCAGTCATCACCCAGACACATTCCCTGTATAATGTCCCATTCCCAGCAGTCACCTCCCCAGTCATCACCCAGACACATCTCCTGGTGTTACTGTATAATGTCCCATTCCCAGCAGTCACCTCTCCAGTCATCACCCAGACACATCCCCTGGTGTTACTGTATAATGTCCCATTCCCAGCAGTCACCTCTCCATTCATCACCCAGACACATCCCCTGGTGTTACTGTATAATGTCCCATTCCCAGCAGTCACCTCTCCAGTCATCACCCAGACACATTCCCTGTATAATGTCCCATTCCCAGCAGTCACCTCCCCAGTCATCACCCAGACACATCCCCTGGTGTTACTGTATAATGTCCCATTCCCAGCAGTCACCTCTCCATTCATCACCCAGACACATCCCCTGGTGTTACTGTATAATGTCCCATTTCCAGCAGTCTCCTCTCCAGTCATCACCCAGACACATCCCCCGGTGTTACTGTATAATGTCCCATTCCCAGCAATCACCTCTCCAGTCATCACCCAGACATATCCCCCGGTGTTACTGTATAATGTCCCATTCCCAGCAGTCACCTCTCCAGTCATCACCCAGACACATTCCCTGTATAATGTCCCATTCCCAACAGTCACCTCCCCAGTCATCACCCAGACACATCTCCTGGTGTTACTGTATAATGTCCCATTCCCAGCAGTCACCTCTCCAGTCATCACCCAGACACATCCCCTGGTGTTACTGTATAATATCCCATTCCCAGCAATCACCTCTCCAGTCATCACCCAGACACATCCCCCGGTGTTACTGTATAATGTCCCATTCCCAGCAGTCACCTCCCCAGTCATCACCCAGACACATCCCCCGGTGTAACTGTATAATGTCCCATTCCCAGCAATCACCTCTCCAGTCATCACCCAGTCACATTCCCTGGTGTTACTGTATAATGTCCCATTCCCAGCAGTCACCTCCCCAGTCATCACCCAGACACATCACCTGGTGTTACTGTATAATGTCCCATTCCCAGCAGTCACCTCTCCATTCATCACCCAGACACATCCCCTGGTGTTACAGTATAATATCCCATTCCCAGCAATCACCTCTCCAGTCATCACCCAGACACATCCCCCGGTGTTACTGTATAATGTCCCATTCCCAGCAGTCACCTCCCCAGTCATCATCCAGATACATATCCTGGTGTTACTGTATAATGTCCCATTCCCATCAGTCACCTCTCCATTCATCACCCAGACACATCCCCTGGTGTTACTGTATAATGTCCCATTCCCAGCAGTCACCTCTCCAGTCATCACCCAGACACATTCCCTGTATAATGTCCCATTCCCAGCAGTCACCTCCCCAGTCATCACCCAGACACATCTCCTGGTGTTACTGTATAATGTCCCATTCCCAGCAGTCACCTCTCCAGTCATCACCCAGACACATCCCCTGGTGTTACTGTATAATGTCCCATTCCCAGCAGTCACCTCTCCATTCATCACCCAGACACATCCCCTGGTGTTACTGTATAATGTCCCATTCCCAGCAGTCTCCTCTCCAGTCATCACCCAGACACATCCCCCGGTGTTACTGTATAATGTCCCATTCCCAGCAATCACCTCTCCAGTCATCACCCAGACATATCCCCCGGTGTTACTGTATAATGTCCCATTCCCAGCAGTCACCTCTCCAGTCATCACCCAGACACATTCCCTGTATAATGTCCCATTCCCAACAGTCACCTCCCCAGTCATCACCCAGACACATCTCCTGGTGTTACTGTATAATGTCCCATTCCCAGCAGTCACCTCTCCAGTCATCACCCAGACACATCCCCTGGTGTTACTGTATAATGTCCCATTCCCAGCAGTCACCTCTCCATTCATCACCCAGACACATCCCCTGGTGTTACTGTATAATGTCTCATTCCCAGCAATCACCTCTCCAGTCATCACCCAGACACATCCCCCGGTGTTACTGTATAATGTCCCATTCCCAGCAGTCTCCTCTCCAGTCATCACCCAGACACATCCCCCGGTGTTACTGTATAATGTCCCATTCCCAGCAGTCACCTCTCCAGTCATCACACAGACACATCCCCCGGTGTTACTGTATAATGTCCCATTCCCAGCAGTCACCTCTCCAGTCATCACCCAGACACATTCCCTGTATAATGTCCCATTCCCAGCAGTCACCTCTCCAGTCATCACCCAGACACATCTCCTGGTGTTACTGTATAATGTCCCATTCCCAGCAGTCACCTCCCCAGTCATCACCCAGACACATCTCCTGGTGTTACTGTATAATGTCCCATTCCCAGCAGTCACCTCTCCAGTCATCACCCAGACACATCCCCTGGTGTTACTGTATAATGTCCCATTCCCAGCAGTCACCCCTCCAGTCATCACCCAGACACATCCCCTGGTGTTACTGTATAATGTCCCATTCCCAGCAGTCACTTCTCCAGTCATCACCCAGACACATCCCCTGGTGTTACTGTAATAGTCCTATTCCCCGCAGTCACCTCTCCAGTCATCACCAAGACACATCCCCTGGTGTTACCGTATAATGTCCCATTCAGAGCAGTCACCTCTCCAGTCATCACCCAGACACATCCCCTGGTGTTACTGTATAATGTCCCATTCAAAGCAGTCACCTCTCCAGTCATCCCCTGGTGTTACTGTATAATGTCCCATTCCCAGCAGTCACCTCTCCAGTCATCACCCAAACACATCACCTGGAGTTGCTGTATAATGTCCTATTCCCAGCAGTCACCTCTCCAGTCCTCACCAAGACACTTCTTTTGGTGTTACTGTATAATGTCCCATTCCCAGCAATCACCTCTCCAGTCATCACCCAGTCACATTCCCTGGTGTTACTGTATAATGTCCCATTCCCAGCAGTCACCTCCCAAGTCATCACCCAGACACATCTCCTGGTGTTACTGTATAATGTCCCATTCCCAGCAGTCACCTCTCCATTCATCACCCAGACACATCCCCTGGTGTTACTGTATAATGTCCCATTCCCAGCAATCACCTCTCCAGTCATCACCCAGACACATCCCCCGGTGTTACTGTATAATGTCCCATTCCCAGCAGTCTCCTCTCCAGTCATCTCCCAGACACATCCCCCGGTGTTACTGAATAATGTCCCATTCCCAGCAGTCACCTCCCCAGTCATCATCCAGATACATCTCCTGGTGTTACTGTATAATGTCCCATTCCCAGCAGTCACCTCTCCAATCATCACCCAGACACATCCCCTGGTGTTACTGTATAATGTCCCATTCCCCGCAGTCACCTCTCCAGTCATCACCCAGACACATCCCCCGGTGTTACTGTATAATGTCCCATTCCCAGCAGTCACCTCCCCAGTCATCACCCAGACACATCTCCTGGTGTTACTGTATAATGTCCCATTCCTAGCAGTCACTTCTCCAGTCATCACCCAGACACATCCCCTGGTGTTACTGTATAATGTCCCATTCCCAGCAGTCACCTCTCCAGTCATCAGCCAGACACATTCCCTGTATAATGTCCCATTCCCAGCAGTCACCTCCCCAGTCATCACCCAGACACATCTCCAGGTGTTACTGTATAATGTCCCATTCCTAGCAGTCACCTCTCCAGTCATCACCCAGACACATCCCCTGGTGTTACTGTATAATGTCCCATTCCCAGCAGTCACCTCTCCATTCATCACCCAGACACATCCCCTGGTGTTACTGTATAATGTACCATTCCCAGCAGTCACCTCTCCAGTCATCACCCAGACACATCCCCTGGTGTTACTGTATAATGTCCCATTCCCAGCAGTCACCTCTCCAGTCCTCACCAAGACACATCTCCTGGTGTTACTGTATAATGTCCCATTCCCAGCAATCACCTCTCCAGTCATCACCCAGACACATCCCCCGGTGTTACTGTATAATGTCCCATTCCCAGCAGTCTCCTCTCCATTCATCACCCAGACACATCCCCCGGTGTTACTGTATAATGTCCCATTCCCAGCAGTCACCTCTCCAGTCATCACCCAGACACATCCCCCGGTGATACTGTATAATGTCCCATTCCCCGCAGTCACCTCTCCAGTCATCACCCAGACACATCTCCTGGTGTTACTGTATAATGTCCCATTCCCAGCAGTCACCTCCCCAGTCATCAACAAGACACATCCCCTGGTGTTACCGTATAATGTCCCATTCCGAGCAGTCACCTCTCCAGTCATCACCCAGACACATCTCCTGGTGTTACTGTATAATGTCCCATTCAAAGCAGTCACCTCTCCAGTCATCCCCTGGTGTTACTGTATAATGTCCCATTCCCAGCAGTCACCTCTCCAGTCATCACCCAAACACATCACCTGGTGTTGCTGTATAATGTCCTATTCCCAGCAGTCACCTCTCCAGTCCTCACCAAGACACTTCTTCTGGTGTTACTGTATAATGTCCCATTCCCAGCAGTCACCTCTCCATTCATCACCCAGACACATCCCCTGGTGTTACTGTATAATGTCCCATTCCCAGCAGTCTCCTCTCCAGTCATCACCCAGACACATCCCCTGGTGTTACTGTATAATGTCCCATTTCCAGCAATCACCTCTCCAGTCATCACCCAGTCACATTCCCTGGTGTTACTGTATAATGTCCCATTCCCAGCAGTCACCTCCCAAGTCATCACCCAGACACATCTCCTGGTGTTACTGTATAATGTCCCATTCCCAGCAGTCACCTCTCCATTCATCACCCAGACACATCCCCTGGTGTTACTGTATAATGTCCCATTCCCAGCAATCACCTCTCCAGTCATCACCCAGACATATCCCCCGGTGTTACTGTATAATGTCCCATTCCCAGCAGTCTCCTCTCCAGTCATCTCCCAGACACATCCCCCGGTGTTACTGAATAATGTCCCATTCCCAGCAGTCACCTCCCCAGTCATCATCCAGATACATCTCCTGGTGTTACTGTATAATGTCCCATTCCCAGCAGTCACCTCTCCATTCATCACCCAGACACATCCCCTGGTGTTACTGTATAATGTCCCAATCCCAGCAATCACCTCTCCAGTCATCACCCAGACACATCCCCCGGTGTTACTGTATAATGTCCCATTCCCAGCAGTCTCCTCTCCAGTCATCACCCAGACACATCCCCCGGTGTTACTGTATAATGTCCCATTCCCAGCAATCACCTCTCCAGTCATCACCCAGACACATCCCCCGGTGTTACTGTATAATGTCCCATTCCCAGCAGTCACCTCTCCAGTCATCACCCAGACACATTCCCTGTATAATGTCCCATTCCCAGCAGTCACCTCCCCAGTCATCACCCAGACACATCTCCTGGTGTTACTTTATAATGTCCCATTCCCAGCAGTCACCTCTCCAGTCATCACCCAGACACATTCCCTGGTGTTACTGTATAATGTCCCATTCCCAGCAGTCACCTCTCCATTCATCACCCAGACACATCCCCGGGTGTTACTGTATAATGTCCCATTCCCAGCAGTCTCCTCTCCAGTCATCACCCAGACACATCCCCCGGTGTTACTGTATAATGTCCCATTCCCAGCAATCACCTCTCCAGTCATGACCCAGACACATCCCCCGGTGTTACTGTATAATGTCCCATTCCCAGCAGTCACCTCTCCAGTCATCACCCAGACACATTCCCTGTATAATGTCCCATTCCCAGCAGTCACCTCCCCAGTCATCACCCAGACACATCTCCTGGTGTTACTGTATAATGTCCCATTCCCAGCAGTCACCTCTCCAGTCATCACCCAGACACATCCCCTGGTGTTACTGTATAATGTCCCATTCCCAGCAGTCACCTCTCCATTCATCACCCAGACACAGCCCCTGGTGTTACTGTATAAAGTCCCATTCCCAGCAGTCACCTCTCCAGTCATCACCCAGACACATCACCTGGTGTTACTGTATAATGTCCTATTCCCAGCAGTCACCTCTCCAGTCCTCACCAAGACACATCTCCTGGTGTTACTGTATAATGTCCCATTCCCAGCAATCACCTCTCCAGTCATCACCCAGACACATCCCCCGGTGTTACTGTATAATGTCCAATTCCCAGCAGTCTCCTCTCCATTCATCATCCAGACACATCCCCCGGTGTTACTGTATAATGTCCCATTCCCCGCAGTCACCTCTCCAATCATCACCCACACATCCCCCGGTGTTACTGTATAATGTCCCATTCCCCGCAGTCACCTCTCCAGTCATCACCCAGACACATCCCCCGGTGTTACTGTATAATGTCCCATTCCCAGCAGTCACCTCCCCAGTCATCACCCAGACACATCTCCTGGTTTTACTGTATAATGTCCCATTCCCAGCAGTCACCTCTCCAGTCATCACCCAGACACACTCCCTGTATAATGTCCCTTTCCCAGCAGTCACCTCTCCAGTCATCACCCAGACACATCCCCTGGTGTTACTGTATAATGTCCCATTCCCAGCAGTCACCTCTCCAGTCATCACCCAGACACATTCCCTGTATAATGTCCCATTCCCAGCAGTCACCTCCCCAGTCATCTACCCAGACACATCTCCTGGTGTTACTGTATAATGTCCCATTCCCAGCAGTCACCTCTCCAGTCATCACCCAGACACATCCCCTGGTGTTACTGTATAATGTCCCATTCCCAGCAGTCACCTCTCCAGTCATCACCCAGACACATCCCCTGGTGTTACTGTATAATGTCCCATTCCCAGCAGTCACCTCTCCAGTCATCACCCAGACACATCCCCTGGTGTTACTGTATAATGTCCCATTCCCAGCAGTCACCTCTCCAGTCATCACCCAGACACATCCCCTGGTGTTACTGTATAAAGTCCCATTCCCAGCAGTCACCTCTCCATTCATCACCCAGACACATCCCCTGGTGTTACTGTATAATGTCCCATTCCCAGCAGTCACCTCTCCAGTCATCACCCAGACACATCCCCTGGTGTTACTGTATAATGTCCCATTCCCAGCAGTCACCTCTCCAGTCCTCACCAAGACACATCCCCCGGTGTTACTGTATAATGTCCCATTCCCCGCAGTTACCTCTCCAGTCATCACCCAGACACATCCCCCGGTGTTACTGTATAATGTCCCATTCCCAGCAGTCTCCTCTCCAGTCATCACCCAGACACATCCCCCGGTGTAACTGTATAATGTCCCATTCCCAGCAATCACCTCTCCAGTCATCACCCAGTCACATTCCCTGGTGTTACTGTATAATGTCCCATTCCCAGCAGTCACCTCCCCAGTCATCACCCAGACACATCACCTGGTGTTACTGTATAATGTCCCATTCCCAGCAGTCACCTCTCCATTCATCACCCAGACACATCCCCTGGTGTTACAGTATAATATCCCATTCCCAGCAATCACCTCTCCAGTCATCACCCAGACACATCCCCCGGTGTTACTGTATAATGTCCCATTCCCAGCAGTCACCTCCCCAGTCATCATCCAGATACATATCCTGGTGTTACTGTATAATGTCCCATTCCCATCAGTCACCTCTCCATTCATCACCCAGACACATCCCCTGGTGTTACTGTATAATGTCCCATTCCCAGCAGTCACCTCTCCAGTCATCACCCAGACACATTCCCTGTATAATGTCCCATTCCCAGCAGTCACCTCCCCAGTCATCACCCAGACACATCTCCTGGTGTTACTGTATAATGTCCCATTCCCAGCAGTCACCTCTCCAGTCATCACCCAGACACATCCCCTGGTGTTACTGTATAATGTCCCATTCCCAGCAGTCACCTCTCCATTCATCACCCAGACACATCCCCTGGTGTTAATGTATAATGTCCCATTCCCAGCAGTCTCCTCTCCAGTCATCACCCAGACACATCCCCCGGTGTTACTGTATAATGTCCCATTCCCAGCAATCACCTCTCCAGTCATCACCCAGACATATCCCCCGGTGTTACTGTATAATGTCCCATTCCCAGCAGTCACCTCTCCAGTCATCACCCAGACACATTCCCTGTATAATGTCCCATTCCCAACAGTCACCTCCCCAGTCATCACCCAGACACATCTCCTGGTGTTACTGTATAATGTCCCATTCCCAGCAGTCACCTCTCCAGTCATCACCCAGACACATCCCCTGGTGTTACTGTATAATGTCCCATTCCCAGCAGTCACCTCTCCATTCATCACCCAGACACATCCCCTGGTGTTACTGTATAATGTCTCATTCCCAGCAATCACCTCTCCAGTCATCACCCAGACACATCCCCCGGTGTTACTGTATAATGTCCCATTCCCAGCAGTCTCCTCTCCAGTCATCACCCAGACACATCCCCCGGTGTTACTGTATAATGTCCCATTCCCAGCAGTCACCTCTCCAGTCATCACCCAGACACATCCCCCGGTGTTACTGTATAATGTCCCATTCCCAGCAGTCACCTCTCCAGTCATCACCCAGACACATTCCCTGTATAATGTCCCATTCCCAGCAGTCACCTCTCCAGTCATCACCCAGACACATCTCCTGGTGTTACTGTATAATGTCCCATTCCCAGCAGTCACCTCCCCAGTCATCACCCAGACACATCTCCTGGTGTTACTGTATAATGTCCCATTCCCAGCAGTCACCTCTCCAGTCATCACCCAGACACATCCCCTGGTGTTACTGTATAATGTCCCATTCCCAGCAGTCACCCCTCCAGTCATCACCCAGACACATCCCCTGGTGTTACTGTATAATGTCCCATTCCCAGCAGTCACTTCTCCAGTCATCACCCAGACACATCCCCTGGTGTTACTGTAATAGTCCTATTCCCCGCAGTCACCTCTCCAGTCATCACCCAGACACATCCCCTGGTGTTACCGTATAATGTCCCATTCAGAGCAGTCACCTCTCCAGTCATCACCCAGACACATCCCCTGGTGTTACTGTATAATGTCCCATTCAAAGCAGTCACCTCTCCAGTCATCCCCTGGTGTTACTGTATAATGTCCCATTCCCAGCAGTCACCTCTCCAGTCATCACCCAAACACATCACCTGGAGTTGCTGTATAATGTCCTATTCCCAGCAGTCACCTCTCCAGTCCTCACCAAGACACTTCTTTTGGTGTTACTGTATAATGTCCCATTCCCAGCAATCACCTCTCCAGTCATCACCCAGTCACATTCCCTGGTGTTACTGTATAATGTCCCATTCCCAGCAGTCACCTCCCAAGTCATCACCCAGACACATCTCCTGGTGTTACTGTATAATGTCCCATTCCCAGCAGTCACCTCTCCATTCATCACCCAGACACATCCCCTGGTGTTACTGTATAATGTCCCATTCCCAGCAATCACCTCTCCAGTCATCACCCAGACACATCCCCCGGTGTTACTGTATAATGTCCCATTCCCAGCAGTCTCCTCTCCAGTCATCTCCCAGACACATCCCCCGGTGTTACTGAATAATGTCCCATTCCCAGCAGTCACCTCCCCAGTCATCATCCAGATACATCTCCTGGTGTTACTGTATAATGTCCCATTCCCAGCAGTCACCTCTCCATTCATCACCCAGACACATCCCCTGGTGTTACTGTATAATGTCCCATTCCCAGCAATCACCTCTCAAGTCATCACCCAGACACATCCCCCGGTGTTACTGTATAATGTCCCATTCCCAGCAGTCTCCTCTCCAGTCATCACCCAGACACATCCCCCGGTGTTACTGTATAATGTCCCATTCCCAGCAATCACCTCTCCAGTCATCACCCAGACACATCCCCCGGTGTTACTGTATAATGTCCCATTCCCAGCAGTCACCTCTCCAGTCATCACCCAGACACATTCCCTGTATAATGTCCCATTCCCAGCAGTCACCTCCCCAGTCTTCACCCAGACACATCTCCTGGTGTTACTGTATAATGTCCCATTCCCAGCAGTCACCTCTCCAGTCATCACCCAGACACATCCCCTGATGTTACTGTATAATGTCCCATTCCCAGCAGTCACCTCTCCATTCATCACCCAGACACAGCCCCTGGTGTTACTGTATAAAGTCCCATTCCCAGCAGTCACCTCTCCAGTCATCACCCAGACACATCACCTGGTGTTACTGTATAATGTCCTATTCCCAGCAGTCACCTCTCCAGTCCTCACCAAGACACATCTCCTGGTGTTACTGTATAATGTCCCATTCCCAGCAATCACCTCTCCAGTCATCACCCAGACACATCCCCCGGTGTTACTGTATAATGTCCAATTCCCAGCAGTCTCCTCTCCATTCATCATCCAGACACATCCCCTGGTGTTACTGTATAATGTCCCATTTCCCGCAGTCACCTCTCCAATCATCACCCACACATCCCCCGGTGTTACTGTATAATGTCCCATTCCCCGCAGTCACCTCTCCAGTCATCACCCAGACACATCCCCCGGTGTTACTGTATAATGTCCCATTCCCAGCAGTCACCTCCCCAGTCATCACCCAGACACATCTCCTGGTTTTACTGTATAATGTCCCATTCCTAGCAGTCACCTCTCCAGTCATCACCCAGACACATCCCCTGGTGTTACTGTATAATGTCCCATTCCCAGCAGTCACCTCTCCAGTCATCACCCAGACACATCCCCTAGTGTTACTGTATAATGTCCCATTCCCAGCAGTCACCTCTCCAGTCATCACCCAGACACATTCCCTGTATAATGTCCCTTTCCCAGCAGTCACCTCTCCAGTCATCACCCAGACACATCCCCTGGTGTTACTGTATAATGTCCCATTCCCAGCAGTCACCTCTCCAGTCATCACCCAGACACATTCCCTGTATAATGTCCCATTCCCAGCAGTCACCTCCCCAGTCATCTACCCAGACACATCTCCTGGTGTTACTGTATAATGTCCCATTCCCAGCAGTCACCTCTCCAGTCATCACCCAGACACATCCCCTGGTGTTACTGTATAATGTCCCATTCCCAGCAGTCACCTCTCCATTCATCACCCAGACACATCCCCTGGTGTTACTGTATAATGTCCCATTCCCAGCAGTCACCTCTCCAGTCATCACCCAGACACATCTCCTGGTGTTACTGTATAATGTCCCATTCCCAGCAGTCACCTCTCCAGTCCTCACCAAGACACATCCCCCGGTGTTACTGTATAATGTCCCATTCCCCGCAGTCACCTCTCCAGTCATCACCCAGACACATCCCCCGGTGTTACTGTATAATGTCCCATTCCCAGCAGTCTCCTCTCCAGTCATCACCCACACATCCCCCGGTGTAACTGTATAATGTCCCATTCCCAGCAATCACCTCTCCAGTCATCACCCAGTCACATTCCCTGGTGTTACTGTATAATGTCCCATTCCCAGCAGTCACCTCCCCAGTCATCACCCAGACACATCACCTGGTGTTACTGTATAATGTCCCATTCCCAGCAGTCACCTCTCCATTCATCACCCAGACACATCCCCTGGTGTTACAGTATAATATCCCATTCCCAGCAATCACCTCTCCAGTCATCACCCAGACACATCCCCCGGTGTTACTGTATAATGTCCCATTCCCAGCAGTCACCTCCCCAGTCATCATCCAGATACATATCCTGGTGTTACTGTATAATGTCCCATTCCCATCAGTCACCTCTCCATTCATCACCCAGACACATCCCCTGGTGTTACTGTATAATGTCCCATTCCCAGCAGTCACCTCTCCAGTCATCACCCAGACACATTCCCTGTATAATGTCCCATTCCCAGCAGTCACCTCCCCAGTCATCACCCAGACACATCTCCTGGTGTTACTGTATAATGTCCCATTCCCAGCAGTCACCTCTCCAGTCATCACCCAGACACATCCCCTGGTGTTACTGTATAATGTCCCATTCCCAGCAGTCACCTCTCCATTCATCACCCAGACACATCCCCTGGTGTTACTGTATAATGTCCCATTCCCAGCAGTCTCCTCTCCAGTCATCACCCAGACACATCCCCCGGTGTTACTGTATAATGTCCCATTCCCAGCAATCACCTCTCCAGTCATCACCCAGACATATCCCCCGGTGTTACTGTATAATGTCCCATTCCCAGCAGTCACCTCTCCAGTCATCACCCAGACACATTCCCTGTATAATGTCCCATTCCCAACAGTCACCTCCCCAGTCATCACCCAGACACATCTCCTGGTGTTACTGTATAATGTCCCATTCCCAGCAGTCACCTCTCCAGTCATCACCCAGACACATCCCCTGGTGTTACTGTATAATGTCCCATTCCCAGCAGTCACCTCTCCATTCATCACCCAGACACATCCCCTGGTGTTACTGTATAATGTCTCATTCCCAGCAATCACCTCTCCAGTCATCACCCAGACACATCCCCCGGTGTTACTGTATAATGTCCCATTCCCAGCAGTCTCCTCTCCAGTCATCACCCAGACACATCCCCCGGTGTTACTGTATAATGTCCCATTCCCAGCAGTCACCTCTCCAGTCATCAGCCAGACACATCCCCCGGTGTTACTGTATAATGTCCCATTCCCAGCAATCACCTCTCCAGTCATCACCCAGACACATTCCCTGTATAATGTCCCATTCCCAGCAGTCACCTCTCCAGTCATCACCCAGACACATCTCCTGGTGTTACTGTATAATGTCCCATTCCCAGCAGTCACCTCCCCAGTCATCACCCAGACACATCTCCTGGTGTTACTGTATAATGTCCCATTCCCAGCAGTCACCTCTCCAGTCATCACCCAGACACATCCCCTGGTGTTACTGTATAATGTCCCATTCCCAGCAGTCACCCCTCCAGTCATCACCCAGACATATCCCCTGGTGTTACTGTATAATGTCCCATTCCCAGCAGTCACTTCTCCAGTCATCACCCAGACACATCCCCTGGTGTTACTGTAATAGTCCTATTCCCCGCAGTCACCTCTCCAGTCATCACCAAGACACATCCCCTGGTGTTACCGTATAATGTCCCATTCAGAGCAGTCACCTCTCCAGTCATCACCCAGACACATCCCCTGGTGTTACTGTATAATGTCCCATTCAAAGCAGTCACCTCTCCAGTCATCCCCTGGTGTTACTGTATAATGTCCCATTCCCAGCAGTCACCTCTCCAGTCATCACCCAAACACATCACCTGGAGTTGCTGTATAATGTCCTATTCCCAGCAGTCACCTCTCCAGTCTTCACCAAGACACTTCTTTTGGTGTTACTGTATAATGTCCCATTCCCAGCAATCACCTCTCCAGTCATCACCCAGTCACATTCCCTGGTGTTACTGTATAATGTCCCATTCCCAGCAGTCACCTCCCAAGTCATCACCCAGACACATCTCCTGGTGTTACTGTATAATGTCCCATTCCCAGCAGTCACCTCTCCATTCATCACCCAGACACATCCCCTGGTGTTACTGTATAATGTCCCATTCCCAGCAATCACCTCTCCAGTCATCACCCAGACACATCCCCCGGTGTTACTGTATAATGTCCCATTCCCAGCAGTCTCCTCTCCAGTCATCTCCCAGACACATCCCCCGGTGTTACTGAATAATGTCCCATTCCCAGCAGTCACCTCCCCAGTCATCATCCAGATACATCTCCTGGTGTTACTGTATAATGTCCCATTCCCAGCAGTCACCTCTCCATTCATCACCCAGACACATCCCCTGGTGTTACTGTATAATGTCCCATTCCCAGCAATCACCTCTCAAGTCATCACCCAGACACATCCCCCGGTGTTACTGTATAATGTCCCATTCCCAGCAGTCTCCTCTCCAGTCATCACCCAGACACATCCCCCGGTGTTACTGTATAATGTCCCATTCCCAGCAATCACCTCTCCAGTCATCACCCAGACACATCCCCCGGTGTTACTGTATAATGTCCCATTCCCAGCAGTCACCTCTCCAGTCATCACCCAGACACATTCCCTGTATAATGTCCCATTCCCAGCAGTCACCTCCCCAGTCATCACCCAGACACATCTCCTGGTGTTACTGTATAATGTCCCATTCCCAGCAGTCACCTCTCCAGTCATCACCCAGACACATCCCCTGGTGTTACTGTATAATGTCCCATTCCCAGCAGTCACCTCTCCATTCATCACCCAGACACATCCCCCAGTGTTACTGTATAATGTCCCATTCCCAGCAATCACCTCTCCAGTCATCACCCAGACACATCCCCCGGTGTTACTGTATAATGTCCCATTCCCAGCAGTCTCCTCTCCAGTCATCACCCAGACACATCCCCTGGTGTTACTGTATAATGTCCCATTCCCAGCAATCACCTCTCCAGTCATCACCCAGTCACATTCCCTGGTGTTACTGTATAATGTCCCATTCCCAGCAGTCACCTCTCCATTCATCACCCAGACACATCCCCTGGTGTTACTGTATAATGTCCCATTCCCAGCAATCACCTCTCCAGTCATCACCCAGACACATCCCCCGGTGTTACTGTATAATGTCCCATTCCCAGCAGTCTCCTCTCCAGTCATCACCCAGACACATCCCCCGGTGTTACTGTATAATGTCCCATTCCCAGCAATCACCTCTCCAGTCATCACCCAGACACATCCCCCGGTGTTACTGTATAATGTCCCATTCCCAGCAGTCACCTCTCCAGTCATCACCCAGACACATTCCCTGTATAATGTCCCATTCCCAGCAGTCACCTCCCCAGTCATCACCCAGACACATCTCCTGGTTTTACTGTATAATGTCCCATTCCTAGCAGTCACCTCTCCAGTCATCACCCAGACACATCCCCTGGTGTTACTGTATAATGTCCCATTCCCAGCAGTCACCTCTCCAGTCATCACCCAGACACATCCCCTGGTGTTACTGTATAATGTCCCATTCCCAGCAGTCACCTCTCCAGTCATCACCCAGACACATTCCCTGTATAATGTCCCTTTCCCAGCAGTCACCTCTCCAGTCATCACCCAGACACATCCCCTGGTGTTACTGTATAATGTCCCATTCCCAGCAGTCACCTCTCCAGTCATCACCCAGACACATTCCCTGTATAATGTCCCATTCCCAGCAGTCACCTCCCCAGTCATCACCCAGACACATCTCCTGGTGTTACTGTATAATGTCCCATTCCCAGCAGTCACCTCTCCAGTCATCACCCAGACACATCCCCTGGTGTTACTGTATAATGTCCCATTCCCAGCAGTCACCTCTCCATTCATCACCCAGACACATCCCCTGGTGTTACTGTATAATGTCCCATTCCCAGCAGTCTCCTCTCCAGTCATCACCCAGACACATCCCCCGGTGTTACTGTATAATGTCCCATTCCCAGCAATCACCTCTCCAGTCATCACCCAGACATATCCCCCGGTGTTACTGTATAATGTCCCATTCCCAGCAGTCACCTCTCCAGTCATCACCCAGACACATTCCCTGTATAATGTACCATTCCCAGCAATCACCTCTCCAGTCATCACCAAGACACATCCCCTGGTGTTACTGTATAATGTCCCATTCCCAGCAGTCACCTCTCCAGTCATCACCCAGACACATTCCCTGTATAATGTCCCATTCCCAGCAGTCACCTCCCCAGTCATCTACCCAGACACATCTCCTGGTGTTACTGTATAATGTCCCATTCCCAGCAGTCACCTCTCCAGTCATCACCCAGACACATCCCCTGGTGTTACTGTATAATGTCCCATTCCCAGCAGTCACCTCTCCATTCATCACCCAGACACATCCCCTGGTGTTACTGTATAATGTCCCATTCCCAGCAGTCACCTCTCCAGTCATCACCCAGACACATCCCCTGGTGTTACTGTATAATGTCCCATTCCCAGCAGTCACCTCTCCAGTCCTCACCAAGACACATCCCCCGGTGTTACTGTATAATGTCCCATTCCCCGCAGTCACCTCTCCAGTCATCACCCAGACACATCCCCCGGTGTTACTGTATAATGTCCCATTCCCAGCAGTCTCCTCTCCAGTCATCACCCAGACACATCCCCCGGTGTTACTGTATAATGTCCCATTCCCAGCAATCACCTCTCCAGTCATCACCCAGTCACATCACCTGGTGTTACTGTATAATGTCCCATTCCCAGCAGTCACCTCTCCATTCATCACCCAGACACATCCCCTGGTGTTACAGTATAATATCCCATTCCCAGCAATCACCTCTCCAGTCATCACCCAGACACATCCCCCGGTGTTACTGTATAATGTCCCATTCCCAGCAGTCTCCTCTCCAGTCATCTCCCAGACACATCCCCCGGTGTTACTGTATAATGTACCATTCCCAGCAGTCACCTCCCCAGTCTTCATCCAGATACATATCCTGGTGTTACTGTATAATGTCCCATTCCCAGCAGTCACCTCTCCATTCATTACCCAGACACATCCCCTGGTGTTACTGTATAATGTCCCATTCCCAGCAGTCACCTCTCCAGTCATCACCCAGACACATTCCCTGTATAATGTCCCATTCCCAGCAGTCACCTCCCCAGTCATCACCCAGACACATCTCCTGGTGTTACTGTATAATGTCCCATTCCCAGCAGTCACCTCTCCAGTCATCACCCAGACACATCCCCTGGTGTTACTGTATAATGTCCCATTCCCAGCAGTCACCTCTCCATTCATCACCCAGACATATCCCCTGGTGTTACTGTATAATGTCCCATTCCCAGCAGTCTCCTCTCCAGTCATCACCCAGACACATCCCCCGGTGTTACTGTATAATGTCCCATTCCCAGCAATCACCTCTCCAGTCATCACCCAGACATATCCCCCGGTGTTACTGTATAATGTCCCATTCCCAGCAGTCACCTCTCCAGTCATCACCCAGACACATTCCCTGTATAATGTCCCATTCCCAACAGTCACCTCCCCAGTCATCACCCAGACACATCTCCTGGTGTTACTGTATAATGTCCCATTCCCAGCAGTCACCTCTCCAGTCATCACCCAGACACATCCCCTGGTGTTACTGTATAATGTCCCATTCCCAGCAGTCACCTCTCCATTCATCACCCAGACACATCCCCTGGTGTTACTGTATAATGTCTCATTCCCAGCAATCACCTCTCCAGTCATCACCCAGACACATCCCCCGGTGTTACTGTATAATGTCCCATTCCCAGCAGTCTCCTCTCCAGTCATCACCCAGACACATCCCCCGGTGTTACTGTATAATGTCCCATTCCCAGCAGTCACCTCTCCAGTCATCACCCAGACACATCCCCCGGTGTTACTGTATAATGTCCCATTCCCAGCAGTCACCTCTCCAGTCATCACCCAGACACATTCCCTGTATAATGTCCCATTCCCAGCAGTCACCTCTCCAGTCATCACCCAGACACATCTCCTGGTGTTACTGTATAATGTCCCATTCCCAGCAGTCACCTCCCCAGTCATCACCCAGACACATCTCCTGGTGTTACTGTATAATGTCCCATTCCCAGCAGTCACCTCTCCAGTCATCACCCAGACACATCCCCTGGTGTTACTGTATAATGTCCCATTCCCAGCAGTCACCCCTCCAGTCATCACCCAGACACATCCCCTGGTGTTACTGTATAATGTCCCATTCCCAGCAGTCACTTCTCCAGTCATCACCCAGACACATCCCCTGGTGTTACTGTAATAGTCCTATTCCCCGCAGTCACCTCTCCAGTCATCACCCAGACACATCCCCTGGTGTAACCGTATAATGTCCCATTCAGAGCAGTCACCTCTCCAGTCATCACCCAGACACATCCCCTGGTGTTACTGTATAATGTCCCATTCAAAGCAGTCACCTCTCCAGTCATCCCCTGGTGTTACTGTATAATGTCCCATTCCCAGCAGTCACCTCTCCAGTCATCACCCAAACACATCACCTGGAGTTGCTGTATAATGTCCTATTCCCAGCAGTCACCTCTCCAGTCCTCACCAAGACACTTCTTTTGGTGTTACTGTATAATGTCCCATTCCCAGCAATCACCTCTCCAGTCATCACCCAGACTCATCCCCTGGTGTTACTGTATAATGTCCCATTCCCAGCAATCACCTCTCCAGTCATCACCCAGACACATCCCCCGGTGTTACTGTATAATGTCCCATTCCCAGCAGTCTCCTCTCCAGTCATCTCCCAGACACATCCCCCGGTGTTACTGAATAATGTCCCATTCCCAGCAGTCACCTCCCCAGTCATCATCCAGATACATCTCCTGGTGTTACTGTATAATGTCCCATTCCCAGCAGTCACCTCTCCATTCATCACCCAGACACATCCCCTGGTGTTACTGTATAATGTCCCATTCCCAGCAATCACCTCTCCAGTCATCACCCAGGCACATCCCCCGGTGTTACTGTATAATGTCCCATTCCCAGCAGTCTCCTCTCCAGTCATCACCCAGACACATCCCCCGGTGTTACTGTATAATGTCCCATTCCCAGCAATCACCTCTCCAGTCATCACCCAGACACATCCCCCGGTGTTACTGTATAATGTCCCATTCCCAGCAGTCACCTCTCCAGTCATCACCCAGACACATTCCCTGTATAATGTCCCATTCCCAGCAGTCACCTCCCCAGTCATCACCCAGACACATCTCCTGGTTTTACTGTATAATGTCCCATTCCTAGCAGTCACCTCTCCAGTCATCACCCAGACACATCCCCTGGTGTTACTGTATAATGTCCCATTCCCAGCAGTCACCTCTCCAGTCATCACCCAGACACATCCCCTGGTGTTACTGTATAATGTCCCATTCCCAGCAGTCACCTCTCCAATCATCACCCAGACACATTCCCTGTATAATGTCCCTTTCCCAGCAGTCACCTCTCCAGTCATCACCCAGACACATCCCCTGGTGTTACTGTATAATGTCCCATTCCCAGCAGTCACCTCTCCAGTCATCACCCAGACACATTCCCTGTATAATGTCCCATTCCCAGCAGTCACCTCCCCAGTCATCTACCCAGACACATCTCCTGGTGTTACTGTATAATGTCCCATTCCCAGCAGTCACCTCTCCAGTCATCACCCAGACACATCCCCTGGTGTTACTGTATAATGTCCCATTCCCAGCAGTCACCTCTCCATTCATCACCCAGACACATCCCCTGGTGTTACTGTATAATGTCCCATTCCCAGCAGTCACCTCTCCAGTCATCACCCAGACACATCCCCTGGTGTTACTGTATAATGTCCCGTTCCCAGCAGTCACCTCTCCAGTCCTCACCAAGACACATCCCCCGGTGTTACTGTATAATGTCCCATTCCCCGCAGTCACCTCTCCAGTCATCACCCAGACACATCCCCCGGTGTTACTGTATAATGTCCCATTCCCAGCAGTCTCCTCTCCAGTCATCACCCAGACACATCCCCCGGTGTTACTGTATAATGTCCCATTCCCAGCAATCACCTCTCCAGTCATCACCCAGTCACATCACCTGGTGTTACTGTATAATGTCCCATTCCCAGCAGTCACCTCTCCATTCATCACCCAGACACATCCCCTGGTGTTACAGTATAATATCCCATTCCCAGCAATCACCTCTCCAGTCATCACCCAGACACATCCCCCGGTGTTACTGTATAATGTCCCATTCCCAGCAGTCTCCTCTCCAGTCATCTCCCAGACACATCCCCCGGTGTTACTGTATAATGTACCATTCCCAGCAGTCACCTCCCCAGTCATCATCCAGATACATATCCTGGTGTTACTGTATAATGTCCCATTCCCAGCAGTCACCTCTCCATTCATCACCCAGACACATCCCCTGGTGTTACTGTATAATGTCCCATTCCCAGCAGTCACCTCTCCAGTCATCACCCAGACACATTCCCTGTATAATGTCCCATTCCCAGCAGTCACCTCCCCAGTCATCACCCAGACACATCTCCTGGTGTTACTGTATAATGTCCCATTCCCAGCAGTCACCTCTCCAGTCATCACCCAGACACATCCCCTGGTGTTACTGTATAATGTCCCATTCCCAGCAGTCACCTCTCCATTCATCACCCAGACACATCCCCTGGTGTTACTGTATAATGTCCCATTCCCAGCAGTCTCCTCTCCAGTCATCACCCAGACACATCCCCCGGTGTTACTGTATAATGTCCCATTCCCAGCAATAACCTCTCCAGTCATCACCCAGACATATCCCCCGGTGTTACTGTATAATGTCCCATTCCCAGCAGTCACCTCTCCAGTCATCACCCAGACACATTCCCTGTATAATGTCCCATTCCCAACAGTCACCTCCCCAGTCATCACCCAGACACATCTCCTGGTGTTACTGTATAATGTCCCATTCCCAGCAGTCACCTCTCCAGTCATCACCCAGACACATCCCCTGGTGTTACTGTATAATGTCCCATTCCCAGCAGTCACCTCTCCATTCATCACCCAGACACATCCCCTGGTGTTACTGTATAATGTCTCATTCCCAGCAATCACCTCTCCAGTCATCACCCAGACACATCCCCCGGTGTTACTGTATAATGTCCCATTCCCAGCAGTCTCCTCTCCAGTCATCACCCAGACACATCCCCCGGTGTTACTGTATAATGTCCCATTCCCAGCAGTCACCTCTCCAGTCATCACCCAGACACATCCCCCGGTGTTACTGTATAATGTCCCATTCCCAGCAGTCACCTCTCCAGTCATCACCCAGACACATTCCCTGTATAATGTCCCATTCCCAGCAGTCACCTCTCCAGTCATCACCCAGACACATCTCCTGGTGTTACTGTATAATGTCCCATTCCCAGCAGTCACCTCCCCAGTCATCACCCAGACACATCTCCTGGTGTTACTGTATAATGTCCCATTCCCAGCAGTCACCTCTCCAGTCATCACCCAGACACATCCCCTGGTGTTACTGTATAGTGTCCCATTCCCAGCAGTCACCTCTCCAGTCATCACACAGACACATCTCCTGGTGTTACTGTATAACGTCCCACTCCCAGCAGTCACCTCTCCAGTCATCACAAAGACACATCCCCTGGTGTTACTGTATAACGTCCCACTCCCAGCAGTCACCTCTCCAGTCATCACCCAGACACATCCCCTGGTGTTACTGTATAACGTCCCACTTCCAGCAGTCACCTCTCCAGTCATCACCCAGACACATGCCCTGGTGTTACTGTATAATGTCCCATTCCCAGCAGTCACCTCTCCAGTCATCACCCAGACACATCCCCTGCTGTTACTGTATAATGACCCATTCCCAGCAGTCACCTCTCCAGTCATCACCCAGACACATCCCCTGCTGTTACTGTATAATGTCCCATTCCCAGCAGTCACCTCTCCATTCATCACCCAGATACATCCCCTGGTGTTACTGTATAATGTCCCATTCCCAGCAGTCACCTCTCCAGTCATCGCCCAGACACATCCCCTGGTGTTACTGCATAATGTCCCATTCCCAGCACTCACCTCTCCAGTCATCGCCCAGACGCAGTCACCTCTCCAGTCATCACCCAGACACATCCCCTGGTGCTACTGTATAATGTCCCATTCCCAGCAGTCACCTCTCCGGTCATCACCCAGACACATCCCCTGGTGTTACTGTATAATGTCCCATTCCCAGCAGTCACCTCTCCAGTCATCACCCAGACACATCCCCTGGTGTTACTGTATAATGTCCCATTCCCAGCAGTCACCTCTCCATTCATCACCCAGACACATCCCCGGGTGTTACTGTATAATGTCCCATTCCCAGCAGTCTCCTCTCCAGTCATCACCCAGACACATCCCCCGGTGTTACTGTATAATGTCCCATTCCCAGCAATCACCTCTCAAGTCATCACCCAGACACATCCCCCGGTGTTACTGTATAATGTCCCATTCCCAGCAGTCACCTCTCCAGTCATCACCCAGACACATGCCCTGGTGTTACTGTATAATGTCCCATTCCCAGCAGTCACCTCTCCAGTCATCACCCAGACACATCCCCTGCTGTTACTGTATAATGACCCATTCCCAGCAGTCACCTCTCCAGTCATCACTCAAGACACATCCCCTGCTGTTACTGTATAATGTCCCATTCCCAGCAGTCACCTCTCCATTCATCACCCAGATACATCCCCTGGTGTTACTGTATAATGTCCCATTCCCAGCAGTCACCTCTCCAGTCATCGCCCAGACACATCCCCTGGTGTTACTGCATAATGTCCCATTCCCAGCACTCACCTCTCCAGTCATCGCCCAGACGCAGTCACCTCTCCAGTCATCACCCAGACACATCCCCTGGTGCTACTGTATAATGTCCCATTCCCAGCAGTCACCTCTCCGGTCATCACCCAGACACATCCCCTGGTGTTACTGTATAATGTCCCATTCCCAGCAGTCACCTCTCCAGTCATCACCCAGACACATCCCCTGGTGTTACTGTATAATGTCCCATTCCCAGCAGTCACCTCTCCATTCATCACCCAGACACATCCCCGGGTGTTACTGTATAATGTCCCATTCCCAGCAGTCTCCTCTCCAGTCATC
This sequence comes from Taudactylus pleione, assembly GCA_031769625.1. Taxonomy (NCBI): domain Eukaryota; kingdom Metazoa; phylum Chordata; class Amphibia; order Anura; family Myobatrachidae; genus Taudactylus; species Taudactylus pleione. Next base: position 110,834 of record JAUIMM010000982.1, read on the forward strand.
ACCCAGACACATCCCCCGGTGTTACTGTATAATGTCCCATTCCCAGCAATCACCTCTCCAGTCATCACCCAGACACATCCCCCGGTGTTACTGTATAATGTCCCATTCCCAGCAGTCACCTCTCCAGTCATCACCCAGACACATTCCCTGTATAATGTCCCATTCCCAGCAGTCACCTCCCCAGTCATCACCCAGACACATCTCCTGGTGTTACTGTATAATGTCCCATTCCCAGCAGTCACCTCTCCAGTCATCACCCAGACACATCCCCTGGTGTTACTGTATAATGTCCCATTCCCAGCAGTCACCTCTCCATTCATCACCCAGACACAGCCCCTGGTGTTACTGTATAATGTCCCATTCCCAGCAGTCACCTCTCCAGTCATCACCCAGACACATCACCTGGTGTTACTGTATAATGTCCTATTCCCAGCAGTCACCTCTCCAGTCCTCACCAAGACACATCTCCTGGTGTTACTGTATAATGTCCCATTCCCAGCAATCACCTCTCCAGTCATCACCCAGACACATCCCCCGGTGTTACTGTATAATGTCCAATTCCCAGCAGTCTCCTCTAAATTCATCATCCAGACACATCCCCCGGTGTTACTGTATAATGTCCCATTCCCCGCAGTCACCTCTCCAATCATCACCCGCACATCCCCCGGTGTTACTGTATAATGTCCCATTCCCCGCAGTCACCTCTCCAGTCATCACCCAGACACATCCCCCGGTGTTACTGTATAATGTCCCATTCCCAGCAGTCACCTCCCCAGTCATCACCCAGACACATCTCCTGGTTTTACTGTATAATGTCCCATTCCTAGCAGTCACCTCTCCAGTCATCACCCAGACACATCCCCTGGTGTTACTGTATAATGTCCCATTCCCAGCAGTCACCTCTCCAGTCATCACCCAGACACATCCCCTGGTGTTACTGTATAATGTCCCATTCCCAGCAGTCACCTCTCCAGTCATCACCCAGACACATTCCCTGTATAATGTCCCTTTCCCAGCAGTCACCTCTCCAGTCATCACCCAGACACATCCCCTGGTGTTACTGTATAATGTCCCATTCCCAGCAGTCACCTCTCCAGTCATCACCCAGACACATTCCCTGTATAATGTCCCATTCCCAGCAGTCACCTCCCCAGTCATCTACCCAGACACATCTCCTGGTGTTACTGTATAATGTCCCATTCCCAGCAGTCACCTCTCCAGTCATCACCCAGACACATCCCCTGGTGTTACTGTATAATGTCCCATTCCCAGCAGTCACCTCTCCATTCATCACCCAGACACATCCCCTGGTGTTACTGTATAATGTCCCATTCCCAGCAGTCACCTCTCCAGTCATCACCCAGACACATCCCCTGGTGTTACTGTATAATGTCCCATTCCCAGCAGTCACCTCTCCAGTCCTCACCAAGACACATCCCCCGGTGTTACTGTATAATGTCCCATTCCCCGCAGTCACCTCTCCAGTCATCACCCAGACACATCCCCCGGTGTTACTGTATAATGTCCCATTCCCAGCAGTCTCCTCTCCAGTCATCACCCAGACACATCCCCCGGTGTAACTGTATAATGTCCCATTCCCAGCAATCACCTCTCCAGTCATCACCCAGTCACATTCCCTGGTGTTACTGTATAATGTCCCATTCCCAGCAGTCACCTCCCCAGTCATCACCCAGACACATCCCCTGGTGTTACTGTATAATGTCCCATTCCCAGCAGTCACCTCTCCATTCATCACCCAGACACATCCCCTGGTGTTACAGTATAATATCCCATTCCCAGCAATCACCTCTCCAGTCATCACCCAGACACATCCCCCGGTGTTACTGTATAATGTCCCATTCCCAGCAGTCACCTCCCCAGTCATCATCCAGATACATATCCTGGTGTTACTGTATAATGTCCCATTCCCATCAGTCACCTCTCCATTCATCACCCAGACACATCCCCTGGTGTTACTGTATAATGTCCCATTCCCAGCAGTCACCTCTCCAGTCATCACCCAGACACATTCCCTGTATAATGTCCCATTCCCAGCAGTCACCTCCCCAGTCATCACCCAGACACATCCCCTGGTGTTACTGTATAATGTCCCATTCCCAGCAGTCACCTCTCCATTCATCACCCAGACACATCCCCTGGTGTTACTGTATAATGTCCCATTCCCAGCAGTCTCCTCTCCAGTCATCACCCAGACACATCCCCCGGTGTTACTGTATAATGTCCCATTCCCAGCAATCACCTCTCCAGTCATCACCCAGACATATCCCCCGGTGTTACTGTATAATGTCCCATTCCCAGCAGTCACCTCTCCAGTCATCACCCAGACACATTCCCTGTATAATGTCCCATTCCCAACAGTCACCTCCCCAGTCATCACCCAGACACATCTCCTGGTGTTACTGTATAATGTCCCATTCCCAGCAGTCACCTCTCCAGTCATCACACAGACACATCCCCTGGTGTTACTGTATAATGTCCCATTCCCAGCAGTCACCTCTCCATTCATCACCCAGACACATCCCCTGGTGTTACTGTATAATGTCTCATTCCCAGCAATCACCTCTCCAGTCATCACCCAGACACATCCCACAGTGTTACTGTATAATGTCCCATTCCCAGCAGTCTCCTCTCCAGTCATCACCCAGACACATCCCCCGGTGTTACTGTATAATGTCCCATTCCCAGCAGTCACCTCTCCAGTCATCACCCAGACACATCCCCCGGTGTTACTGTATAATGTCCCATTCCCAGCAGTCACCTCTCCAGTCATCACCCAGACACATTCCCTGTATAATGTCCCATTCCCAGCAGTCACCTCTCCAGTCATCACCCAGACACATCTCCTGGTGTTACTGTATAATGTCCCATTCCCAGCAGTCACCTCCCCAGTCATCACCCAGACACATCTCCTGGTGTTACTGTATAATGTCCCATTCCCAGCTGTCACCTCTCCAGTCATCACCCAGACACATCCCCTGGTGTTACTGTAATAGTCCTATTCCCCGCAGTCACCTCTCCAGTCATCACCAAGACACATCCCCTGGTGTTACCGTATAATGTCCCATTCAGAGCAGTCACCTCTCCAGTCATCACCCAGACACATCCCCTGGTGTTACTGTATAATGTCCCATTCAAAGCAGTCACCTCTCCAGTCATCCCCTGGTGTTACTGTATAATGTCCCATTCCCAGCAGTCACCTCTCCAGTCATCACCCAAACACATCACCTGGAGTTGCTGTATAATGTCCTATTCCCAGCAGTCACCTCTCCAGTCCTCACCAAGACACTTCTTCTGGTGTTACTGTATAATGTCCCATTCCCAGCAATCACCTCTCCAGTCATCACCCAGTCACATTCCCTGGTGTTACTGTATAATGTCCCATTCCCAGCAGTCACCTCCCAAGTCATCACCCAGACACATCTCCTGGTGTTACTGTATAATGTCCCATTCCCAGCAGTCACCTCTCCATTCATCACCCAGACACATCCCCTGGTGTTACTGTATAATGTCCCATTCCCAGCAATCACCTCTCCAGTCATCACCCAGACACATCCCCCGGTGTTACTGTATAATGTCCCATTCCCAGCAGTCTCCTCTCCAGTCATCTCCCAGACACATCCCCCGGTGTTACTGAATAATGTCCCATTCCCAGCAGTCACCTCCCCAGTCATCATCCAGATACATCTCCTGGTGTTACTGTATAATGTCCCATTCCCAGCAGTCACCTCTCCTTTCATCACCCAGACACATCCCCTGGTGTTACTGTATAATGTCCCATTCCCAGCAATCACCTCTCCAGTCATCACCCAGACACATCCCCCGGTGTTACTGTATAATGTCCCATTCCCAGCAGTCTCCTCTCCAGTCATCACCCAGACACATCCCCCGGTGTTACTGTATAATGTCCCATTCCCAGCAATCACCTCTCCAGTCATCACCCAGACACATCCCCCGGTGTTACTGTATAATGTCCCATTCCCAGCAGTCACCTCTCCAGTCATCACCCAGACACATTCCATGTATAATGTCCCATTCCCAGCAGTCACCTCCCCAGTCATCACCCAGACACATCTCCTGGTGTTACTGTATAATGTCCCATTCCCAGCAGTCACCTCTCCAGTCATCACCCAGACACATCCCCTGGTGTTACTGTATAATGTCCCATTCCCAGCAGTCACCTCTCCATTCATCACCCAGACACATCCCCTGGTGTTACTGTATAATGTCCCATTCCCAGCAGTCTCCTCTCCAGTCATCACCCAGACACATCCCCCGGTGTTACTGTATAATGTCCCATTCCCAGCAATCACCTCTCCAGTCATCACCCAGACACATCCCCCGGTGTTACTGTATAATGTCCCATTCCCAGCAGTCACCTCTCCAGTCATCACCCAGACACATTCCCTGGTGTTACTGTATAATGTCCCATTCCCAGCAGTCACCTCTCCAGTCATCACCCAGACACATCCCCTGGTGTTACTGTATAATGTCCCATTCCCAGCAGTCACCACTCCATTCATCACCCAGACACATCCCCTGGTGTTACTGTATAATGTCTCATTCCCAGCAATCACCTCTCCATTCATCACCCAGACACATCCCCCGGTGTTACTGTATAATGTCCCATTCCCAGCAGTCTCCTCTCCAGTCATCACCCAGACACATCCCCCGGTGTCACTGTATAATGTCCCATTCCCAGCAGTCACCTCTCCAGTCATCACCCAGACACATCCCCCGGTGTTACTGTATAATGTCCCATTCCCAGCAGTCACCTCCCCAGTCATCACCCAGACACATCCCCTGGTGTTACTGTATAATGTCCCATTCCCAGCAGTCACCTCTCCATTCATCACCCAGACACATCCCCTGGTGTTACAGTATAATATCCCATTCCCAGCAATCACCTCTCCAGTCATCACCCAGACACATCCCCCGGTGTTACTGTATAATGTCCCATTCCCAGCAGTCACCTCCCCAGTCATCATCCAGATACATATCCTGGTGTTACTGTATAATGTCCCATTCCCATCAGTCACCTCTCCATTCATCACCCAGACACATCCCCTGGTGTTACTGTATAATGTCCCATTCCCAGCAGTCACCTCTCCAGTCATCACCCAGACACATTCCCTGTATAATGTCCCATTCCCAGCAGTCACCTCCCCAGTCATCACCCAGACACATCCCCTGGTGTTACTGTATAATGTCCCATTCCCAGCAGTCACCTCTCCATTCATCACCCAGACACATCCCCTGGTGTTACTGTATAATGTCCCATTCCCAGCAGTCTCCTCTCCAGTCATCACCCAGACACATCCCCCGGTGTTACTGTATAATGTCCCATTCCCAGCAATCACCTCTCCAGTCATCACCCAGACATATCCCCCGGTGTTACTGTATAATGTCCCATTCCCAGCAGTCACCTCTCCAGTCATCACCCAGACACATTCCCTGTATAATGTCCCATTCCCAACAGTCACCTCCCCAGTCATCACCCAGACACATCTCCTGGTGTTACTGTATAATGTCCCATTCCCAGCAGTCACCTCTCCAGTCATCACCCAGATACATCCCCTGGTGTTACTGTATAATGTCTCATTCCCAGCAATCACCTCTCCAGTCATCACCCAGACACATCCCCCAGTGTTACTGTATAATGTCCCATTCCCAGCAGTCACCTCTCCAGTCATCACCCAGACACATTCCCTGTATAATGTCCCATTCCCAGCAGTCACCTCTCCAGTCATCACCCAGACACATCTCCTGGTGTTACTGTATAATGTCCCATTCCCAGCAGTCACCTCCCCAGTCATCACCCAGACACATCTCCTGGTGTTACTGTATAATGTCCCATTCCCAGCTGTCACCTCTCCAGTCATCACCCAGACACATCCCCTGGTGTTACTGTATAATGTCCCATTCCCAGCAGTCACCCCTCCAGTCATCACCCAGACACATCCCCTGGTGTTACTGTATAATGTCCCATTCCCAGCAGTCACTTCTCCAGTCATCACCCAGACACATCCCCTGGTGTTACTGTAATAGTCCTATTCCCCGCAGTCACCTCTCCAGTCATCACCAAGACACATCCCCTGGTGTTACCGTATAATGTCCCATTCAGAGCAGTCACCTCTCCAGTCATCACCCAGACACATCCCCTGGTGTTACTGTATAATGTCCCATTCAAAGCAGTCACCTCTCCAGTCATCCCCTGGTGTTACTGTATAATGTCCCATTCCCAGCAGTCACCTCTCCAGTCATCACCCAAACACATCACCTGGAGTTGCTGTATAATGTCCTATTCCCAGCAGTCACCTCTCCAGTCCTCACCAAGACACTTCTTCTGGTGTTACTGTATAATGTCCCATTCCCAGCAATCACCTCTCCAGTCATCACCCAGTCACATTCCCTGGTGTTACTGTATAATGTCCCATTCCCAGCAGTCACCTCCCAAGTCATCACCCAGACACATCTCCTGGTGTTACTGTATAATGTCCCATTCCCAGCAGTCACCTCTCCATTCATCACCCAGACACATCCCCTGGTGTTACTGTATAATGTCCCATTCCCAGCAATCACCTCTCCAGTCATCACCCAGACACATCCCCCGGTGTTACTGTATAATGTCCCATTCCCAGCAGTCTCCTCTCCAGTCATCTCCCAGACACATCCCCCGGTGTTACTGAATAATGTCCCATTCCCAGCAGTCACCTCCCCAGTCATCATCCAGATACATCTCCTGGTGTTACTGTATAATGTCCCATTCCCAGCAGTCACCTCTCCATTCATCACCCAGACACATCCCCTGGTGTTACTGTATAATGTCCCATTCCCAGCAATCACCTCTCCAGTCATCACCCAGACACATCCCCCGGTGTTACTGTATAATGTCCCATTCCCAGCAGTCTCCTCTCCAGTCATCACCCAGACACATCCCCCGGTGTTACTGTATAATGTCCCATTCCCAGCAATCACCTCTCCAGTCATCACCCAGACACATCCCCCGGTGTTACTGTATAATGTCCCATTCCCAGCAGTCACCTCTCCAGTCATCACCCAGACACATTCCATGTATAATGTCCCATTCCCAGCAGTCACCTCCCCAGTCATCACCCAGACACATCTCCTGGTGTTACTGTATAATGTCCCATTCCCAGCAGTCACCTCTCCAGTCATCACCCAGACACATCCCCTGGTGTTACTGTATAATGTCCCATTCCCAGCAGTCACCTCTCCATTCATCACCCAGACACATCCCCTGGTGTTACTGTATAATGTCCCATTCCCAGCAGTCTCCTCTCCAGTCATCACCCAGACACATCCCCCGGTGTTACTGTATAATGTCCCATTCCCAGCAATCACCTCTCCAGTCATCACCCAGACACATCCCCCGGTGTTACTGTATAATGTCCCATTCCCAGCAGTCACCTCTCCAGTCATCACCCAGACACATTCCCCGGTGTTACTGTATAATGTCCCATTCCCAGCAGTCACCTCTCCAGTCATCACCCAGACACATCCCCTGGTGTTACTGTATAATGTCCCATTCCCAGCAGTCACCTCTCCATTCATCACCCAGACACATCCCCTGGTGTTACTGTATAATGTCTCATTCCCAGCAATCACCTCTCCATTCATCACCCAGACACATCCCCCGGTGTTACTGTATAATGTCCCATTCCCAGCAGTCTCCTCTCCAGTCATCACCCAGACACATCCCCCGGTGTTACTGTATAATGTCCCATTCCCAGCAGTCACCTCTCCAGTCATCACCCAGACACATCCCCCGGTGTTACTGTATAATGTCCCATTCCCAGCAGTCTCCTCTCCAGTCATCTCCCAGACACATCCCCCGGTGTTACTGAATAATGTCCCATTCCCAGCAGTCACCTCTCCATTCATCACCCAGACACATCCCCTGGTGTTACTGTATAATGTCCCATTCCCAGCAATCACCTCTCCAGTCATCACCCAGACACATCCCCCGGTGTTACTGTATAATGTCCCATTCCCAGCAGTCTCCTCTCCAGTCATCACCCAGACACATCCCCCGGTGTTACTGTATAATGTCCCATTCCCAGCAATCACCTCTCCAGTCATCACCCAGACACATCCCCCGGTGTTACTGTATAATGTCCCATTCCCAGCAGTCACCTCTCCAGTCATCACCCAGACACATTCCCTGTATAATGTCCCATTCCCAGCAGTCACCTCCCCAGTCATCACCCAGACACATCTCCTGGTGTTACTGTATAATGTCCCATTCCCAGCAGTCACCTCTCCAGTCATCACCCAGACACATCCCCTGGTGTTACTGTATAATGTCCCATTCCCTGCAGTCACCTCTCCATTCATCACCCAGACACATCCCCTGGTGTTACTGTATAATGTCCCATTCCCAGCAGTCTCCTCTCCAGTCATCACCCAGACACATCCCCCGGTGTTACTGTATAATGTCCCATTCCCAGCAATCACCTCTCCAGTCATCACCCAGACACATCCCCCGGTGTTACTGTATAATGTCCCATTCCCAGCAGTCTCCTCTCCAGTCATCACCCAGACACATCCCCTGGTGTTACTGTATAATGTCCCATTCCCAGCAATCACCTCTCCAGTCATCACCCAGTCACATTCCCTGGTGTTACTGTATAATGTCCCATTCCCAGCAGTCACCTCCCAAGTCATCACCCAGACACATCTCCTGGTGTTACTGTATAATGTCCCATTCCCAGCAGTCACTTCTCCAGTCATCACCCAGACACATCCCCTGGTGTTACTGTAATAGTCCTATTCCCCGCAGTCACCTCTCCAGTCATCACCAAGACACATCCCCTGGTGTTACCGTATAATGTCCCATTCAGAGCAGTCACCTCTCCAGTCATCACCCAGACACATCCCCTGGTGTTACTGTATAATGTCCCATTCAAAGCAGTCACCTCTCCAGTCATCCCCTGGTGTTACTGTATAATGTCCCATTCCCAGCAGTCACCTCTCCAGTCATCACCCAAACACATCACCTGGAGTTGCTGTATAATGTCCTATTCCCAGCAGTCACCTCTCCAGTCCTCACCAAGACACTTCTTCTGGTGTTACTGTATAATGTCCCATTCCCAGCAATCACCTCTCCAGTCATCACCCAGTCACATTCCCTGGTGTTACTGTATAATGTCCCATTCCCAGCAGTCACCTCCCAAGTCATCACCCAGACACATCTCCTGGTGTTACTGTATAATGTCCCATTCCCAGCAGTCACCTCTCCATTCATCACCCAGACACATCCCCTGGTGTTACTGTATAATGTCCCATTCCCAGCAATCACCTCTCCAGTCATCACCCAGACACATCCCCCGGTGTTACTGTATAATGTCCCATTCCCAGCAGTCTCCTCTCCAGTCATCTCCCAGACACATCCCCCGGTGTTACTGAATAATGTCCCATTCCCAGCAGTCACCTCCCCAGTCATCATCCAGATACATCTCCTGGTGTTACTGTATAATGTCCCATTCCCAGCAGTCACCTCTCCATTCATCACCCAGACACATCCCCTGGTGTTACTGTATAATGTCCCATTCCCAGCAATCACCTCTCCAGTCATCACCCAGACACATCCCCCGGTGTTACTGTATAATGTCCCATTCCCAGCAGTCTCCTCTCCAGTCATCACCCAGACACATCCCCCGGTGTTACTGTATAATGTCCCATTCCCAGCAATCACCTCTCCAGTCATCACCCAGACACATCCCCCGGTGTTACTGTATAATGTCCCATTCCCAGCAGTCACCTCTCCAGTCATCACCCAGACACATTCCATGTATAATGTCCCATTCCCAGCAGTCACCTCCCCAGTCATCACCCAGACACATCTCCTGGTGTTACTGTATAATGTCCCATTCCCAGCAGTCACCTCTCCAGTCATCACCCAGACACATCCCCTGGTGTTACTGTATAATGTCCCATTCCCAGCAGTCACCTCTCCATTCATCACCCAGACACATCCCCTGGTGTTACTGTATAATGTCCCATTCCCAGCAGTCTCCTCTCCAGTCATCACCCAGACACATCCCCCGGTGTTACTGTATAATGTCCCATTCCCAGCAATCACCTCTCCAGTCATCACCCAGACACATCCCCCGGTGTTACTGTATAATGTCCCATTCCCAGCAGTCACCTCTCCAGTCATCACCCAGACACATTCCCCGGTGTTACTGTATAATGTCCCATTCCCAGCAGTCACCTCTCCAGTCATCACCCAGACACATCCCCTGGTGTTACTGTATAATGTCCCATTCCCAGCAGTCACCTCTCCATTCATCACCCAGACACATCCCCTGGTGTTACTGTATAATGTCTCATTCCCAGCAATCACCTCTCCATTCATCACCCAGACACATCCCCCGGTGTTACTGTATAATGTCCCATTCCCAGCAGTCTCCTCTCCAGTCATCACCCAGACACATCCCCCGGTGTTACTGTATAATGTCCCATTCCCAGCAGTCACCTCTCCAGTCATCACCCAGACACATCCCCCGGTGTTACTGTATAATGTCCCATTCCCAGCAGTCTCCTCTCCAGTCATCTCCCAGACACATCCCCCGGTGTTACTGAATAATGTCCCATTCCCAGCAGTCACCTCTCCATTCATCACCCAGACACATCCCCTGGTGTTACTGTATAATGTCCCATTCCCAGCAATCACCTCTCCAGTCATCACCCAGACACATCCCCCGGTGTTACTGTATAATGTCCCATTCCCAGCAGTCTCCTCTCCAGTCATCACCCAGACACATCCCCCGGTGTTACTGTATAATGTCCCATTCCCAGCAATCACCTCTCCAGTCATCACCCAGACACATCCCCCGGTGTTACTGTATAATGTCCCATTCCCAGCAGTCACCTCTCCAGTCATCACCCAGACACATTCCCTGTATAATGTCCCATTCCCAGCAGTCACCTCCCCAGTCATCACCCAGACACATCTCCTGGTGTTACTGTATAATGTCCCATTCCCAGCAGTCACCTCTCCAGTCATCACCCAGACACATCCCCTGGTGTTACTGTATAATGTCCCATTCCCTGCAGTCACCTCTCCATTCATCACCCAGACACATCCCCTGGTGTTACTGTATAATGTCCCATTCCCAGCAGTCTCCTCTCCAGTCATCACCCAGACACATCCCCCGGTGTTACTGTATAATGTCCCATTCCCAGCAATCACCTCTCCAGTCATCACCCAGACACATCCCCCGGTGTTACTGTATAATGTCCCATTCCCAGCAGTCTCCTCTCCAGTCATCACCCAGACACATCCCCTGGTGTTACTGTATAATGTCCCATTCCCAGCAATCACCTCTCCAGTCATCACCCAGTCACATTCCCTGGTGTTACTGTATAATGTCCCATTCCCAGCAGTCACCTCCCAAGTCATCACCCAGACACATCTCCTGGTGTTACTGTATAATGTCCCATTCCCAGCAGTCTCCTCTCCAGTCATCTCCCAGACACATCCCCCGGTGTTACTGAATAATGTCCCATTCCCAGCAGTCACCTCCCCAGTCATCATCCAGATACATCTCCTGGTGTTACTGTATAATGTCCCATTCCCAGCAGTCACCTCTCCATTCATCACCCAGACACATCCCCTGGTGTTACTGTATAATGTCCCATTCCCAGCAATCACCTCTCCAGTCATCACCCAGACACATCCCCCGGTGTTACTGTATAATGTCCCATTCCCAGCAGTCTCCTCTCCAGTCATCACCCAGACACATCCCCCGGTGTTACTGTATAATGTCCCATTCCCAGCAATCACCTCTCCAGTCATCACCCAGACACATCCCCCGGTGTTACTGTATAATGTCCCATTCCCAGCAGTCACCTCTCCAGTCATCACCCAGACAGATTCCCTGTATAATGTCCCATTCCCAGCAGTCACCTCCCCAGTCATCACCCAGACACATCTCCTGGTTTTACTGTATAATGTCCCATTCCTAGCAGTCACCTCTCCAGTCATCACCCAGACACATCCCCTGGTGTTACTGTATAATGTCCCATTCCCAGCAGTCACCTCTCCAGTCATCACCCAGACACATCCCCTGGTGTTACTGTATAAAGTCCCATTCCCAGCAGTCACCTCTCCAGTCATCACCCAGACACATTCCCTGTATAATGTCCCTTTCCCAGCAGTCACCTCTCCAGTCATCACCCAGACACATCCCCTGGTGTTACTGTATAATGTCCCATTCCCAGCAGTCACCTCTCCAGTCATCACCCAGACACATTCCCTGTATAATGTCCCATTCCCAGCAGTCACCTCCCCAGTCATCTACCCAGACACATCTCCTGGTGTTACTGTATAATGTCCCATTCCCAGCAGTCACCTCTCCAGTCATCACCCAGACACATCCCCTGGTGTTACTGAATAATGTCCCATTCCCAGCAGTCACCTCTCCATTCATCACCCAGACACATCCCCTGGTGTTACTGTATAATGTCCCATTCCCAGCAGTCACCTCTCCAGTCATCACCCAGACACATCCCCCGGTGTTACTGTATAATGTCCCATTCCCAGCAGTCACCTCTCCAGTCCTCACCAAGACACATCCCCCGGTGTTACTGTATAATGTCCCATTCCCCGCAGTCACCTCTCCAGTCATCACCCAGACACATCCCCCGGTGTTACTGTATAATGTCCCATTCCCAGCAGTCTCCTCTCCAGTCATCACCCAGACACATCCCCCGATGTTATTGTATAATGTCCCATTCCCAGCAATCACCTCTCCAGTCATCACCCAGTCACATCACCTGGTGTTACTGTATAATGTCCCATTCCCAGCAGTCACCTCTCCATTCATCACCCAGACACATCCCCTGGTGTTACAGTATAATATCCCATTCCCAGCAATCACCTCTCCAGTCATCACCCAGACACATCCCCCGGTGTTACTGTATAATGTCCCATTCCCAGCAGTCTCCTCTCCAGTCATCTCCCAGACACATCCCCCGGTGTTACTGTATAATGTACCATTCCCAGCAGTCACCTCCCCAGTCATCATCCAGATACATATCCTGGTGTTACTGTATAATGTCCCATTCCCAGCAGTCACCTCTCCATTCATCACCCAGACACATCCCCTGGTGTTACTGTATAATGTCCCATTCCCAGCAGTCACCTCTCCAGTCATCACCCAGACACATTCCCTGTATAATGTCCCATTCCCAGCAGTCACCTCCCCAGTCATCACCCAGACACATCTCCGGGTGTTACTGCATAATGTCCCATTCCCAGCAGTCACCTCTCCAGTCATCACCCAGACACATCCCCTGGTGTTACTGTATAATGTCACATTCCCAGCAGTCACCTCTCCATTCATCACCCAGACACATCCCCTGGTGTTACTGTATAATGTCCCATTCCCAGCAGTCTCCTCTCCAGTCATCACCCAGACACATCCCCCGGTGTTACTGTATAATGTCCCATTCCCAGCAATCACCTCTCCAGTCATCACCCAGACACATCCCCCGGTGTTACTGTATAATGTCCCATTCCCAGCAGTCACCTCTCCAGTCATCACCCAGACACATTCCCTGTATAATGTCCCATTCCCAACAGTCACCTCCCCAGTCATCACCCAGACACATCTCCTGGTGTTACTGTATAATGTCCCATTCCCAGCAGTCACCTCTCCAGTCATCACCCAGACACATCCCCTGGTGTTACTGTATAATGTCCCATTCCCAGCAGTCACCTCTCCATTCATCACCCAGACACATCCCCTGGTGTTACTGTATAATGTCTCATTCCCAGCAATCACCTCTCCAGTCATCACCCAGACACATCCCCCGGTGTTACTGTATAATGTCCCATTCCCAGCAGTCTCCTCTCCAGTCATCACCCAGACACATCCCCCGGTGTTACTGTATAATGTCCCATTCCCAGCAGTCACCTCTCCAGTCATCACCCAGACACATCCCCCGGTGTTACTGTATAATGTCCCATTCCCAGCAGTCACCTCTCCAGTCATCACCCAGACACATTCCCTGTATAATGTCCCATTCCCAGCAGTCACCTCTCCAGTCATCACCCAGACACATCTCCTGGTGTTACTGTATAATGTCCCATTCCCAGCAGTCACCTCCCCAGTCATCACCCAGACACATCTCCTGGTGTTACTGTATAATGTCCCATTCCCAGCAGTCACCTCTCCAGTCATCACCCAGACACATCCCCTGGTGTTACTGTATAATGTCCCATTCCCAGCAGTCACCCCTCCAGTCATCACCCAGACACATCCCCTGGTGTTACTGTATAATGTCCCATTCCCAGCAGTCACTTCTCCAGTCATCACCCAGACACATCCCCTGGTGTTACTGTAATAGTCCTATTCCCCGCAGTCACCTCTCCAGTCATCACCAAGACACATCCCCTGGTGTTACCGTATAATGTCCCATTCAGAGCAGTCACCTCTCCAGTCATCACCCAGACACATCCCCTGGTGTTAGTGTATAATGTCCCATTCAAAGCAGTCACCTCTCCAGTCATCCCCTGGTGTTACTGTATAATGTCCCATTCCCAGCAGTCACCTCTCCAGTCATCACCCAAACACATCACCTGGAGTTGCTGTACAATGTCCTATTCCCAGCAGTCACCTCTCCAGTCCTCACCAAGACACTTCTTCTGGTGTTACTGTATAATGTCCCATTCCCAGCAATCACCTCTCCAGTCATCACCCAGTCACATTCCCTGGTGTTACTGTATAATGTCCCATTCCCAGCAGTCACCTCCCAAGTCATCACCCAGACACATCTCCTGGTGTTACTGTATAATGTCCCATTCCCAGCAGTCACCTCTCCATTCATCACCCAGACACATCCCCTGGTGTTACTGTATAATGTCCCATTCCCAGCAATCACCTCTCCAGTCATCACCCAGACACATCCCCCGGTGTTACTGTATAATGTCCCATTCCCAGCAGTCTCCTCTCCAGTCATCTCCCAGACACATCCCCCGGTGTTACTGAATAATGTCCCATTCCCAGCAGTCACCTCCCCAGTCATCATCCAGATACATCTCCTGGTGTTACTGTATAATGTCCCATTCCCAGCAGTCACCTCTCCATTCATCACCCAGACACATCCCCTGGTGTTACTGTATAATGTCCCATTCCCAGCAATCACCTCTCCAGTCATCACCCAGACACATCCCCCGGTGTTACTGTATAATGTCCCATTCCCAGCAGTCTCCTCTCCAGTCATCACCCAGACACATCCCCCGGTGTTACTGTATAATGTCCCATTCCCAGCAATCACCTCTCCAGTCATCACCCAGACACATCCCCCGGTGTTACTGTATAATGTCCCATTCCCAGCAGTCACCTCTCCAGTCATCACCCAGACACATTCCATGTATAATGTCCCATTCCCAGCAGTCACCTCCCCAGTCATCACCCAGACACATCTCCTGGTGTTACTGTATAATGTCCCATTCCCAGCAGTCACCTCTCCAGTCATCACCCAGACACATCCCCTGGTGTTACTGTATAATGTCCCATTCCCAGCAGTCACCTCTCCATTCATCACCCAGACACATCCCCTGGTGTTACTGTATAATGTCCCATTCCCAGCAGTCACCTCTCCATTCATCACCCAGACACATCCCCTGGTGTTACTGTATAATGTCCCATTCCCAGCAGTCTCCTCTCCAGTCATCACCCAGACACATCCCCCGGTGTTACTGTATAATGTCCCATTCCCAGCAATCACCTCTCCAGTCATCACCCAGACACATCCCCCGGTGTTACTGTATAATGTCCCATTCCCAGCAGTCACCTCTCCAGTCATCACCCAGACACATTCCCTGGTGTTACTGTATAATGTCCCATTCCCAGCAGTCACCTCTCCAGTCATCACCCAGACACATCCCCTGGTGTTACTGTATAATGTCCCATTCCCAGCAGTCACCTCTCCATTCATCACCCAGACACATCCCCTGGTGTTACTGTATAATGTCTCATTCCCAGCAATCACCTCTCCATTCATCACCCAGACACATCCCCCGGTGTTACTGTATAATGTCCCATTCCCAGCAGTCTCCTCTCCAGTCATCACCCAGACACATCCCCCGGTGTTACTGTATAATGTCCCATTCCCAGCAGTCACCTCTCCAGTCATCACCCAGACACATCCCCCGGTGTTACTGTATAATGTCCCATTCCCAGCAGTCTCCTCTCCAGTCATCTCCCAGACACATCCCCCGGTGTTACTGAATAATGTCCCATTCCCAGCAGTCACCTCTCCATTCATCACCCAGACACATCCCCTGGTGTTACTGTATAATGTCCCATTCCCAGCAATCACCTCTCCAGTCATCACCCAGACACATCCCCCGGTGTTACTGTATAATGTCCCATTCCCAGCAGTCTCCTCTCCAGTCATCACCCAGACACATCCCCCGGTGTTACTGTATAATGTCCCATTCCCAGCAATCACCTCTCCAGTCATCACCCAGACACATCCCCCGGTGTTACTGTATAATGTCCCATTCCCAGCAGTCACCTCTCCAGTCATCACCCAGACACATTCCCTGTATAATGTCCCATTCCCAGCAGTCACCTCCCCAGTCATCACCCAGACACATCTCCTGGTGTTACTGTATAATGTCCCATTCCCAGCAGTCACCTCTCCAGTCATCACCCAGACACATCCCCTGGTGTTACTGTATAATGTCCCATTCCCTGCAGTCACCTCTCCATTCATCACCCAGACACATCCCCTGGTGTTACTGTATAATGTCCCATTCCCAGCAGTCTCCTCTCCAGTCATCACCCAGACACATCCCCCGGTGTTACTGTATAATGTCCCATTCCCAGCAATCACCTCTCCAGTCATCACCCAGACACATCCCCCGGTGTTACTGTATAATGTCCCATTCCCAGCAGTCTCCTCTCCAGTCATCACCCAGACACATCCCCTGGTGTTACTGTATAATGTCCCATTCCCAGCAATCACCTCTCCAGTCATCACCCAGTCACATTCCCTGGTGTTACTGTATAATGTCCCATTCCCAGCAGTCACCTCCCAAGTCATCACCCAGACACATCTCCTGGTGTTACTGTATAATGTCCCATTCCCAGCAGTCTCCTCTCCAGTCATCTCCCAGACACATCCCCCGGTGTTACTGAATAATGTCCCATTCCCAGGAGTCACCTCCCCAGTCATCATCCAGATACATCTCCTGGTGTTACTGTATAATGTCCCATTCCCAGCAGTCACCTCTCCATTCATCACCCAGACACATCCCCTGGTGTTACTGTATAATGTCCCATTCCCAGCAATCACCTCTCCAGTCATCACCCAGACACATCCCCCGGTGTTACTGTATAATGTCCCATTCCCAGCAGTCTCCTCTCCAGTCATCACCCAGACACATCCCCCGGTGTTACTGTATAATGTCCCATTCCCAGCAATCACCTCTCCAGTCATCACCCAGACACATCCCCCGGTGTTACTGTATAATGTCCCATTCCCAGCAGTCACCTCTCCAGTCATCACCCAGACAGATTCCCTGTATAATGTCCCATTCCCAGCAGTCACCTCCCCAGTCATCACCCAGACACATCTCCTGGTTTTACTGTATAATGTCCCATTCCTAGCAGTCACCTCTCCAGTCATCACCCAGACACATCCCCTGGTGTTACTGTATAATGTCCCATTCCCAGCAGTCACCTCTCCAGTCATCACCCAGACACATCCCCTGGTGTTACTGTATAAAGTCCCATTCCCAGCAGTCACCTCTCCAGTCATCACCCAGACACATTCCCTGTATAATGTCCCTTTCCCAGCAGTCACCTCTCCAGTCATCACCCAGACACATCCCCTGGTGTTACTGTATAATGTCCCATTCCCAGCAGTCACCTCTCCAGTCATCACCCAGACACATTCCCTGTATAATGTCCCATTCCCAGCAGTCACCTCCCCAGTCATCTACCCAGACACATCTCCTGGTGTTACTGTATAATGTCCCATTCCCAGCAGTCACCTCTCCAGTCATCACCCAGACACATCCCCTGGTGTTACTGTATAATGTCCCATTCCCAGCAGTCACCTCTCCATTCATCACCCAGACACATCCCCTGGTGTTACTGTATAATGTCCCATTCCCAGCAGTCACCTCTCGAGTCATCACCCAGACACATCCCCCGGTGTTACTGTATAATGTCCCATTCCCAGCAGTCACCTCTCCAGTCCTCACCAAGACACATCCCCCGGTGTTACTGTATAATGTCCCATTCCCCGCAGTCACCTCTCCAGTCATCACCCAGACACATCCCCCGGTGTTACTGTATAATGTCCCATTCCCAGCAGTCTCCTCTCCAGTCATCACCCAGACACATCCCCCGATGTTACTGTATAATGTCCCATTCCCAGCAATCACCTCTCCAGTCATCACCCAGTCACATCACCTGGTGTTACTGTATAATGTCCCATTCCCAGCAGTCACCTCTCCATTCATCACCCAGACACATCCCCTGGTGTTACAGTATAATATCCCATTCCCAGCAATCACCTCTCCAGTCATCACCCAGACACATCCCCCGGTGTTACTGTATAATGTCCCATTCCCAGCAGTCTCCTCTCCAGTCATCTCCCAGACACATCCCCCGGTGTTACTGTATAATGTACCATTCCCAGCAGTCACCTCCCCAGTCATCATCCAGATACATATCCTGGTGTTACTGTATAATGTCCCATTCCCAGCAGTCACCTCTCCATTCATCACCCAGACACATCCCCTGGTGTTACTGTATAATGTCCCATTCCCAGCAGTCACCTCTCCAGTCATCACCCAGACACATTCCCTGTATAATGTCCCATTCCCAGCAGTCACCTCCCCAGTCATCACCCAGACACATCTCCGGGTGTTACTGTATAATGTCCCATTCCCAGCAGTCACCTCTCCAGTCATCACCCAGACACATCCCCTGGTGTTACTGTATAATGTCACATTCCCAGCAGTCACCTCTCCATTCATCACCCAGACACATCCCCTGGTGTTACTGTATAATGTCCCATTCCCAGCAGTCTCCTCTCCAGTCATCACCCAGACACATCCCCCGGTGTTACTGTATAATGTCCCATTCCCAGCAATCACCTCTCCAGTCATCACCCAGACACATCCCCCGGTGTTACTGTATAATGTCCCATTCCCAGCAGTCACCTCTCCAGTCATCACCCAGACACATTCCCTGTATAATGTCCCATTCCCAACAGTCACCTCCCCAGTCATCACCCAGACACATCTCCTGGTGTTACTGTATAATGTCCCATTCCCAGCAGTCACCTCTCCAGTCATCACCCAGACACATCCCCTGGTGTTACTGTATAATGTCCCATTCCCAGCAGTCACCTCTCCATTCATCACCCAGACACATCCCCTGGTGTTACTGTATAATGTCTCATTCCCAGCAATCACCTCTCCAGTCATCACCCAGACACATCCCCCGGTGTTACTGTATAATGTCCCATTCCCAGCAGTCTCCTCTCCAGTCATCACCCAGACACATCCCCCGGTGTTACTGTATAATGTCCCATTCCCAGCAGTCACCTCTCCAGTCATCACCCAGACACATCCCCCGGTGTTACTGTATAATGTCCCATTCCCAGCAGTCATCTCTCCAGTCATCACCCAGACACATTCCCTGTATAATGTCCCATTCCCAGCAGTCACCTCTCCAGTCATCACCCAGACACATCTCCTGGTGTTACTGTATAATGTCCCATTCCCAGCAGTCACCTCCCCAGTCATCACCCAGACACATCTCCTGGTGTTACTGTATAATGTCCCATTCCCAGCAGTCACCTCTCCAGTCATCACCCAGACACATCCCCTGGTGTTACTGTATAATGTCCCATTCCCAGCAGTCACCCCTCCAGTCATCACCCAGACACATCCCCTGGTGTTACTGTATAATGTCCCATTCCCAGCAGTCACTTCTCCAGTCATCACCCAGACACATCCCCTGGTGTTACTGTAATAGTCCTATTCCCCGCAGTCACCTCTCCAGTCATCACCAAGACACATCCCCTGGTGTTACCGTATAATGTCCCATTCAGAGCAGTCACCTCTCCAGTCATCACCCAGACACATCCCCTGGTGTTACTGTATAATGTCCCATTCAAAGCAGTCACCTCTCCAGTCATCCCCTGGTGTTACTGTATAATGTCCCATTCCCAGCAGTCACCTCTCCAGTCATCACCCAAACACATCACCTGGAGTTGCTGTACAATGTCCTATTCCCAGCAGTCACCTCTCCAGTCCTCACCAAGACACTTCTTCTGGTGTTACTGTATAATGTCCCATTCCCAGCAATCACCTCTCCAGTCATCACCCAGTCACATTCCCTGGTGTTACTGTATAATGTCCCATTCCCAGCAGTCACCTCCCAAGTCATCACCCAGACACATCTCCTGGTGTTACTGTATAATGTCCCATTCCCAGCAGTCACCTCTCCATTCTTCACCCAGACACATCCCCTGGTGTTACTGTATAATGTCCCATTCCCAGCAATCACCTCTCCAGTCATCACCCAGACACATCCCCCGGTGTTACTGTATAATGTCCCATTCCCAGCAGTCTCCTCTCCAGTCATCTCCCAGACACATCCCCCGGTGTTACTGAATAATGTCCCATTCCCAGCAGTCACCTCCCCAGTCATCATCCAGATACATCTCCTGGTGTTACTGTATAATGTCCCATTCCCAGCAGTCACCTCTCTATTCATCACCCAGACACATCCCCTGGTGTTACTGTATAATGTCCCATTCCCAGCAATCACCTCTCCAGTCATCACCCAGACACATCCCCCGGTGTTACTGTATAATGTCCCATTCCCAGCAGTCTCCTCTCCAGTCATCACCCAGACACATCCCCCGGTGTTACTGTATAATGTCCCATTCCCAGCAATCACCTCTCCAGTCATCACATAGACACATCCCCCGGTGTTACTGTATAATGTCCCATTCCCAGCAGTCACCTCTCCAGTCATCACCCAGACACATTCCCTGTATAATGTCCCATTCCCAGCAGTCACCTCCCCAGTCATCACCCAGACACATCTCCTGGTGTTACTGTATAATGTCCCATTCCCAGCAGTCACCTCTCCAGTCATCACCCAGACACATCCCCTGGTGTTACTGTATAATGTCCCATTCCCAGCAGTCACCTCTCCATTCATCACCCAGACACATCCCCTGGTGTTACTGTATAATGTCCCATTCCCAGCAGTCTCCTCTCCAGTCATCACCCAGACACATCCCCCGGTGTTACTGTATAATGTCCCATTCCCAGCAATCACCTCTCCAGTCATCACCCAGACACATCCCCCGGTGTTACTGTATAATGTCCCATTCCCAGCAGTCTCCTCTCCAGTCATCACCCAGACACATCCCCTGGTGTTACTGTATAATGTCCCATTCCCAGCAATCACCTCTCCAGTCATCACCCAGTCACATTCCCTGGTGTTACTGTATAATGTCCCATTCCCAGCAGTCACCTCCCAAGTCATCACCCAGACACATCTCCTGGTGTTACTGTATAATGTCCCATTCCCAGCAGTCACCTCTCCATTCATCACCCAGACACATCCCCTGGTGTTACTGTATAATGTCCCATTCCCAGCAATCACCTCTCCAGTCATCACCCAGACACATCCCCCGGTGTTACTGTATAATGTCCCATTCCCAGCAGTCTCCTCTCCAGTCATCTCCCAGACACATCCCCCGGTGTTACTGAATAATGTCCCATTCCCAGCAGTCACCTCCCCAGTCATCATCCAGATACATCTCCTGGTGTTACTGTATAATGTCCCATTTCCAGCAGTCACCTCTCCATTCATCACCCAGACACATCCCCTGGTGTTACTGTATAATGTCCCATTCCCAGCAATCACCTCTCCAGTCATCACCCAGACACATCCCCCGGTGTTACTGTATAATGTCCCATTCCCAGCAGTCTCCTCTCCAGTCATCACCCAGACACATCCCCCGGTGTTACTGTATAATGTCCCATTCCCAGCAATCACCTCTCCAGTCATCACCCAGACACATCCCCCGGTGTTACTGTATAATGTCCCATTCCCAGCAGTCACCTCTCCAGTCATCACCCAGACACATTCCCTGTATAATGTCCCATTCCCAGCAGTCACCTCCCCAGTCATCACCCAGACACATCTCCTGGTGTTACTGTATAATGTCCCATTCCCAGCAGTCACCTCTCCAGTCATCACCCAGACACATCCCCTGGTGTTACTGTATAATGTCCCATTCCCAGCAGTCACCTCTCCAGTCATCACCCAGACACATTCCCTGTATAATGTCCCATTCCCAGCAATCATCTCTCCAGTCATCACCCAGACACATCCCCCGGTGTTACTGTATAATGTCCCATTCCCAGCAGTCTCCTCTCCAGTCATCACCCAGACACATCCCCCGGTGTTACTGTATAATGTCCCATTCCCAGCAGTCACCTCTCCAGTCATCACCCAGACACATCCCCCGGTGTTACTGTATAATGTCCCATTCCCAGCAGTCACCTCTCCAGTCATCACCCAGACACATTCCCTGTATAATGTCCCATTCCCAGCAATCACCTCTCCAGTCATCACCCAGACACATCCCCCTGTGTTACTGTATAATGTCCCATTCCCAGCAGTCTCCTCTCCATTCATCACCCAGACACATCCCCTGGTGTTACTGTATAATGTCCCATTCCCAGCAGTCTCCTCTCCAGTCATCACCCAGACACATCCCCTGGTGTTACTGTATAATGTCCTATTCCCTGCAGTCACCTCTCCAGTCCTCACCAAGACACATCTCCTGGTGTTACTGTATAATGTCCCATTCCCAGCAGTCTCCTCTCCATTCATCATCCAGACACATTCCCTGTATAATGTCCCATTCCCAGCAGTCACCTCCCCAGTCATCACCCAGACACATCTCCTGGTGTTACTGTATAATATCCCATTCCCAGCAGTCACCTCTCCAGTCATCACCCAGTCACATCCCCTGGTGTTACTGTATAATGTCCCATTCCCAGCAGTCACCTCTCCATTCATCACCCAGACACATCCCCTGGTGTTACTGTATAATGTCCCATTCCCAGCAGTCACCTCTCCAGTCATCACCCAGACACATCTCCTGGTGTTACTGTATAATGTCCCATTCCCAGCAATCACCTCTCCAGTCATCACCCAGACACATCCCCCGGTGTTACTGTATAATGTCCAATTCCCAGCAGTCTCCTCTCCATTCATCATCCAGACACATCCCCCGGTGTTACTGTATAATGTCCCATTCCCAGCAGTCACCTCTCCAGTCATCACCCAGACACATCCCCCGGTGTTACTGTATAATGTCCCATTCCCCGCAGTCACCTCTCCAATCATCACCCAGACACATCCCCCGGTGTTACTGTATAATGTCCCATTCCCAGCAATCACCTCTCCAGTCATCAGCCAGACACATCCCCCGGTGTTACTGTATAATGTCCAATTCCCAGCAGTCTCCTCTCCATTCATTATCCAGACACATCCCCCGGTGTTACTGTATAATGTCCCATTCCCAGCAGTCACCTCTCCAGTCATCACCCAGACACATCCCCCGGTGTTACTGTATAATGTCCAATTCCCAGCAGTCTCCTCTCCATTCATTATCCAGACACATCCCCCGGTGTTACTGTATAATGTCCCATTCCCCGCAGTCACCTCTCCAATCATCACCCAGACACATCCCCCGGTGTTACTGTATAATGTCCCATTCCCCGCAGTCACCTCTCCAGTCATCACGCAGACACATCCCCCGGTGTTACTGTATAATGTCCCATTTCCCGCAGTCACCTCCCCAGTCATCACCCAGACACATCTCCTGGTTTTACTGTATAATGTCCCATTCCCAGCAGTCACCTCTCCAGTCATCACCCAGACACATCCCCTGGTGTTACTGTATAATGTCCCATTCCCAGCAGTCACCTCTCCAGTCATCACCCAGACACATTCCCTGTATAATGTCCCATTCCCAGCAGTCACCTCCCCAGTCATCACCCAGACACATCTCCTGGTGTTACTGTATAATGTCACATTCCCAGCAGTCACCTCTCCAGTCATCACCCAGACACATCCCCCGGTGTTACTGTATAATGTCCCATTCCTAGCAGTCACCTCTCCAGTCATCACCCAGACACATCCCCTGGTGTTACTGTATAATGTCCCATTCCCAGCAGTCACCTCTCCAGTCATCACCCAGACACATTCCCTGGTGTTACTGTATAATGTCCCATTCCCAGCAGTCACCTCTCCATTCATCACCCAGACACATCCCCTGGTGTTACTGTATAATGTCCCATTCCCAGCAGTCACCTCTCCAGTCATCACCCAGACACATCCCCTGGTGTTACTGTATAATGTCCCATTCCCAGCAGTCACCTCTCCAGTCCTCACCAAGACACATCTCCTGGTGTTACTGTATAATGTCCCATTCCCAGCAGTCTCCTCTCCATTCATCACCCAGACACATCCCCCGGTGTTACTGTATAATGTCCCATTCCCAGCAGTCACCTCTCCAGTCATCACCCAGACACATCCCCCGGTGTTACTGTATAATGTCCCATTCCCCGCAGTCACCTCTCCAGTCATCACCCAGACACATCCCCCGGTGTTACTGTATAATGTCCCATTCCCCGCAGTCACCTCTCCAGTCATCACCCAGACACATCTCCTGGTGTTACTGTATAATGTCCCATTCCCAGCAGTCACCTCTCCAGTCATCACCCAGACACATCCCCTGGTGTTACTGTATAATGTCCCATTCCCAGCAGTCACCCTTCCAGTCATCACCCAGACACATCCCCTGGTGTTACTGTATAATGTCCCATTCCCAGCAGTCACTTCTCCAGTCATCACCCAGACACATCCCCTGGTGTTACTGTATAATGTCCCATTCCCAGCAATCACCTCTCCAGTCATCACCCAGACACATCCCCCGGTGTTACTGTATAATGTCCCATTCCCAGCAGTCACCTCTCCAGTCATCACCCAGACACATTCCCTGTATAATGTCCCATTCCCAGCAGTCACCTCCCCAGTCATCACCCAGACACATCTCCTGGTGTTACTGTATAATGTCCCATTCCCAGCAGTCACCTCTCCAGTCATCACCCAGACACATCCCCTGGTGTTACTGTATAATGTCCCATTCCCAGCAGTCACCTCTCCAGTCATCACCCAGACACATTCCCTGTATAATGTCCCATTCCCAGCAATCATCTCTCCAGTCATCACCCAGACACATCCCCCGGTGTTACTGTATAATGTCCCATTCCCAGCAGTCTCCTCTCCAGTCATCACCCAGACACATCCCCCGGTGTTACTGTATAATGTCCCATTCCCAGCAGTCACCTCTCCAGTCATCACCCAGACACATCCCCCGGTGTTACTGTATAATGTCCCATTCCCAGCAGTCACCTCTCCAGTCATCACCCAGACACATTCCCTGTATAATGTCCCATTCCCAGCAATCACCTCTCCAGTCATCACCCAGACACATCCCCCTGTGTTACTGTATAATGTCCCATTCCCAGCAGTCTCCTCTCCATTCATCACCCAGACACATCCCCTGGTGTTACTGTATAATGTCCCATTCCCAGCAGTCTCCTCTCCAGTCATCACCCAGACACATCCCCTGGTGTTACTGTATAATGTCCTATTCCCTGCAGTCACCTCTCCAGTCCTCACCAAGACACATCTCCTGGTGTTACTGTATAATGTCCCATTCCCAGCAGTCTCCTCTCCATTCATCATCCAGACACATTCCCTGTATAATGTCCCATTCCCAGCAGTCACCTCCCCAGTCATCACCCAGACACATCTCCTGGTGTTACTGTATAATATCCCATTCCCAGCAGTCACCTCTCCAGTCATCACCCAGTCACATCCCCTGGTGTTACTGTATAATGTCCCATTCCCAGCAGTCACCTCTCCATTCATCACCCAGACACATCCCCTGGTGTTACTGTATAATGTCCCATTCCCAGCAGTCACCTCTCCAGTCATCACCCAGACACATCTCCTGGTGTTACTGTATAATGTCCCATTCCCAGCAATCACCTCTCCAGTCATCACCCAGACACATCCCCCGGTGTTACTGTATAATGTCCAATTCCCAGCAGTCTCCTCTCCATTCATCATCCAGACACATCCCCCGGTGTTACTGTATAATGTCCCATTCCCAGCAGTCACCTCTCCAGTCATCACCCAGACACATCCCCCGGTGTTACTGTATAATGTCCCATTCCCCGCAGTCACCTCTCCAATCATCACCCAGACACATCCCCCGGTGTTACTGTATAATGTCCCATTCCCAGCAATCACCTCTCCAGTCATCAGCCAGACACATCCCCCGGTGTTACTGTATAATGTCCAATTCCCAGCAGTCTCCTCTCCATTCATTATCCAGACACATCCCCCGGTGTTACTGTATAATGGCCCTCATTCAGAGCCGTTCGCTATTTGTGGTCGCTCGTTTAAAAACAAGGGGTGGCTATTCAAATGATCCGTACGCACATTGTAGTCTGTTCACACCTCTAAGTCTGAACGAGCGAGCAAAACATACGCTCGTTTATTTGTTAAAAACGCCCCCTGGCCGCTCGCATCCTACGTCATGTCCGCTATTTATTAGATTAATCGAGTACATCGACCAGCGTATGAACTGCTCGCTATTCTTGTGGTTGGTGTTTGCTACCACAAATTTGCGAGCAGTTCTGGCTAAAAAATAACCCAGTGACGTGGTCACTGACGCTGCTGTTTTAAATATGCACACCCATAAAACGCCCGTTTTGACCTTTAAGCACGCCTGCGTTCGGATCTCCACTCCCCATTTTCAAGCACCTTCCCCTGTTACCACCCACATACGCCTCATTCTGTCACTCAAAATAGCAGGCACTCGCTATATTGCGTACCAACGATTTTCGGCCGCACTGACTGGTTCGCGCATGCGTACTAAAAACCGTACGCATGCGCAGATGTGCAAACATCGCTCGGAACGAGCGTACTGCCGCTAACGAGCGGCTCTGAATGAGGGCCAATGTCCCATTCCCAGCAGTCACCTCTCCAGTCATCACCCAGACACATCCCCCGGTGTTACTGTATAATGTCCCATTCCCCGCAGTCACCTCTCCAATCATCACCCAGACACATCCCCCGGTGTTACTGTATAATGTCCCATTCCCCGCAGTCACCTCTCCAGTCATCACGCAGACACATCCCCCGGTGTTACTGTATAATGTCCCATTCCCCGCAGTCACCTCCCCAGTCATCACCCAGACACATCTCCTGGTTTTACTGTATAATGTCCCATTCCCAGCAGTCACCTCTCCAGTCATCACCCAGACACATCCCCTGGTGTTACTGTATAATGTCCCATTCCCAGCAGTCACCTCTCCAGTCATCACCCAGACACATTCCCTGTATAATGTCCCATTCCCAGCAGTCACCTCCCCAGTCATCACCCAGACACATCTCCTGGTGTTACTGTATAATGTCACATTCCCAGCAGTCACCTCTCCAGTCATCACCCAGACACATCCCCCGGTGTTACTGTATAATGTCCCATTCCTAGCAGTCACCTCTCCAGTCATCACCCAGACACATCCCCTGGTGTTACTGTATAATGTCCCATTCCCAGCAGTCACCTCTCCAGTCATCACCCAGACACATCCCCCGGTGTTACTGTATAATGTCCCATTCCCCGCAGTCACCTCTCCAGTCATCACCCAGACACATCCCCCGCTGTTACTGTATAATGTCCCATTCCCCGCAGTCACCTCTCCAGTCATCACCCAGACACATCTCCTGGTGTTACTGTATAATGTCCCATTCCCAGCAGTCACCTCTCCAGTCATCACCCAGACACATCCCCTGGTGTTACTGTATAATGTCCCATTCCCAGCAGTCACCCTTCCAGTCATCACCCAGACACATCCCCTGGTGTTACTGTATAATGTCCCATTCCCAGCAGTCACTTCTCCAGTCATCACCCAGACACATCCCCTGGTGTTACTGTATAATGTCCCATTCCCAGCGGTCACCTCTCCAGTCAGCAGCTGA
The DNA here is from genome assembly GCA_031769625.1 of Taudactylus pleione. NCBI lineage: Eukaryota > Metazoa > Chordata > Amphibia > Anura > Myobatrachidae > Taudactylus > Taudactylus pleione. The sequence continues at coordinate 139,006 of JAUIMM010000982.1, forward strand.
ATAATCCTGTTGGTGAGTTCCAGGATCTTCTGGTCATTGTGTCTCTCATAATACAGTGAGTGAGGTGAAGGCACCGTGATGGGGTTCTGAGTCCTGCTCAGTCTTCCTGACACACGGGGACGGCTGCTGGGTGTCTCACACTTATCTGATGTCTTCTTCACTACTGTGTAATCCTGTGTATTGGGGGAGACACAAAATATCACTGAGCACTGATCCCATCACCTCCCCAGTAATGTCAGCGCACAACAGAGAATGTAACAGCTGTACAGAGGTGTCAGTAACACGGGGAGGGGGAAGGGAACAGAAGAGGTTAATAACACAGGGATAGGACAGCAGGCAGCCCAGAGGACACACAAAGGGATAAGCAATACAGAATCCCATCAGTCACTCTGCATAACTTACAAAATCACAAATTACCGCACCTCAGATGTAGATGTCATGTGTGACCAGGGAATCGGTATGTTATACCGCCTGACGTAAGCCCGGCGGATAAAATAACGATGGCGGAAGGCCGGCAGGTGGAGATACCGACAGGTTAAGTATGAAGGCTATCCCTAACCCTCTTCCCCCAACCCTAACCCTCCCTATGGGTGCCTAATCCTAACCTCCCCCCCTAGTGCCTAACCCTAACCTCCCCCCAGGGGTGCCTGACCCAAACCCACCCTTCCCTAACCTAACCTTAATCCTCCCGGGGGAGTGCCTAACCCTAAGTTCCCCCGGGAGACCCTAAGCATAACCGACCCGCGCGGTTATCCGCTCCCGACGCCCGGCTTACCTACGATCGGTATGTTGGGCATCGGGATTTCAGCGTGGGGCTAATGATAGGCGTTGGTATTTAGTCCCAATGCAGGGATTCACTGTCGGGAAGCCGGTGGTCGGCATTTCAACTGCCGGCTTCCAGACTACATACCGTGACCAGCCTGCCGGCCGTGTGTGTGCGGCGTAGGGTGGGGTGAGACATGTCCTGGGGGATAATCAGTGACACTCTGAGGATCTGGGGACTGTCATAGCCACTGGCTGTCTCTGAGAGAGTCTCTATTGCTCAGGATAACAAGACGCCCTGACAGACAGTCTCAGCTCAGGGAGTGCAGCCCTTTGTTACATGGCCTGTCTGTGTCCTTCTCACACATCCTTCCCCAGCTCCTGTTATGTATCATCTGGTATATACGAGGGTGGTTAAGTACATAATGCAACAAGACCTCTCATTGTTATTATACAGGCTGCTCCTCCTGTATAATAATAATAACAGGACACCACAGGCTGCTCCCCCTGTATAATATTAATAACAGGACATCACAGGCTGCTCCCCCTGTATAATAATAACAGAACACCACAGGCTGCTCCCCCTGTATAATAATAATAGGACACCACAGGCTGCTCCCCCTGTATAATATTAATAACAGGACACCACAGGCTGCTCCACCTGTATAATAATAATAGGACACCACAAGCTGCTCCTCCTGTATAATAGTAACAGAACACCACAGGCTTCTCCCCTGTATAAAAGGACACCACAGCCTGCTCCCCCTGTATAAAAATAACAGCACACCACAGGCTGCTCCCCCTGTATTATAATAATAGCAGCAGGATACCACAGGCTGCTCACCCTGTAAAATAATAACAACAGGACACCACAGGCTGCTCCCCCTGTATAATAATAAAAATAACAGGACACCACAGACGTGTCCCCCTGTATAATAATAGGAACAGAACAACACATGCTGCTCCCCCTGTATAATAATAATAACAACAACAGGACACCACATGCTGCTCCCCCTGTATAATAATAAAAATAACAGGACCCCACAGGCTGCTCCACCTGTATAATAATAAAAATAACAGGACACCACAGGCTGCTCCCCCTGTATAATAATAGTAATAACAGGACACCACAGGCTGCTCCCCCTGTATAATGATAGTAATAACAAGACACCACAGGCTGCTCCCCCTGTATAATAATAGTAACAGGACACCACATGCTGCTCCCCCTGTATAATAATAATAATAACAGGACACCACATGCTGCTCCCCCTGTATAATAATAAAAATAACAGGACACCACAGGCTGCTCCCCCTGTATAATGATAGTAATAACAGGACACCACAGGCTGCTCCCCCTGTATTATAATAATAGCAGCAGGATACCACAGGCTGCTCACCCTGTAAAATAATAACAACAGGACACCACAGGCTGCTCCCCCTGTATAATAATAAAAATAACAGGACACCACAGACGTGTCCCCCTGTATAATAATAGGAACAGAACAACACATGCTGCTCCCCCTGTATAATAATAATAACAACAACAGGACACCACATGCTGCTCCCCCTGTATAATAATAGTAATAACAGGACACCACAGGCTGCTCCCCCTGTATAATAATAGTAGATGACATTACCAGGGATACAGCAGGAGCCGCCGCTAGAACAGGATCACACGGCAGCCGGTCATGTGACGCTGATGCTGCTGCTGGAGTAAGGGGGAGGAGCTCCGGGCACTAGAGCAGGACTCTATGTACAGCTACAGCAAGTGTCCCCAGTGTGCAAAAGAGACGGAAGCGGCGGTCATTTTCCCGAGGCCCAAGCCACATTGAACCTGCAAGTAACGTAGGGGTGAGGGCGGAAGTGAAGTCGCTATATCTGTCATTCTTATTTGGTAATGTCTAAATCCCCTTCACCGAGAGGACCCTGACGTCATCAGCCAGTTTCTAGCGTCACAGCCAACCCATTGGATTTGCCAGGAGGTAATTATGTTATTATTCTATAGGCTGAGCAGACTCTTGGTGTCACCTTGCTGTACTGCCTTTCTATTGTACAGCTGGAGCAGATTCTGGTGCTGCATTGTCATTGTGCAGGAGGGTTACACTCAAGTGTCCTATTTCATTTGTATAATACAGGTGGTGCAGACATTGTTACTATAATACAGGTGGTGCAGACATTGTTGTTACTATAATACAGGTGGTGCAGACATTGTTGTTACTATATTACAGGTGGTGCAGACATTGTTGTTACTATAATACAGGTGGTGCAGACATTGTTGTTACTATAATACAGGCGGTGCAGACATTGTTTTACTATAATACAGGTGGTGCAGACCCCGTTGTTCCTATAATACAGGTGGTGCAGACATTGTTACTATAATACAGGCGATGCAGACATTGTTACTATAATACAGGTGGTGCAGACATTGTTGTTACTATAATAAAGGCGGTGCAGACATTGTTGTTACTATATTACAGGTGGTGCAGACATTGTTACTATAATACAGGTGATGCAGACATTGTTGTTACTATAATACAGGCGGTGCAGACATTGTTGTTACTATAATACAGGCGGTGCAGACATTGTTGTTACTATAATACAGGCGGTGCAGACATTGTTACTATATTACAGGTGGTGCAGACATTGTTACTATAATACAGGTGGTGCAGACATTGTTACTATAATACAGGTGGTACAGACATTGTTACTATATTACAGGTGGTGCAGACATTGTTACTATGTTACAGGTGGTGCAGACATTGTTACTATATTACAGGTGGTGCAGACATTGTTACTGTAATACAGGTGGTGCAGACTCTGTTACTACTATAATACAGGTGGTGCAGACATTGTTACTATAATACAGGTGGTGCAGACATTGTTGTTACTATAATACAGGTGGTGCAGACATTGTTGTTACTATAATACAGGTGGTGCAGACATTGTTACTATAATACAGGTGGTGCGTACTCAGTTATTACTATAATACAGGTGGTGCAGACATTGTTACTATAATACAGGTGGTGCAGACTCTGTTACTACTATAATACAGGTGGTGCAGACATTGTTACTATAATACAGGTGGTGCAGACATTGTTACTATAATACAGGTGGTGCAAACATTGTTACTATATTACTGGTGGTGCAGACATTGTTACTATAATACAGGTGGTGCAGACATTGTTACTATAATACAGGTGGTGCAGACAATGTTACTATATTACAGGTGGTGCAGACATTGTTACTATAATACAGGTGGTGCAGACATTGTTACTGTATTACAGGTGGTGCAGACATTGTTACTGTAATACAGGTGGTGCAGACTCTGTTATTACTATAATACAGGTGGTGCAGACATTGTTACTATAATACAGGTGGTGCAGACTCTGTTATTACTATAATACAGGTGGTGCAGACATTGTTACTATAATACAGGTGGTGCAGACATTGTTACCATAATACAGGTGGTGCAGACAATGTTACTATATTACTGGTGGTGCAGACATTGTTACTATAATACAGGTGGTGCAGACAATGTTACTATATTACAGGTGGTGCAGACAATGTTACTATATTACAGGTGGTGCAGACATTGTTACTATAATACAGGTGGTGCAGACATTGTTGCTATATTACAGGTGGTGCAGACATTGTTACTATAATACAGGTGGTGCAGACTCTGTTATTACTATAATACAGGTGGTGCAGACCCTGTTGTTACTATAATACAGGTGGCGCAGACTCTGTTGTTACTATAATACAGGTGGTGCAGACTCTGTTGTTACTATAATACAGGTGGTGCAGACATTGTTACTATTATACAGGTGGTGCAGACTCTGTTATTACTATAATACAGGTGATGCAGACATTGTTGTTATTATAATACAGGTGGTGCAGACATTGTTACTATAATACAGGTGGTGCAGACATTGTTGTTACTATAATACAGGTGATGCAGACATTGTTGTTACTATAATACAGGTGGTGCAGACATTGTTACTATAATACAGGTGGTGCAGACATTGTTGTTACTATAATACAGGTGATGCAGACATTGTTGTTACTATAATACAGGTGGTGCAGACATTGTTACTATAATACAGGTGGTGCAGACATTGTTGTTACTATAATACAGGTGGTGCAGACATTGTTACTATAATACAGGTGGTGCAGACATTGTTGTTACTATAATACAGGTGATGCAGACATTGTTGTTACTATAATACAGGTGGTGCAGACATTGTTACTATAATACAGGTGGTGCAGACATTGTTGTTACTATAATACAGGTGGTGCAGACATTGTTACTATAATACAGGTGGTGCAGACATTGTTACTATAATACAGGTGGTGCAGACATTGTTGTTACTATAATACAGGTGGATCCAACTCCGTTGTTACTATAATACAGGTGGTACAAACTGAGCTGTTACTATATCACAGGTGGCGCATACGCCGTTGTTACTATAATACAGGTGGCGCAGTCTCCATTGTTACTGTAATACAGGTGGTGCAGGCTCAGTTGTTACTATAATACAGGTGGTGCAGACTCAGTTGTTTGGTGGAGCAGACCCCGTTGTTACTATAATACAGATGGTGCAGACTCAGTTGTTGTTATAATACAGGTGGTGCAGACCTTGCTTGCTTGGTAATTGGTTGCTCTCTGATGCCTTGGGATTATAAAATGGGTCAGCGGGATTTCACGAATATATGGAAATCTCCTGAAAGGCTCAGCTCACTGCAGCGCCCCCTGCCTCTGTAGATCTCTCAATGCACGTCCTCATTTGGGGATTCGTGACTTAGGGATGGACATCGGAGGACAACCATCAAATGTTTGAAACGTTCAATGTGGCTAACCATCGCATCAAAAGAATTCAATGGTAAAACTATTTATATGATACGCCAGGGCTCGACAAATCCCGGGGTCCATGTCTACCAGATTTTGTTGACTGGCTACCAGATTTTGCAGTGAGGGAGGAAGCAGATCCTCATCAGCTCTGGTGGAGTTTCATGCCTATGGTATTGCGGTGTTCATATCATGCACAGGAGTGCATGTGCTGAGTGTCACCTGCAGTGACTGCTGTGCCTGTGTCCGTCCCGGCCTGCACTGACGACTCCTCTCCATCTTGGCCTGCTCTGATCCCTGCTGTCTGTCCCAGTCTACGCTGATCCTCCTGTACGTCCCGGCTGTTTACTGTCTCCTATCTCCGGCTGCATAGAGCTCTCCTTTAGTAGAGTCTATGCGTGGCCAGGGATTGTGAAGCGGCTTCAGAGGGATAGTGGTGTGACCACGAGGGGAGGGGGGTTTTGTTGTACTTTCTGACACCATTATTTTATGTGAAATGTGGTCCGTTATTACTGGAGGGTGGGGGGTGGAGCAGGGGAGCTGTGTAGAGCAGTGAGGGGGCCTCCATTTTACTGTATGCATTCAACTTCAACCATTTTGTGGACTAGTATAGTGTGTATAACAGTTACATAACAACACAGAGCTGTGCTCCTCACTCAGGGTCTGATTCAGACCCACTCGCAAGCGGGTCGATGGCCGGGCAGTGTGCTCGCGCGAGCGGGAAATCACTCGCTCCGGGGCTCGCAGCAAAATGGTGCGGCTGTCAATGTTCATCGACAGCTCGCTCCGTTTTGTAGGCGGGAGGGGGGGTGGCTGGCCAAACGGAGGCGCTCCCAATGGAACGCCTGCCGTTTGAGGGCGGCCCTACTGACATCACTAGTGATGTCAGTAGTGAGCTTCCGGCTCTCACTGGGGCTTGCGGCAGACGAGACCATACCAACAAAAAAAGGTTTTGTTGCAAGACCGATGGTCGCGACCATCACCTGACCGCTCGCAAAATCTATGGGTGGTCACCCACAGCTTAGCGAGCGGCCAGAAGGCCGGACTAAAAAAAAAAAACGCTCTTCAGAACTGCGAGCGGGTCTGAATCAGGGCCTCACTCCTGAAATTTTTTGGGGGGGCGGTGGTCTGGCTCCTACATTTTCATCCTGGCTCCTAGATTTTAGAGAAATTTGTTAAGCACTGTGATACGCACATACGCAAAAAAAAACTGCAGCGTGGTAGGCAGGGGGTGGGATTGGGGGCGTGGTCTGGAGCAACAACATAATACTGTGTACTCTCTAATGTGCGGATTCAGTCTTTGTATATAAATGAAGGGACATAAATAAGGGAACAAGAAACCAGTGACTTACAGTACAATACAATGCAGGACAAGGGTTATACACATTGCTGCATTAGTGATCAGAGTACTCAGATACACAAAAAGGCATGTTAGGTGCTCTAGTGGGGAGTGAGATGTAGATGAAAGTATAAGTAAGGAGAAACACAAGAGGGATGAGGGCCCTGCTCGTCAGAGCTTACATTCTAATGGCTGTCCCTGCACTATGATGCGGGTACTGTAGGGTACACTACATACCCAGGATGAACCCATGAAGATTCCCTGATGCTGGCAGCAGCCAAGGAGCCAGGGGAGGCATAGCTATTAGCAATTAAAACAAAAAAAAAGCCACCATCGGAACACCATTGAATGATTACCACTCGATGGTGACAAACATTCGAAGGTCGCCATCGAATGGTAAAAAACACTACCATAAAAACAAACATTGATGGTGGGTAAACATCAGATGTCAGTGTCCATCCCTAGTGTGACAGAAAGGCAGAAGTTACAGCCTCCTCATATGAAGCTGCTGCTGCTCAGGGCAGAGTGGAGCCTGGCACAGAGCCAGCACTGCTCCGTGGCATGATCTGCATACACGGTGGAGATACATGCACCCTCACCACTACCTTGCCTTCTCTATCACTGCACATCGTGGGCCGATCTGAGGGTAAGATTAACCACCTTTTCATTTTATGGGCAAAAATAGCACTTTATATGCTATAAAGGCCCCTCGTGCTCTTTTATATGACTTAGAGCCCCCTTGTGCCCCTTTATAAGTCTCAGCGGACAATCATACCCCTTCACATGCCTCAAAGCCCCCTTTTGCCGCTATATGCCACCCGAGAGGCCACACGTGCCTTTATATACCTCAGAGCGCTCCCACCACTTTTTATGCCTATGAACCCACTTGCACCCCTTTATATTGGTGCCCTGCAAGTGTGACTAAGTGACCATATGATAGTATGCAGAGCTAGAGTATGTTTGCCATCTATTCTGGATACCATAATGGAGTTTTAAGTGCATTAGCAATCTGTTCTAGGTGCTGGATTAGAGCTCTGATACCCTTAACCAACTGTGGCAGGTGCTGGATTAGAGCTCTGATACCCTTAACCAACTGTGGCAGAGTGAGCTCTGAGTATGTTAGCCAGGTGTTTGGGCTGCCAGAATGGAGGTCTGAGTATGTTAGCCAGCCTCCTTATACTCTCAAACAATTGCCAACCAAGTGGTTATTCTCAGTTTAACAAAAAGAAACGTAACTGTGGACCAGGGCAACAATAAGGCAATAAATTAGCTTACATTGTTGCGATTGGTCTCCTATCAACTGAGAATAGATTTTTCCATTTCTCAGAGAACACACATTGTGCAGTCACGCTACTAAATTGTGTATTTAAAACATTGAATGAACTTTATATTAATATGTGAAGACACAGAATTATGGATATGTGTAGAGTGGGCTAATAAGTCATAAGCACACGGATAACTTAGTAGGATATGAGAGCAAGAGGATTAACGTCACTGTGACTCAGCAGAACGAATCTATCAATTTTTAAACACCTTTCTTACTATAAGCACTTTTATCTTTATTTTATTTTAAGAAAAATAGTAAAATAAAAACACTTTTTTTAAGGTATAAAGAATAAAGGCCCTCATTCAGAGCCGTACGCTCTGAGCAGAGCGCACGCTCTGAATGAGGGCCGCCCTCCATAATTATGGAGCGTCCTCCTGGACGCTCGTATAGCTGTGGGTCACCACCCACAGCCTATACGAGCGTGCAGTTTGATGGCCGCGATGGTCGTGACCATCGCGAACATCGAAACTGCGAGCCGGAGCCTGCGGTTGAGGTTTTCAACCGCAAGGCCCGGAGTGATTTTGGCTCTATCAGAGCCAAAATCACTCCCACTGACATCACTAGTGATGTCAGTGGGCCGGCTTCTGACGGTAGGCGTTCCCTTGGGAACGCCCCCGTCAGGGAGGCACGCCCCCGGCACGCCCACCAAAGGGGGCGTGCTGTCAATCACCATCGACAGCACGCCCCCTTTGATCAGACACAACGAGCGGAGGAAAGTCCTTCGCTCGTCGCGTCTGGCGCATGCACACGACGGAGCTCCCTCCATCGTGCGCATGCTCAGTGCAGACCATCGACCCACTTGCGAGCGGACAGCCGCTCGCGAGTGGGTCTGAATCAGGCCCAAAGGTTTTATCATACTAGTGAATATTAATTTTCAGATGTCTTGGTGTGCACCCTAATAGTCTCACATTGTGTTCATTCTTGGCTAGATGCAGGGTCCAATCAGTGCAAGCTCTGCAAGTCTCCCTAATGACAGACTGGTGTGCACCTGGCCTGTGCACACACAGAAGATATTTAACCTGTGTGCAGCTGATACTGCACACAGACACACAGTAATTAGAAACACATGACAGAAATGACAGGCTAGGCTAAACACAGACAAGACATGATTTATACCCCTTTCAGACATACTGAGATTCCCGGGATTTTGGCCTGCCTCGGCCAAAATTCCCGGGTCTCATGTCTGTGTGAAAGGTACCTACCCGGGAACACGTTCCTGGGTAGCCGCCCCTGCAATCGACCAGGGTTTTTCCCGGGACTTAAGTCCCGGGAAATTACCCTGCTTCTGTCTGAATGGTGCTACCCGGGAATTTACTACTCCTGGGCAGCACCAAGCAGCTTTTGTATGTAGCTGACAGCGCAGAGCATCCTATAGGACGCTCAGCGCTGCTGCTTTGTTTGAGCTGACAGCGCAGAGCGTCCTATAGGACGCTCAGCGCTGCTGCTCACCACCCCCAGCACCGGCCGGCTGTGCCACAGCAGGCCGCCTGCACTCCTACTGGACCACCAGGGAATTAAAATAAATGTTAAAAAAATTATAATAAAAAAAAAAACTGCATTACGATTGGCCGGCTTTTGGCTGGGAGGAGCAGATGGCAGAGAAGAGGCAGGTAAGCAGAAAAACCCTGCTCTTGTCTGAAAGGGGTCTACCTGGGAATTTCCCGGGTAGACACTGTAGTGTGAAAGGGGGGTCTCGATCAAATACCCGGGAATTTGCACAGGAGAAATTCCCGGGTTTGAGCAGGAAATTTCCCGGGTTGTATGTCTGAAAGGGGTATTAATGCAGTATTCGAGTAGCAAATAAGACTGGGAACTGCAACAAAGATAATCTGCTAACCGCAGATCCTAACAGTAACCCCCTTATACACGGATCAGGTCCGCTTCCTCAGGCAAATTGGAGCAAGTTTATGTCTTGGAGGTCCAGGACTCTTGGCCATGAGAGGACCATTGGTGTGACCTCCAGCAATGCCGTGTGGTGGTCACTGAGCAGCCCTATGAAGCTGGGTGAGAGAAACTTCTGAGAAACACTGACCGAGACTCTATGGCTCTCGGAATGAGGGGACTTAGTGGTCACACTTTTGTTTTTTTATGGGCAATGTGATAGAATACTGGACATCATTACTAATTCACAGCACAAGGGGTCATTAATTAAATTACTGAACAAGGCTATGTCTGTGGATTTTGTATGTTCTCCCCGTGTTTGCATTGGTTTCTACCATGTGCTCTGGTTTCCTCCCACTCTCCAAAGACATAGTGGTAGGTTAGTTGGCTTCTTTCATAAATACCCCTGGTGTGTGGTGTGTATATATATGTGTGTGTGTGTGTGTGTGTGTGTGTGTGTGTGTGTGTGTGTGTGTGTATGGGCTGTCCATGTGGTAGGAAATGGAAAGAAAGAAGGATAAAAAACTGATATGTCATAAAACACCGCACATTTATTTATACATATCACACTCACATTTAAATATAAAAAAATCAGCATATATCACCAAATGGTGAATTCTTTGGTTAGTCCACAGGATCAAGGGTGTAGCCAGGATGCCCCTCAGATGTTTTAATCGTTTTGAGTCGTCCACAGCATGTCCCGGACACCTGCACCAGAGTTCCCAAACCGGGTTTCCAGCATTCCACCACTGCCTGTGAAGTCCTTATAGCCGTATTATAGCTTAACGCGTTTCAAACCGTTATGGTTCTTCCTCAGAAGCTTTATGGATACTATTACCAAAATTCCCCTCTATATAACCCCTCCAATTACCTTAAACTGCCATTGGACGCATCAATCAGACCCTCCGGCGATCGCTAGACCGGAAGTCCGTCCCTGGAATTTGCGCCATGCGTTCCACACACATAGAGATGGAGAGCAAACCGGAAGTCTCTTACCAGATCTGGCGTTCATGAGTTCTAAAAGCCAGGTACTCACACTTCAATTGCCGTTGGACACATCCATTAAAGACCTCCGGTGGTTGCCCAAACCGGAAGTCCGTCACCGGAAGTCGTGTCATGCGTTCCACATGTTTGATTGGAACGCAAACTGGAAGTCCATCTCTCATTTAGTATTTTTGCGTTTCAAAGACCAGGAAGTAATATTTCTTATAAATATATTGAAGCAGAGCTGGGTATAAGATTAATAAAGTGTCCTTTTTTCTTCATATCTTTTAAGGTCCACTCGGTAAAACATGTATCACAGTCCAATGAACCATAAAAAAAATAAAAAATATAGTTTTTTTTTATCCTTCTTTCTTTGAGATACCAAGTATATGGAAGGAACCTTATTGTTATCCCTCACATCACCTGATAAACAGAAGTCTGTTGTGTACAAACTACAGGAATCACTGTGTTAAAGAACTTTGAAAGAAAGTACTTTTTTATTCAATCTCAAGCGCCACTGTGTTACACAATTTGTGTGTTTAAGGACTATTGTTAAGTTTGGTGAAGGCTATCTCTGTGCCACACGGGCAGCTTTTGATTTGTTTTGCGCATTTTGGTTCTCTTGATTTTTCAAGAAATAGCTTCTAATAATTATATTTATTCCTAGATTTCTATGCAGTGAGGAGTCAGATCCTTGTTACTAGAAGTCATGGAAGTGAGACGTGTCCTGTATAAATCGCTGAGGATGGACGTGGACAGGAATGACATTACTGAGAGGATACTAAATCTCACCCTGGAGATCATCTACCTGCTGACTGGGGAGGTGAGAGGGTTTGAGAGTGTCACAGTGACATCACTTATATCTATAGTAATAATACAGGGTCATGACTGGGGAGGTGAGGGGATCTGGGAGTGTCACAGTGACATCACTTATATCTATAGTAATAATAGAGGGACATGACTGGGGAGGTGAGGGGATCTGGGAGTGTCACAGTGACATCACTTATATCTATAGTAATAATACAGGGACATGACTGGGGAGGTGAGAGGATCTGGGAGTGTCACAGTGACATCACTTATATCTATAGTAATAATACAGGGACATGACTGGGGAGGTGAGGGGATCTGGGAGTGTCACAGTGACACCACTTATATCTATAGTAATAATACAGGGACATGACTGGGGAGGTGAGGAGATCTGGGAGTGTATGTAGTGATAGTGTCTCTTCTAATACACAGGGTTACAAAGTAGTAAAGAAGACATCCGGTGAGTATGAGAAACCCAGCAGCCGTCCCTGTGTGTCAGGAGGACTGTGCAGGACCCAGAGCCCCATCACTGTGCCTCCACCTCACTCACTGATACATGAGAGACACAATGACCAGAAGATCCTGCAACTCACCAACAAGATCATTCAGCTGCTGACTGGAGAGGTGACTGCTGGGAATGGGACATTATACAGTAACACCAGGGGGTGTGTCTTGGTGATGACGGGAGAGGTGACTGCTGGGAATGGGACATTATACAGTAACACCAGGGGATGTGTCTGGGTGATGAGTGGAGAGGTGACTGCTGGGAATGGGACATTATACAGTAACACCAGGGGATGTGTCTGGGTGATGACTGGAGAGGTGACTGCTGGGAATGGGACATTATACAGTAATACCAGGGGATGTGTCTGGGTGATGACTGGAGAGGTGACTGCTGGGAATGTGACATTATACAGTAACACCAGGGGATGTGTCTGGGTGATGACTGTATCATTGAGTGTGTCCGGGTCCTATAAGGTGTCAGGATGTCACTGTCTATGTCTCCATGCAGGAGGGGGAGTATATAGAGGAACACGGGTCTTGACAAGGACCTGATGATGGAGAATCACCGGCCTCTCACATCACTGGGAAAGAGGAGATGGTCATTTATTGTACAGGGGAGAGCAGGTATGGGGACCCCCTATATACACACACATCACCTGATAATCACATATATACAATGTACTCAGTCTCTGTGTGTCTCCTACAGATGGACCCAGTAACAGAAATACCCCAGAGAGATGTCCCCATCCTCTTTATTCACAGGATTGTACAGAGGAGAATTACAGGACCCCACAGGTAAATGGGATTTAGGGTCTCCCACATATGCCAAAGTGACTGTTCATTGTGTGATGTATAGAGTGTATATGTTTATGCCCAATATTTTAAAGAACAATGCTTTTTCAAGCCTTTTAAATATTGTGCATAAACATGGGGTGAAGCAATGACATCAGACATTATTAAAGTGTTATTTTATTGTTTTGTGGATTATTTAGGTTGACTATCTGACTGATATTAAGGCAGAAGATACAGACGTAGAAGTAGAGCCGTATGTGATTGTCATAAAGACAGAAAATATAGAGGGAGATGAAGAGATGTATGCAACTGATATCAAGGTAGAAGACATACATGGAGAAGAAGCAGCGTATAAGACTGATATGAAGGCAGAAGATACAGAGGGAGAAGAAGAGACGTATGTGAATGTTAATAAGGCAGAAGATATAGAGGGAGAAGAGATGTATGTGATTGATATGAAGGCAGAAGATACAGTGGGAGAAGAAGAGACGTATGTGACTGGTATGAAGGCAGAACATGTAGAGGGAGAAGAGACGTATGTGACTGGTATGAAGGCAGAAGATGTAGAGGGAGAAGGAGAGATGTATGTGACTGATATGAAGGCAGAAGATGTAGAGGGAGAACGAGAGATGTATGTGACTGATAAGGCAGAAGATACAGAAGCAGAAGAAGAGACGTATGTGACTGATATGAAGGCAGAAGATATAAATGAAGAAGAAGAGATGTATGTGACTGATAATAAGGCAGAAGATATAGAGGGAGAAGAAGAGACATATGTGACTGATATGAAGGCAGAAGATGTAGAGGGAGAAGGAGAGACGTATGTGACTGATAAGGCAGAAGATACAGAAGCAGAAGAAGAGACGTATGTGACTGATATGAAGGCAGAAGATATAAATGAAGAAGAAGAGACGTATGTGACTGATAATAAGGCTGAAGATATAGAGGGAGAAGAAGAGACATATGTGACTGATATGAAGGCAGAAGATGTAGAGGGAGAAGGAGAGACGTATGTGACTGATAAGGCAGAAGATACAGAAGCAGAAGAAGAGACGTATGTGACTGATATGAAGGCAGAAGATATAAATGAAGAAGAAGAGACGTATGTGACTGATAATAAGGCTGACGATATAAAGGGAGAAGAAGAGACGTATGTGACTGATAATGAGGCAGAAGAGAGAGAGCGAGAAGAAGAGACATATGTGATGGGTGAGAAGCAGTGCAAGGAGAAGGAAAACTATACAGATATCTGCACAGGTGAGTAATAAACACTTATTACAGAAAACAGACAAATATTCTGCTTGCTCAGTCACTTTATCTGGTGGTAACAGGATACAAAACAGACTGACATCTTGGATAAAAGTAGATGTTTATCAGATCTAATCAAATCTCATAAAAATAACAGTACCCCCAGGTGAAGGTACTGAGAGTACACACGGCATACAGATGCTCTTATAATTTAAGATATTACACACTCCTCTATAATGAGATGACTGACTGGGATCTTTTTATACATTTGTTACTCACAGCTGTAAAATCTTACACTTGAATCACTTGGAATGTTTGTACAGTAATCCCCTCGATTTACGGTGGCCGACTAGCGCTTCTTTTACAGATCGCTATCTTTATTTTATGGCATGTGTCTGTTTTGCCCTTCAAAAAAAATAATTGGATGTTACACTCCAGGCTGGATAATATTGTAATATTGTACAAGTGAAGAGAGCTGGTAACACGATTGGAGACCGGTGTGGTATATAAGGTTGACATTCATAACGAAGTGAGAATGTCAACATGGTTTGATTATTGACTTTCATAATGCCGACATACTTAGCCAATCGACATTCACTATGTGGACACTGATGAAATATCGACATGAAAGAATGTTGACCGTCCCTGGTGGTCTAATGGTGACTTACCTGCATATCCAGAGGTGACTTCCGGATGTTGGCAATAATGTATGGAGTGGGTCTAGCTACTGATCTAGCTAAAAGAAAACATAACTTCCATACCTATATGGCATACCGCTGTATGCCCTGTAAGAAAGTCTTCTGGGATCAGAGCCAACTTTCCTAAATTCATTGGTGGGAAAATTAACATTGGATGAAACCTCCAAGGGACCACCATGACATCTATTAGGAAGGCTGATGGAACCTTACTCTGCAACAACACCTGGCCATTTTGTTGTTGAACCGAGAAACCATTAGATCTATCTCTGGTTGACCCCATATCTAATGCCAGGCACTTATGTCTGTATTTTGGTATCCTTGTTGAAAAGTACCTTTTTGGTGGAGGACCTGAAAGGCTGAGGATGTAACGAAGAGGATCTTCTAGAATGATAGAAGACTGGCACCCGCAACAGACACTTCGGAGTGTATGCCCTTCCTGTCATGCTGACTTATCCTGGAGCCTAGGTACTAGTTTTCCTCCCTACTCGTCCTGACAATGTGAACATGAAGGAAATAACACAAATCTTTTCTTTCAATATCTTCAACCCCAGGGCCATCGGGGGGCCTCCACAGCCAGTTGCGGATCACAGGCGTCCTTGGAAGCGGCACAGCCAGCATGCGTGTCACCACCATGTAGTTTACCCTGATAAGAGTACAAAAAGGAACTACATTTCCCTCCACCAGGTTTTGCCTTGGAAGTTCTTGCTTCTCAGATATAGTAATACATAGAAAACACAAAAGTATCATAAAACACAATATTATACTGAGTAATTACATAGCGTACATACAGAAAAAACACAATATTATACTGAGTAATTACATAGCGTACATACAGAGAAAACACAATATTATACTGAGTAATTATATAGCGTACATACAGAGAAAACACAATAATATACTGAGTAATTACATAGCGTACATACAGAGAAAACACAATAATATACTGAGTAATTACATAGCGTACATACAGAGAAAACACAATATTATACTGAGTAATTACATAGCGTACATACAGAGAAAACACAATATTATACTGAGTAATTACATAGCGTACATACAGAGAAAACACAATATTATACTGAGTAATTACATAGCGTACATACAGAGAAAACACAATAATATACTGAGTAATTACATAGCGTACATACAGAGAAAACACAATATTATACTGAGTAATTACATAGCGTACATACAGAGAAAACACAATAAATATCTGCATAGAAATAATAAGACTTGTCAGATACTTATCCCAGACTTACGTCCATGTGTGCAGTCCCTGAGAGGAGCTTTCCAGCAGTCATCACTTGACCCTCTTTCCAGTTATTGGACTGTGCCATGTGCTGCATCTCTTCTGGGCTGCCTGATGGTCAGCCTGACCTCCGTGTGTTACCCTTTTGGTCAAGGGTAGACCTTTGGTATATCTGCTGGCTACCTTTACCCTTTCAGAGAGTATAAGAGTTTTCATGGGGAATCTCTTAACTCTTTTTCCTTTTTCTTTCCACTTTTATTATTGATTATTTATTATTCATCTATTGCTGTTAATATTTATTATTTGCTGTTTTTGGATTATATATCCCCATATATCTGTATATCTGAAGTATTATGTCTTCTCTCTTTTTCCTTATTTTTATTATCTCCTCCTGCATACTAATAAGGTGGATAGATGGGTACATTTATGTGTATGTGTATATCTAAGACATATATTCAGATTAAATGTAAAATACTGTGTGATAATCCTCGGGCACTATAGTATATGATTACGGGAATGTTATAATTGTTCAGCTTCTAAGCGTGAGAAATGCCTAGTTTGCACTAACAAAATCTCAATATGCACTCTCTTTTTGTAATTTGATATATAAGGAACCTGTTTCAAAATTTCTCAGAAAATGAACTTGTAGTAGAGATGCACCTACTAGCCTGGGAATGGTTATAACTATAGGTATTAACCATGCACATGCCAAATTCATAGCGAATTTTACTGATTTAAGGTAAAACTATGGAAGTTTTTTTATATATATTTTTTTTTATGTATTATAGGTAGCTTTTTTGTGTATTTTATATACTCCCTTGTTCCATATTTTTTGTCGTAACAGATTTTTAGTTCTGTATATTTATTTTTTTCTTGTTTATGAAGTGCACAACCAAATTACAAATAAGCCACATCTGTGGATAATCAATTAGGTGCTTTAAAAGTGTTTGGCACATTATGCTCCTGACGAAGGCAACTTTTATTTTTGAATATCTATTCAATACACTCCCGTGGATTATATTCCTTGCTATAGGCACCTAGCTTTTTGCCGCTGACCTTTCATCAGCCACCAGCATGGGTTTAATTGACTCGACAGCATCCACCATATATTAATGCCTACTTTCCAGCCAACCTGGCACGAGCGGCATTATTAGTCCGGTGTATATTTCAGGAGCTGTGGTCTGCACTACCTGACAAGAATCAGGGCAGACGGCGGCCGCCCCGCCTGACATCAGCTTATTTCTAAAGCCGGACGAGAGATTGTTCGAGTGTTTGAACATAAGCATCACTAGCTCCTCACTATTTTATTGCACGGATTTCTATTCATGCTGGCTATTGAAACCAGAAACCAGGATACGTTAAGGAGGACCCCGTTGATCGGAGCACCACCAACTATTCACACTAAGGAATGCCACATGGATGCGGTAATTATCCATTGTTCATAAACTGAGCTACATTTCATCGTATATATCCTAAAGGAACCATTTCCACGTCCACAGAGGAGAATATAGATTTCCGCCATTTACTAACTCAGAATATCTCATTCTAGTATTCACAGACTATTCTCTTTAGATTAGATATATATAGTCTCCGTTTTCTTAAGGAGAGACATCTGCTATACTATTCGGGGCTTTGTTAGTTTAACATAGTTGTTTTCCGATAGGAATACACGTTCTATTGCATCATTCATACTGTGCAGTTTTATATCATATTGTTTTGGGTGTATTTGTATATTATATATGTATGGGATTGCGGCAATAAATTTGTTTATACAACAACCAGCCAAATTGGATTTTATAGGATTGTGCAGCCAGTTTCTGTTATTTTGTTTTTGGAATAATACACAGCTTTCTACTACTGGTGGCTGCAGCCAATTAAACCAATTTTTTAAGCCACATAGGGTTAGCGCCAGTGTTAGCATCAATTCTATTGCTTTAGTCTGTTGCCGTGGATCCAGCCGCCCCTCTTTCACTAGGCAGGGTGGCTTTGTCCACATTGTACTTCGGCTGATGACATCTGTATTGGCCAAAAGCTGACTTTACCATATAGAGCATGCTAGTATCTCCAGTGCTTCTCTCTCTCACTGTGATATGCCTGCTGTGCTGGGCTTCCTTGGAAGTACTGCCTCAGTATGTCCCAGCTGCCTCTGTTAGAACCCTGTTTTGTAGATCTGGAATTTGTGCAGTTCTGTGGGCTCACCACCAAGGGGTCTCAGTTCTCTGTCTCTCCTGTTGTGTGGATTACCTATGACAAATCACAGTGGTGTGATTAGATTCAGCTATGTGGATTGCTATTTAGCCCTCTCTCAGGGACAAGAAGGGCATTTCATTCATCATTCTGGCCCCCATTGCACCCCCCCCTATGCTTGGTATTATTGAAAGCATCACAGATTATTAAAATATACTAGACGTAATTTATGCTGTATGTATAACATGTCCGATACAGAGTTATGAATTATATCTTGAATTTACCCATTTCCAGGACATTTGGAGATTTTTCACCATAATCTTTATTGATCAAAGTAAACATGTTATAGGGATATATTCATATTTACATAGTTATTTTATTCCCAGCAGATGGAGGTAGCAGCAGGAATATCTTGGAAGAATATCACATTTTATCAACAGGCTACAAAAAAGAAGATAACATCACACAGGATTCTCCAGGAGAAAACCCTATTACCCAAATTATACATCCAGTACCTCACAGTGCAGATATATCATCTGATCGCTCTAACCATCAGGACTGTTCTCTTGATAGATCAGACACTGGTATACATAGTGCAGCTTTTAGCATAGCCGCAATCTCTCCCTGTTCTATACATGGCAAAAGTTTTACACAGGACTCAAAGCTTTTCATCCATCAGTCAGCTAAGGCCGGTGTGAAGCCATTTCCATGTTCTGAGTGTGGGAAATGTTTTCTTGTTAGACATCAGAGAAGTCACACAGGTGAGAAACCATTTCCATGCACTGAGTGTGGAAAATGTTTTACACAGAAATCATATCTTGTTACACATCAGGAAAGTCACACAGGTGAGAAGCCATTTCCATGCACTGAGTGTGGTAAATGTTTTACACGGAAATCAAATCTTGTTACACATCACAGAAGCCACACAGATGAGAAGCCATTTCCATGCTCTGAGTGTGGGAAATGTTTTTCACGCAAATCTTTTCTTGTTGCACATCAGAGAAGTCACACAGATGAGAGGCCATTTCCTTGCTCTGAGTGTGGGAAATGTTTTGCAAAGAAATCGGATCTTGTTATACATCAGAGAAGTCACACAGGTGAGAAACCATTTCCATGCTCTGAGTGTTGGAAATGGTTTACACAGAAATCAGATCTTGTTGCACATCAGAGAAGTCACACAGGTGAGAAACCATTTCCATGCTCTCAATGTGGTAAATGGTTTACATGTAAATCAGATCTTGTTAGACATCAGAGAAGTCACACAGGTGAGAAATCATTTCCATACAAATCAGATCTTGTTTCACATAAAATACATCATCACACAGCTTAGCTCTTCTCATTTCTGATAGTTGGAAATGACAGAAATCAAATCTTGTTAAACCATCCTTATTTACAGTGGAGAAACTTTGTTAACAAGTGAAAATGTATTTCTAAAAAAGAAAAATCTAAGCGTAGTGTTTCTCCTGACCCGGGTACTTCAGGTTGAAAGTTGAAAGGTCATAGCCCATATTACTGTCATCATTGTATTCTTGTGTTGCCTTTCTTGCTTTTATCTATTTTGTAAGATAATATGCACTCAGTGAATGGATGGGAAGGAAAGTTACTATGCAGTGTGTATAGCAGTATATGTATGGGGAGTGACCCTGCAGTGTGTATAGCAGTATTTGGAATTGGATCACCTGAATGGTATAAAAGTGTGTAAGGAAGACACGAGGAATAGTGGCCACTAAGGTGGTATCAGAGTGCTATCATCTAATAATAGACCATAAGGTCTGAGACCTGACATAAGTTCCTGCCGCCCACCTCCTCCCCTCTATGTAATACCTATTATATGTGCAGGGAGGCCAGGTGCCCACAGCAATGGGAGGATAGAAACAGTTATATCAGGGTGATAGAGAAAGTAATAACAGCTGTCACACACCAGGACACAACAGTGAGGAGTGGGGACTGTCCTATGTGTGTGGGTGTCCCTGGTGTTCTGGGTGGTGTCCCCAGTATGTCTATATTTCTGTGTATTTGGTTATAAACTATTCTCTACTTCTTTTTCCTGAGCTTAGATCTTTATAGCATCAATCTCTATCTATGAAACGTAATATTGTGCTGTATGTACTAATATAACTATACCTGATACATTGTAATATTGTGTAGTTTTGTTTCTCTGGTTTTCCATGTAAGAAATGCCGGACCATCATCTGCCTCCAGTATTTGTATCTGAGGGACTGAATGTTTGTCATTCTGCTAATTAACTAATCGAAGTATCACTAATAACTGCTATTTTTATTTACTATGTCTCTTTGAGGTTTAATCTATAGACAGATTTATGTAACACACACATTGTGTATCCAACCGGTGTCACACAATGAATTTTTTGTATTTTACTGTTGATATTGTTTTATATATCGTACCTTACAAAAAAACTAAACCAAAGATTCCACTAACATCATGTGTGGAACAATTAATGCCATGTAGCAATTGCATCACTTCCACTAAAAAAGTTTTCACAGATCAGCAATGACAGATAAAGTATCTGGAGGTGAAATGCGTCAGCCTCGCTGTGTTACTGATCTGTTACAAATCGCTTACACATTACACAGAAGGTGGATACTGGGTGAGCTCATAAACTGACTCTCACTGATGCCTGTTTGGGAGCTGCTATGTGAGTGATGTCACCTTTCTCACAAAAGGTAAAAGTAAAGAACACTTAGCACCCGCCTTTCATGGTGTATGGGGTAACTGGTGTATAAACAGTTGGCGCTCACCTTCCGTGGTGTGTACGGGGTAACTGGTGTATTAAACACTCAGTGCTCACCTTCCGTGGTGTGTACGGGGTAACTGGTGGATAAACAGTCGGCGCTCGCCTTTTGGTGTGTATGGGGTAACTGGTGTATTAAACACTCAGTGCTCACCTTCCGTGGTGTGTATGGGGGAACTGGTTTATAAAATAAAGAGTGTGGTTAGTCCATAATCTGTGAGTTTTAAAAACCCAAGGGATGTGTATGACCTATGTGTGGCTATAGGATGCGTATGACCTATGTGTGGCTATAGGATGCGTATAACCTATGGTTGGCTATAGGATGCGTATAACCTATGGGTGGCTATAGGATGCGTATGACCTATGGGTGGCTATAGGATGCGTATAACCTATGGCTGGCTATAGGATGCGTATAACCTATGGCTGGCTATAGGATGCGTATAACCTATGGCTGGCTATAGGATGCGTATGACCTATGGGTGGCTATAGGATGCGTATGACCTATGGGTGGCTATGGGATGCGTATGACCTATGGGTGGCTATGGGATGTGTATGACCTATGGGTGGCTATGGGATGCGTATGGGATGCGTATAACCTACGGGTGGCTATAGGATGCGTATGACCTATGGGTGGCTATGGGATGCGTATGACCTATGGGTGGCTATGGGATGCGTATGACCTATGGGTGGCTATGGGATGCGTATGACCTATGGGTGGCTATGGGATGCGTATGACCTATGGTTGGCTATGGGATGCGTATGACCTATGGGTGGCTATGGGATGCGTATGACCTATGGGTGGCTATAGGATGCGTATGACCTATGGGTGGCTATAGGATGCGTATGACCTATGGGTGGCTATAGGATGCGTATGACCTATGGCTGGCTATAGGATGCGTATGACCTATGTGTGGGTGGCTATAGGATGTGTATAACCTACGGGTGGCTATAGGATGTGTATGACCTACGGGTGGCTATAGGATGCGTATGACCTATGTGTGTATGACCTATGTGTGGCTATAGGATGCGTATAACCTATGGGTGGCTATAGGATGTGTATAACCTATGGGTGGCTATAGGATGTGTATGACCTATGGGTGGCTATAGGATGTGTATAACCAATGGGTGGCTATAGGACATTGTATATCAGGTGATGCTTTGTTGGATGTTAAATATAAATAATACAAATAATTGTCCTAGAAATGGTGATGACATACATACAACAGCTCATATACATGACAGACACAGGGTAGGGAGGGGAATGGGGGAAATTGAGGGTTACAAAGTCTGATGTATGAGAGCACAATAGATCAGTGGGTAGGGACCATCTTTTTTGAGTCTCAGGGGAATAGATAAAAAAGGTGCAGATGAAATGAAGGTCCTTGATGTTCAGGGATCGGTCTTTGAAGCGGCTCTACAGTAGCCGCGGGGACCTCTCTGTGACACCAGTGCTCCTGCCACGTAACGCCGATCACCAGACTCTGGAACCTGCAGCCCCCAGGGAGAAGCTGGGAGGGTTCATGAAGTAGATATATAACATCACATAAACCCAGACAGGCGTTACTGTCTGACATGCACTAGCTGTATCTATTTTTCCAAGATAAGAATCAGTGACACAAATGCCAGATTTTCATCTCAACACTTTAATCTCCAGATATCAGCATTTTCTGTGTGCGAACGCCCTGCTGTCACCATTGCGTATGTGTGCGCCTCCGGTGTGAGTGCAGTGAAAAAAATCACCACTGCTGCTGCTGATTCAATTACCTAAGTATCAGATACACCTGCACACCTAATTGTTCCAGCAACTATTTAATCAGCCAATCCTGTGGAAGCAATTCAATGCAGAAAAGTATTCCAGACATGGTGAAGAGGTCGAGTTGTTGTTAAGACCAAATTCCACTATGGGAAAAAAATGTGATCTAAGTGACTGTGAGCGCTGTGTAACTGTCACACGGACATGACAATGTGATTGGTGTCCCCCGATGGCCTCTGCCGTCACCACTAATAACTGAGCACTGTGTAGCTGTCACATGGACATAAAAATGAGTGGGGTCCTCCGATGGCCTCTGCCATCATCACTAATAAAAACTGAGCGCTGTGTAACTGTCACATGGACATAAAAATATGATCGGTGTCCCCCGATGGCCTCTGCCATCATCACTAATAAAAACTGAGCGCTGTGTAACTGTCACATGGACATAAAAATATGATCGGTGTCCCCCGATGGCCTCTGCCATCATCACTAATAAAAACTGAGCACTGTGTAACTGTCACACGGACATAAAAATATGATCGGTGTCCCCCGATGGCCTCTGCCATCATCACTAATAAAAACTGAGCGCTGTGTAACTGTCACATGGACATAAAAATATGATCGGTGTCCCCCGATGGCCTCTGCCATCATCACTAATAAAAACTGAGCACTGTGTAACTGTCACATGGACATAAAAATATGATCGGTGTCCCCCGATGGCCTCTGCCATCATCACTAATAAAAACTGAGCGCTGTGTAACTGTCACATGGACATAAAAATATGATCGGTGTCCCCCGATGGCCTCTGCCATCATCACTAAAAAAAACTGAGCGCTGTGTAACTGTCACATGGACATAAAAATATGATCGGTGTCCCTCGATGGCCTCTGCCGTCACCACTAATAACTGAGCACTGTGTCACTGTCACATGGACATAATATAATCGGTGTCCTCTGATGGCCTCTTTGGTCACCACTAATAATAACTGAGCACTGTAACTGTCACACGGACATGACAATGTGATTGGTGCCCTCCGATGACCTCTGCTGTCACCACTAATAACTGAGCACTGTGTAACTGTCACACGGACATGAGAATGTGATCGGTGTCCTCCGATGGCCTCTGCCATCACCACTAATAATAACTGAGCACTGTGTAACTGTCACACGGACATCACAGTATGATCGTCCTCTGATGGTCTCTGCGATCACCACTAATAGTAACTAAGCACTGTGTAACTGTCACACGGATATGACAATGTGATTGGTGTCCACCGATGACCACTAATAACAGCACTGTGTAACTGTCACATGGACATGACAATGTGATTGGTGTCCACCTATGACCACTAATAATAACTGAGCACTGTGTAACTGTCACACAGACATGACAATTTGATCGGTGTCCTCCGCCTCTGCTGTCACGAGGTCTCCATACAATACAGCAACTTCAGGATGTGGTGGAACGAGGGACTTGTGGGATACTTCCATGAGTGTACACCACCCTCCTGAATCCTGCTTCTCCTTCCTGTGAATTGGGTGGGGCAAGGTCTTGATGATGTGATTGGCACTCTCAGACCCCACCTCAGCTGCATGAGGATGTAATGTACCATAATACATACGTGATGTAATCTACATGTAATATATGTTATGTGCCCTGTATAAAGTATAACAGTGGTTCTCAAACTCTGTCCTGAGGACCCCACACAGGTCATGTTTTCCAGGTCACCCAGCAGGTGCACAGATGTACTCATTACTCACTGACACATTAAAAATATCCACGTGGAGCTATTTATTTCACTTGTGATTCTATGAGGAGACCTGGAAAACATGCACTGTTTGGGGTCCTGAGGACCGAGTTTGAGAACCTGTGTAGTATAACATATATGTACCATGCTTATATAGAACCTGATTCTGAGTTGAACGCAAAATGCCTCCATATGCGGACATCCATGGCAGCTAGATTTACTGCCTTATACTGTGTCTTCCTGCTTGTGGTACACCGCCCACTGTGTGTCCATCCCCAGCCGCCATAATTGGTACTGGCACTTACACCTACCCCATGCTGGGTGAGGGAGATCCGTCATCATCAGTATCCTTTGTCAGTGTGTGTAGGCGTGTCATGGAAGGAGGTTGGGAGCTCCTGCTGTCTATGTGGCAGTGTGAGAGAGGGATTCCCCTGCAGGCTTCCCCAGGCAGGGTGCCTCTGCCTGGAGAGGTGAAGTGTGGCCGTTACCTTACTGCGGCTTCTATTACTGCTGCTTATTAGTGTTGCACAGGAGAGATGCCAATGCCTAAGCCCCAGGTTCCTGTGGTGGCTGGCCATCCTGAGTATTATGACTGGAGGGTTAGTCAGGTAGGATAATGTCTGAAGACAGTCTTGAGGGCCGGGTTGCACTGACTAGCCATGGCCAGAGGGCTGAGGGGGTGATATGCAGCCTTTGGGCTGTTGAAGCAGCCTTGAGGGCTGGTCTGCCTTTACTAGTTGTGGCCTGTGGGCCGGAGGTGAGGCCGATGATGCCGGGTTGACACCGGTGGTGGTGTGCTGGATGGCACACTTGGGACGCTGAGATGTGGCCATTGTCGCCGGGTTGACACTGGCGATGGTGCGCCGGAATTGTGCACTTTGGATGCTAAGAAGCGGCCAATGTCGCCAGGTTGACACTAGCAT
The DNA here is from genome assembly GCA_031769625.1 of Taudactylus pleione. Lineage (NCBI taxonomy): Eukaryota > Metazoa > Chordata > Amphibia > Anura > Myobatrachidae > Taudactylus > Taudactylus pleione. The sequence goes on from JAUIMM010000982.1 coordinate 164,805, forward strand.
GTGTACACTGGTAGCATATCCTGGATGCTGGGATGCGGCCATGCTGCCTAAATGACACAAGCAGCACTAATAGATGGTATGCAGATTGAGCCCCCTGGATGGAACAAACGGCAGCGGGTAAACACAGCAGAACTGGATACAGGAACTCAACTGATCAACAGGAGATTGACTAAACCGGAAGCACGAGAAACTCACCGGGATGGAGTGTAGGGCTGGCTGGAATTTAACAGAAACAGGGCCCAACCAGAGCAAGGCTCCCTAATGAGAGACTAGTGAGCACCTGGGCTGTGCACAGACAGAAGAATCAATTAGTGTGCACCTGATACTGCACACAGGCAGTAATTAGTGTAGAGCCTTAGCAGCAACCAAGACTGGAACTGCAAACAATATGCTGCTACCACAGATCCTAACAGGAGAAAGGAGGAGACTTCAGTTAACGCTTGCCCAGCGTTCACCCTGCACAGCATTGGCAGCGCAGTGGCTTGTGACAGTACCTCCCCTTGTCGAGGGGTTAAGGACCCCTAGACCCAGGTTTGTCAGGAAAGTCCTCTAAAAATCTTCTCTTCAGGATAGGAGCATGCAATGAGCTTTCCAGAATCCAGGAGCGCTCCTTGGGTCCGTATCCCTTCCAGTGCACAAGAAACTGTAGACAGCCTCTAGAAATTCTAGAGTCCAAGATTTTCTCCATGACAAACTCTCGGCGTCCCTGAACAAGGACTGGTGGTGGTCTGATCGAATACCTGGGACAATATCTCGTGGAGAAGAAAACTGGCTTTAGAAGAGTACAGTGGAAAGTGTTATTGATCTTGAGAGACCGGGGTAACTTTAAATGGAAAGCCACAGGATTTATTTGAGCAATAATTCTGAATGGCCCGATGAACTTGGGTCCCAATTTTTGAGATCTTTGGCGTAGGTTGATGTTCTTGGTGGACAGCCAAACCAAATCCCCCACCTTCAGACTGCAAGGTCTATGGTGTCTGTCTGCCCAGACCTTGGAACGACCAGATGGCTGTAGAAGAGACTGATGTACTTTCTTCCAGACTGATCGTAACATGAAAACAGATGAAGATGAAGGACCCATGCTAGATGATATCTCAAAAGAATTATTCCTAGGATGAATCCTGAAATTGCAGAAAAACTGAGATACTGAGGACGTGGAATGGCAAGAATTGTTGTAGGCGAATTCAGCAAAAGGCAAGAAAGACACCCAGTTGTTCTGACATTTGGCAATGAAACAACAGAGATACTGCTCCAGAGATTGATTGGCCCGCTCCGTCTGCCCACTAGACTGCAGATGATACCCCGAAGACAGACTGATGCCCAGATCAGCACAGAACTCCCCGGAAACACTTTGCCACAAATTCGGTACCACGGTCAGAAACAATGTCCAAAGGAAGCCCATGTGTTCTAAAGACATGCTGAACAATCAGAACTGCCAGTTCTTTGGCTGAGGGTAACTTGCCGAGGGGAACGAAATGCACCATCTTCGAGAATCTGTCAATGGTCCAGATGACTGTACAATGAGCAGAAGATGGAAGATCCATCACAAAGTCCATTGCGATATGTGTCCATGGTTTAAGAGGAGTAGGTAATGGATACAACAGACCCGCAGGAGAGGTACGGAGAGTCTTGTTCCTAGCACAGACATTGCAAGCTGCCACAAACTCTTGAATGTTTCGAGGCATGGACTGCCAACAAACAGAGCGTGACAGAAAATCTAGAGTCCTTGGGACACCTGGATGACCCACAGCCTTGGACAAGTGGAAATCCTTAAGGACTGCTTTACGAGAACTTTCTGGTACAAAAATTAAACCACGGGGCATTTCTGGAGGAGCTTCAGATTGATACCGTCTGAGAGAGTCTGCCAAAGTTCTAGTCATAGCACAGTGAATCTGAGCAGAAGGAATGATGATCTCCTCTCCATCAGTAGGACAATGTTCCACAGAAAACTACGCGAAAGGGCATCTCCCTTCACGTTCTTAGACCCAGGTCGAAAGGAGATGGTAAAATTGAAATGGGTGAAGAACAGAGCCCATCGTGCTAGTCTGGCATTCAACCTTTAGGCCGACTCGATATATGTCAGATTTTTGTGATCTGTCAATACTGACACATGGTTAGCCCCCTCTAACCAGTGACGCCAATCCTCGAATGCCCATTTGGTGGCCAGAAGCTCTTGATTCCCCACATCGTAATTCCTTTCTGCTGACTGGAATTTCCGCAAAAAATAGCACAAGGGTGTAATTAATTGTCCTTCAAATCCTTCTGGGAAAGAATGGCCCCTACTCCCACCTCAGAAGCATCCACTTCCACTACAAAAGGAAGGTCAGGATTAGGATGACGGAGGACAGGAGCATACACAAAGGCCGTCTTGAGCTGATTGAATGCCTGCACGGCTTTGGGAGGCCAATTCCAGATATCCACCCCTTTTTTGGTCAAGTCCACAATGGGAGAGACAATTGTAGAGAAGGACTTGATAACAGCGATAATAGTTTGAGAACCCAAGAGATCACTGTATGCCCTTTAGGGAGGTGGGCTGTTCCCAATCTAAGACCGCCTTCACCTTATTCGGGTCCATGGAAAACCCCCTGGAAGAAATTATGTAAACCAAAAAGGATATCTTTTCTACCTCGAACTCACTTTTCCAGTTTGGCGTACAAATTATTATCCAAGAATCTTTACAGTATCCGTCTCACGTGTTGTCGGTGTTGTTTTTTGTGGATTTGGAAAAGATGAGGATATTGTCCAAATAGACTACAACGAAGACTCCCAGGAAAACTTTCAAGATCTATTTAATGAAATCCTGGAAGACGGTTGGGGCATTGGACAATCCAACCGGCATGACTAAATACTCAAAATGTCCCAAGTGGGTGTTAAAAGCTGTCTTCCATTCATCTCCTTTGCAGATGCGGAGGAGATTGTATGCTCCGCGTAAACCAATCTTAGAAAAGATAGATGCCTCCCGAAATTGATCAAATAAGACAGAGATCAAGGGCAGAGGATAGGCAATTTTCACGGTGACTGCGGCAAGACGTACAGGATGAGACAAACAATTAACAAAACAGGAGGAATCCCACTTCAGAACCTCACCGGTCTGTCAGTGGATGACTGGGTTGTGTTTTTTTAACCATGGTAGACCCAGTACAACGGGAGCCATTGGACACTGAAGAAAAGACAGGACTTCCTGATGAAGAGCACCAACGGTGAGCTGTATGGGTGGTGTCTGGAAGGAAATAGGAGCAGAAGAGAGATTTCTATCATCAAGACCAACAACAGTGACAGGATTATCCAGAGGTACAGGAGAAAGTCCCAAGGTTTCGAAGAACGCCTGCTCCATAACATTTTCTGCAGCCCCACAATCAATAAAGTAATGAATTAACTAACCAGCGCTGTGTGATGATGCTAATAAAGGAATAATTATTGTTGATCATTCAAGTGGATTCAAGCTCAGAAACGGATATAAGTAAAAATTACAACACATTTATTACATATATAAACCATTAATTAATGGCATAAAAACATACAATGATAGGAATACAAGTAAAAGGTGCTTGGCAATACAGGTAGATGGCATAAATTATTAGCATTGACTCCGCTAATAATCAGAAGTCCATAATTGTAGGATGGACACTAGCTGTGAGGCCATGTATTAGTTCCGATGAATAGGCACAGCAAATATTTACCAAGTGGTTGAAGGTATTGTCTCAGTCCTGTAAGCGAGAATCGCAGATGATAGACCGGATATGTATCCACTTGCAGCTGTGTCTTGTATATTCGGTGAAAGTTCCCAGGCAGCAAGAAATGTGTCCAATGATATCCAATGAAGAATGATGTGAGAATCACCCCAAAAGTGTTAGCGGTATGGCAGATGGCTTAATAAGTTTTCAGGGTATCCACATCTTTTGAACGAATCCAACATATCATGGGCCTGTATTGAAAAAGTATCTAGATCACTACAGTTTCGACGGAGGCAGATTAATTGACCCTTTGGAATATTGGTCTTCCATGGGCCATAATGTGCACTCTGATAGTGGAGGTATGAATATGTATTAACACTTTTGACATAATAAGAGGTGATAATTTTATTATCTCTAATTTCAAGGGTCACGTCCAGGAAGTTTACACTGGTCTTGTGAGAACAGTGAGTGAAGGATAGATTATAGTGATTGGTGTTAAGAGAGCTAACAAATAATAGTGCAGAAGAAAGATCCCCATCCCAAATAATAAAAAGATCATCAATATAACGGCCATAGAAGATCAGGGACATGCCCCATCTGCTCCCCCACACATGGGTGTTTTCAAATTCACCCATGTATAAGTTCGCATAGCTGGCCGTGAATCTGGTTCCCATGGCCGTTCCCATCACCTGTAAGTATACTGTGTCAAGAAAAAGAAAATAATTGTGAGAAAGAATAAACGAAATAGAATCTAAGAGAAACAATTGGTGTGCTTCACTGAGATCGTTATCCAAAAGGAGACGTCTCTTAATCACTTCACATCCTATGTTGTGCGGGATGTGTGTGTATAACGCGGAGACGTCTAGTGTAAGGAATGCATATGATTCCTTCCACTGGATAGATTGTATTAAATTTAAAAAGTGTGTAGTATCCTTAAGATGTGATCTCAGTGAGCACACTCTAGATTGTAAAAATGAGTCTACATAAAAAGAAAGATTGGAGGTGAGGGAATTTACACCTGAAACAATAGGGCGACCAGGGGGTGAGGACAGTGATTTGTGAATTTTGGGGAGATTATAAAATGTGGAGGTAGTGGGAAATGGTGGGAACAAGAACCTGCGTTCTTCCCTGGACGTGACCCCCGAGTCCACAGCAGAATCCAGTAGGTTCTTCAGGGATATCTGATATTCCTTTGTAGGATCTGTTTTTAAAATTTTATATTTAGTATCCTGTAGTTGGCTGAGTGCCTCTGTTATATAGTCATCACGGTTCATGACTACCAGGGCACCACTTTTGTCAGCCTCCTTTATTATGATTGAAGTATCCTTTGTTAAGGTCTTAAGGGCCCGTTTATCCTCCCTAGTTAAATTGGAATGGTATTTGTCTTTATCGCAACCCGAGGAATGTTTAGAACATAGGTTTTTAAAATCCTCTAAGGTTATTTTATAGAATGCTTCTATATTATTGCTTTTTGCACTTATCGGAAAAAATTCAGATTTTAATTTGAATTGTTTTTGATTTTTTTGTAAATCAAACACTTTTTCTATTTTCAATGGCTCTATTTCTGTGGTATTATTTTCTTCCCATAGTTCTTCTAATAAGAGTAAGGCAGGATCATCTATTTCATCTAGAATGATAGGAATGGAATCATCCTTCTGTTTGTTTAAAGATTTATTGGCAAAATAACGTTTCCGACATAAGGTTCTTATACATCTATCTAAATCTACAAAGAGATCAAAGATATTCGGCGCACTGGTAAGGGAAAATTTAAGCCCTTTACTGAGAAGATTGAGTTGATCTTTATCTAATGATTTAGATAATATATTGTACACATTTTTGGGAATTATTTCCTGGGGGTTTATTGAACAATCTAGAGTCTTCTTATGTTCTTTTTTTCTCTGTTTCCCACCTCTTGTTCCCCTGAACTTGTGTCTTTCTGTCTCTTTGGAGTGTGTTTGTTTCCCTGAATGTGGGATATCGGTAAGTCTCAACTGTGATGTCTCGGGCGATATTCTAAAAAATCCTGTTCTTTTCTCTGATCTTTTTGGTCTCTTATATCAGCTTGTTTTTTGGACGTATGATTGATGGGTTCATACCTTTTTGTGTAAGTTTTCCTCCTAGCACCCATATTGTTTGAAGATTCAAGATACTTTCTATTATAGTGTTCTTTCATAGGAGCATATGATCTATTTCCATTTGTCGACTTATGTGGCATGGTCTCATCTTGTCTATGCTCAGTAGGATATCGGGGATTCTTGTCAATATTCTTAGATGTTATAAATCGTTGAGCTCCCCTAATTTCATATTGACTTTCTTGTTTATTTTTATTTCTAGAGTTTCTCACTCCATCATTTTGAGTCATTTAAATCCCTCCTAAATTTCTTTTGTTTTATCTCCATGAGATTTTTTTCAAAATTCATTATTCTCTCATTGATCTTCTGGTCTTTGATCTTATATTTAGGGAGTGTAGTATATTTATCTAAAGATGTTTTTATTGTTTCTATTTCTTTTTCTATCTGGTGAACCTTGTTGGTTCGAAATTTTATAATTAATTTCATTAGTGCTAATGAGCAGTTGTCTAATAGCTCCTCCTTCCTTTTGGAATTCAATATCCTGAAATATCGATGTCTTTAATAACCATAGTCCCCTTGGGATCATTTTTTTCTCGATGTATTTCTGCGGATTGACACTGTCTGGCCAATTTCTAGATTCGGTTTTCATTAAATCTTCTAATCTATAAAAACACTTAGACATATCTGCATTAGACTCTTCACAAATAACATCTTTCAATTCATCAGATTGGTTAAAATAGGATTGCCTTCTGTTTAGTCTTTCATTATATGAAAAGCAACAACTCATGATTGCAGCAATTGGAAGTGACAAGGGTCCATAAATAGAAATACAAACAGATAGATATACCAATGCGCAAATCAGAAAGGAGCCAGTAAGGGTTTGTCAAACCCCAAGATATATAGAAAGTAATAAATTAAATAACCAATGCTATGTGATGATGCTAATAAAGGAATAATTATTGTTGATCATTCAAGTGGATTCAAGCTCAGAAACGGATATGAGTAAAATTACCACACAATAAAGGCAGAGACTGAGACCTGGCTGTACGAAGATGCAACTCTCCACAACCATCTAGACCTTGCCTTTTCCTGACTTGACAGGACAGAGTTGGGCCATATGTCCTTTACCTCCGCAATACATGCATAGTCCCAGTGTGCGCCTCCTCCGTTTTTTCCTCTGCAGGAAAACGGAAAGCTTCCAACTGCATTGGTTCCTCCTGTTCTGTAGAAGGAACCCAAAGGGGAGAACGGGGATCTTGAGATGGCAGGTTCTTCTCTAAACTGCGCTCCCGTAGACTTCGGTCTATACGAATCACCAGACTCATAAGGTCATCTAAAGTGCCTGCGGAGGGATGTTGTACCAGGACGTCCTTAATCTGTTCCGACAGGCTCAATAAGAAGTGACTCCGCAGCGCAGGATCATTCCATCCTGAGTCCATCCTCCACTGCCCGGTCCTCCTGTCTCAGAGACCGAAGGCTAGCCTCTGCCAGAGCTGCCCTGTCTGGATCATCGTATAATAGTCCGAGAGTAGAGATAAGAGTCCACGGTCTGAAGCGCTGCAGAGGTGGAGGGGAGATCGAATGCCCAAGTCTGCGGGTACCCTTGCAGGAGGGAAATTATGATCCCAACTCACTGGACCTTGGAACCCGAGGATTAAGGCCTAAGCTTGAAATAAAGTTTGGAACTTTCCTTAAAATTTACAAAGTCCTTACAACTCCCTGAGACACGGTCAGGGAAATTTAAGTTTGGGCTCACGAAGCGTGGGCTGGATGGGTGTAGCCCGTGTCTCCTCAACTTTGATAGAAAGTTCCTGGACCTTCTGGGTTAACACCTGAATCTGGGCTGCCAGAATTTGTGCCGGATTCTGTCCAGGTTCCATGACTAAACCTCAATCAATCTCTTGCTGGCCGGTGATAATGTTATGACTGGAGGGTTAGTCAAGTAGGATAATGTATGAAGACAGCCTTGAGGGCCGTGTTGCACTGACTAGTCGTGGCAAGAGGGCTGATGGGGTGAGATGCAGCCTTTGGTCTAAAGAAGCTGCCTTGAGGACTGGTCTGCCTTTACTAGTTGTGGACTGGAGGTGAGATGCAGCCTTTGGGCATGTGGAAACAGTCTTGAGAGCTGGACTGCCTTTACTAGTTGTGGCCTGTGGACTGGAGGTGAGATGCAGCCTTTGGGCTGTTGAAGCAGCCTTGAGGGCTGGTCTGCCATTACTAGTTGTGGCCTGTGGGCCGGAGCTGAGATGCAGCCTTTGGGCTGTTGAAGCAGCCTTGAGGGCTGGTCTGCCTTTACTAGTTGTGGCCTGTGGACCGGAAGTGAGATGCAGCCTTTGGGCTGTTGAAGCAGCCTTGAGGGCTGGTCTGCCTTTACTAGTTGTGGTCTGTGGGCCGGAGGTGAGATGCAGCCTTTGGGCTATTGAAGCAGCCTTGAGGGCTGGTCTGCCTTAACTAGTCGTGGCCTGTGGTCAGAGGTGAGGCCATTGTCACCGGTGGTGGTGCGCTGGATAGCACACTTAGGACGCTGAGATGCGGCCAATGTCGCCAGGTTGACACTAGCAATGGTGCACCGGATTGCGCACTTTGGATACTAAGATACGGCCAACGTCATTGGTTTAACACCGGCGAAGGTGCGCCGGATTGCACATGTTGGATGCTGAGATGCGGCCAATGTCGCCAGGTTGACACTAGCATTTGTACAATGGTAGCGTATCCTGGACGCTGGGATGCGGACGTGCTGCCTAGATGACACAAGCAGCACTAGCAGATGGTATGCAGACTGAGCCGCCTGGATGGAACAAACAAAAGCGGGTAAACACAGCAGAACTGGATACAGGAACTCGACTGATCAACAGGAGATTGACTAAACCGGAATCATGATAAATTCTATCACCGGCATGGAGTGAAGGGCTGGCTGGAATTTAACAGAAACAGGGCCCAACCAGAGCAAGGCTCCCTAATGAGAGAATAGTGAGCACCTGGGCTGTGCACAGACAGGCAAATTAATTAGTGTGCACCTGATACTGCACAAAGACAGGCAGTAATTAGTGTAGAGCCTTAGCAGCAACCGAGGCTGGAACTGCAAACAATATGCTGCTACCACTGATCCTAACAGGAGGAAGGAGACTTCAGCGAATACTTGCCCGGCGTTCACCCTGCACATCAGTGGCAGCGCGGTAGCTTGTGACACTGGGGAGATGGATGACGCCGGGGGATCAGACGCGGCTACAGTGAAACTGCAACTGGCAGTGGAAGGCCCGCTGTGCAAGCAGCGCCGACTATGAGTGCATCGGCGGGCACATCCTACCTGGCAGCCCACGGTGGAAGCGTGGTTCTGTGGAAAGTGGCTCCACTCCTGGTGGGCTCCTGTCTCGGCAGCCCTGCTCCCGGCTGTGTGTGACCCGGAAAGCACTGGGCGGGAGGATATGTTATCGGATGTTTATGCCCAGTGCAGCATGGAAGAGCTGCAGAGAAAAGTGAGGAGACTAATGGCTCGATTCAGACCCGCTCGCTAGATGTGAACGCACGTTCTCAGAGTATGCAACTCTAGCTACATGATGGCAAGGCAGGCGATCGCATGGCAAGGCGTAAGCACTCCCTTTTTGTCTTAGAGAGCCATTCTAAAGATGCCCCCTTTCCCTTCGCAGCACACGTCATCTCCAGGAAGGGTAAGCTTTATCAGTCGAGAGCCATCGGAGCTGCTCGCAGACCTTGAGGTAGACCCTACCCTGCCGCTAGTATTGCAATCACTGCAGGCTGAAATACAACCAGGTGATGTGTACTATGACGCTTCCATGTTAATTATGCACGCCTAATAAGCGCTGTTAGAATGCACAGACACGCCTGCATTCGCACATCCACTCCTCCGTTTTCAAAGACCTGCCCCTGTCACCACCCGCAAACGGCACTTTCTGTCACTCAACGAAGCGGGCAGTCTGTATACTTCGAGCGATCGCTTCCCGATCGCTATGACTGGCTCGCGCACGTTCACGCGCACTGCGATGCACACGCATGCACAGATAGGAAAAGCCGGCTACCAGCAAACGCATCCTAGCGAACGGGTCTCAATCGGGTTCTAAATTCAAAGATATATGATAAAAAAACGTAATATGAACTCCTGCTTTAAATGGGAGCGTCCGGCGGTGAAAGAGGAGATTCTCTCCCTAACTACAGTATTGGATAATGTGTAGTAGAGAGAAAGAAAGGAAAGAAAGAAGGAAGGAAGAAAGGAAGGGTGGGTCTGCTGATTGAGTACTACAGACAGCAGCTGATGCAGACACAAGTATTTCTTCTGGGGAGTAAGTGAATTAATCTGACAGAAAAGCTTGGCCAAGTATGGAGAAGGGGACCAGTACTGTGAAGCTCGAGTCGGGGGTGCTTGGAGAAAAGAGGACAGAGACCCAAGAATCGGTGGTGCGGCAGATGACAAGGGCGGGAGAAGTGGCTCTCCATGGCGAAGCTGAACGACGGGTAAGTAATGATTCACGCGGTGCCAGGAACACAATAGGTGTTGGTGCGGCATCTACTGGGCCGGTTGGCCCGAGTGAGTCAGGGCCACCCGCAGTAGAAGCTAGTGATGTGATAGGGGGAACAGCGGGGGCTGTTTCTAGGGTACAGGACAAAGTCACTGATTCGGAGATGGTGCTGGCAGTAGCACTAGCAAAAAAAGACATGGAGGGGGGCCCCCGGGTTGGGTCCGTTGCACCTGAGGTTGCTTCAGGGGTTCGTCCCTGTGAAGTGCAGGGCGTGGTTGATTTAGGTCTGTGTGTGCATGGTACGGAGCAAACAGCAAAAAGAAGAGATCAAGCGCTCAATTCCTAATATGAGGACAATTAAAATGAATAACTTAAATCTATAGCTGCTATCAAAGATAGGTATAAGCTCTAGAACCTATGAAAGAACATGTACAAAAACCACTTAACCAGCCGATTGGCTGTTGCTTATTATCTCCTGGGAGAATCGGGAGTACGGGCACTTTTTTAAATAAACAGAGGATTGGATCCTGTCGGCTCCTGATTGTCCACAGTTGTGGACCAAAAGTCTTTGCTGCATGCTAACAAAAGCTTCTTACTAACCATACGGGCACAAACTAACACATAACTGCATAATTAACAGCTTATTAATCTGAGCCATCCTCTCATCTGTTGGATTTCTGCTTGAATATAAAAAGACTGCTACTCTGCTTTACTAAATTGCCTGTTTGTCTCGCTACTAATATAAGCAAAAAAAATGTTTTTGTCTTTTTGCTGGATCAATACCTTAAAGCAATATAAAGTTACTGCTGGAGCTTTTTTTATTTCACTGTATCCCCAAAAACAGAGGGGATTTAAACAACATAGGTGTTCAAAGGACATTTAACACTCTTGTACCAACTTCTGAGTTGTATTACACAGATCTGTGTTGAGTTTTATTAATATCCTCTTTTAAGGTCCTTCTTTGGGATTGTTCTAATATAATATACCACCGGTTGGTTTCATATCCTATTTTTATTTTTTATATTTGATTTTTTATTGAATTTTATGTATTATGTGTCAAATTAATTGTATGTAACATATTAAATTATTGGTCTATCAGCGCTGTCTATGTTTTGCTTACTTCAGCACAAGGGTATGCCTGTCTGTGCTGGATATGAATAATGTGTTGTCTGATTAAAGACTAATTATAGAAACTGTTTATGGCAATAGAATGTTGGTCCCTATAAGGGCAAAAATGGCTGCGGAAGCAATAACTAAGGACATGGCAGCAAGAGCTGAGAGGACTGGCAAGAATATGGATAGTATAAATAGTCAGTGCCAGGGGTTGTCTCATACGCTAGTATGGCTTCCAGACAAAGTGCAAGAACAAATCAGACTGTTAATGTGACTGCTGGGAATTCTGGTAATGGAGGAAAGAGGAGGAACCTTGTACAATTCAAGTGGGTTGGGGAGGGGGCATGGGAGGTACTAATTAAATTGCGCCACTCAGGTGCTGGTTTTGTGCAAGTTCCCTCGGCTGCCTACATAGGGTGGGATAGGGTACAGTGTTTCTACCCTGGGCAGCCGAGGACGTGTTTTAAGTGTGGGGATTTCAGACATCTGAGTGTACAGTGATTAAGTGTACGCTTTGTGGATAAGCAGGACATGTTTCCAAAGAATGTCATGTCGTAAGATGCAATTTATGTGTGGAAGAAGGGCTCCCCTATAGCAGGTGCCCAGAAGCAAGCCACAAATCGGAGTCCAGGCAGCCTCGGCAAGAAAGAGGGGGAAGGAAGGACAAGGAAAATGTAAAATTACGGTGGTAGAGGTGGTAAGGGACAAGCAGAGTAGGAGGACGGAGAATGTGAGAGTGGAAGGGGTGGAGAAAGAGTCATTTCAGAAAGTTAGAGGTGGGAGGAAGAAGAAGAGGAGAGGAGGTGTCTATAATGCTACCAAATAAGTTCAATGTTTTTACCTCAGATGAGGAAGGGGAGGTTGTGAGGGAGGGTGGTGAGTTTATTCTGGTATCAGGGGTCAGTAAAAGGAAAGCGAGGTGGTTGGCAAAGCAATGGGATGTGACGTATGGAGGTAAAGGGAAGGGAAAGAAGAGGAAAGGGCCAGAACAGGATTTGGAGATATCCCTGGAGGAAGATCAATATGTTTTTGGCATGGGACCCAGTTGGGACAGAATTGATTGAAGATAGTTCAATAGTTGATGGGATGGTGGAAGCTACAGCAAAAGTGGTAAATAAAACCCATGGGTTAGAAATAGAGGAGGGGGTGATTGATTCTTCTCTCAGATCAGTAGTGGACCCTAGTCAGGTAATAGGTGGGGAAGCTGTAGGTATGCAGTTTGTAACAAAACCCCCAGTCCCTGGGCCTTCTGATGGTGGGGGGGGGGGAGTTGTCCCAAGGGGAGGAGGAGGGGGTACAGAAGAGGTGCCCTTGACTGCAGCTGTGGAGGTTGCTGGCCCCTCAGGGGGCTGGTATGCAGGGTTAAGTTTCTTTGGTTTTTGGTGTGTTTTTTTTTTTTTCAATGCAAAGTCTTGCTTTTTATAACCTATAAATATGGATCCCCATCCTATACGATGTGCTACTATAAATGTGGCTTCCATGGTATCTGAACATGCTTGTATGCTGGCCTTTGATTTTTTTTTAACACGGTTGAGGTTAATTTTTTGATTTTGCAAGAGAATAGGATTAGTAAATTGGATCTCCTTCACAAAGCAAAGTACGAGTGGAGGAGGGGTTCTTCTTACTGGTCTCTTGCAGCCGAGCCATACGGTGGAGTGACAGTACTTTTTACTGGCATGGTAACTGTACGCAAGGTTATATAATTGCAAGCAGGTAGAAGTATGATTTTGGATATCTACATGAAGGGACAGGACCTAAAATTGATTAATGTTTATGGGCCACAAACACAGTGGGATAGGAAGTGTCTCTTTATGGAGATTAAACCTTTTCTTTTTACGGCTCAGCAGGTTATCTTTGGTGGTGATTTAATACAATTATTAGGCCAAAAGACAGAGGAGGCTCAAGGAAACCTCTGGGCTATGATTCCAATTTTGTAGTTAATATGGTTAGACAGGCAGGTCTGGTGGATGTGCATATTCATCATTCCCCAGATCTCACGGCTTTCACCTATTTTAGTGGTAGCCATAGGGCTAGGATAGATAGTTTTTTTGTTAAAGAGACTTCTAAAACTTCATCCCTTGGGTGAGGTTGGTGGAGTTCTCCAATCATAGTTTTCTCTCAGTAACTTTGAATACCACAGAAACCCCTCAACGAGAGTGAGGCCTTTGTCGTTTGAACTCGGAGCTTCTGGAGGAAGAGAGAGTTAGACAGTCTTTCAGGGTTTTCTTTCAATCTCAGGAGACACTTCTGGAGGTGGTTGGAGTAGGTCAGAGTGGTGGGAGGAGATAAAAAAGAGAATCTAAGTTTTTTCGTGGACTCATAGCCAAGAAAAACTTGATAAAGCGGAATGCCTATTGTAAACTGAGAAAGAAATTGGATTTCTTGATCTCTGAGGAGGGAGATTGTGTGGAAATCTCCCAAGTGAAGGCTTAGATGAGAGATTTTCAATATAATCGATTGACGTCTTTGTTTCTGGAGAGGGATTATGGAACGTACCACTCACCGGATCCCTACCAGAGGTGTAAGGCATCAGTTGATGCCAAACATGTCAGAGGACTGATAGACGGACAGGGTGCTCTTCGTAATGATAAAGGGGGCATTCTGGATGTAATTGTGTCCTATCTGTTGTCTGAGAAGCCACTTAACAGGGAGACGATGGAGGAATTTCTGAGGGGGACTCCTGGTCTGAATCCTCAGGGTACATCTCGTTAATCTTTGGCTTGTGATATAACTGCAGAGGATGTTACTAAAGCGATAGAGGGGTTAAACTCTAAAAAATCACCAGGACCAGATAGTTTAACATCTGAGGTTTATAAGACCTTTTCAGACCTCCTAATTCCCCGCCTAGTGGAAGTGTTTAATGAGAGCCTGGATGAGGGAATCCTCCCTCCTTCCATGAGGTTATCTGCACTTATTTTGTTATCCAATGGAAAGGACTCGTCTTGTATTGAGATCTGGCACCCCATAGTCCTTCTTAATACAGATAGAAATATTCTGGCCAAAGTTCTGTTTAATAAGCTATTGGAATTTTCTGAGCTATTGCTCTCACCTTCTCAGCACTGTATTGTGAAAACTCAAAGCACTTTTAGTGCTGTCCTTGGTGTCCGCTAGGCCATTGAGTGCTGCAGGGCTGAGAAGTGGGGAAAGTACCTTCTGGCATTGGATCAGTCGAAGGCCTTTGACTGGGTGAACCACGAGTACCTTTGGGCTTTACTGGAATGGTATGGTCTTCCAGGGTGGGTGGTTAATTGGTTGCAGGCTATCGACTGGCTGAAAGCTTCCCACTTGTGAATGGTTGGGTGGGTCCTACCTTTGATGTATGCTCTGGGATTCATCAGGGTTGCCTCCTGAGCCCCATTTTATGTTTTTGCAATCAATCCCTTCATCAGAAGGGTAGAGAGTAGAACTGTAGGAGGGGTGCAGCTGAGTCCGGAGTTTCCTTTGAAGGTAGTGGCCTACGCAGATGATGTCACAGTGGTTCTGTTTTCACAGGCAGAGGCCCGTGACATGAAACATCTTATCTGTGAGTTTTCTGAGGCCTCGTGCTCCAGGGTAAATCGGGAAAAGTGCAAAGTTTTCTGGATGGGGGAGGAAGGTGAGGAATTTTCCCTTCCGGACAGCTTTCCCCAGGTCAGTGATCAGATTAAAATTCTAGGCATCAAATTTGATCATGGTGACTATGCCTCTCTAAACTGGGTTAAAAAGCTGGAAGAAGCTACCAAGAAGGTAGAGTGTTGGAAAAGATGGAAGTTATCTTTCAGGGAAAGGGTTAACCTGTGCAAAACTTACCTGATTCCTATTTTTTTGTATGTCAGTTATGTGTGCTTTCTGCCTCAATCTATGTGGTCTTGATTGAATTCCTTATTCTTTCTACTGTTATAGGAAAATAGGACCAATATAGTCAAGAGGTATTACCTACAGACCGAGGAAAGACGGGGTTTTAGATATGGTAAATCCTATGATCTATTTCGTAACAGATTTTTTAAAACTCAATGTTGGGAGTATGTTTTCAGATGCTCTCCCTCGGTGGGTAGAGGGTTTCAGACCATGGGTGTCTCCCTTCCTCAGTCAATGGATAGATGGAGGCCAAGTGAGAAGCTTTTGAATTCGGCATGGTTACCTCCCGATCTACATCATCCAAAAACTTTTCCAGGAGGGAGTTGGGGAATTTTGTGGACTCACTTCCATGTTCAGTTGTCACTGAGGGACTGCCCGAGTGATGTTGCTTCGGCCAGGTTAGCTCTGTTAAACTCACAGAGGATACCGCCGAAGTTTAAAGATATTGCCTGGCTCTCTTTTCATGAAAAGCTTTACATTGGAGAGAACCTCAGGTGGCGGAGTGCCAGTGAACGTCGTTGTCCAAGGGAGGAATGTCCAGGGGTGGATGAGACTATGGACCACTTCCTACTTGAGTGCCCCTTTAACATAAAAGTTTATGAGGAGGTATCAAAGGCCATTAGAATCCCGTGCCTTTCGGGTCTTAGTTAACCTGAGTGGGCTTATGGGGTAGTCAGAAGGTACGGTGGATTTAATTTGACAATTTGTTTGTAGTTAGTTTAGCAGTTAGGTACCACACGTGGAGAGCATGGTGTCAGGGCTCCATACGGAAAAAGGTTCTCCTCTGTGAAGTGAGGTGAGTATGATTCTGCAAGTGAAAAAGATGATGAATCTGGACAGGGAGAGGCTAGATGCTGTCAGCTGGTCTCGTCGGTGGGGTCAGCTGAAGCCCCCTTGAGTGGGTGGTTGATAGCCTTTTTCTTACACTCCACGTGGATTTTTGTTGTTATTGTTTTTGATGAGGTTTGCATACATCTACCTGGAGGTGGTAGGTAATGATGGTGGATAGTTTTAGGTTTTTAGATAGTTATGTGATTTAGAATAGGTGCTGCGTGTTTTGAATCCTTGCTTAGATTTTCTTTGTAGGGGATAGTCAGGTTTGTTGATGTTTGTATTGAAGGGGACATAATATGAAGGAATATTATGTGTACCTAAGTTTCTTTGGTGTCATGCATCTATTTTAGTTATTTATGCTATTTTATGTATTTTATGTTGCAAGTTTTAAATAAAACGAAGTATTCCCACAGGGGTCCCTTCACCATACACACCCCTCACACTAGCACATAGGTCTGGCTACACACCCACTGTGTGTCCATCCCCAGCCACCATCATTAGGACTTACACTTACACCTACCCCATGCTGGGTGCAGGAGATCCATCAGACACGTGTCCATCCCCATCCACCATCATTAGTACTGGCACTTACACCTACCCCATGCTGGGTGCAGGAGATCCATCAGACACGTTTCCATCCCCAGCCACCATCATTAGTACTGGCACTTACACCTACCCCATGCTGGGTGCAGGAGATCCATCAGACACGTGTCCATCCCCAGCCACCATCATTAGTACTGGCACTTACACCTACCCCATGCTGGGTGCAGGAGATCCATCAGACACGTGTCCATCCCCAGCCACCATCATTAGTACTGGCACTTACACCTACCCCATGCTGGGTGAAGGAGATCCATCAGACATGTCTATCCCCAGCCACTATCATTAGTACTGGCTCTTACACCTACCCCATGCTGGGTGCAGGAGATCCATCAGACACAGGTGTCCCTTTGCCATATGCACACCTCATATTAGCACATAGGTCTGTGCCCCCGCTCTCAGGACACTCCCACGAGGTGGATTTTTTTACATACATTCCCATAGTACCATCCCAATTGCAGCCCAAAAAGGCTGATTTCATGGACAGAGTGATCCAGCCACACAGGGAGAGGATTGTCTGCTCACATGTCCCCTGCCAAGGTTTATATACAGGGAGCGGCACATGCAGGCTGCCGATAATCGCTGGTCGCATCTCAGGACCAGGCCTGTAGCCCGCATTTCACATGAAGAAAAATATCCCATGTACAACAATGAGCTAGGGGAGGGGTTCCCAAACTCGGGTCTCAAGGCACCCTAACAATCCAGGTTTTAAGGATATCCATGCATGTGCATAGATTATTTGATCAAACTGGCTGGTACTAATTAAGTCACCTGTGCTTAAGCATGGATGTCCTGAAACCTGGACTGTTAGGTGCCTTGAGGACTGAGTTTTGGAACAACTGAGCTCAGGGAAACACTAAAGTGTAAATATTTAAAAATATAATATGTGGCAACATGTCCTAAGAGTAGCAGAGCTGTGGCCATTTTCTCCTGCTCCTGATCAATAGCCCAGTGTAAATAAGGGGAATATCCTTTATGCAGCTGAATCTCACTCTCCTGAGATAATATTGGAGAGAAGTTTGGGAAATGGTTACATCTATGTACTGTAGAATGGCAGCCATTTTCTTGTAGCGCAGCTGTCAGGTAATGATATCAGTGTGAATAAAGGTAATATCCTATACACTGTAGTAGACATCTAGATCTGAATCTCACTCTCCTGAGGATATATTGGAAAGAAGAATTAGTAATGCTGGAGGGAAGAGGATGAGAAAGGCAATGACAAGTTGTTGCCATGTGCCATAATGACGCAAGCTTCCCCACCTCCCCTGTAGCCTCCTGTATCTCCACTCCAGGGACTCTCTCCCGTGCGGAAGGGGGGACAGAAAAAGTTTAGACAAGTAGACTTCTAGGGGAGGCATTCTTGTCTAATTCTCACAAACCCTCTCCCTTGTTCAAATGTCTAATATCCCTTTCACACATAAGCCAAAAACCTGAGTGTTTGCATGTGAAAGCTCATCGACCCGGGTCTGGCATATGTGTGAAAGGCCCAACCAGGGTTGACAGCCCCTATCAAGGTTTTTTCTTGGACTTGCAACCTGGGTCAAAGACCCGGCACAAGTCTGAAAGGTGCAACCTGGGTCATAGTCACATTTAAAATAATTTGATTGGCCAGAGACAGTAGCGCTTGGAGATTACATAATCTCCAAGCACCCACTGAATGCTGGAAGACCCAGGTCACTTTGTGACCTGGGTCCAATGTGATGGGTGATGACCTGGGAATAACCCAGGTCCTCACCCTTGTGTGGAAGCGGTGTAGCCCAACTTTAACTTGTGCTCAGTGACCCGGGTCCAAGCTCGGTTGAAGCTTAAGTTAATGGTTTATTTCAGGAGGTAAATAAATTGGACAATGCATAGATACCTCCCATGGTCTGTAATCATGACAGTGCTTTGGGGCAAACACAGATTAAGGGCCACATGGGCCTGGAGCTGAAAATGATCAAGAGCCTATTGTGAGAATAGTAAGAGCTGGGACCAGCACTGTCTGGATCTGGCCAGGGCCATGTAGTAGTGGCCACTATCAGCCACCATATCTCCCTAATCCTACTGGCCTAAATTCTCCTCTCTGTGGGTAACGCTGAGAGTAGATGCAGCAGAGCACTTTAGGGGGTGGGGCTCTCACATCATTAGGCTCTGCCCCCATTGCAACAAATCGTGATCGTGGGTCCATAATGGGAGGGGGCTGAGCTAAAATATATGTGATTCACGTAATTTTAGCCCCATCCCCTCTCCATGGACTGGTGATTCCTGGTGTTAACTCACCATCCTACCTACTTCACTACAAGTAACAGGATATTAGAGGTTCACCCACTTTTCCAGAGTTGCAGGGTAGTACCAGAAATTCGAGAGTCTCCCTCACCTTCTGGGAGAGTAGATTAGTATGCCATAAAAACTTTCTCTAACTTTTTTTAATGCAATTCTAGATGGGAATTTTATTTCCCAACCTCTTCGCTGTCGCTGCATTTATCATTCTACAAAGGAAAGGATTAAAGTTCTTGTTTAGTGCAAAGGGGCCCAGTAATGTACTGTAGTGCTCCACCGTGTGCCCCTTCTCCCATGGGTGTGTAATCTGTATAATGTACAGTACTGCACCTCTACTATTTAATTCCTCACCGTGTGCCCCTTCTCCCATGTGTGGGTGTGTAATCTGTATAATGTACAGTACTGCACCTCTACTATCTAATTCCTCACCGTGTGCCCCTTCTCTCATGGGTGTGTAATCTGTATAATGTACAGTACTGCACCTCTACTATCTAATTCCTCACCGTGTGCCCCTTCTCCCATGGGTGTGTAATCTGTATAATGTACAGTACTGCACCTCTACTATCTAATTCCTCAACGTGTGCCCCTTCTCCCATGGGTGGGTGTGTAATCTGTATAATGTATGCACCTCTGTCTACTGCCCCACCATGTGCCCCTTCTCCCAAGGGTGAATAAGATATTTAATGTACAGTACTGTACCTCTGCTATCTACTACCCCATCATGTGCCCCTTCTTCCATGTGTGTAATCTGTATAATGTACAGTACTGTACCTCTACTTCCTATTGTCCCTTCTCTCATGGGTGTATAATCTGTATAATGTACAGTACTGTACCTCTATTTCCTATTGTCCCTTTGAATCTGTATAATGTACAGTAATGTACCTCTACTTCCTGCTACCCCTTCTCCCTCAGGAGTGTAAATTGTATAATGTACAGTACTGTACCTCTACTTCCTATTGCACCTTCTGCCTCAGGCGTGTAATCTGTATAATGTACAGTACTGTACCTCTACTTCCTATTGTCCCTTCTCGCTGAGGCGTGTAATCTGTATAATGTACAGTACTGTACCTCTACTTCCTATTGTCCCTTCTCGCTCAGGCGTGTAATCTGTATAATGTACAGTACTGCACCTCTACCTCCTATTGCCCTTCTCCCTCAGGTGTGTAAGTTGTATAATGTACAGTAGCTGCATAGCAATGTAACAACTCATTGAAAGAGGAGTCATAAAACTATAAAACAAAAGTTTAGTGAATAAAACACATACAGTACATGTACTTTACTGACAATTACACAACTATATCCTCATCCGAATAATTGAACAAATCTTATTTTATTCTGTGTAAACCTAAGCTCCAATATGTTACTGAGCCTTTACTGAGGCTGTTCTCCAAGTTCTGTGTCAGGCTAATTGTCACCTGTGTTACATATGTCATCACACACACCTGGGTGCTGAGGATTCTGGGAATGCTGTACTGGTTGGCATAAAAATTAAACACACGCGCAATTCAATAAAGTAATTTCTATTCACCATACCTCTTCTCTACTCACCTGAATCCAACCCTTTACACCCTCCAATAAGAAGACCCTAACCCATCCTCCACTCCAACCAGGCCGTAAGGCTTTCTCCTCTTAGATAGATATATCGCCCGTTTCATAGAGAACGGGTGATATATCTATAGTGCATCTGTAGGGTATACAGCGTATATGTCTGTGCAGCACAGCAGATAAAGAGGTTTCTTGTAAATACATTGTTTCATCTGCTGGTGTGTATGGGAGACCTGCCGAATGTCCAAATACATCCTGCAGGGACCCGGCAGTAAGTGACAGCTCAACGTCACAAATGGGCGGGCATTTAAGTTTGCACACCAAGTTATGACCTCGGGCCCAACACATTGGGCGGACGATTGGCAAGTGTGCACACAGTTTTACTCAGTAGAACCCCACCCTTCCTCCTGTCTGCTCACCAGATACTTACTTCTCTCCACCAATCAGACCCTCACCTTTCTCAACAGATCCTCACCCTTCCTTCTCTTTTATCACTAAACCCCTTCCTCTACTCCTCTCTGCTCACCAGACCCTCTCATCCATCTACACAAATCATGCCCCTAAGCCTCTACTCTGCTCACCAGACCCTTACTCTTCCTCCTCTGTGCTCACCAGACCCTCACCCTTACACCAATCATACCCACAAACTTCTTCCTCTGCTCACCAGACCCTCACCCTTTCTCCTCTCTGCTCACCAGACCCTCACCCTTACATCAATCATACTGACAAACTTCCTCATCTGCTCACCAGACCCTCACCATTCCACCTACCCCAATCATACCCTCAAGCTTCCTCCTCTCTTCACCAGACCCTCACTCTTTCTCCTTTCATCCCCCTAGAATCTCCCTTCTCCCCGATAACTAGCTGCGGGTTGGTGTTGCTCTTAGGTCAAATGAGATGCAACAGAATCCATGAAAACCTGACTCCCTCTGGTAACTGTGCCAGGCTAGGGGATGATAACGCTGCTAGTCCTGGATAATTTACAAACCTTACTTGTAATGGAGAGCACTGACATAATTCCACACAAATACAGATTATAAAATAAATGACAATGCTTTTACTTAAAGACAGATTAATCATACATATATATATGCATATATATATATATATATATATACACAAACACACACATTCTATATATATAGAGAGAGAGAGAGAGAGAGAGAGAGAGAGAGAGAGAGCCAATGCAGATTTACATAAAAAATAAGATAGGTTATACCAACATAAGTAGGGAATACTTCTAAAAGACATATGTGACAGCTAGTACAGAATAGCAGGATAACAGTCAGTCAATACTTCATACATATATAGCGTTCCCGCTAGGCTGTTTCAGCGGGGCGCCGCTCTATGCCCTATTTATGAAGGGCAGAAAGCACCCTGCCCTCCAGTGCGGTGCCCCGGAGAAACAGCCTGCAAGTTCTGTCCTCCACCCGTGTGCTGCAGTGTCCCGCGGGTGGGGAAAACAGCAGAGCAGCGGTCACCGCCGGTGAATGGACGCCGGGCGCATGCGCCCGACATCCATTCACGGTGACAGCGACGCTTGGGGGCTACCCGGCATGTCCGTAAGTGCCGGGCATGCCCTCAAGAGTGACGAAAAGGGGACACGTCATAAAGACGCCCCTTTTCATTGACCACACCCTTTTCAGGCGTGCGCAGATATGCTCTAGGTCCGGCACCCTGCCTGCCGCCGGACCTTGGCCCTCATTCAGACCCGCTCACAAGCAGGTCGATGGTGAGGGCCTGCGCACATGCTCAGCGCTCGCAGTGCGCGTGCGCAAACCCCGGAGCGAGTGAGAAATTCACTCGCTCTGGGGTTTGCTACAAACGGGGCGGCTGTCGCCCCGTTTTGTATTCGGGGTGTGGGGGTAGCCGGACAAATGGAGGCGTTCCTAAAGGAATGCCTGACGTTTGTAGGCAGCCGCACTAGAGCAGGAAGCTACCTGGGGCTTGCGGCAGACGAGACCCTACCGCAAGGGTCTCGTCGCAAGCTCAATGGTCGCGATGGTCTCGACCATCACCTGGCCGCTCGCTAAAGCTGTGGGTGGTAACCCACAGCTTAGCGAGCGGCCAGGAGGCCCTCTTCTAAAAACAAAGCGGCCGCCCTGATTCAGAGCGAGCGCTCGCCTTTTGCGAGCGGCTCTGAATGAGGTCCCTAGAGTGAACACTATACATACGGAACGGCACCCCCGACCTTCGTTCTGCACTCTCTCCGACTCGCCCCCTCACTCTCTCTCTGCTCATATTTATACCTTATTTTTGTTTATACCTCCAATTAATCTAATTAATACTTGTACATACTAAGTCTTCATTGGCCATCTATGCCTTAGACATAATAAGGACGTATTTCCGCTTTATCTTATTGTTCCCATGTAGTAATCTGTCATGGTAGCCCATTTGGCCTCATTTCTGCTTAATGCAGGTAAATGCTATCTCAGCTTAGGGGCTGCCCGGCATGTCCGTAAGTGCCGGGCACGCCCTCAAGAGTGACGAAAAGGGGACACGTTATAAAGACACGCCCCCTTTTCATTGACCACGCCCTTTTCAGGCGTGCGCAGATATGCTCTAGGTCCGGCACCCTGCCTGCCGCCGGACCTTGGCCCTCAAGGTCCGGCAGGTTTTACATAACTCGTTGGTTTATGTAAAAACTAAGACCTGCTGCCGTCAGCCATTCTGTACATATTATCTTATAATTTATTTATTTTTTTAAATCTTTTTATTGAAGCACAACATATCGACACAATTATAATAGACAAATCATATCAAATATCAGACATGAATATAAAATTGAAAATGCAAGCAAATAAAATACCAACAGTATAATATATTATATATAGGGTTGTATCCATACTAGACAAAAACAACACTGAAAACAAAAAGTATTTTAAATAAGTATAACCGAGGTAATAACCAGAGCCACAGTGTCAATACTGCAATGTCAACAAGTCTATGCTCCAACCAGTTTTGTTACTTTTCCTAACCAAACAAACGAGGCCGTCTCTGGATTGGATACCAGAGAGAGCCAAATATAATATAAACAAACAATAAAGTGGATAATTGAATGTATGCTCAATAGGTCAGTAGGTACTTAAGCACCAGACAAAACCAACTTATGTAAATGAAGTACAATAGAGATAATTTGTAGAGCACAGAGCAATACATTGAAATCAAAGGATCGTTGGAGGAACCGTGTTAAGATCGATTACTAGTAGGCAGACCAATAGAATATAGTAATTACACAATAATCATGTCACAAAGCCAATGGTGCTCAGATATAATGATGAAATATACAATGGGAGGCTTGGGGTAACAGGAGGGCTGAGCATCAAAAGGTAAGCAGGGATAAGACCAATATGGGAGGTCACTGAGAAGAAGCTGGTTTTAAAGCGAATCATGGAAAAGTTGGTGTTATCCCAATTAACAAAGAAATTTGCCGTTACAAGCAAAGGAGTATCTGCAACTCCCTGACCATCAGGACCCAGGCAAAAATCATTATCAAAATGGGGAAACTGACTGTCAGCCTCTACATCTAGGGCAGAAGATAACTGCACACCAGGAGATCCCATAGGCCCTATGAGGTTAAAGGTAGTCTTGTTTTGCTGAGAATGGGGAATATCAACCTCGGCAATCAGGGAAGAAGGGATTTTAGTTGAACACAAACTTCCTGGGGGAGAGTGGCCGGAACTCCCAAACTGCCCGAACCATCAGCAATTATGGTTCCAAAATTAGCTGAGAATTCCATTTTAGAGAGAGAGCATTTAGTTTAAAATCTAGTTTCTCCAAACAATTATCAATGTGGGATAGAAGGATATGAGCAATGGCTTCTGCCAACTCAACAACAGGCAAAGAGTGAACCGAATACATTATTACATATGGTTTAGTTAAAGTACCTTTGGTGATATTTTCATATAAGGAAATTCTGAACAATATGTCTGGAAATGGTGCACAGTTCCAGAAACCTTCAATCCAAACTGTTTAGTAATATTAGTGGACCACCAATGGAGGATAACGTTATGCTGCAGTGGACTTTAACAGTGCAATCTCTTAGTAAAACATATAAACTCAGCATGCAATCTAAATAGTGAATCACACTAAATGGAAGTAGACTAAAACACAACTCTGCTGACTCCAGATACAGACTATGGCCCTCATTCAGAGCCGTTCGCTATTTGCGGTCGTTCGTTCAAAAACAAGGGGTGGCTATTCAAATGATCCGTTTGCACATTGCGGTCTGTTCACACCTCTAAGTCTGAACGAGCGAGCAAAACATACGCTCGTTTATTTGATAAAAATGCCCCCTGGCCGCTCGCACCATACGTCATGTCCGCTATTTATTAGATTAATCGAGTACATCGACCAGCGTATGAACTGCTCGCTATTCTTGTGGTTGGTTTTTTCAACCGCTATTTTGCGAGCAGTTCTGAGTTAAAAAAAACCAAGTGACGTGGTCAATGACGCTGCTGGATTAATTATGCACACCCATAAAACGCCCGTTTTGACCTTTAAGCACGCCTGCGATCGGATCTCCACTCCCCGTTTTCAAGCACCTTCCCCTGTTACCACCCACATACGCCTCATTCTGTCACTCAAAATAGCAGGCACTCGCTATATAGCGTACAAACGATTTTCGGCCGCACTGACTGGTTCGCGCATGCGTACTAAAAACCGTTCGCATGCGCAGATGTGCGAACATCGCTCGGAACGAGCGTACGGCCGCTAGCGAGCGGCTCTGAATGAGGGCCTATATTGGCATTATCTCCTTTATCCTAAAATGTCTCTGTTTCGTACACTCTTATTCGTACCTACTACTAGAAGTACACAGTCTGTGAGTGAGAGAGTGAGCACCTTGTTGAAGAAGGAAAAGACAGAAATATGGGAATAACAGTTGAGGAAATAGCAGGACTAAGGCTGGGGGATAAAGGAGAAACACAAGGGTTAAAGCTAAAGGTAGGGTATCGAAAAAATAGGAATGACACAAGGGAGAGACGCAGGGGTGTTGGTATCCAATGAGGGGACCTGGATCGCAGGTCAGTGTCTGAAGAATAGACACCAGTTCCAGGTACAGTCTCAACCCCCTGCCTAGCCGTTTGAGGGTGGCAGAAAAGGTTTAAGTAAGTATATGATACTTTCCAACAGCGGCCAGCACGGCCCGGTGCAAACACGAGGAGGTTGAGAAGATACTGAAGGGAGACTGATGTGATCCGGTCTGCAGATATGAGTCTCCTAGTCGGCGGGTAGTGTATGGAGAGTTGCAGAGCCAGAGGTCCATGTGCTAACTACAGCTACCTGTAGAGTGCCACGTAGGTATTAGAGTGCGGCCGTGGGTAAGCAACAACCTTCCAGGGTGGTCCAGTCAGTCACAGATATAGGCGCGTTGTCGTGAGAGGGGACCCCGCGCTGCGACAAGTGCCCAAAGATTAGATAGAGGTTGCAGCCACGGACCAAAGAGATTGGCAGGAGGAATAGCGCCGTCAAAAAAACACATCGGTGCCGCAGCAGATCTCTAGTGTGAGTGCGGTATCCAGCGGAAGGTGACACGGTGAATAATTTGCATTAGAACCCCACCAATGAAGCGGGAGCAGCCGGTCCACCAGCAGTCAGCATTCAGGTAGGTGACTTGGCACAATGAACAGCTCCGGGAGAGACACCCGGCGCGATGCAGCGCCAACACCGATGGTGCCCGCCTCAGAGCAGCAGACAAGGAGCCGGTCTCCAGGGGTATGCGCAGAGTCACTTGCAGCAGGATCAGAGGAGAGGACAAGGACGTCGGCAGCGGCGTCAATCGTGGATACGTCCGGCGGCACCCAGGATCTCCCAGCCGTTAGCAGTACAAGGCTGCGCAGACACGAGTCCTCTCCCGACATCAGACCCGCGGCCTCTGCAAAAACAGGATCCGGGCAGGCAAGGAGGCCAACTGTTCAAGTATGGCCACGAGGTAGGTTATCCGCAGATAGAACGGGCAGGGAGTCAACGCACTTAGCTGAGGTATAGCCACAGATGAAGTGTGGTGCGGCTAGCAGGCTGTCATTGGAAAGGCAGCTTAAGCAGCCATGATGGCGTCCATGCCGAGATTCGCGCCATACACTCGGTCTATTAGCGGGCCTGTGCTATTCGTAGCAGAAGTCCGGTGGAATTGATGTAGTAGTGGCAATATGGGTGTCAAAAGAATCCTCTCTTCTTAATCTATACGATAGGGCAGTCAAAAGCTCTAGAATAGGGCATATGATGAGGGATTAAATAGGTTTTAATGCGCCACTACTTGGGAGACAACTAAAAGGCGGCCATTCCAGATGCCCCGCCCACCGGACTCTTCTAACTTATACATTTTAAACATATTATAACATAACATGTGGCCAACACAGACGGTGTGATGGTTAGCATCAGTGCCACACAGCACTGAGGTTGTGGGTTCGATTCCCACTACGGCCCTGTGTGGAGTTTGTATATTCTCCCTGTGCTTGCGTGGGTTTCCTCCGAGTGCTCCGGTTTCCTCCCATACTCCAAGAATATACTGGTAGGTTAATTGGGTCCCAAAAAAATTAACGTGTGTGTGTGTGTGTGTGTGTGTGTGTGTGTGTGTGTGTATGTGTATGTGAGCATGTGGTAGGGAATATAGATTGTAAGCTCCACTGGGGCAGGGACTGATGTGAATGGATAAATATTCTGTAAAGCGCTGCGGAATATGTGTGCGCTATATAAATTACTGGTAATAAATAATAACATTTTATTGCTAGAACAATTTATAAAGTAGTACAGCCTATGCATAATCACACATGCAGATAAATAAAACACTAATCTCTACACACTGTTTAATACATCATGTAACATGCTTATAGCTAAGATATGAAACAAAATGGCTGCTGCATCAGACACACACTTGCCTACATTTAGAGAGGAAAGGGAAGGCCTCATGCTCTATAGGCCTAGGGCCATTAGACAAGTGTGGCCTTCCGCAACTCGCACAGCTATCTATAATGTCTCAATGATGTACTACTATGTGCCCTGAATCTCAGTGCAGAAAAGAAGGTAACATAAGAATGCGGATATATTACTGAGTTGCTGAATGATTATGTATGAACACATATTCCTAGTTTATCAGGGATAATCCCGCCTTTCCAGAACATGAAAACACCAGGGACCTACGTGTAGGTTTTCTTATTGAAGTCTACACTTGTACCTTGAAAGAAATACATACAATATGTAATAACAATAAATGTAGCCCAACAAGAGACACCATTGTGAGAAGTAGACAACCTAACATCTAATAAGGGCCCTATGTGTTAACTGAAGTCGGGATGGGGAGATATGGGAATTAGAATTCCCCATCTTGAATTTTTTGCTTTCTGTAGTATAATGATCACCAGACAATTACTACTATGGGGGTGAGTGGGAGCTCCATCTTTCAAATGAATATGAATGTGCAAGGATGGGGGAGAACAAACACATTTAATGCCCACCCCCATTCAAGTTCCCATGGATTCATAAAAGGGAGGATGGGAGAAATCTTCACCATCCCTGGACTTCATAATGATTTCTACAGCATAGAAACTTGTCTGGTGAACACACTGATCACCAATCTTGTAAAGAAAACACATAATTTGAAAAAGAGACTCACTTCTATCAAATGTGGTTGCCCAAGAATATATAGGTGCCAGGATGAGGGAGACAGGGCACTTTTAATTCCCTTCAGCAATTCTCAGACTCTTGAGAGATGGGGCTTGATGACATCATGGGGAATTGTGGTAATGATGTAATCATGTCCTGTCCCCTCCATTGGCCACCACTAGCAGTAAGGTAAGTTTTCTTCCCCCTTTAATCTTCTGCAGTGCCGAGTATAATTGGGTCTCATTCTCAACATATATACATCAAAAGTGCTGAGGATAAGACCCACTCTTCCTTAGCACCAAAGGGGTTGATAAGAAAGTATGAACCAACTATGTAAGTGTCCCAGTTTCCAGTTATATCTGAAGCCCATTGTCAGGATTATTTATTAGAATGCTATATAACTAAAGTCTTATTATTAATTAGCGTTATGCCTGTTCTAACTTTATGTTGGTCACATACATTTCATCTATGAACGTGTTAACAATAACATTTTAATATACTGTATGGTTGGATATTTGAATAGCCCTCCATAAAGGTATTACTGTATCAGATCTATGAGCTCAGGGATATTGCTTATCTCCTGTGTGACTTCTCTTATGGTCAACAAGGCGTGACTTTTGTGTAAAACATTTCTCGCAATAAGGACATGGAAATGGCTTCTCACCTGTGTGACTTCTACGATGTTTGACAAGGTGTGATTTCTGTGTAAAACATTTCCCACACTCAGAGCATGGAAATGGCCTCTCACCTGTGTGACTTCTCTGATGTGTAACAAGAGAAGATTTATGTGCAAAACATTTCCCACACGCAGTACATGGAAATGGTTTCTTGCCTATGTGACTTCTCTGATGTGCAGCAAGATCTGATTTCACAGTAAAACGTTTCCCACACTCAGAACATGGAAATGGCTTCTGATCTGTGTGAATTCTCTGATGTGTAACAAGAACGGATTTTAGTGTAAAACATTTCCCACACTCAGAACATGGAAATGGTTTCTCACCTGTGTGACTTCTCTGATGTGTAACAAGTTTTGATTTGTATATAAAACGTTTCCCACACTCAAGACATGGAAATGGCTTATCATCTCTGTGACGTCTCGTATGTGCAACAAGAGAAGATTTATGTCTAAAACATTTCCCACACTCAGAGCATGGAAATTGTTTCTTACTTTTGTGATTTCTCTGATGTACAACTAGACTTGATCTCTGTGTAAAACATTTCCCACACTCAGAGCATGAAAACGGTTTCACTCCAGTGTGAATTCTCTCATGCACAATTAAATCTGATTTACATTTAAAATATTTACCACACACAGTACATGATAATGTCCTCTGACCTGCCTTAGCTGGCTGATGGGTAATTACCTTTGTGTTTTGTGTAAAACATTTGGCATCTATAGAACAGGGAAATATTTCATTCACTGTAAGAGACATACCAATATCCGATTTATAATATTCCCCTTGATCATATGACATATCTGCACTGTGAGGTACTGGATTTATATTTGATGTAATAGGGTTTTCTCCTGGAGAATATTGGGTGATGTCATCTTCTATTTCACAATATAGAGAACAACTTTGACGATTCTCTGAAATATTCCATCTGTTACATCCATCTGCTGGGAATAAAAAAAATATATAAGGAAATATGAAAGTTTCTCTAAACTTTTAATAGTATTCCTAGTTACCATTCATGTAAACTTGCTATATATGATTATTCCTCATGACTCAGGTACTATG
This sequence comes from Taudactylus pleione, assembly GCA_031769625.1. Taxonomy (NCBI): domain Eukaryota; kingdom Metazoa; phylum Chordata; class Amphibia; order Anura; family Myobatrachidae; genus Taudactylus; species Taudactylus pleione. The sequence goes on from JAUIMM010000982.1 coordinate 194,555, forward strand.
GAGGTCAGAAATGCATTGACAAAAGATTTATGATTGGGCACTCCCGCTGAATTTACATACGAAATGTTTGTCCTAGTTCTAAAGGAGAATCATATCTTTTATGGTGGGCAATACTATAAGCAGTTATTGGGTACTGCTATGGGTTCCAACCTTGTGCCCACCTATGCAAACATTTACATGTGGAAAATGAAAGCACTTACATATTGCCAGCCTACAGGTCATGTATATTGCATTGTAATCGTTCTATTGGTCAGAGTTTCTTAGAGGTGTTCAATTATCTCAATGGACTACCTAGACCTGTTAAAAATTTAGGATAGGAATTATAACCATGCTGCATTGTTGCGCCACCTTTGTGATTAGTTGCAGGGTCCTTGTGTCTACACTGATATGTTACTGGAAGCTAATTTTCTAGATGAATGGAATCTGTGCTCTTTTCTCCATCTCCATGATGCAGAAATCCCTTTGCATTTAAACGAGATCCCTCTCCTTTGGAATACACGTAGGGAGTGGCACATATTGCGACATATATATTGGGTGAATGCACATAATACGTTTTTTCTTCCCTGTCTTTGCAACCAAGATTTCCAGCGGGGCTTGGCCTCTAACCCTTTCTCATCGTGGTCAGAAGAGGGTATCACTTCTATTGGGTTGTTGGTTGATAAACTCAATAGAAAGCCTCTCACATTCCACCAGGCAGCAGACAAATTTGACTTTTTGGCTTCCTACCCTTTTGCATAGTTCCAGGCTCATTACATTAATCAAGTGGTCCGTATGTGGTTACAGCAGTTCCCAAATTTACAGATTAACCAATTGCTCAAGGCCCTCGATGATTCCTGTCGTCTCCTTCCTATGAGTTCTTATAGGGAGTTATTTCTAAATGTTTTCCATAGAACATATATTAGTCCTAGAAGGGGCTTTTGATGGGTTCTTCTCATTCACACAATTGCCCTTGCTGTGGGAATGATAATGCAGATTTGTACCATTGTTTATGGTCTTGCCCTTTGGTTAGAGCCTTTTGGCTTCAGATTCGTAGATTTGCCTTGGGTCATTTGGTAAATGTTGTGCCCTTTAATCCTGAATGGGCCATATTAGGGATCCTGCCTCAAGGGCAGAGAGTTTTCTGCTGGGAGTCGTAAACTCTTGCTTGTCGGGGATGCCTCCCTTCTCTTTTTTTAAGGAAAAATTATTTTATTTGTTTAGAATGGATTGAGTGGTAGGGATGATGAGTTACAGGATCATGCAATATGTACTATCTCACACACAGAGGCCCTGATTCAGAGCAGGACGCTCTGACAGAGCGCTCGCTCTGAATCAGGGCCAGGCTTTTTTTTGGAGCGGCCTCCTGGCCGCTTGCATAGCTGTGGGTGACCACCCACAGCTATTGCGAGCGGCCATGATGATGGCCGCGATGGTCAAGACCATCGCGACCATCGGGCTTGCGACGAGACCCTTGTGGTAGGGTCTCGTGGCCGCAAGCCCCAGAGAGCTTTCGGCTCAAATTGAGCCAGAAGCTCTCCAATGACATCACTTGTGAAATCCCGACGCCTGTCATTAGACCTACGTCGGGAGTCCGACACCCGGCTTACCGATCATAGGTAAGCCGGGCACGTACAGCCGCGGGGGTGGGAGGGTTAGGCACCCCCAGGGGGGGTTAGGCACCCCCCCGGGAGACTTAGGTTTAGGCTGCGGGGAAGGGGGGGTTAGGTTTAAGCACTTAGAGGGGGGATAGGCACTTGGGGAGGGTTAAGGTTGGGCACCCCTAAAGGAGGATTAGGGTTGGGGGGTAAAAAAAGGTTAGTTAATACTTACCCTTTGTAGCTTCTGGATTTTCACCCCTGCCGGGCTCCCGCTGTCGGGATTTCAACCATGCAGACGGTGGTAAATCATACCGATTCCATCGCAAATACGCGCTATAGCGCGTATTTTACTCGAATATGAGGACCGGGTACTCACTGTTGCAAAATGAGTGGGTCCCTGGGGAGGCGTCCCGCTTTAGCCAATCCTTGGCCCCGATCAAATGATTGAGGTCTCCCTGGCCCGGCCACGGAAGACTATAAAACTGAGAGGTGGAGCCAGCCAGCCCAAGTTCAGCTGCAGCGTTTTCCCTTGATGCTGCAGCTTCCCCAGCACCCGGTGGCAGGATGGCCCTATCACCCGGGTTGCCGGACGCCCCTGGCACCCGTATGGCCCCGGCAGCAGGAAGTTCCCGGCACCTGGACAGGTCCTGGCGGGAGAACGTCCCTGGCACCCGGCAGCAGGACAGGCCCCGGCGGGAGGATGGCCCCGGCACCCGGACGTTGCCATCACCCAGCAGCAGGAAAGGCCCTGGCGGGAGGACGTCCCTGGCACCCGGCGACAGGACAGGCCCAGGCGGGAGGATGGCCCCGGCACCCGGACGTTGCCATCACCCAGCAGCAGGAAAGGCCCCGGCGGGAGGACGTCCCTGGCACCCGGCGACAGGACAAGCCCCGGTGGGAGGTAGGCCTCAGCAGCAGGACAGGACCCTGCGGTAGGACGTTGACAGGAAGGGCCCCGGCCCTTGGCGGGAGGTAAGCTCCAGCAATCGGCGCAAGGTAGGCCCTGGCAACAGGAAGGGAGGTAGGCTCCGGCAGCACGACAGGTCCCGGTGGGAGGACTGCCTTGGCACCAGGAAGGGAGGTAGGCCCCGGTACATACATGACAGGTGCTGTGGCTGGTGGGGAGGCAGAGGATAAATACCTGCGTCTGCTGGCTCTGCAGTGCTGATGCTCAGTGAAGAGTGCCGGGAGGGGGTGTAACGCCAGGGCTGGTGGCACCAAATTAATTTTAGAGCTCATGCCACCTGGTGCCTTTATTAAATGTACAACAGTGTAGGATTAGCATCTAATATATAGCAGTAGTGATCGCAAATAACATGGGTGGGGGAGGGCAGATGCTACTTCTACTACGTTAAGCTTCTCTATAATCTACCCTTACCTCCTTCCTAGCCCCAGCCCTGCCTGCCCCTAAAATCCTCCTTGTTGCCCCAGTACTGCCCCAGCTGTTATTTACCAATCTACCCTCTCTACACCCAGTACTGCCTGTCCTAACCCACTCCTTGCCCCCCAGTACTGCCCCAGCTGTCATCTACCCTTGCTCCCTCTCTACCCCCTGCATGGCCTGTCCCTAACCTCTCCATGCCCCCTGCCCCAGTTGCTATTCACCCTTACCCCCTCTACCCCAGCTTTTCCCTGCCTTTACCCCCAAGCTCTCCCCCAACTGCTACCTGTCCCCAGCAGTGTCCTAACTGCTGCCTGCCCTCACCCCTCATAATAAGTAATGGGACCCAGAAACAGTGGAGTAGGACCCCATTTTTTTAAAGTGAGGGGTCCCCGGGACTCACAAATGTTTTTGTTCTACATATATGATTACTGCCAGTGATGTACCCACTATGGTGACATCCCTTGTACTGATGTATGAGATACACCAGAAAGTGTGGGGAGGAGACTGGTCAGTTCTCTGGGCTGGCAACACACAGTGACATGATGTGAGGGAGAGAGCAGGAGTATAATAGGGGGCTGATGGCTCCTGATGTATGAGATACACCAGAGAGTGTGGGGAGGAGACTGGTGAGATCTCTGGGCTGGTAACACACAGTGACATGATGTGAGGGGGAGAGCAGGAGTATAATAGGGGCTGATGGCTCCTGATGTATGAGATACACCAGAGAGTGTGGGGAGGAGACTGGTGAGATCTCTGGGCTGGTAACACACAGTGACATGATGTGATGGGGAGAGCAGAAGTATAATAGGGGCTGATGGCTCCTGACGTACGAGATACACCAGAGAGTGTGGGGAGGCGACTGGTCAGATCTCTGGGCTGGCAACACACAGTGACATGATGTGAGGGGGAGAGAAGGAGTATAATAGGGGCTGATGGCTCCTGACTCCTCCACTGGGCAGATACATTTCCCTCATTAGTCTGTACTGACAGAGGAGGGTGTAGAATAAGAGATTTTTGTATTGACTTCTCAAGGAGATTGTTACTTTTTTTTTTTTTTAGTGTATTGCTCACCTGTGCCGATGTCTGTAGGTATTTCCTCCTTGTTACACTGCTGATCACCAATCATATACGTCTCCTCTTCTCCATCTATATCTTCTGCCTTCATATCAGTCACATACGTCTCTTCTCCCTCTATATCTTCTGCCTTATTATCAGTTATATACGTCTCTTCTTCTCCCTCTATATCTTCTGCCTTCATATCAGTCACATACGTCTCTTCTTCTCCCTCTATTTCTTCTATCTTAATATAAGTCACAACTTCATCCTAAACAATCAATAAAAGTATAACACATTCATAACGTCCAATGTTATTTATTGAGAGAATATGTATAATATCAGTGTCATCATCATCATCATCGGGCACCTGCACATTAGAAAAGGCACAGACCGGCGATAACAATAATCTAATAGTTGGGTGATTTCTCTAGAGACACTTGGATCCTAAATCTGTGCCTATTAGCAGTGTCTCTGTATTGCACTGCAATCCCACCAACCTGATCCTCCTGTGGGGTCCTGTGATTCTCCTCTGTACAATCCTGGGAATAAAGAGGACGGGGACATCTCTCTGGGGTATTTCTGTTACTAGGTCCATCTGTAGGAGACATAAAGTGACTGAGTACATTGTATATATGTGATTATCAGGTAATGTGTGTATATAGGGGGCCCCATACCTGCTCTCCCCTGTACAATAAATGACAGTCTCCTCTTACCCAGTGATGTGAATGGCCGGTGATTCTCCATCATCACGTCCTTGTACGTCCTGTGTTCCTCTATATACTCCCCCTCCTGCATGGAGACATAGACAGTGACATCCTGACACCTTATAGGAAACTGACACACACAATGTAACAGCCATCACCCAGACACATCCCCTGGTGTTACTGTATAATGTCCCATTCCCAGCAGTCACCTCTCCAGTCATCACCCAGATACATCTCCTGGTGTTACTGTATAATGTCCCATTCCCAGCAGTCACCTCTCCAGTCATCACCCAGACATCCCCTGGTGTTACTGTATAATGTCCCATTCCCAGCAGTCACCTCTCCAGTCATCACCCAGACACATCCCCTGGTGTTACTGTATAATGTCCCATTCCCATCAGTCACCTCACCAGTCATCACCCAGACACATCACCTGGTGTTACTGTAATAGTCCTATTCAGCAGTCACCTCTCCAGTCATCACCAAGACACATCCCCTGGTGTTACTGTATAATGTCCCATTCCCAGCAGTCACCTCTCCAGTCATCACCCAGACACATCCCCTGGTGTTACTGTATAATGTCCCATTCCCATCATTCACCTCACCAGTCATCACCCAGACACATCACCTGGTGTTACTGTATAATGTCCCATTCCCAGCAGTCACCTCTCCAGTCATCACCCAGACACATCCCCTGGTGTTACTGTATAATGTCCCATTCCCAGCAGTCACCTCTCCAGTCATCACCCAGACACATCCCCTGGTGTTACTGTATAATGTCCCATTCCCAGCAGTCACCTCTCCAGTCATCACCCAGACACATCCCCTGGTGTTACTGTATAATGTCCCATTCCCATCAGTCACCTCACCAGTCATCACCCAGACACATCACCTGGTGTTACTGTAATAGTCCTATTCCCAGCAGTCACCTCTCCAGTCATCACCCAGACACATCCCCTGGTGTTACTGTATAATGTCCCATTCCCAGCAGTCACCTCTCCAGTCAGCAGCTGAATGTTATTGTTGATGAGTTCCAGCATCTTCTGGTCATTGTGTCTCTCATGTATCAGTGAGTGAGGTGGAGGCACCGTGATGGAGCTCTGGGTCCTGCTCAGTCCTCCTTTCACATGGGGACGGCTGCTGGGTGTCTCACACTCACCGAATGTCTTCTTCACTACTGTGTAATACTGTGTATTGGGGGAGACATCAATGAGAAGATCAATAAAACTCCACCCAAATGAGGTAGGTGTTCACTTCGCAAAATATACAAGTCGACTCTTTCACAAAAGCAGGTCTTATAACAATCTCCCATATACAGGAAAATATAGAATATATGGTATCACTTGCAGCTTCGACATCTGTGTGTCAGTGACACAAAGAAAACAACATACAGAGGACTATGGGACTGATACTAATATCGGAGACCAGCTCCCTGCTGCTCGGCTATTACTATAGACGTAAGTGATGTCACTGTGACACTCCCAGATCCCATCACCTCACCAGTCATGTCCCTGTATTATTACTATAGATATAAGTGATGTCACTGTGACACTCCCAAATCCTCTCACCTCCCCAGTCATGTCCCTGTATTATTACTATAGATATAAGTGATGTCACTGTGACACTCCCAGATCCCCTCACCTCCCCAGTCATGTCCCTGTATTATTACTATAGATATAAGTGATGTCACAGTGACACTCCCAGATCCCCTCACCTCCCCAGTCATGTCCCTGTATTATTACTATAGATATAAGTGATGTCACTGTGACACTCCCAGACCCTCTCACCTCCCCAGTCATGTCCCTGTATTATTACTATAGATATAAGTGATGTCACTGTGACACTCCCAGATCCCCTCACCTCCCCAGTCATGTCCCTGTATTATTACTATAGATATAAGTGATGTCACTGTGACACTCCCAGACCCTCTCACCTCCCCAGTCATGTCCCTGTATTATTACTATAGATATAAGTGATGTCACTGTGACACTCCCAGACCCTCTCACCTCCCCAGTCATGTCCCTGTATTATTACTATAGATATAAGTGATGTCACTGTGACACTCCCAAATCCTCTCACCTCCCCAGTCATGTCCCTGTATTATTACTATAGATATAAGTGATGTCACTGTGACACTCCCAGATCCCCTCACCTCTCCAGACATGTCCCTGTATTATTACATTAGATATAAGTGATATCACTGTGACACTCCCAGATCCCCTCACCTCCCCAGTCATGTCCCTGTATTATTACTATAGATATAAGTGATGTCACTGTGACACTCCCAGATCCCCTCACCTCCCCAATCATGTCCCTGTATTATTAGTATAGATATAAGTGATGTCACTGTGACACCCCCAGATCCTCTCACCTCCTGAGTCACGTCCCTGTATTATTACTATAGCTATAAGTGATCTCACTGTGACACTCCCAGATCCCCTCACCTCCCCAGTCATGTCCCTGTATTATTACTATAGGTATAAGTGATGTCACTGTGACACTCCCAGATCCCCTCACCTCTCCAGACATGTCCCTGTATTATTACATTAGATATAAGTGATATCACTGTGACACTCCCAGATCCCATCACCTCACCAGTCATGTCCCTGTATTATTACTATAGATATAAGTGATGTCACTGTGACACTCCCAAATCCTCTCACCTCCCCAGTCATGTCCCTGTATTATTACTATAGGTATAAGTGATGTCACTGTGACACTCCCAGATCCCCTCACCTCCCCAGTCATGTCCCTGTATTATTACTATAGATATAAGTGATGTCACAGTGACACTCCCAGATCCCCTCACCTCCCCAGTCATGTCCCTGTATTATTACTATAGATATAAGTGATGTCACTGTGACACTCCCAAATCCTCTCACCTCCCCAGTCATGTCCCTGTATTATTACTATAGGTATAAGTGATGTCACTGTGACACTCCCAGATCCCCTCACCTCCCCAGTCATGTCCCTGTATTATTACTATAGATATAAGTGATGTCACTGTGACACTCCCAGATCCCCTCACCTCCCCAATCATGTCCCTGTATTATTACTATAGATATAAGTGATGTCACAGTGACACTCCCATATCCCCACACCTCCCCAGTCATGTCCCTGTATTATTACTATAGATATAAGTAATGTCACTGTGACACTCCCAGATCCCCTCACCTCCCCAGTCATGTCCCTGTATTATTACTATAGATATAAGTGATGTCACTGTGACACCCCCAGATCCTCTCACCTCCTGAGTCATGTCCCTGTATTATTACTATAGATATAAGTGATGTCACTGTGACACTCCCAGATCTCCTCACCTCCCCAGTCATGTCCCTGTATTATTACTATAGGTATAAGTGATGTCACTGTGACACTCCCAGATCCCCTCACCTCCCCAGTCATGTCCCTGTATTATTACTATAGATATAAGTGATGTCACTGTGACACTCCCAGATCCCCTCACCTCCCCAATCATGTCCCTGTATTATTACTATAGATATAAGTGATGTCACAGTGACACTCCCAGATCCCCTCACCTCCCCAGTCATGTCCCTGTATTATTACTATAGATATAAGTGATGTCACTGTGACACCCCCAGATCCTCTCACCTCCTGAGTCATGTCCCTGTATTATTACTATAGATATAAGTGATGTCACTGTGACACTCCCAGATCCCCTCACCTCCCCAGTCATGTCCCTGTATTATTACTATAGATATAAGTGATGTCACTGTGACACTCCCAGATCCCCTCACCTCCCCAGTCATGTCCCTGTATTATTACTATAGATATAAGTGATGTCACTGTGACACCCCCAGATCCTCTCACCTCCCCAGTCATGTCCCTGTATTATTACTATAGATATAAGTGATGTCACTGTGACACTCCCAGATCCCCTCACCTCCCCAGTCATGTCCCTGTATTATTACTATAGGTATAAGTGATGTCACTGTGACACTCCCAGACCCTCTCACCTCCCCAGTCATGTCCCTGTATTATTACTATAGATATAAGTGATCTCACTGTGACACTCCCAGATCCCCTCACCTCCCCAGTCATGTCCCTGTATTATTACTATAGGTATAAGTGATGTCACTGTGACACTCCCAGATCCCCTCACCTCTCCAGACATGTCCCTGTATTATTACATTAGATATAAGTGATATCACTGTGACACTCCCAGATCCCATCACCTCACCAGTCATGTCCCTGTATTATTACTATAGATATAAGTGATGTCACTGTGACACTCCCAAATCCTCTCACCTCCCCAGTCATGTCCCTGTATTATTACTATAGGTATAAGTGATGTCACTGTGACACTCCCAGATCCCCTCACCTCCCCAGTCATGTCCCTGTATTATTACTATAGATATAAGTGATGTCACAGTGACACTCCCAGATCCCCTCACCTCCCCAGTCATGTCCCTGTATTATTACTATAGATATAAGTGATGTCACTGTGACACTCCCAAATCCTCTCACCTCCCCAGTCATGTCCCTGTATTATTACTATAGGTATAAGTGATGTCACTGTGACACTCCCAGATCCCCTCACCTCCCCAGTCATGTCCCTGTATTATTACTATAGATATAAGTGATGTCACTGTGACACTCCCAGATCCCCTCACCTCCCCAATCATGTCCCTGTATTATTACTATAGATATAAGTGATGTCACAGTGACACTCCCATATCCCCACACCTCCCCAGTCATGTCCCTGTATTATTACTATAGATATAAGTAATGTCACTGTGACACTCCCAGATCCCCTCACCTCCCCAGTCATGTCCCTGTATTATTACTATAGATATAAGTGATGTCACTGTGACACCCCCAGATCCTCTCACCTCCTGAGTCATGTCCCTGTATTATTACTATAGATATAAGTGATGTCACTGTGACACTCCCAGATCTCCTCACCTCCCCAGTCATGTCCCTGTATTATTACTATAGGTATAAGTGATGTCACTGTGACACTCCCAGATCCCCTCACCTCCCCAGTCATGTCCCTGTATTATTACTATAGATATAAGTGATGTCACTGTGACACTCCCAGATCCCCTCACCTCCCCAATCATGTCCCTGTATTATTACTATAGATATAAGTGATGTCACAGTGACACTCCCAGATCCCCTCACCTCCCCAGTCATGTCCCTGTATTATTACTATAGATATAAGTGATGTCACTGTGACACCCCCAGATCCTCTCACCTCCCCAGTCATGTCCCTGTATTATTACTATAGATATAAGTGATGTCACTGTGACACTCCCAGATCCCCTCACCTCCCCAGTCATGTCCCTGTATTATTACTATAGATATAAGTGATGTCACTGTGACACCCCCAGATCCTCTCACCTCCCCAGTCATGTCCCTGTATTATTACTATAGATATAAGTGATGTCACTGTGACACTCCCAGATCCCCTCACCTCCCCAGTCATGTCCCTGTATTATTACTATATATATAAGTGATATCAATGTGACACTCCCAGATCCCCTCACCTCCCCAGTCATGTCCCTGTATTATTACTATAGATATAAGTGATGTCACTGTGACACTCCCAAATCCTCTCACCTCCCCAGTCATGTCCCTGTATTATTACTATAGGTATAAGTGATGTCACTGTGACACTCCCAGATCCCCTCACCTCCCCAGTCATGTCCCTGTATTATTACTATAGATATAAGTGATGTCACAGTGACACTCCCAGATCCCCTCACCTCTCCAGACATGTCCCTGTATTATTACATTAGATATAAGTGATATCACTGTGACACTCCCAGATCCCATCACCTCACCAGTCATGTCCCTGTATTATTACTATAGATATGTGATGTCACTGTGACACTCCCAGATCCCCTCACCTCCCCAGTCATGTCCCTGTATTATTACTATATATATAAGTGATATCAATGTGACACTCCCAGATCCCCTCACCTCCCCAGTCATGTCCCTGTATTATTACTATAGATATAAGTGATGTCACTGTGACACTCCCAAATCCTCTCACCTCCCCAGTCATGTCCCTGTATTATTACTATAGGTATAAGTGATGTCACTGTGACACTCCCAGATCCCCTCACCTCCCCAGTCATGTCCCTGTATTATTACTATAGATATAAGTGATGTCACAGTGACACTCCCATATCCCCACACCTCCCCAGTCATGTCCCTGTATTATTACTATAGATATAAGTAATGTCACTGTGACACTCCCAGATCCCCTCACCTCCCCAGTCATGTCCCTGTATTATTACTATAGATATAAGTGATGTCACTGTGACACTCCCAGATCCCCTCACCTCCCCAGTCATGTCCCTGTATTATTACTATATATATAAGTGATATCAATGTGACACTCCCAGATCCCCTCACCTCCCCAGTCATGTCCCTGTATTATTACTATAGATATAAGTGATGTCACTGTGACACTCCCAAATCCTCTCACCTCCCCAGTCATGTCCCTGTATTATTACTATAGGTATAAGTGATGTCACTGTGACACTCCCAGATCCCCTCACCTCCCCAGTCATGTCCCTGTATTATTACTATAGATATAAGTGATGTCACAGTGACACTCCCAGATCCCCTCACCTCTCCAGACATGTCCCTGTATTATTACATTAGATATAAGTGATATCACTGTGACACTCCCAGATCCCATCACCTCACCAGTCATGTCCCTGTATTATTACTATAGATATGTGATGTCACTGTGACACTCCCAGATCCCCTCACCTCCCCAGTCATGTCCCTGTATTATTACTATATATATAAGTGATATCAATGTGACACTCCCAGATCCCCTCACCTCCCCAGTCATGTCCCTGTATTATTACTATAGATATAAGTGATGTCACTGTGACACTCCCAGGCCCCCTCACCTCCCCAGTCATGTCCCTGTATTATTACTATAGGTATAAGTGATGTCACTGTGACACTCCCAGATCCCCTCACCTCCCCAGTCATGTCCCTGTATTATTACTATAGATATAAGTGATGTCACAGTGACACTCCCATATCCCCACACCTCCCCAGTCATGTCCCTGTATTATTACTATAGATATAAGTAATGTCACTGTGACACTCCCAGATCCCCTCACCTCCCCAGTCATGTCCCTGTATTATTACTATAGATATAAGTGATGTCACTGTGACACTCCCAGATCCCCTCACCTCCCCAGTCATGTCCCTGTATTATTACTATAGATATAAGTGATGTCACTGTGACACTCCCAGATCCTCTCACCTCCCCAGTCATGTCCCTGTATTATTACTATAGATATAAGTGATGTCACTGTGACACCCCCAGATCCTCTCACCTCCTGAGTCATGTCCCTGTATTATTACTATAGATATAAGTGATGTCACTGTGACACTCCCAGATCTCCTCACCTCCCCAGTCATGTCCCTGTATTATTACTATAGGTATAAGTGATGTCACTGTGACACTCCCAGATCCCCTCACCTCCCCAGTCATGTCCCTGTATTATTACTATAGATATAAGTGATGTCACTGTGACACTCCCAGATCCCCTCACCTCCCCAATCATGTCCCTGTATTATTACTATAGATATAAGTGATGTCACAGTGACACTCCCAGATCCCCTCACCTCCCCAGTCATGTCCCTGTATTATTACTATAGATATAAGTGATGTCACTGTGACACCCCCAGATCCTCTCACCTCCTGAGTCATGTCCCTGTATTATTACTATAGATATAAGTGATGTCACTGTGACACTCCCAGATCTCCTCACCTCCCCAGTCATGTCCCTGTATTATTACTATAGGTATAAGTGATGTCACTGTGACACTCCCAGATCCCCTCACCTCCCCAGTCATGTCCCTGTATTATTACTATAGATATAAGTGATGTCACTGTGACACTCCCAGATCCCCTCACCTCCCCAATCATGTCCCTGTATTATTACTATAGATATAAGTGATGTCACAGTGACACTCCCAGATCCCCTCACCTCCCCAGTCATGTCCCTGTATTATTACTATAGATATAAGTGATGTCACTGTGACACCCCCAGATCCTCTCACCTCCTGAGTCATGTCCCTGTATTATTACTATAGATATAAGTGATGTCACTGTGACACTCCCAGATCCCCTCACCTCCCCAGTCATGTCCCTGTATTATTACTATAGATATAAGTGATGTCACTGTGACACTCCCAGATCCCCTCACCTCCCCAGTCATGTCCCTGTATTATTACTATAGATATAAGTGATGTCACTGTGACACCTCCAGGCCCTCTCACCTCCCCAGTCAGCAGGTAGATGATCTCCAGGGTGAGATGTAAGATCCTCTCAGACCTGTGACTCTCATCCATGTCCATCCTCAGTGAATCAGTGAGAATACAGAACGTGTGACGTGTAATGAAGACTCTGGCTCCTCCCAGCTGGACAGTCTAGGAATAAATATAATATATATAATAGACATCACAGAGAACACACATAACACAGTCAGACATGTAACACTGAGTGACCAGTAAGTCTCCCCTTTCCCCCCAGCCATAGAGCCCTGGTCAGTGTCTGTCAGAGGTTCCTGTGACCCAGCCCCATAAGGCTCCTCAGAGGCCGTCACACAACGCTGTACTGTATAAGGTTACACCAATGCTCCTCTCCTGGCCGGGGGTCTTATTCCTCCCAGACGCATATTTGGTGCAATTTGCTCCATGTGAATCTTTTACAAACACATGAATTAGGGATGTTGGGATTTATTCTTTTGTTTTACATTTATTCCAGGAAAGGAAAGAATCTGTGACTATACTGAGGTCATACAGATAACAGGGGTGTGAGGGGAGAGTACACAGGAGAGCAGAAGGGGTGCAGATATGGGGAGAGGGGAAGTAACGTAGGAATACAGAGCACACAACAGGGGGTGTAACAGCTGTACAGAGGTGTCAGTAACACAGGGGAGGGGGAAGGGAACAGAAGAGGTTAATAGCACAGGGATAGGACAGCAGGCAGCCCAGGGGACACACAAAGGGTTACACAATACAGAATCCCATCAGTCACTCTGCACAAATGATGAAATGACAAATGACCGCACCTCAGATGTATGTTACATGTGTGACCAGCCTGCCGGCCGTGTGTGTGCAGCGTAGGGTGGGGTGAGACATGTCCTGGGGGATAATCAGTGACACTCTGAGGATCTGGGGACTGTCACAGCCAATGGCTGTCTCTGAGAGAGTCTCTATTACTCAGGATAACAAGACGCCCTGACAGACAGTCTCAGCTCAGGGAGTGCAGCCCTTTGTTACATGGCCTGTCTGTGTCCTTCTCACACATCCTTCCCCAGCTCCTGTTATGTATCATCTGGTATATACAGTACATACATGTTATACCTACTGTGTGTTATTCCCTGACCACTCATTACTGTTATTATTACTCGAAGAACAAGAGAATAACTGAAATGTCCTTGTGTAGCGTTAGCGCTAGGCTGTTTTAGCGGGGCACGGCGCCCTGCCCTCCTTCTGGAGGGTAAAAAGCAACCTGCCCTCACAGCCTGCGGGTGCCGTCTTCACCCGCGGGTCGCAGTGTCCCGCGGGTGGGGAAATGTGCGGTTGCCCTGTCACCACCGGAGAATAGACGCAGGGCGCATGCTCCCGGCATCTATTCTCCCTGTTGGCAGTGCTTGGGGGCTGCCCGGCACATCCGTAAGTGCCGGGCACACCCCCGAGAGTGACGAAAAGGGGACGTGTCTTATAGACAAGCCCCCTATTCAATGGCCACACACCCTTTTCGGCGCAAGCACGGAAGTGCCCTCTCTAGCTCCGGTGCCCTGCCTGCCGCCGGAGCTAGACTGAACCCTACTTGTGGTGCACTGTATAGTTAAAATAGAACTTATTATTGATCAATTAATATCACAATATTATAAGAAAACAGCAAAAATAGGTTAAAAATAGCAGAATTGTGTCACAAAGGAAAGAAATTGTGATGTAAAAAGATGCAGCGTATTTATGTCATAATAAAGTTGTTTGGGGTCAGGTTATTCTCATGTGTCGTTTGCATGTTCCACTCCCAGTAGGAATTATAATGAGATACCTGTGGGAGCTCCCTATATACATATATAGTCTCGGTGATACACCATATCCATGGGATTGTATCACATCATAATACATTTCTCATGGACTCATATACAAATGTAACCAGGTATCCAGTGATGCTTCAGCTCCTACTGTAATATTATTGTTCTTATCAAATATTCTCATTATCTACATGTGATATGATCGTCACTCAGGACTCCTGGCTCCAAAATATACAGCGATTAGATACCATTTTCCCTGTTTTCTTATGATAATGTGATATTAATTGCTCAATAATAAAAGTTATATTTTAACTATACAGAGCACCACACAGGACATTTCAGTTCTTCTCTTCCTCGTGTATTAATATATATATCGTGGTAGCGCCCCTCACCTGTAACCTGAAATGTAAAATATAGACTGTGAGGGTCTCTGTTCTGATTTTTGAGAATCAATAACATAATATCTTATGTGACTGGTACACAATTTTCTTTGGTTATCACTCTGCAGGTGCTGTTGTAACAGGACACCACAGTCTGCTCCTCCTGTACAATAATAACAGGACACCACAGGCTGCTCCTCCTGTACAATAATAACAGGACACCACAGGCTGCTCCCCCTGTATAATAATAATAATAATAACAGGACACAACAGGCTGCTACCCCTGTATAATAATAATAACAGGACACCACAGGCTGCTCCCCCTGTATAATAATAATAACAGGACACCACAGGCTGCTCCCCCTGTATAATAGTAATAACAGGACACCACAGGCTGCTCCTCCTGTACAATAATAGTAACAGGACACCACAGGCTGCTCCCCCTGTATAATAATAATAACAGGACACCACAGGCTGCTCCCCTTGTATAATAATAATAACAGGACACCACAGGCTGCTCCTCCTGTACAATAATAGTAACAGGACACCACAGGCTGCTCCCCTGTATAATAATAATAATAACAGGACAACACAGGCTGCTCCCCCTGTATAATATTAATAATAGGACACCACAGGCTGCTCCCCCTGTATAATAATAATAATAATAATAACAGGACACCACAGGCTGCTCCCCTGTATAATAATAATAATAATAACAGGACACCACAGGCTGCTCCCCCTGTACAATAATAATAATAGGACACCACAGGCTGCTCCCCCTGTATAATAATAATAGGACACCACAGGCTCCTCCCCCTGTATAATAATAATAGGTCACCACAGGCTCCTCCCCCTGTATAATAATAATAATAACAGGACACCACAGGCTGCTCCCCCTGTAAAATAATAATAACAGGACACCACAGGCTGCTCCCCCTGTACAATAATAGTAATAACAGGACACCACAGGCTGCTCCCACTGTATAATAATAACAACAGGACACCACAGGCTGCTCCCCCTGTATAATAATAGTAACAGGACACCACAGGCTGCTCCCCATGTACAATAATAGTAATAACAGGACACCACAGGCTGCTCCCCCTGTACAATAATAGTAATAACAGGACACTACAGGCTGCTCCCCCTGTATAATAATAAGAGGACACCACAGGCTGCTCCCCTGTATAATAATAATAATAACAGGACACCACAGGCTGCTCCCCCTGTATAATAATAGTAATAACAGAACACCACAGGCTGCTCCCCCTGTACAATAATAATAACAGGACACCACAGACTGCTCCCCCTGTATAATAATAACAGGACACTACAGGCTGCTCCCCCTGTACAATAATAAGAATAGGACACCACAGGCTGCTCCCCCTGTATAATAATATTAATAACAGGGCACCCTAGGCTGCTCCCCCTGTATAATAATAGTAATAACAGGGCACCACAGGCTGCTCCCCCTGTATAATAATAGTAATAACAGGGCACCATAGGCTGCTCCCCCTGTACAATAATAATAACAGGACACCACAGGCTGCTCCCCCTGTATAATAATAACAGGACACCACAGGCTGCTCCCCCTGTATAATAATAATAACAGGAAATCACAGGCTGCTCCCCCTGTATAATAATAACAGGACACCACAGGCTGCTCCCCCTGTATAATAATAACAGGACACCACAGGCTGCTCCCCCTGTATAATACTAATAATAACAGGACACCACAGGCTGCTCCCCCTGTATAATAATAATAGGTCACCACAGGCTCCTCCCCCTGTATAATAATAATAACAGGACACCACAGGCTGCTCCCCCTGTATAATAATAATAACAGGACACCACAGGCTGCTCCCCCTGTACAATAATAGTAATAACAGGACACCACAGGCTGCTCCCACTGTATAATAATAACAACAGGACACCACAGGCTGCTCCCCCTGTATAATAATAGTAACAGGACACCACAGGCTGCTCCCCATGTACAATAATAGTAATAACAGGACACTACAGGCTGCTCCCCCTGTATAATAATAAGAGGACACCACAGGCTGCTCCCCTGTATAATAATAATAATAACAGGACACCACAGGCTGCTCCCCCTGTATAATAATAGTAATAACAGGACACCACAGGCTGCTCCCCCTGTACAATAATAGTAATAACAGGACACCACAGACTGCTCCCCCTGTATAATAATAACAGGACACTACAGGCTGCTCCCCCTGTACAATAATAAGAATAGGACACCACAGGCTGCTCCCCTGTATAATAATAGTAATAACAGGACACCACAGGCTGCTCCCCCTGTATAATAATAGTAATAACAGGACACCACAAGCTGCTCCCCCTGTATAATAATAATAACAGGACACCACAGGCTGCTTCCCCTGTATAATAATAGTAACAGGACACCACAAGCTGCTCCCCCTGTATAATAATAGTAACAGGACACCACAAGCTGCTCCCTCTGTATAATAATAACAGGACACCACAGGCTGCTCCCCCTGTATAATAATAACAGGACACTACAGGCTGCTCCCCCTGTATAATAATAGTAATAACAGGACACTACAGGCTGCTCCCCCTGTATAATAATAGTAATAACAGGACACTACAGGCTGCTCCCCCTGTATAATAATAGTAATAACAGGACACTACAGGCTGCTCCACCTGTATAATAATAGTAATAACAGGACACTACAGGCTGCTCCACCTGTATAATAAATAATAATAGTATATGACATTACCGGGGACACAGCAGGATCACACGGCAGCCGGTCATGTGACGCTGATACCGTTACGGCTTCAGAAGAACGAGATGCGGGCACTAGAGCAGGCTATGTATATTTTATAGCTGCAGCAAGTGTCCCCGGTGTCCATAAGAGACGGAAGCGGCGGCCATTTTCCCGATGACCTCGCCCCAGTACAACGCTATGGAGTAGAGTCTAGATGCCCTTCGCGGAGAGGACCATGACGTCATCAGCTTTTATCCCCTTCAGTATTTGCGGTGGTGCAGTTCCATTCCCATAAAGTCGCTTTTTCTATCATTTCCACCCAAAGCAGGGACAGGAAGCAGCCATTGTATTTGCCAGGAGGTAATTATGTTATTATTCTATAGGCTGAGCAGACTCTTGGTGTCACCTTGCTGTACTGCCTTTCTATTGTACAGCTGGAGCAGATTCTGGTGCTGCATTGTCATTGTGCAGGAGGGTTACACTCAAGTGTCCTATTTGTATAATACAGGTGGTGCAGACCCCGTTGTTACTATAATACAGGTGGCGCAGACTCTGTTGTTACTGTAATACAGGTGGTGCAGACCCCGTTGTTACTATAATACAGGTGGTGCAGACTCTGTTGTTACTGTAATACAGGTGGTGCAGACCCCGTTGTTACTATAATACAGGTGGCGCAGACTCAGTTGTTACTATAATACAGGTGGCGCAGACTCCGTTGTTACTATGATACAGGTAGCGCAGACTCCGTTGTTACTATGATACAGGTGGCGCAGACCCAGTTGTTACTGTACTACAGGTGGCGCAGACTCAGTTGTTACTATAATACAGGTGGCGCAGACTCAGTTGTTACTATAATACAGGTGGCGCAGACTCAGTTGTTACTATAATACAGGTGGTGCAGACTCAGTTGTTACTATAATACAGGTGGTGCAGACTCAGTTGTTACTATAATACAGGTGGCGCAGACCCCGTTGTTACTATAATACAGGTGGCGGAGACCCAGTTGTTACTGTACTACAGGTGGCGCAGACCCTGTTGTTACTATAATACAGGTGGCGCAGACCCTGTTGTTACTATAATACAGGTGGCGCAGACTCCGTTGTTACTATAATACAGGTGGCGCAGACTCCGTTGTTACTATACTACAGGTGGCGCAGACTCAGTTGTTACTATAATACAGGTGGCGCAGACTCCGTTGTTACTATAATACAGGTGGTGCAGACTCAGTTGTTACTATAATACAGGTGGCGCAGACTCCGTTGTTACTATAATACAGGTGGCGCAGACTCCGTTGTTACTATAATACAGGTGGCGCAGACTCCGTTGTTACTATAATACAGGTGGCGCAGACTCCGTTGTTACTATAATACAGGTGGCGCAGACTCCGTTGTTACTATAATACAGGTGGCGCAGACTCCGTTGTTACTATAATACAGGTGGCGCAGACTCAGTTGTTACTATAATACAGGTGGCGCAGACTCCGTTGTTACTATAATACAGGTGGCGCAGACTCCGTTGTTACTATAATACAGGTGGTGCAGACTCAGTTGTTACTATAATACAGGTGGCGCTGTCTCCATTGTTACTATAATACAGGTGGCGCAGACTCAGTTGTTACTATAATACAGGTGGCGCAGACTCAGTTGTTACTATAATACAGGTGGCGCAGACCCTGTTGTTACTATAATACAGGTGGCGCAGACTCCGTTGTTACTATAATACAGGTGGCGCAGACTCCGTTGTTACTATAATACAGGTGGCGCAGACTCCGTTGTTACTATAATACAGGTGGCGCAGACTCCGTTGTTACTATAATACAGGTGGTGCAGACTCAGTTGTTACTATAATACAGGTGGTGCAGACTCAGTTGTTACTATAATACAGGTGGCGCAAACTCCGTTGTTACTATAATACAGGTGGTGCAGACTCAGTTGTTACTATAATACAGGTGGCGCTGTCTCCATTGTTACTATAATACAGGTGGCGCAGACTCAGTTGTTACTATAATACAGGTGGCGCAGACTCAGTTGTTACTATAATACAGGTGGCGCAGACCCTGTTGTTACTATAATACAGGTGGCGCAGACTCAGTTGTTACTATAATACAGGTGGCGCAGACTCCGTTGTTACTATGATACAGGTGGCGCAGACTCCGTTGTTACTATGATACAGGTGGCGGAGACTCCGTTGTTACTATAATACAGGTGGCGCAGTCTCCGTTGTTACTATAATACAGGTGGCGCAGACTCAGTTGTTACTATAATACAGGTGGCGCAGACTCCGTTGTTACTATGATACAGGTGGCGCAGACTCCGTTGTTACTATGATACAGGTGGCGGAGACTCCGTTGTTACTATAATACAGGTGGCGCAGTCTCCGTTGTTACTATAATACAGGTGGCGCAGATCCCATTGTTACTATAATACAGGTGGCGCAGACTCCGTTGTTACTATGATACAGGTGGCGCAGACTCCGTTGTTACTATGATACAGGTGGCGGAGACTCCGTTGTTACTATAATACAGGTGGCGCAGACTCAGTTGTTACTATAATACAGGTGGCGCAGACTCCGTTGTTACTATGATACAGGTGGCGCAGACTCCGTTGTTACTATGATACAGGTGGCGGAGACTCCGTTGTTACTATGATACAGGTGGCGCAGTCTCCGTTGTTACTATAATACAGGTGGCGCAGATCCCATTGTTACTATAATACAGGTGGTGCAGACTCCGTTGTTACTATGATACAGGTGGCGCAGACTCCGTTGTTACTATGATACAGGTGGCGGAGACTCCGTTGTTACTATAATACAGGTGGCGCAGTCTCCGTTGTTACTATAATACAGGTGGTGCAGACCCCATTGTTACTATAATACAGGTGGCGCAGACTCAGTTGTTACTATAATACAGGTGGCGCAGACTCCGTTGTTACTATGATACAGGTGGCGCAGACTCCGTTGTTACTATAATACAGGTGGCGGAGACTCCGTTGTTACTATAATACAGGTGGCGCAGTCTCCGTTGTTACTATAATACAGGTGGCGCAGATCCCATTGTTACTATAATACAGGTGGCGCAGACTCCGTTGTTACTATGATACAGGTGGCGCAGACTCCGTTGTTACTATGATACAGGTGGCGGAGACTCCGTTGTTACTATAATACAGGTGGCGCAGACTCAGTTGTTACTATAATACAGGTGGCGCAGACTCCGTTGTTACTATGATACAGGTGGCGCAGACTCCGTTGTTACTATAATACAGGTGGCGGAGACTCCGTTGTTACTATAATACAGGTGGCGCAGTCTCCGTTGTTACTATAATACAGGTGGCGCAGATCCCATTGTTACTATAATACAGGTGGCGCAGACTCCGTTGTTACTATAATACAGGTGGCGGAGACTCCGTTGTTACTATAATACAGGTGGCGCAGTCTCCGTTGTTACTATAATACAGGTGGTGCAGACCCCATTGTTACTATAATACAGGTGGCGCAGACTCAGATGTTACTATAATACGGGTGGTGCAGACTCAGTTGTTACTATAATACAGGTGGCGCAGACTACGTTGTCACTATAATACAGGTGGCGCAGACTCAGTTGTTACTATAATACAGGTGGTGCAGACTCAGTTGTTACTATAATACAGGTGGCGCAGACTTTGTTGTCACTATATTACAGGTGGCGCAGACCCCGTTGTTACTATAATACAGGTGGCGCAGACTCAGTTGTTACTATAATACAGGTGGCGCAGACTCAGTTGTTACTATAATACAGGTGGCGCAGACTTTGTTGTCACTATATTACAGGTGGCGCAGACCCCGTTGTTACTATAATACAGGTGGCGCAGACTCAGTTGTTACTATAATACAGGTGGCGCAGAGCCATTGTTACTGTAATACAGGTGGCGCAGACTCAGTTGTTACTATAATACAGGTGGCGCAGACTCAGTTGTTACTATAATACAGGTGGCGCAGACCCTGTTGTTACTATAATACAGGTGGCGCAGACTCCGTTGTTACTATAATACAGGTGGCGCAGACTCCGTTGTTACTATAATACAGGTGGCGCAGACTCCGTTGTTACTATAATACAGGTGGCGCAGACTCCGTTGTTACTATAATACAGGTGGCGCAGACTCAGTTGTTACTATAATACAGGTGGCGCAGACTCAGTTGTTACTATAATACAGGTGGCGCAAACTCCGTTGTTACTATAATACAGGTGGTGCAGACTCAGTTGTTACTATAATACAGGTGGCGCTGTCTCCATTGTTACTATAATACAGGTGGCGCAGACTCAGTTGTTACTATAATACAGGTGGCGCAGACTCAGTTGTTACTATAATACAGGTGGTGCAGACTCCGTTGTTACTATGATACAGGTGGCGGAGACTCCGTTGTTACTATAATACAGGTGGCGCAGACTCCGTTGTTACTATGATACAGGTGGCGCAGACTCCGTTGTTACTATAATACAGGTGGCGGAGACTCCGTTGTTACTATAATACAGGTGGCGCAGTCTCCGTTGTTACTATAATACAGGTGGCGCAGATCCCATTGTTACTATAATACAGGTGGCGCAGACTCCGTTGTTACTATGATACAGGTGGCGCAGACTCCGTTGTTACTATAATACAGGTGGCGGAGACTCCGTTGTTACTATAATACAGGTGGCGCAGTCTCCGTTGTTACTATAATACAGGTGGCGCAGTCTCCGTTGTTACTATAATACAGGTGGTGCAGACCCCATTGTTACTATAATACAGGTGGCGCAGACTCAGTTGTTACTATAATACAGGTGGTGCAGACTCCGTTGTTACTATGATACAGGTGGCGCAGACTCCGTTGTTACTATGATACAGGTGGCGGAGACTCCGTTGTTACTATAATACAGGTGGCGCAGTCTCCGTTGTTACTATAATACAGGTGGCGCAGATCCCATTGTTACTATAATACAGGTGGCGCAGACTCCGTTGTTACTATGATACAGGTGGCGCAGACTCCGTTGTTACTATAATACAGGTGGCGGAGACTCCGTTGTTACTATAATACAGGTGGCGCAGACTCAGTTGTTACTATAATACAGGTGGCGCAGACTCCGTTGTTACTATGATACAGGTGGCGGAGACTCCGTTGTTACTATAATACAGGTGGCGCAGTCTCCGTTGTTACTATAATACAGGTGGCGCAGATCCCATTGTTACTATAATACAGGTGGCGCAGACTCCGTTGTTACTATGATACAGGTGGCGCAGACTCCGTTGTTACTATAATACAGGTGGCGCAGTCTCCGTTGTTACTATAATACAGGTGGCGCAGACTCAGATGTTACTATAATACGGGTGGTGCAGACTCAGTTGTTACTATATTACAGGTGGCGCAGACTTTGTTGTCACTATATTACAGGTGGCGCAGACCCCGTTGTTACTATAATACAGGTGGCGCAGACTCAGTTGTTACTATAATACAGGTGGCGCAGACTCAGTTGTTACTATAATACAGGTGGCGCAGACTCTGTTGTTACTATAATACAGGTGGCGCAGACTCCGTTGTTACTATAATACAGGTGGTGCAGACTCAGTTGTTACTATAATACAGGTGGTGCAGAGCCATTGTTACTGTAATACAGGTGGCGCAGACCCCGTTGTTACTATAATACAGGTGGTGCAGACTCCGTTGTTACTATGATACAGGTGGCGCAGACTCCGTTGTTACTATAATACAGGTGGCGGAGACTCCGTTGTTACTATAATACAGGTGGCGCAGTCTCCGTTGTTACTATAATACAGGTGGCGCAGATCCCATTGTTACTATAATACAGGTGGCGCAGACTCCGTTGTTACTATGATACAGGTGGCGCAGACTCCGTTGTTACTATAATACAGGTGGCGGAGACTCCGTTGTTACTATAATACAGGTGGCGCAGACTCAGTTGTTACTATAATACAGGTGGCGGAGACTCCGTTGTTACTATAATACAGGTGGCGCAGACTCAGTTGTTACTATAATACAGGTGGCGCAGAGCCATTGTTACTGTAATACAGGTGGCGCAGACCCCGTTGTTACTATAATACAATCGCGCAGACTCAGTTGTTACTAAAATACAGGTGGCGCAGTCTCCATTGTTACTATATTACAGGTGGCGCAGATCCCGTTGTTACTGTAATACAGGTAGCGCAGAGCCGTTGTTACTATACACTTCTATGCATCTTATCCAATGATCGTAACGATCAATCGTACACCATGTGACCACATCGTATGAAGAATTTCCAGGGAAGAATTACAAGGGCAATCGTACAACACATCTTACCAACTTTGAATCGCACCGTGTGTGGGCTGCATTAGGGAACCATCAAATGTTTGAAACGTTCAATGTGAAGGTAACTAAACATCGCATCAATAGAATTCAATGGTAAAACTATTTATATGATATGTACATACACAATAATAACTGCAGCTTGGTAGGCAGGGGGTGGGATTGGGGTCTGGAGTAACAACATAATACTGTGTACTCTCTAATGTGCGGATTCAGTCTTTGTATATAAATGAAGGGACATAAATAAGGGAACAAGAAACCAGTGACTTACAGTACAATACAATGCAG
Organism: Taudactylus pleione; assembly: GCA_031769625.1. NCBI lineage: Eukaryota > Metazoa > Chordata > Amphibia > Anura > Myobatrachidae > Taudactylus > Taudactylus pleione. The sequence goes on from JAUIMM010000982.1 coordinate 219,054, forward strand.
GACAAGGGTTATACACATTGCTGCATTAGTGATCAGAGTACTCAGATACACAACAAGGAATGTTATGTGCTCTAGTGGGGAGTGAGAGGTAGATGTAAGTATAAGTAAGGAGAAGCACAAGAGGGAAGAGGGCCCTGCTCGTCAGAGCTTACATTCTAATGGCTGTAGGATACACTACATACCCAGGATGAACCCATGAAGATTCCCTGATGCTGGCAGCAGACAAGGAGCCAGGGGAGACATAGGCCCTCATTCAGAGCCGGACGCAAGTGGCCGTTCGTACGTTCGGCGTACGTACCGAAATATGTTAATTTAAGCGCTCGCACGTAATTTCGAACGCAGCTAAACTTCCTCTCCAAAGTCTACCGACCCCTCCTCTAGCTAACGAGCGTGCCAAATAGCGAGCGTACATCCCCATTGTGGCTTGCAGGGAACGCTCGCACAAGTACAAACCGGAAGTGGGCCTGTCAGATTCCGATTACCTGCTCGTTTATTCTGCCTACCTCCCTCAATCGTATCATGCCAATCAATATATCAATTAGCTTAATTGCTCGTCAATTTTTTTTTTTTTTTGACATGCAATAAACTTTACTCTTGTCCGTGTTTGTGTTTACCCGCAGAATACGTACGGTTTAAACATTCACTTTTATTTGTCAAAATACATGTTTGAGCCAATTATCCATTTGTTTTCTGTGTTTTTACCCACGCATATTTTACTGGGTTCATTTCTTTATTTAAATTAGCTTACGCATGTCACTGCATCAAGCCTATCATAACTCGCAATAGATTTGTGTCCCTGTCGAACACATGACTCATACACTAACCAATAGAATTGGTCCTGTTAATTACCCAAATACATTAGCCAATCAAAATTATTTTCTGGTCTTTATTAAAATTGTTTTATGAAAAATACACCACTGCCATCATGAGAGCCTCGGCATTCACCAGGCGCGAGCTGATGGTCTTAACCGAGGTGATGGACAGGCGGATCACCAGCCAGCCTCCCCCCATCACCAATAGGGAAAAGTGTTCCGCATATGCGGAGGTACGTGGCCGCCTGCGTTCCTTTGGCTCACGCCAGATCGGCCAGCTGGAGCGCAGGTGGTCCGACCTGCAACGGCGGACACCCCGCTTGCTGGCATGCTTTCGCATGCAGATAGCGGAAAGTAAGTTTATTTGACTTTGGTTTTCATGTTTATCTTTGTGGCCCTAACTGCATGTGCATGTTTTCATGTATGGCCTATTTATTATTTGTACTCATATCTGCATGTGCATGTTTTCATGTATGGCCTATTTATTATTTGTACTCATATCTGCATGTGCATGTTTTCATGTATGGCCTATTTATTATTTGTACTCATATCTGCATGTGCATGTTTTCATGTATGGCCTATTTATTATTTGTACTCATATCTGCATGTGCATGTTTTCATGTATGGCCTATTTATTATTTGTACTCATATCTGCATGTGCATGTTTTCATGTATGGCCTATTTATTATTTGTACTCATATCTGCATGTGCATGTTTTCATGTATGGGCTGTTTATTCTTTGTACTCATATCTGCATGTGCATGTTTTCATTTTTTGGGGTTCAACAATTAGCGTTTAAGAAGGTGATGTTCTAAACTAACCTCAATTTTTTTCCCATCATTTAGGGGCAGAGCGAAGACTACGGCGTAATCGCCGTCAAAGACGGCGCTCTCGGCCCCTCTCCCTAACCCCCAGCCAAACATCCTCACCCCAAAATACCCTAAATTCCCCCTCCTCCCCAGCCTGCCCACACCCTGTCGTACATCCCTTTGTGCTACTTCCCCTCCATCCCAATTCCCCCTCCCCTCCAACCACCCCTCGGCGAAATCCGTCATCACCCCTCCCACCTCGTTGGGGAATGTGGCCACCTCCGAGGAGGACGAGGGAGTTGGTTCTGGGCCAGCCGTCATTTTGAACGGTATGTTTCCCTTTTATCCTTTTTTGTAGTTTAAAATGTTTTGATCTAATCCTGTGTCTGTGCCTTTTCCTTTATTTGGTTTCTCAAAAGTTTGGGTATATCTCTGTTTGTCTTTACCTTTTACTGCTGATTTCCCCATACACATATCCCACATGGCAAAACTTTTTTTGTTTTTTTGGGTGTCCATTTTTGTGTCCTTTGGTTTTTTGGGTTAAATGTGCTTTTGGTCACACTATTGTCATTTTTGTATCGCTCTGTTTTGCTTGTTTTTTCTGGATGTATTAAGCCCCACACTTTTCTAACCCACAGAGGACCAGAGGCGTTTGGCGGACCAAGCCGGGTGCATCCAAGTGATGCGGGCCCACGTGATCGGCATGCTGGTGGTCCTTGACCGTATGGCTGGGATCCTGCGTCCCTAATTTTTTTTTTTAAACCCTAATTATTTTTACTAATAAAAAAGTTAAAGTTAGAGTTCAGTCTCATTCCTTGTCTCCAAATCTTAGATTGTTTACACTGACATAAGTAGACTCTTGCAGCAAGTATTTGCAACTAATGTCACTAAGATTGTGTGTTGTAGATTTTTAGAAAACAGGCACATGACACAGCTAACAGTAACAATTGGCTTAGGGGTTTTTTTTGTGTTACATTTTTTAAATTAGTACATTTTACATGTTCCAATTTTGGGGGCAACCTGCTTAGCCCGAGATTCCAAAGCATACTGATTCTACATACCTTTTGGTGTTGGTTTTGACCCAGAAAGCATATTTAAATTTAGAGCAAATTGCAACATTACAGGATTAACCCTTAAGCAATTTTAACGTGGGTGAACCTGGTTACACTTGCTTGTAATGTTCAAGAAAATTTGCAAAATTACACTCTCAAAAATTTATTCAACACATAACAAAAAAAGCAAAGTGTTGGCGCACAAACAATACACACAGTGATAACAAAATGTACAACCCATCAAACACCATATGAAAAAAGTACAGAAAAATCAAGAACTGGTTGACGAATGAGCATGCCAACATGATTCCACAAATGTTGCGTTGCAATATTGGGTCCAGAATATATATCCAATGTGTCCCCATGAAGGTTTGTTTTGTATAGCAGGAAGTAGTCATCATTTCAGTCCCAAAGATTATGAAATCAAACAGAAGATGGGAAATAATAAACAAATTAATTAGATGGTCTTCCAAAATCCTTACCACATTGTGTCAAAGAACTTCTTTTGTGCCAATAATTACCTAAAATATCTGGCCACCACATCATCGCGTATGGCCCCCCACATACTGACCTCCGACCAACCTCGGGGGGTCATCCTCAGGCAAGGCATCCTCTGGCTGCATTGGGACACCACTCCTTATGGCGATGTTGTGAAATATCCCACACAGGACCACAATTTTCGAAACCATATCCGGCAAATACATGAGCTCGACACCAGAGCGGTGGAGGCATCTGAATCGGCCTTTTAAAAGGCCGATACAGCGCTCCACCACTTGCCTGGTGGCTGTAAGTGCGGAATTAAAATTACTTTGTGGCCCTGGTGTGGGAGCCAAATAAGGAGTGAGCAGCCAGGGCGTGCAAGGGTAGCCACTGTCTCCTGTGAAAAAGAAGTGACAACATCAGGATCACTGTGTATCAAGCTTAACATTGTTATGTACTAAAGGTCTCCACTTACCCAGAAGCCACGCATCACCAGCTTGTAGGTTGTTTAATTTTTGCCATATCCCTGATTGCCGGATGACGAATGAGTCATGTGCACTTCCGGGTAATTTTGCATTCAGGGACAGGATCTGGAGGGAGGCATCACATACCACCATTACATTCAGGGAGTGATAGTGTTTGCGGTTGCGAAAAATGGCCTCCAGCCGTGCTGGAGGCTGAAGTGGTATGTGAGTACCATCCACAACCCCTATGATGTGTGGGAAGCCAGCTATTTGGTAAAAATTGGCCTTGGCCACACTAAGGGCACCCATATCCAAAGGCATTTGAATAAAATGATGGAGGTGCTTGAAAAGGGCCTCCATCACTGCCCTCAGGATCCTGGAAAAGGAGGTTTGGGAGATTCCCGCAACTATTCCCACCGTTGTTTGAAACGATCCTGAGGCACAGAAATGTAACACCGCCATAAATTGCGTAAGTGGTGGTATTGCTGTAAGACTGTCAATTTGCCGCTCAAGATCACTCTCTATTAATGAGAGAGTGTCTATGATGATTTGGGGCGGAAGACGGTAGCGTCTTAACACCTCATCATCGGGCATTCCAAAAAGGGTGACACGTGTTCGATATATGTGGGGCCTTGCACGCCTACGATGCCTACGCCTGGGATGAGATTGAGGTTGGTCGGCTTCCGGGAGCATGGCCACAACAATCCGACCAAGATCAACCTGAAATGGCAAGAATTGAATGTCTGGTTTTTTTTACCGTAAAATTTGAAAAATCACTTATCTTTACGATACAATCCAATGATGCTTACATGCCGGGGTATTGTCATGATTTTCCAAGCCTAAAATGAAAAACAAACAAACAATGGAAAAATTTAGGGTGGCCATTTATGAATCTAAATTGGGTACAATCCAAAACATAAAAGGGGATAAACACACAGTTCGCCGAAAAGCAAAACGACAGTGCGCAGACTACCACAATTTGGGCCCCAAATTCTTAGTAAATTTCTAAGGGTAAATCACAAACAATTTAACTACAGAAAATAACCAGCCAAAAATGCGCTAATTAGTTCGCAATTACAATACAGAAAATAACCAGATAAAAATGCGCTAATTAGTTCGCAATTACAATATAGAAAATAACCAGATAAAAATGCGCTAATTAGTTCGCAATTACAATACAGAAAATAACCAGATAAAAATGTGCTAATTAGTTCGCAATTACAATACAGAAAATAACCAGATAAAAATGCGCTAATTAGTTCGCAATTACAATACAGAAAATAACCAGATAAAAATGCGCTAATTAGTTCGCAAGTACAATACAGAAAATAAACAGATAAAAATGCGCTAATTAGTTCATAGATTTAGGAATCACAAAACCAAAGGTTAAAACTGTAAGGTCAAACAAAGTTGAGTTAAACAAAACATGAACATTTAATAAACAAGTGAAAAAAAAAACTTACAAATAGAGGATATATGAGTCACCGGATAAAAAGGTCATTGGGGCAGAGCCAAAAGAAACCTACCAAAGGAGAATTGTTAAAAAATGAGCGACCAAAATTTATCAAAAAGAAGGATACACAAAGTGAACAAAAGGAAGACGGCCAAAAACTTACCAAAAAATTACACGACAAATACAACAACCACACCAAAAAAAGCGAACGGAAAGAAAAACTCAAAAAAAAGACACCGAAAAAAACGCCAAACAACGCCAAATATAATTCCCGCCAACAATCCACTCCGACCGATGTAACCTCCAACAACCAACACCCGCCACCTCGACTCGAGACGCCCAAAGCCATAAATACTGTTTATTTTCCCGCACAAATTAAGGAGGGATCATAGGAACGCACAATCAATGATGCGGACGAAAAAATAAGGACGCATGTATAAATACGTCACGACCCAAAAAAAACGTTCTGGTGTATTTCTTGTTTGGAGGTAAGAAATGGCTACAGATCAAGGAAACAATGGCCAAGAGTCGGCCGGTAAGTTTTTCAGGCATTTACAAGCAAGGATTATTTAGAAACATAATATAGTGAACGTTTGCAAGTTTAAATTTCTCAACATTTAAACAAATAGGTGAGGAGGATGACATGGAAGAGGCTGCTGGGCCCAGTATTCCGGGCAAAGCAGGGAAAAAGAAAAGGCAGCCACAATTCACAAGAAAGGAGATGGAGGTTTTGGTTCAGAAGTGTGTGGACATCCTGCCACAGGCAGACAGGAATATGGGTGCAAGCCAGAAGTGGAGAATGTGGGAGGAGATAGCCAGTGCTGTCAATAGGGTGGGTGATTATGTCCGTCTAGCCCGGGATGTCAAACGGCGGTAAGTAAAAACTTGACCCCCCTGAAACCAAAAAACAAAACAGGAATAATGGTTACTTTTTCACCCACAGATGGCAAGACTTTAAATATCGCCTGAAACAAAAAATGGCGGACAGGGCTAGGCATGCAAGGGGGACAGGTGGGGGTCCCACCCCTGTGTCATTGGAGTTGAATGATTTGGAAGAGCTGGCACAGGGGTGTGTGCAGGCTGTGGAGGTGTTTGGCGTGTCCAACATGGATACGGACATGCCAGACTTTGCGGCTCCTCATGTTGTCCCAGGTAAATATTGTGATGTAACCAACTCTGAAATGTTATTGTGCCAATATGTAGTTTCTAATGTGACTCTTTTCTCTTTTTTCTCACAGAGACACAGGCGGATGAGTCTGCTCCAGAGGGGAGCCTTGGCCGCAGAATTTCTGCTGGCTTTGCAGGGGAGGAACCAGTACATCCGGCTGAGGAACCTGCAGAAGCCAGTCCAGGGCAATCCCCCTCGCAGGCAGTGGCACTCCTCACAGAACTCAATTTTAAATCGGATTTCCATACGGAGATTCTGCAGAGGATGGACGCCAGTCTGCTACGGGTGGCTGAGGCCCTGGAGCAAAATGCTGCGGCCAACGTGACCATTGGTCAGGCCCTGGCGGAAAATACCAGGGCCAAAATCCGCATCGCCAATGCCCTGGAGCAGCTCGTTCGCCAGCACATGGTGGAGCCGACCTCCCTTCCTGCCGGAACATCAGGATCCTCCACCTCTGGCACAACATCAGCCAATCCTCCAAATGTGCCTAGCCCTGTGCCTAGTCCAGAGGCCACAACATCTGCCTCTGGACAGGCCAGCCCGATGACATCCCGGACCAGGTCTGGCGCCCACCTGCCCCCAGCCAAACGGGGGAAAAAACGTTGACAGCACTGGCTACTTTTCCCACACTCCTTCTGTGCTTGCCCCATATTCCTTTTTGGCCAAAACTTCCCTCTCCTTTCTTGTGAATTGTTTTTAATTTTTTGTTTTAAGTTTCCATACCTTTTATGTTTTGCCAAATTAAAATTTTTTTGGGAATAACACTGCCCAAAAAGTTTGGGCCAAAAATGGTCCGGAATATGTTTTTGGTTTCAAATAAATTTTTTAGAAATGTTCGACATTGTATTCTGACATTATTTTATAAATGGTTTAGAGTTAATCCTGGCCCACAAGGCAAAAACGACCTCCTAAAAAAAAGGGCTCTTTAAGGAACACTTTAAAAATTACATAAGGATGCAAATTCTCCTGACCAAAGCAAAATGGTAAAATACACACAAACATGATGACATTATTGTTACAATAGCACAAAAACAAAATTCAAAACAAAAAAAACATACCTACAAATGTACGCTAATTGATTGTGTAATCCAGAAATTAGCTATGATTTCCACCTGCGTACGGTTTTGTGCTAACCAAAAAAACTCGTTTCAAAACACATTACAAGCTGGGTTTCAATTCAAAATTGATTGTTTTTCTGACAAGCCGTGATTAATCGATGAAACATCGTGGAGGCCCGGGACGGAGGACAAGGCCATCGCCAATGTGGTCGAGTAATCCAGACCCCAAGCTGTGCGAGCAGTTTGAACGGAAAGAGGATCATCCAGTGACGTATGACTTGGTACGAACACATTTGACGTTCGCATCAGATAATGTATGTACGCCCCAAAAACGCCTCGCCACGCCTGCGTTTTTCCATCTCCACCCCCGTCACCGCCCAAAAACGGCCTGTTCTGTCAATCACATTTGACATGTCACTTCCTGTTCGCAATTTGACGAACGAGACAAAAAAAGCTCGCAATATGCCGTACGCACATGTGCAGTGTTACACCGACGCATGCGCGGTTTCTCAACATCGGAACGCAACGAGCGTACTGCTGTTAACGAGCGGCTCTGAATCAGGCCCATAGCTATTAGCAATGAAAAAAAACAAGCCACCATTGGAACACCATTGAATGATTACCACCCGATGGTGACAAACAATCGAAGGCCGCCATCGATTGATAAAAACCACTACCATAAAAACAAACATTGATGGTGAGTAAACATCAGTTGTCAGTGTCCATCCCTAGTGTGACAGAAAGGGAGAAATTACAGCCTCCTCGTATGAAGCTGCTCAGGGCAGAGAGGAGCCTGGGAGTCCTGCACAGAGCCAGCTCTGCTCCTTGGCACAATCTGCATACACGGTGGGGATACATGCACCCTCACCACTACCGTGCCTTCTCTATCACTGCACATTGTGACCAGATCTGAGGGCAGGGTTACCACCCTTTCATTTTATGGGTTCCTAATCAGGGGACATGGCCCAAAGCACAGTGTTTGTTTCTATTTGTTATTTACATCCATAGCTCCGGGGAAAGATCGCTGTAATAGAGGCTTAGCCAGTGAGAGCATACGCTACGGCACTGTTTGAAATAAAGTTTAGTTAATGAACGATTTTAGTAAACGATTTTCTACCTTGAAAGAATGAACTAAAATCGTTTACCAAAGTTGTTAATTTACTATGTTCATTTAAATGTAATGAACGATTTTTATGAACTACAAACGATTTTTGCATATTAACTTAATGAAAATCGTTGAGTTGACAAGTCTGACTGAACTACAAACGTGAACGTGCATGAACGATAATCGTTCAAAAAATCGTTGTGTGTGTATGTGCCTCTACAGTTGACAATAACCTTGAGGATAGAGGAATAAAGTATCAATTTGTGTATGTAACAGAGGCCCTGATTCAGGGCCGTCCCTCTGAACTTCAGAGCGGCCTCCTGGCCGCTCACATAGCTGTGGGTGACCACCCACAGCTATAGCGAGCGGCCAAAAAGATGGTCGCGATGGTCAAGACCATCGCGACCATCGGGCTTGCGACGAGACCCCTGCAGTAGGGTCGCGCTGCCGCAAGCCCAGGAGTGCTTTTGGCTCTATCATGGGAACGCCTCCGTCTGGTCAGCAACGCCCCCGGCATGCCCACCAAAGGGGGCGTGCTGTCACTCACCATCGACAGCACGCCCCCTTTGTAGCGAGACCCATAGCGACGGAGTGCCCGTCGCTATCCGGGTCTTGCGCATGCGCACTGGGCCAACATCGACCCACTTGCAAGCGCTCGCGAGCGGGTCTGAATCAGGCCCAGAGTAATCTTCGCTGAGCAATCAATATTCTTCCCCACAAAAACTGATGGCATACTAATATAGAGACCATAATATCTCCCTGAATCACAATTAGTGACTGGGAAAAGGTGTCAGTTATTACTATTGCAGAATAACATCAGTACTATGGGCCTGATTCAGAGCCGCTCGTAAGCGGCCTCTCGTTCGCTCAGAGCGATGTTTGCCCAACTGCGCATGCGTACGGATCGTAATACGCATGCGCGAACCAGTCAGTGCGGTCGAAATTCATGTGCTCGCAATATAGCGAATGCCTGATAATTTGAGTGACAGAATGAGGCGTATGTGGGTGGTAACGGGGGAAGGTGCTTGAAAACGGGGAGTGGAGATCCGAACGCAGGCATGCTTAAAGGTCAAAACGGGCGTTTTATGGGTGTGCATAATTAAAACAGCAGCGTCATTGACCACGTCACTGGGTTATTTTATAGCCAGAACTGCTCGCAAAATTGTGGTAGCAAAAACCAACCACAAGAATAGCGAGCAGCTCATACCCTGGTCGATGTACTCGATTAATCTAATAAATAGCGGACATGACGTAGGATGCGAGCGGCCAGGGGGCGTAGTTTCCCAAAAAACGACCGCAAGTTTTGTTCGCTCGTTCAGACCTAGAGGCGTGAACAGACGGCAAAGAGCGAACGGGTCATTTGAATAGCCACCCCTATTTTCTGGACGAGCGAGCGCTAATTGCATCCAGCTCTGAATCAGGCCCTATATTAGTAAAGTGATATAGATAAGAGACTGCTTACAAACATACTATGACACATTGATATAGAGATCGAGAACGCCATACAAATAAGGAGATACAGCCGATAAATACTATTTAATAATCTCACTCTGTCACCATCTATAGCAGAACAATAGCAATACTGTATAAATTGAGAAATACAGATGGAAACCATTATTACATAACTAATTTCTGCTATTATACTAAACAACAAAATATTTACACAAAATTTATGATATTTCCTCTCTAAATTATAAAGAGGATTCAATTATATGATCGTCAATTCTCAAACACTGGTGAAATAAATCCTACTGAATATGGATTAATTGATATCCTACTGCAATTTAAACACTGAAGCTGCATACACACACAACGATTTTTTGAACGATTATTGTTAAACGATATCATTTAACGATAATCGTTTGAAAAAATCGTTCACTTTCTGAGTCAAACAATGAACGATAATCGTTCATGCGCATTCACGTTTGGAGTTCAGTCAGACTTGTCAACTCAACGATTTTCATTAAGGGAATAGGCAAAAATCGTTTGTAGTTCAAAAAAATCGTTCATTACACTTTAAAAAATCTGACAGATAATCGTTCATAAAATCGTTCATAAAATCGTTGGTAACAAAATCGTTGTGTGTGAATGCAGCTTAACCCATACATTTGATATTTTTGAAGTGCTGTTAATAGATTATTATTAGTCCGACGGCAGCAAGGACATTCTATTAATCTATATTACCTTTTTCTTATATTCTATAAACACATCTTTATACTACCTAATCATCTTTAATTTTAAAATATTTCGCCCTAAAATTATCTTAGTTGGACAATTATATTTAAATAATAATAAATAAAGATTTAACATTTTAGATATATTTTTCCAGAAAACTCTTGAAGGAATTTAAATACAGAATTAAATAGTGCATTTGACATTTAAATCTTGCCTTGTTTTCTTAGTTGCTTTAAATATTGTTTTCAAGATTGTCGAATAGCAGCCCCATAGATACATTACTTGATATATGTAATAATATACCATGGGGAATTATTAGAACCTTCTAACAAACACAGTAAACTCTGGTTTTGTAGTTATTAGCATTATCGGTGCGGGACCATCTTTTGTTTGAATATCAGGCCAACCATGGTTACCAAGTCACTAATAGAGGTGGGCACCTGGGAGTGTCGGTGTAACCCCCTATACACGGATCAGGTCCGCTTCCTCAGGCAAATTGCATCAAGTATGTGTCTTGGAGGTCCAGGACTCTTGGCCATGAGAGGACCATTGGTGTGACCTCCAGCAATGCCGTGTGGTGGTCACTGAGCAGCCCTATGAAGCTGCGTCAGAGGAACTTCTAAGAAACAGTGACCAAGACTCTATGGCTCTGGGAATGAGGGGACTTAGTGGTCACTCTTTGTTTTTTTATGGGCAATGTGATAGAATACTGGACAGCATTACTAATTCACAGCACAAGGGGTCATTAATTAAATTACTGAACAAGGCTATGTCTGTGTGGATTTTTTATGTTCTCCCTGTGATTGCATTGGTTTCTACCATGTGCTCTGGTTTCCTCCCACTCTCCAAAGACATACTGGTAGGTTAGTTGGCTTCAGTGTGTGCACGTGTGTCTGTATGGGCTGTCCATGTGGTAGGAAATGTAGATTGTAAGCTCCACTGGGGCAGGAACAGATGTGACTAAATATTCCCTGTAAAGCGCTGTGTAATATGTGCGCACTACATACATAACTGGTAAGAAATTGCTTCTAATCATTATATTTATTTCTAGATTTCTGTGCAGTGAGGAGTCAGATCCTTGTTACTAGACGTCACGTGAGGGTGAGACGTGTCCTGTATACATCACTGATCACTGAGGATGGACAAGGACAGGAGTCACATGACTGAGAGGATACTAAATCTCACCCTGGAGATCATCTACCTGCTGACTGGGGAGGTGAGAGGGAATCTGGGAGTGTCACAGTGACATCACTTATATCTATAGTAATAATACAGGGACATGACTGGGGAGGTGAGAGGATCTGGGAGTGTCACAGTGACATCACTTATATCTATATCTATAGTAATAATACAGGGACATGACTGGGGAGGTGATGGGATCTGGGAGTGTATGTAGTGATAGTGTATTTTCTAATACACAGGGTTACATAGTAGTGAAGAAGACATCTGGTGAGTATGAGAAACCCAGCAGCCATCCCTGTGTGTCAGGAGGACTGAGCAGGACCCAGAGCCCCATCACAGTGCCTCCACCTCACTCACTGATACATGAGAGACACAATGACCAGAAGATCCTGGAACTCACCAACAAGATCATTCAGCTGCTGACTGGAGAGGTGACTGCTGGGAATGGGACATTATACAGTAACACCAGGGGATGTGTCTGGGTGATGACTGTAGAGGTGACTGCTGGGAATGGGACATTATACTGTAACACCAGGAGATGTGTCTGGGTGATGACTGTATCATTGTGTGTGTGTCAGGTTCATATAAGGTGTCAGGATGTCACTGCCCATGTCTCCATGCAGGAGGGGGAGTATATAGAGGAACACAGGGGTCTGTACAAGGACGTGATGATGGAGAACCACCGGCCTCTCACATCACTGGGTAAGAGGAGACTGTCATTTATTGTACAGGGGAGAGCAGGTATGGGGGCCCCCTATATACACAAATCACCTGAAAATCACATATACAATGTACTCAGTCACTGTGTGTCTCCTACAGATGGACCCAGTAACAGAAATACCCCCAGTAAGATGTCCCCGTCCTCTTTATTCCCAGGAATATACAGAGGAGAATCACAGGACCCCACAGGTAAATGGTATTTAGGGTCTCCCAAATATGCCTAAGTGACTGTTCATTGTGTGATGTATAGAATGTATATGTTTATGCCCTATATTTTAAAGATCAATGCTTTTTCTAGCCTTTTTAAATATCGTGCATAAACACTGGGTGAAACATTGATATCAGACATTATTATAGTGTTATTTTATTATTTAGGTTGACTATCTGATATTAAGGCAGAAGATACAGACGTAGAAGTAGAGCCATATGTGACTGTTATAAAGACAGAAAATATAGAGGGAGATGAAGAGATAGAAGACTTATATGGAGAAGAAGAAGCGTATAAGACTGATATGAAGGCAGAAGATACAGAGGGAGAAGAAGAGAGGTATGTGAATGTTAATAAAGCAGAAGATATAGTGGGTGAAGAAGAGACGTATGTGACTGATATAAAGGCAGAAGATATAGAGGGAGAAGAAGAGACGTATGTGACTGATATGAAGGCAGAAGATACAGAGGGAGAAGAAGAGACGTATGTGACTGATATGAAGGCAGAAGATATAGAGGGAGAAGAAGAGACGTTTGTGACTGATATGAAGGCAGAAGATACAGAGGGAGAAGAAGAGACGTATGTGACTGATATGAAGGCAGAAGATACAGAGGGAGAAGAAGAGACGTATGTGACTGATATGAAGGCAGAAGATACAGAGGGAGAAGAAGAGACGTATGTGACTGATATGAAGGCAGAAGATATAGAGGGAGAAGAAGAGACGTATGTGACTGATAAGGCAGGAGATACAGAGGGAACAGAAGAGACGTATGTGACTGATATGAAGGTAGAAGATATAGAGGGAGAAGAAGAGACGTATGTGACTGATATGAAGGTAGAAGATATAGAGGGAGAAGAAGAGACGTATGTGACTGATATAAAGGCAGGAGATACAGAGGGAAAAGAAGAGACGTATGTGACTGATATGAAGGCAGAAGATATAGAGGGAGAAGAAGATACGTATGTGACTGATAATGAGGCAGACGATATAGAGCGAGAAGAAGAGACGTATGAGATGGGTGAGAAGCAGTGTAAGGAGAAGGAAAACTATACAGATATCAGCACAGGTGAGTAATAAACACTTATTACAGAAAACAGCCAAATATTCTCCTTGCTTAGTCACTTTATCAGGTGGTAACAGGATACAAAACAGACTGACATCTTGGATAAAAGTAGATGTTTATCAGATCTAATGAAATCTCATAAAAATAACAGTACCCCCAGGTGAAGGTACTGAGAGTACACACGGCATACAGATGCTCTTATAATTTAAGATATTACACACACATCTATAATGAGATGACTGACGGGGCTCTCTTTATACATTTGTTACTCACAGCTGTAAAATCTTACACATGAATCACTCGGGATGTTTGTACAGTAATCCCCCCGATTTACGGTGGCCGACTTAGCGCTTCTTTTACAGATCTCTTTTTTTATTTTATGGCATGTGTCTGTTTTGCCCTTAAAAAAAAATAATTGGATGTTACACTCCAGGCTGGACGAGCATAATATTGTACTGGTGAAGCTGGATTTAGTTTACAAGTGAAGAGAGCTGGTAACACGATTGGAGAACGGTGTGGTATATAACGTTGACATTCATAACAAAGTGAGAATGTCAACATGGTTTGAATATTGACATTCATAATGCCGACATACTTAGCCTATCGACATTCACTATGTGGACACTGCTGAAATATCGACATGATAGAATGTTAACCGTCCCTGGTGGTCTAATGGTGACTTACCTGCTCCCGGCGGCATATCCAGAGGTGACTTCCGGATGTCAGCAATAATGTATGCAGCGGGTCCAGTACAGACATCTGATGGAGCGGTTGTTCAAGACTCAAAGCAGTTCTCTCCATTGCCTTTGCCCAAGGTGGCACATCTGAGATCCCTAAGGTCCCGGACCTTTCCTCCAAAGAAAAACCTCTGCCCTTCTACCACTTTGGTCCATCTTGGATAAAACCAACTGAGTATGAGCTACTCAGTTACTCTAGCTGGACATGAAATTCAACAGTTTGAATTTAATAGAAGCTATGGAAAGAGCCAAAGACCTAGCCCAAGTTGGTTCTACTCCAGGGCCATCGGGGGCCTCCACAGCCAGTTTCGGATCACAGGCATCCTTGGAAACAGCACAGCCACCATGTAGTTTAGCCTGATAAAGAGTACAAAAAGGAACTACATTTTCCTCCACCAGGTTTTGCCTTGGAAGTTCTTGCTTCTCAGATATAGTAATACATAGAAAACACAAAAGTATCATAAAACACAATATTATACTGAGTAATTACATAGCGTACATACAGAGAAAACACAATAAATATCTGCATAGAAATAATAAGACTTTTCAGATACTTATCCCAGATTTACGTCCATGTGTGCAGTCCCTGAGAGGAGCTTTCCAGCAGTCATCACTTGACCCTCTTTCCAGTTATTGGACTGTGCCATGTGCTGCATCTCTTCTGGGCTGCCTGATGGTCAGCCTAACCTCCGTGTGTTACCCTTTTGGTCAAGGGTAGACCTTGGGTACATCTGCTGGCTACCCTAACCTTTTCAGAGAGGAGACTGTTGCCGTGGATCCAGCCACCCCTCTTTCACTAGGCAGGGTGGCCCTGTCCACATTATACTTTGTGGTCCCGGCTGATGACATCTATATTGGCCAAAAGCTGACTTTACCATATAGAGCGTGCTAGTATCTCCAGTGCTTCTCTCTCTCACTGTGATATGCCTGCTGTGCAGGGTTTCCTTGGAAGTACTGGCTCAGTATGTCCCAGCTGCCTCTGTTAGAACTCTGTTTTGTAGATCTGGAATTTGTGCAGCTTTGTGGGCTCACCACCAAGGAGCCTCTGGGTCTCAGTTCTCTGTCTGTCCTGTTGTGTGGATTATCTATGACAAATCACAGTTGTTTGATTAGATTCAACTATGTGAATTGCTATTTAAGCTCTCTCAGGGACAAGAGGGGCATTTCATTCATCATTCTGGCCTGGACAGTAATGTTTCAGTCTGCACACTATTTTCTGAGGTAATCCTGTATCTGTTCCTATGTAAATCTTTATCTTCCAATGTGTTTCACTTCTATTCTGGTTTCTGTTTTACCCTGTATGTTCTGCTTGTCTGTTAAAAATATTACTAGGGACAGACAATGCAAACACACCGCCTCTGCGGGTTGGTGGGATCTACTGCAAGTCAATCCTCCTAGTACATGATAAGTCACTTACTTTACCCAAGACCGGAAATATAATAGTCACACCCACGCCTGCTGGATTGGTGGGATTTCCGGCTGGCCCATAAAGAGAAAACAACATTGTTTTCTGATTAATATGGGTCTTGCTCCCAGACCCGGAACTGACCGTGACCAAGCCAGAGGGCAAAACAATATAGTTGGATCAGGAGCAAGGCTTCCCACTGTGCACACGGTGGAAGACACAAATACCAGACAGCTTTACCTGCAGCATCCAGTAGAGGTATTTCTTTTCTCCTGCACGCTCATCGGCACTGGTCTGCAGGAGCTAGACACAGTCATCCAACAGCAGATGCAGCTTCACACTCTGCTTGGATGTTTTCTATAGCATTCTCATCCTTTCTCCTCTACACAGACTTTGAAGCAAGAGCAAGGAAGTTTGAATTGGACGGTGAATGACCAAGCTCCTGGATGCGTTCATGGGCCAGAAAATTCCCCACGTGTGGGCAGGTGCATTGTCGTGATAGAGAAGTGAACCACAAGTGTAAGTTCTTGGACAGTGCCAGGAGATGGCTTCCAGAACTTGTGGCAGGCATTGGTTGGTGTACCAGTCCCCAGTGACAGTGCACTGCTGCATGAGTGGTACGGTAGCTACATGACCCCTCTTGGCCACAAAAACAGCCACCATCGCTCACGTTGGGAACTTCTTTGGCGCACCTCCAACTGGGGTCCGCTGTGTTGACTTGTTTTTCTCAGGGTCGAAACTGTAGATCCAGGACTCATTGCCGCTGATGATCTCCCAGGCAGTGTTTGAGTGACCGTCATCAAACCTGGCCAGTATGTTGCTGCTCCAAGTCACATGAGCATCCTTCTGCTCTTGAGTCAGCTGATGTGGCACCCAAAACCTTGCTTGCAGAATCCTTGCTCATGCCAAGCTTTTCATGGAGTATCAAGCGGATGGAACATAATAAGATGCCTATTTCCTTCTCTAACTGGGCCATGGTCACCCTGGCGTTCCACCTCAACTATGGCCCTCATGACAGCAACGTGGTGGCAGACACAGGTCATCTGCAGTGCTCCTTGTC
This sequence comes from Taudactylus pleione, assembly GCA_031769625.1. Classification (NCBI taxonomy): domain Eukaryota; kingdom Metazoa; phylum Chordata; class Amphibia; order Anura; family Myobatrachidae; genus Taudactylus; species Taudactylus pleione. The sequence goes on from JAUIMM010000982.1 coordinate 236,006, forward strand.
TTTCAAGGACCATCTCCCATGCTGAAATTCTGCAAACCACTCAAACACAGTGGTCCAGGATGGCGCTTCCTCTACAAAAGCAGCTTGTAACCGGTCAAAATTCTCCTGCTGTTGCAGACTAGTCTTGTAGTTGTAGAAGATCATTGTTCTCCAGTGGCCTCTGTTGAGTTCTGTAAGGAATTTGTAAAGGAAATGAACATGCTGACTACTTCGGTGTGCAGTGCTGCTTATATACCTTATAATTGCACAAAAACTTAACCAGAGATTATAGTTCACAACCAGACAATCAGATCGTGTCTACTCTATCTATGCACTGCACATCAGGAATCTTATTGCCACCTCCACCCACCCCACATGCTTGGTATTGAAAGCATCACAACTTATTAAAATATACTACACGTAATTTATGCTGTATGTATAACATGTCAGGTACAGAGTTATGAATTATATCTTGAATTTACCCATTTCAAGGACATTTTTCACCATAATCTTTATTGTTCAAAGTAAACATGTTATAGGGATATATTCATATTTACATATAGTTATTTTATTCCCAGCAGATGGAGGTAACCGCAGGAATATCTTGGAAGAATATCACATTTTATCAACAGGCTATAAAAAAGAAGCTAACATCACACGGGATTCTCCAGGAGAAAACCCTATTACCCAAATTATTCATCCAGTACCTCACAGTGCAGATATATCATCTGATCCCTCTAACCATAAGGACTGTTCTCTTGATAAATCAGATACTGGTATACATAGTGCAGCTTTTAGCATAGCCACAATCTCTCCCTCTTCTATACATGGCAAAAGTTTTACACAGGACTCAAAGCTTTTCATCCATCAGTCAGCTAAGGCCGGTGTGAAGCCATTTCCATGTTCTGAGTGTGGGAAATGTTTTAGATGGAAATGTTTTCTTGTTAGACATCAGAGAAGTCACACAGGTGAGAAACCATTTCCAGGCTCTGAGTGTGGAAAATGTTTTACATAGAAATCATATCTTGTTACACATCAGGGAAGTCACACAGGTAAGAAACCATTTTCATGTTCTGAGTGTGGGAAATGTTTTACACGGAAATCAGATCTTGTTACACATCAGAGAAGTCATACAGGTGAGAAATCATTTCCATGCTCTGAGTGTGGGAAATGTTTTACATGGAAATCTTTTCTTGTTAAACATCAGAGAAGTCACACAGGTGAGAAGCCATTTACTTGCACTGAGTGTGGGAAATGTTTTTCACAGAAATCGTATATTGTTAAACATCAGAGAAGTCACACAGGTGAGAAGCCATTTTCATGTTCTGAGTGTGGTAAATGTTTTTCACGGAAATCTTTTCTAGTTACACATCAGAGAAGTCACACAGGTGAGAAATCATTTCCATGCTCTGAGTGTGGGAAATGTTTTACACGGAAATCAAATCTTGTTATACATCACAGAAGTCACACAGGTGAGAAGCAATTCCCATGCTCTGAGTGTGGGAAATGTTTTGCACAGAAATATGATCTTGTTTCACATAAAATACATCATCACACAGCTTAGCTCTTCTCATTTCTGATAGTTGGAAATGACAGAAATCAAATCTTGTTAAACCATCCTTATTTACACAGGAGAAACTTTGTTAACAAGTGAAAATGTATTTCTAAAAAAGCAAAAATCTAAGGGTAGTGTTTCTCCTGACCCGGGTACTTCAGGTTGAAAGTTGAAAGGTCATAGCCTGTATTACTGTCATCATTGTATTCTTGTGTTGCCTTTCTTTCTTTTTCTATATTTTGTAAGATAATATGCACTCAGTGAATGGATGGGAAGGAAAGTTACTATGCAGTGTTTATAGCAGTATATGTATGGAGAGTGACCCTACAGTGTGTATAGCAGTATATGTATGGAGAGTGACCCTGCAGTGTGTATAGCAGTATATGTATGGAGAGTTACTCTGCAGTGTGTATAGCAGTATTTGGAATTGGATCACCTGAATGGTATAAAAGTGTGTAAGGAAGACACAAGGAACAGTGGTCACTAAGGTGGTATCAGAGTGCTGGCATCTAATAATAGACCATAAGGTCTGAGACCTGACATAAGTTCCTGCCGCCCACCTCCTCCCCTCTATGTAATACCTATTATATGTGCAGGGAGGCCAGGTGCCCACAGCAATGGGAGGATAGAGTTATATCAGGGTGATAGAGAAAGTAATAACAGCTGTCACACATCAGGACACAACAGTGAGGAGTGGGGACTGTCCTATGTGTGTGGGTGTCCCTGGTGCTCTGGGTGGTGTCCCCAGTATGTCTATATTTCTGTGTATTTGGTTATAAACTATTCTCTACTTTTTTTTCCTGAGCTTAGATCTTTATAGCATCAATCTCTATCTATGAAACGTAATATTGTGCAGTATGTACTAATATACTTATACCTGATACATTGTAATATTATGGTATGTACTAATATACTTATACCTGATACATTGTAATATTATGCTGTATGTACTAATATAATTATACCTGATACATTGTAATATTATGGTATGTACTAATATACTTATACCTGATACATTGTAATATTATGGTATGTACTAATATACTTATACCTGATACATTGTAATATTATGCTGTATGTACTAATATACTTATACCTGATACATTGTAATATTATGGTATGTACTAATATACTTATACCTGATACATTGTAATATTGTGCTGTATGTACTAATATACTTATACCTGATACATTGTAATATTGTGCTGTATGTACTAATATACTTATACCTGATACATTGTGATATTGTGCTGTATGTACTAATATAATTATACCTGATACATTGTAATATTGTGCTGTATGTACTAATATACTTATACCTGATACATTGTAATATTGTGCTGTATGTACTAATATACTTATACCTGATACATTGTAATATTATGCTGTATGTACTAATATACTTATACCTGATACATTGTAATATTGTGCTGTATGTACTAATATAATTATACCTGATACATTGTAATATTGTGCTGTATGTACTAATATAATTATACCTGATACATTGTGATATTGTGCTGTATGTACTAATATAATTATACCTGATACATTTTAATATTGTGTAGTTTTGTTTCTCTGGTTTTCCATGTAAGAAATGCCGCACCATCATCTGCCTCCAGTATTTGTATCTGAGGGACTGAATGTTTGTCATTCTGCTAATTAACTAAGCGAAGTATCACTAATAACTGCTATTTTTATTTACTATGTCTCTTTGAGGATTAATCTATAGACAGATTTATGTAACACACACATTGTGTATCCAACCGGTGTCACACAACCAATTTTTTGTATTTTACTGTTCATATTGTTTTATATATCGTACCTTACAAAAAAACTAAACCAAAGATTCCACTAACATCATGTGTGGAACAATTAATGCCATGTAGCAATTGCATCACTTCCACTAAAAACGTTTTCACAGATCAGCAATGACAGATAAAGTATCTGGAGGTGAAATGCGTCAGCCTCGCTGTGTTACTGATCTGTTACAAATCGCTTACACATTACACAGAAGGTGGATACTGGGTGAGCTCATAAACTGACTCTCACTGATGCCTGTTTGGGAGCTGCTATGTGAGTGATGTCACCTTTCTCACAAAAGGTAAAAGTAAAGAAGAACACTCAGCGCTCAGCCTTTCATGGTATGGGGTAACTGATGTATAAAACTCAAAGCGCTCACCTTCCGTGGTGTGTACGGGGTAACTGATGTATAAAACTCAAAGCGCTCACCTTCCGTGGTGTGTATGGGGTAACTGGTGTATAAAACACAAAGCGCTCACCTTCCGTGGTGTGTATGGGGTAACTGATGTATAAAACACAAAGCGCTCACCTTCCGTGGTGTGTATGGGGTAACTGGTGTATAAAACACAAAGCGCTCACCTTCCGTGGTGTGTATGGGATAACTGGTGTATAAAACACTCAGCGCTCACCTTCCGTGGTGTGTATGGGGTAACTGATGTATAAAACACAAAGCGCTCACCTTCCGTGGTGTCTATGGGGTAACTGGTGTATAAAACACAAAGCGCTCACCTTCCGTGGTGTGTATGGGGTAACTGATGTATAAAACACTCAGCGGTCACCTTCCGTGGTGTGTATGGGGTAACTGATGTATAAAACACTTAGCGTTCGCCTTCCATGGTGTGTATGGGGTAACTGATGTATAAAACACAAAGCGCTCACCTTCCGTGGTGTGTATGGGGTAACTGATGTATAAAACACTCAGCGCTCGCCTTCTGTGGTGTGTATGGGGTAACTGGTGTATAAAACACTCAGCGCTCACCTTCCATGGGGTATAAGGGGTAACGTGTATAAACACTCAGCGTTCACCTTCCGTGGTGTGTATGGGGTAACTGGTGTATAAAACACTCAGCGCTCGCCTTCTGTGGTGTGTATGGGGTAACTGGTGTATAAAACACTCAGCGCTCACCTTCCGTGGTGTGTATGGGGTAACTGGTGTATAAAACACTCAGCGCTCACCTTCCGTGGTGTGTATGCGGTAACTGGTGTATAAAACACAAAGCCCTCACCTTCCGTGGTGTGTATGGGGTAACTGGTGTATAAAACACAAAGCGCTCACCTTCCGTGGTGTGTATGGCGTAACTGATGTATAAAACACTTAGCGTTCGCCTTCCATGGTGTGTATGGGGTAACTGATGTATAAAACACTTAGCGTTCGCCTTCCATGGTGTGTATGGGGTAACTGATGTATAAAACACTCAGCGCTCGCCTTCTGTGGTGTGTATGGGGTAACTGGTGTATAAAACACTCAGCGCTCACCTTCCATGGTGTGTATGGGGTAACTGGTGTATAAAACACTCAGCGCTCGCCTTCTGTGGTGTGTATGGGGTAACTGGTGTATAAAACACTCAGCGCTCACCTTCCGTGGTGTGTATGGGGTAACTGGTGTATAAAACACTCAGCGCTCACCTTCCGTGGTGTGTATGGGGTAACTGGTGTATAAAACACTCAGCGCTCACCTTCCGTGGTGTGTATGGGGTAACTGATGTATAAAACACTCAGCGCTCACCTTCCGTGGTGTGTATGGGGTAACTGGTGTATAAAACACTCAGCGCTCACCTTCCGTGGTGTGTATGGGGTAACTGGTGTATAAAACACTCAGCGCTCACCTTCCGTGGTGTGTATGCGGTAACTGGTGTATAAAACACTCATAATCGGTGAGTTCTAAAAACCCAAGGGATGCGTATAACCTATGGGCGGCTATAGGATGCGTATGACCTACGGGTGGCTATAGGATGTGTATAACCTACGGGTGGCTATAGGATGTGTATGACCTATGGGTGGCTATGGGATGCGTATGACCTATGGGTGGCTATAGGATGTGTATAACCTACGGGTGGCTATGGGATGCGTATAACCTATGGGCGGCTATAGGATGCGTATGACCTATGGGTGGCTATGGGATGCGTATAACCTATGGGCGGCTATAGGATGCGTATGACCTATGGGTGGCTATAGGATGCGTATGACCTATGGGTGGCTATGGGATGCGTATGACCTATGGGTGGCTATAGGATGCGTATAACCTATGGGTGGCTATGGGATGCGTATGACCTATGGGTGGCTATAGGATGCGTATGACCTATGGGTGGCTATAGGATGCGTATAACCTATGGGTGGCTATAGGATGCGTATGACCTATGGGTGGCTATAGGATGCGTATGACCTATGGGTGGCTATAGGATGTGTATAACCTATGGGTGGCTATAGGATGCGTATGACCTATGGGTGGCTATAGATCGGATGCGTATAACCTGTGGGTGGCTATAGGATGCGTATGACCTATGGGTGGCTATGGGATGCGTATGACCTATGGGCGGCTATGGGATGCGTATGACCTATGGGCGGCTATGGGATGCGTATGACCTATGGGCGGCTATGGGATGCGTATGACCTATGGGCGGCTATGGGATGCGTATGACCTATGGGCGGCTATGGGATGCGTATGACCTATGGGCGGCTATGGGATGCGTATGACCTATGGGCGGCTATGGGATGCGTATGACCTATGGGCGGCTATGGGATGCGTATGACCTATGGGCGGCTATGGGATGCGTATGACCTATGGGCGGCTATGGGATGCGTATGACCTATGGGCGGCTATGGGATGCGTATGACCTATGGGCGGCTATGGGATGCGTATGACCTATGGGCGGCTATGGGATGCGTATGACCTATGGGCGGCTATGGGATGCGTATGACCTATGGGCGGCTATGGGATGCGTATGACCTATGGGCGGCTATGGGATGCGTATGACCTATGGGCGGCTATGGGATGCGTATGACCTATGGGCGGCTATGGGATGCGTATGACCTATGGGCGGCTATGGGATGCGTATGACCTATGGGCGGCTATGGGATGCGTATGACCTATGGGCGGCTATGGGATGCGTATATCCTATGGGCGGCTATGGGATGCGTATGACCTATGGGCGGCTATGGGATGCGTATGACCTATGGGCGGCTATGGGATGCGTATGACCTATGGGCGGCTATGGGATGCGTATGACCTATGGGCGGCTATGGGATGCGTATGACCTATGGGCGGCTATGGGATGCGTATGACCTATGGGATGCGTATGACCTATGGGCGGCTATGGGATGCGTATGACCTATGGGCGGCTATGGGATGCGTATGACCTATGGGCGGCTATGGGATGCGTATGACCTATGGGCGGCTATGGGATGCGTATGACCTATGGGCGGCTATGGGATGCGTATGACCTATGGGCGGCTATGGGATGCGTATGACCTATGGTCGGCTATGGGATGCGTATGACCTATGGGCGGCTATGGGATGCGTATGACATGGGCGGCTATGGGATGCGTATGACCTATGGGCGGCTATAGGATGCGTATATCCTATGGGTGGCTATGGGATGCGTATGACCTATGGGTGGCTATAGGATGCGTATGACCTATGGGTGGCTATAGGATGCGTATGACCTATGGGTGGCTATAGGATGCGTATGACCTATGGGCGGCTATAGGATGCGTATGACCTATGGGCGGCTATAGGATGCGTATGACCTATGGGCGGCTATAGGATGTGTATAACCTATGGGTGGCTATAGGATGTGTATATCCTATGGGTGGCTATAGGATGTGTATGACCTATGGGTGGCTATAGGATGTGTATAACCTATGGGTGGCTATAGGACATTGTATATCAGGTGACGCTTTATTGGATGTTAAATATAAATAATACAAATAATAGTCCTAGAAATGGTGATGACATACATACAACAGCTCATATACATGACAGACACAGGGTAGGGAGGGGATTGGGGGAAATTGAGGGTTACAAAGTCTGATGTATGAGAGCACAATAGATCAGTGGGTAGGGACCATCTCTTTTTAGTTGTATCTATTTTCCAAGATAAGTATCAGTGATACAAATGGCAGATTTTCATCTCAACACTTTAATCTCCAAATATCAGCATTTTCTGTTTGCGAACGCCCCACTGTCACCATTGCGTATGTGTGCGCCTCCGGTGTGAGTGTAGTGAAAAAAATCGCCACTGCTGCCGCTGATTCAATTACCTAAGTATCAGATACACCTGCACACCTAATTGTTCCAGCAACTATTTAATCAGCCAATCCTATGGCAGCAATTCAATGAAAAGTATTCCAGACATGGTGAAGAGGTCGAGTTGTTGTTAAGACCAAATTCCACTATGGGAAAAAATTGTGATCTAAGTGACTGTGAGCACTGTGTAACTGTCACACGGACATGACAATATGAACGGTGCCCTCCGATGGCCTCTGCAGTCACCACTAATAATAACTGAGCACTGTGTAACTGTCACACGGACATGACAATATGAACGGTGCCCTCCGATGGCCTCTGCTGTCTCCACTAATAATAACTGAGCACTGTTTAACTGTCACATGGACATGACAATGTCATCGTTGTCCCCCGATGGCCTCTGCTGTCACCAATAATAACAACTGTGTAACTGTCACACGGACATGATAATGTGATCGGTGCCCTCCGATGACCTCTGCTGTCACCAATAATAATAACTGAGCACTGTGAAACTGTCACACGGACATGACAATGTGATCGGTGACCCCCGATGGCCTCTGCTGTCACCATAATAATAACAACTGTGTAACTGTCACACGGACATGATAATGTGATCGGTGCCCTCCGATGACCTCTGCTGTCACCACTAATAATAACTGAGCACTGTGTAACTGTCACATGGACATGACAATGTGATCGATGGCCTCTGCTGTCACCAATAATAACAACTGTGTAACTGTCACACGGACATGACAATGTGATCGGTGCCCTCCGATGACCTCTGTGGTCACCAATAATAATAACAACTGTGTAACTGTCACACGGACATGACAATGTGATTGGTGTACTCCGATGGCCTCTGCTGTCACCAATAATAATAACAACTGTGTAACTGTCACATGGACATGACAATGTGATCGGTGCCCTCCGATGACCTCTGCGGTCACCATTAATAGTAACTGAGCACTGTGTAACTGTCACACGGACATGACAGTATGATCGTCCTCTGATGGTCTCTGCGATCACCACTAATAGTAACTAAGCACTGTGTAACTGTCACACGGATATGACAATGTGATTGGTGTCCACCTATGACCACTAATAATAACTGAGCACTGTGTAACTGTCACACGGACATGACAATGTGATTGGTGTCCTCCGCCTCTGCTGTCACCAGGTCTCCATACAATACAGCAACTTCAGGATGTGATGGAACGAGGGACTTGTGGGATACTTCCATGAGTGTAGACCACCCTCCTGAATCCTACTTCTCCTTCCTGTGAATTGGGTGGGGCAAGGTCTTGGTGATTTGATTGGCGCTTTCAGACCCCAGCTCAGCTGCATGAGGATGTGATGTACCATAATACATACATGATGTAATCTACATGTAATATATGTTATGTGCCCTGTATAAAGAATAACAGTGGTTCCCAAACTCTGTCCTGAGGACCCCACACAGGTCATGTTTTCCAGGTCACCCAGCAGGTGCACAGGTGTACTTATTACTCACTGACACATTTTAAAAGATCCACAGGTGGAGCTAATTATTTCACTTGTGATTCTGTGAAGAGACCTGGAAAACATGCACTGTTTGGGATCCTGAGAACCGAGTTTGAGAACCTGTGTAGGATAACATATGATAGGTACCAGGGTTATATAGAACCTGATTCTGAGTTGAACGCAAAATGCCTCCATACGCGGACATCCATGGCAGCTAGATTTACTGTCTTATACTGTCTTCCTGCTTGTGGTACACCGCCCACTGTGTGTCCATCCCCAGCCGCCATAATTAGTACTGGCACTTACACCTACCCCATGCTGGGTGAGGGAGATCCGTCATCATCAGTATCCTTTGTCAGTGTGTGTAGGTGTGTCATGGAAGGAGGTTGGGAGCTCCTGCTGTCTATGTGGCAGTGTGAGAGAGGGATTCCCCTGCAGGCTTCCCCAGGCAGGGTGCCTCTGCCTGGAGAGGTGAAGTGTGGCCGTTACCTTACTGCGGCTTCTATTACTGCTGCTTATTAGTGTGGCACAGGAGAGATGCCAATGCCTAAGCCCCAGGTTCCTGTGGTGGCTGGCCAGCCTGAGTATTATGACTGGAGGGTTAGTCAGGTAGGATAATGTCTGAAGACAGTCTTGAGGGCCGGGTTGCACTGACTAGTCATGGCCAGAGGGCTGAGTGGGTGATATGCAGCCTTTGGGCTGTGGAAGCAGCCTTGAGGGCTGGTCTGCCTTAACTAGTTGTGGCCTGTGGGTCGGAGGTGAGGCCGTTGTCACTGGCTTGACACCGGTGTGGTAGCTGTATAGCACACTTAGGACGCTGAGATGCGGCTAATGTTGCCGGGCTGACACTGGTGGTGGTGCGCCGGATTGCGCACTTTGGACGCTGAGATGCGGCCAGTGTCGCCGGGTTGACACTAGCATGTGTAAACTGGTAGGGTATCCTGGATGCTGGCATGCGGCCGTGTCGCCTAGATGACACAAGCAGCACTAGCACATGGTATGCAGATTGAGCCCCCTGGATGGAACAAACGGCAGCAGGTAAACACAGCAGAACTGGATACAGGAACTCAACTGATCAACAGGAGATTGACTAAACTGGAAGCATGAGAAATTCTATCACCGGCATGGAGTGAAGGGCTGGCTGGAATTTAACAGAAACAGGGCCAAACCAGAGCAAGCCTCCCTAATGAGAGACTAGTGAGCACCTGGACTGTGCACAGACAGGCGAATCAATTAGTGTGCACCTGATACTGCATACAGACACGCAGTAATTAGTGTAGAGCCTTAGCAGCAACCAAGACTGGAACTGCAAACAATATGCTACTACCACAGATCCTAACAGGAGGTAGGAGGAGACTTCAGCGAACGCTAGCCTGGCGTTCACCCAGCACAGCATTGGCAGCGCGGTAGCTTGAGACACGGGGAGATGGATGATGCCGGGGGATCAGATGCGGCTACAGTGAAACTGCAGCCGGCAGCGGAGGGCCCGCTGTGCAAGCAACGCCGACTATGAGTGCATCGGCGGGCACGTCCTACCTGGTGGCCCCCGGTGGAAGCGCGGTTCTGTGGAAAGTGGCTCCAGTCCTGGTGGCTCCTGTCTCGGCAGCCCCGCTCCCGGCTGTGTGTGACCCGGCAAGCACTGGGCGGGAGGATATGTTATCGGATGTTTATGCCCAGTGCAGCATGGAAGAGCTGCAGAGAAAAGCGAGGAGACTAAGTGCTCGATTCAGACCCGCTCGCTAGATGTGACCGCACGTTCTCAGAGTATGCAAATTCGCCTACATGATGGCAAGGCAGGCGATCGCACGGCAAGGCATGTCTTAGAGAGCCATTCTAAAGACGCCCCCTTTCCCTTCGCAGCACGTCATCTCCAGGAAGGGTGTGCTTTATCAGTAACATCGAGAGCCATCGGAGCTGCTCACAGACCTTGAGGTACACCCTACCCTGCCGCTAGCACTGCGATCACTGAAGGCTGAAATACAGCCAGGTGATGTGTACTGTGACACTTCCAGGTTAATTATGCACGCCTAATAAGCGCCATTAGAATGCACAGACACGCCTGCATTTACACATCCACTCCTCCGTTTTCAAAGACCTGCCCCTGTCACCACCCACAAACGGCACTTTCTGTCACTCAAAGAAGCGGGCAGTCTGTATACTTTGAGCGATCGCTTCCCGATCGCTATGACTGGCTCGCGCACACACATTGCGATGCACGCGCAGATATGAAAAGTCGGCTGGCTACCAACAAACGCATCCTAGCGAACGGGTCTGAATAGGGCCCTAAATTCAAAGATATATGATAAAAAAAAGTAATAGAAACTCCTGCTTTAAATGGGAGCGTCCGGCGCTGAGGAAAAGGAAAAGAAAACCAGTACTGTGACGCTCGAGTCGGGGGTGCTTGGAGAAAAGATGGAAACCCAGGAATCGACGGTGCGGCAGATGACAAGGGCGGGAGAAGTGGCTCTCCATGGCGAAGCTGAACGATGGGTAAGTAATGATTCACGGGGTGTCAGGAACACAATAGGTGTTGGTGCAACATCTACTGTGCCGGTTGCCCCGAGTGAGTCAGGGCCACCTGCAGTAGAAGCTAGTGATGTGATAGGGGGAACAGCAGGGGCTGTTTCTAGGGTGCAGGATAAAGTCCCTGATTCGGAGATGGTGCTGGCAGTAGCACTAACTGAAAAAGACATGGAGGGGGCCCCCGGGTTGGGCCCGTTGCACCTGAGGTTGCTTCAGGGGTTCGTCCCTGTGATGTGCAGGGCGTGGTTGATTTAGGTCTGTGTGCGCATGGTACGGAGCTAACAGTACAAGGGTAAAAGAAGAGACCAAGCGCTCAATTCCTAATATGAGGACAATTAAAATTAATAACTTAATCTATAGCTGCTATCAAAGATAGGTATAAGCTCTAGAACCTATGAAAGAACAGAAGTAAGCAAAAGATAGACAGCGCTGATTGACCAATAATGTAATATGTTACAATTAATTTGACACATAATACATTAAATTAAATAAAAAATCAAATATAAAAAATAAAAATAGGATATGAAACCAACCGGTGGTATATTATACTAGAACAAACCCAAAGAAGGACCTTAAAAAAGGATATTAATAAAACTAAACACAGATCTGTGTAATACAACCCAGCAGTTGGTACAAGAGTGTTCAATGTCCTTTGCACACCTATGTTGTTTAAATCTCTTGTTTTTGGGGATACAGTGAAATGAAAAAAGCTCCAGCAGTAACTTTATATTGCTTTAAGGTATTGATCCAGCAAAAAGACCAAAACATTTTTTTTGCTTATATTAGTAGCGAGACAAACAGGCAATTTAGTAAAGCAGAGCAGCAGTTTTTTTATATTCAAGCAGAAATCCAACAGATGAGAGGATGGCTCAGATTAATAAGCTGTTAATTATGCAGTTATGTGTTAGTTTGTGCCCGTATGGTTAGTAAGAAGCTTTTGTTAGTATGCAGCAAAGACTTTTGGTCCACAACTGTGGACAATCAGGATCCGATCCCCATCCTATACGATGTGCCACTATTATTGATTTTTCAACACGGTTGAGGTTGATGTTTTTGTTTTCGCAAGAGAATAGGATTAGTAAATTGTATCTCCTTCACAAAGCAAAGCACGAGTGGAGGGGTTCTTCTTACTGGTCTCTTGCGGCTGAGACGTACGGTGGAGTGACAGTACTTTTTACTGGCATGGTAACTGTACGCAAGGTTATAGAATTGCAAGCAGGTAGAGGTATGATTTTGGATATCAACATGAAGGGACAGGACCTAAGATTGATTAATGTTTATTGGCCACAAACACAGTGGGATAGGAAGTGTCTCTTTATGGAGATTAAACCTTTTCTTTTTACGGCTCAGCAGGTTATCTTTGGTGGTGATTTTAATACAATTATTAGGCCAAAAGACAGAGGAGGCTCAAGGAAACCTCTGGGCTATGATTCCAATTTTGTAGCTAATATGGTTAGAAAGGCAGGTCTGGTGGATGTGCATATTCATCATTCCCCAGATCTCATGGGTTTCACCTATTTTAGTGGTAGCCATAGGACTAGGATAGATTTTGTTAAAGAGACTTCTAAAACTTCATCCCTAGGGGTGAGGTTGGTGGAGTTCTCCAGTCACGGTTTTCTCTCAGTAGCTTTGAATACCTCAGAAACTCCTCAACAAGGGCAGGGCCTTTGTCGTTTGAACTCGGAGCTTCTGGAGGAATAGAGAGTTAAGACAGTCTTTCAGGGTTTTCTTTCAATCTCAGGAGACACTTCTGGAGGATGGTTGGAGTAGGTCAGAGTGGTGGGAGGTAATAAAAAAGAGAATCTGTAAGTTTTTTCGTGGACTCATAGCCAACAAAAACTTGATAAAGTGGAATGCCTACCGTAAACTGAGAAAGAAATTGGATTTCTTGATCTCTGAGGGAGATTGTGGGGAAATCTCCCAAGTGAAGGCTCAGATGAGAGTTTCAAAATAATCGATTGACGTCTTTGTTTCTGGAGAGGGATTATGGAACGTACCACTCGCCGGATCCCTACCAGAGCTGTAAGGCGTCAGTTGATGCCAAACATGTCAGAGGACTGATAGACGGACAGGGTGCTCTTTGTAATGATAAAGGGGGAATTATGGATGTAATTGTGTCCTATCTGTTGTCTGAGAAGCCACTTATCAGGGAGACGATGGAGGAATTTCTGAGGGGGACTCCTGGTCTGAATCCTCGGGGTACATCTCGTTACTCTTTGGCTTGTGATATAACTGCAGAGGATGTTACTAAAGTGATAGAGGGGTTGAACTCTAAAAAATCACCAGGACCAGATAGTTTAACATCTGAGGTTTATAAGACCTTTTCGGACTCCTAATTCCCAGCTTAGTGGAAGTGTTTAATGAGAGCCTGGATGAGGGAATCCTCCCTCCTTCCATAAGGTTATCTGCACTTATTTTGTTATCCAAAGGAAAGGACTCGTCTTGTATTGAGAACTGGCACCCCATAGTCCTTCTTAATACAGATAGAAAGATTCTGGTGAAAGTTCTGTTTAATAAGCTTTCAGAATTTTCTGGGCTATTGCCCTCACCTTCTCAGCACTGTACTGTGGAAAGTCGAAGCACTTTTAGTGCTGTCCTTGGTGTCTGGGAGGCCATTGAGTGGTGCAGGGCTGAGAAGTGGGGAAAGTACCTTCTGGCATTGGATCAGTCGAAGGCCTTTGACCAGGTGAACCACGAGTACCTTTGGGCTTTACTGGAATGGTATGGTCTTCCAGGGTGGGTGGTTAATTGGTTGCAGGCTATCGACTGGCTGAAAGCTTCCCACTTGTGAATGGTTGGGTCCTACCTTTAATGTATGCTCTGGGGTTCATCAGGGTTGCCTCCTGAGCCCCATTTTGTTTTTGCAATCAATCCCTTCATCAGAAGGGTAGAGAGTAGAACTGTAGGAGGGGTGCAGCTGAGTCCAGAGTTTCCTTTGAAGGTAGTGGCCTACACAGATGTCACGGTGGTTCTGTTTTCACAGGCAGAGGCCCGTGACATGAAACATCTTATCTGTGAGTATTCTGAGGCCTCGTGCTCCAGGGTAAATCGGGAAAAGTGCAAAGTTTTCTGGATGGGGGAGGAAGGTGAGGAATTTTCCCTTCAAGACAGCTTCCCCCAGGTCAGTGATCAGATTAAATTTCTAGATATCAAAATTGATCATGGTGACTATGCCTCTCTAAACTGGGTTAAAAATTTGCCCCAAACTTCATTAAATTGCTACATTTTTTCTATCTTTTCCCTTCTACGTCATTGCTAATTAATGGACTGCGTGGCACGCCCATGGAATTGGGACGAGGCACCCGCCAGGGATGCCCTCTTTCCCCCCTCCTTTTCAACCTCGCTATAGATCCTCTCCTTCATATTTTGCAGCAGTGGTCTGACTACCGGGGAATCCGGGTTGGAACGCGTAGTGTTAAATTAACAGTATATGCGGACGGCATCCTTTTATATATATCTGACCCCCAGCATACATTACCATTGTTTATGCAGAAGTTTGAGCAGTTTGGCGACATCTCTGGTCTAAGAATCAACGAAGATAAATCGCGAGCGATGTTTCTTCATCCCACTATTTCTACTCCTCATTGGGGCTCGTCTTTTTCCTTCTCTTGGACCTTCTCACATTTAAATACTTGGGTATTCTCTTGCCTAGAAACCCTGCTCAACTGTATGATATAAATGTATCACGAATTATTAGAATTATCACTGAGGAGCTCAGGGGTTGGAAACATTTGACCCTCTCGTATTTGGGTAGAGCGGCTCTGATTAAAATGACTTTTCCCCATCTTCTATATATGTTGCAAAAATTGCCCATCCTGCTTACCACAAAAGATATTCAATTAATCAACAAACTCTTCCGGTCATTCTTATGGCAGGATGGTACGGCCCGTATTAGTCTCCGAAAACTATGTCAACCTAAATCTAATGGTGGAATAAACTTTCCTAACATTCTTGTTTACAATCATTCCTCCCTGATGAGGTTTCTGGTTGACTGGCTAAATAATCAGGAGGTTTACGCCAACACATCCCTCGAATCACAATTCCTCCCTACAATGGCTTTAAAATATTTTCTACATATTCATGACCAGGAAGTTCCTCCAGAAGTTCGTGATAACCCATTATTAATGACTACTCAACGCCTCTGGCACATACTGCGTCATAAGCTTTGCCTCAATGCCTAGAAATCAGTTCACCTCCCATTGTTGGGCAACCTGGACTTTCAAGAGGGAGAGGCAGCTTATCCTTTCACCATCTGGAGGGTGGGGGGTGTCCACAATATAGGTCATCTGCTGAACTTGGGGTTGGGGCGGCCCCTGACGTTCCATGAGGCAACAGAACAATATGAGACTCTGCGTGCTTATCCTTTAGCTTACTTCCAGGCACAGCATTATATAGCCTCTGTTGTGCGGACATTTTCAACAGCTGATTGGCAAAACCCGCTGGACAACTGGTTTTCTAGATCAACACCTACTCGTAAGGCCATATCTATTATAAATTTCTTAGTGAAGAGTTAGACCACAATTTGGTTAGCCAGGGTATGCGTCGGTGGCTGACACAATTCCCAACTCTTACTATTAATGATTTAATACGTGGGTTATTGAGATCACGATCATTATTAACTGCTAGTACATACGAGCTTTCTTTAAATGTGTACCATAGGACCAATCTGTCCCCTCACAGGCAATATAGAATGGGTATATCTGATTCTCATACTTGCCCTAGATGTGCGGGAGAGGAGGCGGATCTCTATCACTGCCTTTGGGAATGTCCAGTTGTTCAGGGTTTTTGGAGGCGAGTAAGACTGGATGCCGAGACTCATTTGGTCAATTATGTACCTTTCACCCCTGAATGGGCTGTCCTGGGTATATTCCCGCAGAGACAGAGACTTACTACGGGTAGCAGGAAATTATTGCTTGCAATAAGTGCAGCAGCAAAAAAAGCCATTCTTCAAGAATGGATACACCCGACCCCAATCAATTTCCAATTATATAAGGAAAAGTTGAATTTTATCTTCCGAATGGACTGGGTGGAAACATTGTTTGATAAGGAAAGTCTCTTCATTTTTTGATACATGTGAAAGTCTCATAGCTACCCTGCCAGTCTCTGCACAATCCCAGATCTACCATAGTGTGCGCCTGACCCAGGTTCTATTGTGGGATCCTCCCATTGCATTGCTCAGTGGATGAGTGCCAGACATCATTTCTATTTTGTAATGTTAATATTATTTTTGGATATGTGCTGTGATGAAACTGTCTAAAATACTGTTCATTATTTTATATGATGAATGTTGAAATGCTGATTTTCAATGTATACATGATAGATTTGTTTGTGGTGTTTTGCTTCCATAATTAAAAATATATATATAAAAAAAAAAAAGCTGGAAGACGCTACCAAGAAGGTAGTGTTGGAAAAGATGGAAGTTATCTTTCAAGGAAAGGGTTGACCTGTGCAATACTTACCTGATTCCTATATTTTTGTATGTCAGTTATGTGTGCTTTCTGCTTCAATCTATGTGATCTTGATTGAATTCCTTATTCTTTCTACTGTTATGGAGAAATAGGACCAATATAGTCGAGAGGTATTACCTACAGCCCGAGGAAAGACGGGGTTTTAGATATGGTAAATCCTATGATCTATTTCGTAACAGCTTTTTTAAAACTCAATGTTGGGAGTATGTTTTTAGATGTTCTCCCTCGGTGGGTAGAGGGATTCAGACCATGGGTGTCTCCCTTCCTCAGTCAATGGATAGATGGAGGCCAAGTGAGAAGCTTTTGAATTTGGCATTGTTACCTCCCGATCTACATCATCCAAAAACTTTTCCAGGAGGGAGTTGGGGAAAAGAATTTTGTGGACTCACTTCCATGTTCAGCCGTCACTGAGGGACTGCCCGAGTGATGTTGCTTCGGCCAGGTTAGCTCTGTTAAACTCACAGAGGATACCGCCAAAGTTTAAGATATTGCCTGGCTCTCTTTTCATGAAAAGCTTTACGTTGGAGAGAACCTCAGGTGGCGGAGTGCCAGTGAACATGGTTGTCCACGGGAGGAATGTCCAGGGGTGGAGACTATGACCACTTCCTATTTGAGTGCCCCTTTAACGTAAAAGTTTATGAGGAGGTATCAAAGGCCATTAGAATCCCGTGCCTTTCAGGTCTTAGTTAACATGAGTGGGTTTATGGGGTAGTGAGAAGGTACGGTGGATTTAATTTGACATTTTTTTTTAGTTAGTTTAGCAGTTAGGTACCACACGTGGAGAGCATGGTGTCAGGGCTCCATACGGAAAAAGGTTCTCCTCTGTGAAGTGAGGTGGGTATGATTCTGCAAGTGAAAAAGATGATGGATCTGGACAGGGGGAGGCTAGATGCTGTCAGCTGGTCTCGTCGGTGGGGTCAGCTGAAGCCCCCTTGAGTGGGTGGTTGATAGCCTTTTTCTTCTTACACTCCACGTGAATTTTTGTTGTTATTGTTTTTGATGAGGTTTGCATACACCTGGAGGTGGTAGGTAATGGTGGTGGATAGTGTAGGTTTTTAGATAGTTATGTGATTTAGAATAGGTGATGTGTGTTTTAAATCCTTGCTTAGTTTCATGCGTGTTTTGAATCCTTGCTTAGATTTTCTTTGTAAGGATAGTCAGGTTTGGTGATGTTTGTATTGGAGGGGACATAATATGAAGTAATATTATGTGTACCTAAGTTTCTTTGGTGTCATGCATCTATTTTAAGTATTTTATGTTGCAAGTTTTAAATAAAACGAAGTATTCCCACAGGGGTCCCTTCACTATACACACCCCTCACACTAGCACATAGGTCTGGCTACACACCCACTGTGTGTCCAGCCCCAGCCACCATCATTAGTACTTACACTTACACCTACCACATGCTGGGTGCAGGAGATCCATCAGACACGTGTCCATCCCCAGCCACCATCATTAGTACTGGCACTTACACCTACCCCATGCTGGGTGCAGGAGATCCATCAGACATGTGTCCATCCCCAGCCACCATCATTAGTACTGGGACTTACACCTACCCCATGCTGGGTGCAGGAGATCCATCAGACACAGGGGACCCTTTGCCATATGCACACCTCACATTAGCACATAGGTCTGGCTAAATGCCCCCACTCTCATGACACTCCCACGAGGTGGATTTTTTCCATACGTTCCGATAGTACCATCCCAATTGTGGCCCAAAAAGGCTGATTTCATGGACAGAATGATCCAGCCACACAGGGAGAGGATTGTCTGCTCACATGTCCCCTGCCAAGGTTTATATACAGGGAGCGGCACTTGCAGGCTGCCGATAATCGCTGGTCGCATCTCAGGACCAGGCCTGTAGCACGCCTTTCACATGAAGAAAAATATCCCATGTACAACAATGAGCTAGGGGAGGGGTTCCCAAGCTCACTCCTCAAGGCACCCTAACAATCCAGGTTTTAAAGATATTCATGCATGTGCATAGATGATGTGATCAAACTGGCTGGTACTATTTAAGTCACCAGTGCAGCATGGGTATCCTGAAAACCTGTACTGTTAGGTGCCTTGAGGACTGAGTTTTGGAACAACTGAGCTTGGGGAAACACTAAAGGAAAATATTTAAAAAATAATGTGTGGCAGAATGTCTTAAGTGTAGCAGAGCTGCGGCCATTTTCTTGTAGCACTCCTATTCCTGATCAATAGCCCAGTGTAAATAAGGGGAATATCCTCTATGCTGCTGAATCTCACTCTCCTGAGATAATATTGGAGAGAAGTTTGGGAAATGGTTACATCTATGTACTGTAGAATGGCAGCCATTTTCTTGTAGCGCACCTGTCAGGTAATGACATCAGTGTGAATAAAGGTAATATCCTATACACTGTAGTAGACATCTAGAGCTGAATCTCACTCTCCTGAGGGTATAATGGAAAGAAGAATTAGTAATGACTACATCTATATGCTGGAGGGAAGAGGATGAGAAAGGCAATGACAAGCTGTTGCCATGTGCCATAATGACACAAGCTTCCCCCCCTCCCCTGTAGCCTCCTGTATCTCCACTCCAGGGACTCTCTTCCACGTGGGAGGGGGGGGGGCAGAAAAAGTTTAGACAAGTAGACTTATAGAGGAGGCATTCTTGTCTTATTCTCACAAACCCTCTCCATTGTTCAAATGTCTAATATCCCTTTCACACATAAGCCAAAAACCCAGGTGTTTGCATGTGAAGGCGCATCGATCCGGGTCTGGCATATGTGTGAAAGGTCTATCAGGGTTTTTTCTTACAACCTGGGTCAAAGACCCGGCACAAGTCTGAAAGGTGCGATCTGGGTCTTGGTCACGTCTAAAAGAATTTGATTGGCCAGGGACAGTAGCGCTTGGAGATTACATAATCTCCAAGCACCCACTGAAAGCTGGAAGACCCAGGTCACTGTATGACCTGGGTCCAGTGTGATGGGTGATGACTTAGGAATAACCCAGGTCCTCACCCTTGTGTGGAAGGGGTGTAGCCCAACTTTAACTTGTGCTCAGTGACCCGGGTCCAAGCCAGGTTGAAGCTTAAGTTAATGGTTTATTTCAGGAGGTAAATAAATGGGACAATGCATAGATACCTTCCATGGTCTGTGGTTCTGACAGTGATTTGGGGTAAGCACAGATTAAGGGCCACATGGGCCTGGAGCTGAAAATGATCAAGAGCCTATTGTGAGAATAGAAGAGCTGGGACCAGCACTGTCTGGATCTGGCCAGGGCCATGTAGAAGTGGCCTCCCATGGGTGTGTAATCTGTATAATGTAAAGTACTGCACCTCTACTATATACTGCCCCACCATGTGCCCCTTATCCCATGGGTGTGTAATCTGTATAATGTACAGTACTGCACCTCTACTATCTACTGCCCCACCATGTGCCTCTTCTCCCATGGGTGTGTAATCTGTATAATGTATGCACCTCTGTCTACTGCCCCACCATGTGGCTCTTCCCCCATGGGTGTGTAATCTGTATAATGTACTGTACTGCACCTCTACTATCTAGAGCCCCACCATGTGCCCCTTCTCCCAAGGGTGTATAAGATATTTAATGTACAGTACTGCACCTCTACTATCTAGAGCCCCACCATGTGCCCCTTCTCCCAAGGGTGTATAAGATATTTAATGTACAGTACTGTATCTCTGCTATCTACTACCTCATCATGTTCCCCTTCTTCCATGTGTGTAATCTGTATAATGTACAGTACTGTACCTCTACTTCCTATTGTCCCTTCTCTCTTGGGTGTATAATCTGTATAATGTACAGTACTGTACCGCTATTTCCTATTGTCCCTTTGAATCTGTATAATGTACAGTAATGTACCTCTACTTCCTGCTACCCCTTCTCCCTCAGGAGT
This sequence comes from Taudactylus pleione, assembly GCA_031769625.1. Taxonomy (NCBI): domain Eukaryota; kingdom Metazoa; phylum Chordata; class Amphibia; order Anura; family Myobatrachidae; genus Taudactylus; species Taudactylus pleione. The sequence continues at coordinate 256,959 of JAUIMM010000982.1, forward strand.
GTAATCTGTATAATGTACAGTACCTCTACTTCCTGTTGTCCCTTCTTTGTTAGGTGTGCAATTTGTATAACATACAGTACTGTACCTCTATTTCTTATTGCCCCTTCTCCCTCAGATGTGTCATCTGTATAATGTACAGTACTGCACCTCTACTTCCGATTACCCCTTCTCCCTCCGGTGTGTAAATTGTATAATGTACAGTACTGTACCTCTACTTCCTATTGCCAATTCTCCTTCAGGTGTGTAAGTTGTATAATGCACAGTACTGTACCTCTACTTCCTATTGCCCCTTCTCCCTTAGGTGTGTAATCTGTATAATGTACAGTACTGCACCTCTACTTCCTGTTGTCCATTCTCCCTCAGGTGTGTAATCTGTATAATGTACAGATCTGCACCCCTACTTCCTGTTGCACCTTCTCCCTTAGGTGTGTAATCTGTATAATGTACAGTACTGTACCTCTACTTCCTATTGTGCCATCTCTCATGGGTTTTTATTCTGTATTATGCACAGTACTGTACCTTGATTTCCAATTGTCCCTTCTCCCTCAGATGTGTAATCTGTATAATGTATGAAATCTATTGCCCCTTCTCCCATGGGTGTTTAAGATGTATAATGTACAGTACTGTACCTCTATTTCGTATTGTCCCTTCTCCCTCAGGTGAGTAATATGTATAATGTACAGTACTGTACCTCTATTTTCTATTGCACCTTCTCCCATTGGGGTGTAATCTATGTAATGTACAGTACTGTACCTCAACTTCCTATTGCATCTTCTCTCATGGGTGTGTAATCTGTATAATGTACTGTACCTCTACTTCCTATTGCCTTCTCCCTCAGATGTGTAATCTGTATAATGTACAGTACTGCACCTCTATCTCCTATTGCCCCTTCTCCCTCAGGTGTGTAAGTTGTATAATGTACAGTACTGTACCTCTACTTCCTATTGCCCCTTCTCCCTCAAGTTTGTAAATTGTATAATGTACAGTACCTCTACTTCCTATTGTTCCTTCTCTCATGGGTGTGTATTCTGTATAATGTACGGTACCTCTACTTCCTATTGTTCCTTCTCTCATGGGTGTGTAATCTGTATAATGTACTGTACCTCTACTTCCTATTGCCTTCTCCCTCAGATGTGTAATCTGTATAATGTACAGTACTGCACCTCTATCTCCTATTGCCCCTTCTCCCTCAGGTGTGTAAATTGTATAATGTATAGTACAGTACCTCTACTTAATATTGCCCCTTCTCCCTTAGGTGTGTAATCTGTATAATGCACAGTACCATACCTCTACTTCCTATTGCCCTTCTCCCTCAGGTGTGTAAGTTGTATAATGTACAGTAGCTGCATAGCAATGTAACAACTCATTGAAAGAGGAGTCATAAAACTATAAAACAAAAGTTTAGTGAATAAAACACATACAGTAAATGTACTTTACTGACAATTACACAACTATATCCTCATCCAAATAATTGAACAAATCTTATCTGTGTAAACCTAAGCTCCAGTATGTTCCTGAGCTTTTACTGAGGCTGTTCTCCAAGTTCCGTGTCAGGCTAATTGTCACCTGTGTTACATGTCATCACACACACCTGGGCGCTGAGGATTCTGGGAATGCTGTACTGGGCATTATAGTAATCTCTCACCCCACTCTCCCCAAAGAAGGTTGTACTGAGTATGGGAATGCTACACACGAGTATGAATGCCACATATAGGATACATGAAGAAAATAAGGCACTGCAGGCCAAATAGTAATATCAGAAGTTAATGGAAAAAGGACATAAAGTAGTGACAAAAGCAGCAGTATAGAAAGCGTACACATATAGACCAATTAAAAAAATTATATTAATGAACTTAACTACACACAAGTTGGCAAAAAAATTAAACACACGCGTAATTCAATAAAGTAATTTCTATTCACCATACCTCTTCTATACTCGCCTGAACCCAACCCTTTACACCCTCCAAAATAAGAAGACCCTAACCCATCCTCTACTCCAACCAGGCCCTAAGGCTTTCTCCTCTTAGATAGATATATCGCCCGTTCCATAGAATGGGTGATATATCTATAGTGCATCTGTAGAGTATACAGCGGATATGTCTGTGCAGCACAGCAGATAAAGAGGTTTCTTGTAGATACAAATCGTTTCATCTGCTGGTGTGTATGGGCGACCTGCTGATAATCCAAACACATACTGCAGGGACCCGGCAGTGAGTGACAGCTCAACGTTACAAATGGGCGGGCATTTAAGTTTGTCCACCAAGTTGTGACCTCAGGCCCAACACATTTGGCGAACGATTGGCAAGGGTGCACACAGTTTTACTCAGTAGAACCCCACCCTTCCTCCTGTCTGCTAATCTAGCCCTCACCGTTCCTCCTGTCTGCTCAGACACTTCTCTCCACCAATCAGACCCTCACCTTTCTCAACCGATCCTCTCCCTTCCTTCTCTTTTATCACTAAACCCCTTCCTCTACTCCTCTCTGCTCACCAGACCCTCTCATCCATCTACACAAATCATGCCCCTAAGCCTCTTATCTGCTCACCAGACCCTTATCCTTCATCCTCTGCTCACCAGACCCTTACCCTTCCTCCTCTGTGCTCACCAGACCCTCACCCTTACACCAATCATACCCTCAAGCTTCCTCCTCTCTGTTCACCAGACCCTCACTCTCTCCTTTCTGCATCTCCCTTCTCCCTGATAACTAGCTGTGGGTTGGTGTTGCTCTTAGGTCACATGAGATGCAACATAATCCATGAAAGCCTGACTCCCTCTGGTAACTGTGCCAGGCTAGGGGATGATAACGCTGCTGGTCCTGGATAACCTTACTTGTAATGGAGAGCACTGACATAATTCCACACAAATACAGATTATAAAATAAATGACAATGCTTTTACTTAAAGACAGATTAATCAAACATTATATATATATATATATATATATATACACACATACACACACACATACATACACACACACACACAATATTATATATATATATATATATATATATATATATATATATATATATACACGACAGGCTTAATCCACGGCACTCAACCATCTGGGGTGCCCTTGGCATGTGACCACACCATCAGTTTCATGTTTAAAATGTATGTAAGCTTTAGCCAAAGGTGGCAAATCAAGTTCATTTATCTGAGAGTCAGTATAGGGACTGGCCAGATGGGAATGACCGTGAAGCGGTGGTCAGCTTAACAAATTATTGCAATATTTTGGAATTAACATTCCCTATGTTTAAAGGAGTTGCAGTTTGAAAAGCATGTGAGTGCCAAGTTTGTATGATATTTTTTATTATATATATATATATATATAGCCAATGCAGATTTACATAAAAATAAGATAGGTTATACCAACATAAGTAGGGAATACTTCTAAAAGACATATGTGACAGCTAGTACAGAATAGCAGGATAGCAGTCAGTCAATACTTCATACATATAGCGTTGCCGCTAGGAGGTTTCAGAAGGCGCCACTCTATGCCCTATTTATGAAGGGCAGAAAGCACCCTGCCCTCCAGTGTGGAGCCTGCAGGTTCTGTCCTCCAACCGTGTGCTCCAGTGTCCTGCGGGTGGGGAAAATAGCAGAGCAGCGGTATCCATTCACAGTGACCGCGACGCTTGGGGGCTGCCCGGCACGCCCTCAAGAGTGACGAAAAAAGGACATGTCAAAGATACGCCCCCTTTTCATTGACCACACCCTTTCAAGTTCCCATGGATTTATGGAAGGGAGGATGGGAGAGATCTTCACCATCCCTGGACTTCATAATGATTTCTACAGCATAGAAACTTGTCTGGTGAACACACTGATCACCAATCTTGTAAAGAAAACACATAATTTGAAAAAGGAGCTCACTTCTATCAAATGTGGTTGCCCAAGAATATATAGGTGCCAGGATGAGGGAGATAGGGCACTTTTAATTCCCAGACTCTTGAGAGATGGGGCTAGATGACATCATTCGGTATTGTGGTAATGATATAATCATGTCCTGTCCCATCCATTGGCCACCACTAGCAGTAAGGTAAGTTTTCTTCCCCCTTTAATCTCCTGTAGTGCTAAGTATAATTGGGTCTCATCCTCAACATAAATACGTCAAAAGTACTGAGGATAAGACCCACTCTTCCTTAGCACCGAAGGGGTTGATTAGAAAGTATGAACCAACTATGTAAGTGTCCCAGTTTCCAGTTATATCTGAAGCCCATTGCCAGGATTATTTCTTAGAATGCTATATATATATATATATATATAACTAAAGTCATATTATTTAGAGTTATGCCTGTTATAACTTTATGTTGGTCACATATATTTCATCTATGAACGTGTTAACAATAAAATTTTAATATACTGTATGGTTGGATATTTGAATTGGCCTCCATAAGGTATTACTGTATCAGGTCTATGAGCTCAGGGAAATTGCTCATCTCCTGTGTGACTTCTCTTATGGTCAACAAGGCGTGACTTTTGTGTAAAACATTTCTCACACTAAGGACATGGAAATGGCTTCTCACCTGTGTGAGTTCTCCGATGTTTAACAAGATGCGATTTCTGTGTAAAACATTTCTCACACTCAGAGCATGGAAATGGCCTCTCACCTGTGTGACTTCTCTGATGTGTAACTAGAGATGATTTCTGTATAAAACATTTCCCACACTCAGTACATGGAAATTGTTTCTTGCCTATGTGACTTCTCTGATGTGCAACAAGATCTGATTTCACTGTAAAACGTTTCCTACACACAGAACATTGAAATGGCTTCTCACCTGTGTGACTTCTCTGATGTGTAACAAGAACAGATTTCAGTGTAAAACATTTCCCACACTCAGGACATGGAAATGGCCTCTCACCTGTGTGACGTCTCTGATGTGTAACAAGTTTTGATTTGTGTGTAAAACGTTTCCCACACTCAGGACATGGAAATGGCTTCTCACCTGTGTGATGTCTCTGATGTGAAATAAGAGCTGATTTCCATGTAAAACATTTCCCACACTCAGGACATGGAAATGGCCTCTCACCTGTGTGACGTCTCTGATGTGAAATAAGAGCTGATTTCTGTGTAAAACATTTCCCACACTCAGAACATGGAAATGGTTTCTCACCTGTGTGACTTCTCTTATGTGTAACAAGATGTGATTTCCGTGTAAAACATTTCCCACACTCAGAACATGGAAATTGTTTCTCACTTTTGTGATTTCTCTGATGTGTAACTAGATTTGATCTCTGTGTAAAACATTTCCCACACTCAGGGCATGGAAATGGTTTCACTCCAGAATGAATTCTCTCATGCGCAATTAAATTTGATTTCCATTTAAAATACTTCCCACACACAGTACATGAAAATGGCCTCCCACTTGCCTTAGCTGGCTGAGGGGTAATTAGCTTTGTGTTTTGTGTAAAACATTTGGCATCTATAGAACAGGGAAATATTTCATTTACTGTAAGAGACGTACCAATATCCGATTTATAATAATATTTCCGGTGATCATATGACATATCTGCACTGTGAGGTACTGGATTTATACTTGAGGTAATAGGGTTTTCTCCTGGAGCATATTGGGTGATGTCATCTTCGATTTCACAATATAGAGAACAAGTTTGCTGATTCTCTGAAATATTCAGTCTGTTACATCCATCTGCTGGGAATAAGAAAAAATGAGGAAATATGAAAATTTCCTTAAACTTTTAATAGTCTGCCTAGTTACCATTCATGTAAATTTGCTATATATATGATTATTTCTCATGACTCAGGTACTATGGAGGTCAGAAATGCATTGACAAAAGATTTATGATTGGGCACTCCCACTGAATTTATATAGGAAATGTTAGTCCTAGTTCTAAAGGAGAATCAGATCTTTTATAGTGGGCAGTACTATAAGCAGTTATTGGGTACTGCTATGGGTTCCAACCTTGTGCCCACCTATGCAAACATTTACATGTGGAAAAAGGAAAGCACTTACATACTGCCAGCCTACAGGTCATGTATATTGCTTTGTAATCGTTCTATTGGTGAGAGTTTCTTAGAGATGTTCAATTATCTCAATGGACTACCTAGACCTGTTAAGATTAAAATTTAGGATAGGCATTATAACCACACTGCTTTGTCGCGCCACCCTTATGATTAGTTGCAGGGTTCTTGTGTCTACACTGATACATTACTGGAAGCTAATTATCTAGATGAATGGAATCTGTGCTCTTTTCTCCATCTCCATGATGCAGAAATCCCTTTGCATTTAAAGGAGAACCTTCTGCTTTGGAATACACGTAGGGTGTGGCACATAATACGCTTTTTCTTCCCATTCTTGCAACCAAGATTTCCAGCGGGGCTTGGCCTCTAACCCTTTCTCATCGTGGTCAGAAAAGGGTATCACTTCTATTGGGTGGTTGGTTAATAAAATCACTAGAAGGCCTCTCACATTCCACCCATCAGTAGACAAATTTGACTTTTTGGCTTCCTACCCTTTTTTCCAGGCTCATCATTACATTAATCAAGTGGTCCGTAATTTTTCTGATATGGCTTGGGATAAACCCTTGGATAAACTTTTGTCCTGTCCCACTCCTAGTTGTAAGGCTCTCTCTCTTCACTATGCTTTTTTACGTGATAATATAGATTATACCAAACTTCAATCAGGCCTACTTAGGTGGTTACAGCAGTTCCCAAATTTACAGATCGACCAATTGCTCAAGGCCCTCGATGACTGCTGTCGTTTTCTTCCTATGAGTTCTTATAGGGAGTTATTTCAAAATGTTTCCATAGAACATATATTAGTCCTAGAAGGGGATTTTTGATGGGTTCTTCTCATTCACACAATTGCCCTCGCTGCGGGGATGATAATGCAGATTTGTACCATTGTTTATGGTCTTGCTCTTTGGTTAGAGCCTTTTGGCTTCAGATTCGTAGATTTGCCTTGGGTCATTTGGTAAATTTTGTGCCCTTTAATCCTGAATGGCCATATTAGGGATCCTGCCTCAAGGTGAGAGAGTGTTCTCTTGGGAGTCGTAAACTCTTGCTTGCCGGGGATGCCTCCCTTCTATTTCTTTAAGGAAATTTTTTTTTTATTTGTTTAGAATGGATTGGGTGGTAGGGATGAGATCATGCAATGTGTACTATCTCACACACTCTGTGACCATAGCATGCAGCATCTTACATGTACTATAATAGGTAGTTGCAGGACTAGTACACAGCTTGTCTCATATCCCCACTATCACTTCCAAGAACAGCAGTGATCTTTGCGATCACTGCTGTTCTTGGTAGTGATAGTGGGGATATGAGACATGGATGGGATGGGACATGGGAAAGCAGTCGGGAAGCTTGTGGACGAAATCCCGACCGCCGGCTTCCCGACTGTCTAATCCCAGCAAGGGACTGAAGGCCTGTCATTAGACCTACGCAGGGAGCCCGACAAATGGCTTACTGATCAAAGTTAAGCCAGGCACGAACAGCCGCGGGGAGGGGGAGGGTGAGGTACCCCCTGGGAGGTTAGGGCTAGGCACCCCCTTGGAGACTTAGGTTTAGGCACAAGGTTAGACACCCCTAAAGGAGAGATAGGAGTAAAAAAAAAAGGTTAGATAATACTTACCTATTGTAGCTTCTGGATTTTCACCCCTGCCGGGCTTCCGCTGTCGCGATTTGAACCATGCAGCCGGCGATAAATCATACTGATTCCAACGCAAATACGCAATATGCGCTATAGCGTGTATTTTACTCGAATATGAGGACCGGGTACTCACTTTTGCAAAATGAGTCCCCGGGAACGTGTCCCGCTTTGGCCAATCCCTTGGCCCCGATCGAATGATTGATGTCTCCCTGGCCCTGCCAGAGAAGACTATAAAACTCAGAGGTGGAGCCAGCCAGCCCAAGTTCAGCAGCAGCGTTTTCCCTTGATGCTGCAGCTTCCCCCCCACCCGGCGGTAGGATGGCCCCAGCACCCGGGTAGCCAGACGCCCCTGGCACCCGTATGGTTCCGGCAGCAAGAAGTCCCCGGCACCTGGACAGACCCCGGCAGGAGGACGTCCCCGACACCTAGACAGGCCTCGGCAGGAGGACGTCCCCGGCACCTGGGCAGGCCCCGGCAGGAGGACGAGACCCTGCGGGAGGACGTTGACAGGCCCCGGCACCCGGATGGCCCCAGCACTTGGCAACAGGTAAGCCCCGGAAATCACCGAAGGGTAGGCCCCGGCAGCAGGATAGGCACCGGTGGGAGGACTGCCTCGGCACCACGAAGGGAGGCAGGCCCCGGTACATACACGACAGGTGCTGTGGCTGGTGGGGGGGCAGAGGATAACTACCTGCAGCTGCGGGCTCTGCAGTGCTGATGCTCATGCTGGGAGGGGGTGTAAAGCCAGGGCGGGTGGCACCAAATTAATTTTAGAGCTCATGCCATCTGGTGCCTTTATTAAATGTACAACAGTGTAGCAATAGCATCTAATATATAACAGCAGTGATCGCAAATAATATTGGTGGGGGAGGGCAGCTGCTATTTCTACTATTTTAAGCTTCTCTATAATCTACCCTTACTTCTTTCCCAGCCCCAGCACTGCCTACCACTAAAATCCTCCTTGGCCCCCCAGTACTGCCCCAGCTGTCATCTCCCCTTCCTCCCTCTCTACCCCCAGCATGGCCTGTGCCTAACCTCTCCATGCCCACTGCCCCAGTTGCTATTCACCCTTACCCCCTCTACCCAAGCTTTTCCCTGCCTTTACCCTCAAGCTCTACCATAACTGCTACCTGTCCCCAGCAGTGTCCCAACTGCTGCATGCCCTCACCCCTCATAAAATATAATGGGACCCAGAAACAGTGGAGTAGGACCTCATTTTTTTTAAAGCGAGGGGTCCCCAGGACTCACAGATGTTTTTGTTCTGCGCGATCACTGAACAGTATATATACATATGTGATTACTGCCAGTGATGGACTCACTATGGTGACATCCCTTGTACTGATGTATGAGATACACCAGAGAGTGTGGGGAGGAGACTGGTCAGATATCTGGGCTGGTAACACACAGTGACATGATGTGAGGGGAAGAGTAGGAGTATAATAGGGGCTGATGGTTCCTGATGTATGAGATACACCAGAGAGTGTGGGAAGGAGACTGGTCAGATCTCTGGGCTAGTAACACACAGTGACATGATGTGAGGGGGAGAGGAGTATAATAGTGGCTGATGGCTCCTGACTCCCCCACTGGGCAGATACATTTCCCTCATTAGTCTGTACTGACAGAGGAGGGTGTAGAATAAGAGATTTTTGTATTGACTTCTCAAGGAGATTGTAACTTTTTTTTTTTTAGTTTATTGCTCACCTGTGCCGATATCTGTAGGTATTTCCTCCTTGTTACACTGCTGATCACCAATCATATACGTCTCCTCTTCTCCCTCTATATCTTCTGCCTTCATATCAGTCACATACGTCTCTTCTTCTCCCTCTATATCTTCTGCATTATTATCAGTCACATACGTCTCTTCTTCTCCCTCTATATCTTCTGCCTTATTATCAGTCACATACGTTTCTTCTTCTCCCTCTATATCTTCTGCTGTAATGTCAGCAACATACGTCTCTTCTTCTCCCTCTAGATCTTCTGCCTTCATATCAGTCACATACGTTTCTTCTTCTGCCTTATTATCAGTCATATACGTCTCTTCTTCTCCCTCTGTATCTTCTGCCTTCATATCAGTCACATACGTCTCTTCTTCTCCCTCTGTATCTTCTGCCTTCATATCAGTCACATATGTCTCTTCTTCTCCTTCTATATCTTCGGCCTCATTATCATTCACATAAGTCTCTTCTTCTCCCTCTAATTCTTCTATCTTAATATAAGTCACAACTTCATCCTAAATGATCAATAAAAGTATAACACATTCATAATGTCCAATGTTATTTATTAAGAGAAAATGTATAATATCAGTGTCATCATCATCATCGGGCACCTGCACATTAGAAAAGGCGCAGATCTGCGATAACAATAATCTAATAGTTGGGTGATTTGTTTCTCTAGAGACACTTGGATCCTAACTCTGTGCCTATTAGCAGTGTCTCTGTATTGCATTGCAATCCCACCAACCTGATTCTCCTGTGGGATGCTGTGATTCTCCTCTGTACAATCCTGTGAATCTAGAGGATGGGGACATCTCTCTGAAGTATTTCGGTTACTGGGTCCATCTGTAGGAGACATAAAGTGACTGAGTACATTGTATATACAGTCAGGTGCATAAATATTGGGACATTGACAGAATGCTCATATTTTGGCCTCTATTCACCACCACAATGGCTTTGAAATGAAACAAACAAGATGTGCTTTAACTGCAGACTTTCAGATTTAATTTGAGGGTAATTACATCCAAATCAGGTGAACGGTGTAGGAACTACAACGGTTTCTATATGTGCCTCCCACTTTTTAAGGGGCCAAAAGTAATGGGACAAACTAAACAATCCTAAATCTAACTTTCACTTTTTAATACTTTGTTGCAAATCCTTTGCAGGCAATTACAGCCTGAAGTCTGGAACACATAGACATCACCAGACGCTGGGTTTCATCCCTGGTGATGCTCTGCCAGGCCTCTACTGCAAATGTCTTCAGTTCCTGCTTGTTCTTGGGGCATTTTCCCTTCAGTTTTGTCTTCATCAAGTGAAATGCATGCTCAAATTGGATTCAGGTCAGGAGATTGACTTGGCCATTGCATAACATTCCACTTTTAGCCTTAAAAAACTCTTTGGTTGCTTTTGCAGTATGCTTCGGGTCATTGTCTATCTGCACTGTGAAGCGCCGTCCAATGAGTTCTGAAGCATTTGACTGAATATGAGCATATAATATTGCCCGAAACACTTCAGAATTCATTCTGCTGCTTTTGTCAGCAGTCACATCATCAATAAATACAAGGGAACGAGTTCCATTGGCAGCCATACATGCCCACGCCATGACACTACCACCACCATGCTTCACTGATGAGGTGGTATGTTTTGGATCATCAGCACTTCCTTTCCTTCTCCATAATCTTCTCTTCCCATCACTCTGGTACAAGTTGATCTTTGTCTCATCTGTCCATAGGATGTTGTTCCAGAACTGTAATGGCTTTTTTAGGTGTTGTTTGGCAAACTCTAATCTGGTCTTCCTGTTTTTGAGGCTCACCAATGGTTTACATCTTGTGGTGAACCCTCTATATTCACTCTTGTGAAGTCTTCTCTTGATTGTTGACTTGTACACATATACACCTACCTCCTGGAGAGTGTTCTTGATTTGGCCAACTGTTGTGAAGGGGTTTTTCTTCACCAGGGAAATAATTCTTCTGTCATCCACCACAGTTGTTTTCCGTGGTCTTCCGGGTCTTTTGGTGTTGCTGAGCTCTCCGACGCCAAACAGTTGATTTGGCCGCACCTAATATTTTTGCTATCTCTCTGATGGGTTTGTTTTGATTTTTCAGCCTAATGATGGCTTGCTTCACTGATAGTGACAGCTCTTTGGATCTCATATTGAGAGTCGACAGCAACTGATTCCAAATGCAAATGTCACACCTCCAGAATCAACTCCAGACCTTTTACCTGCTTAATTGATAATGAAATAACGAGGGAATAGCCCATACCTGTCCATGAAAACAAGAGATATGGTAAGAACTTACCTTTGTTATCTCTGTTTCTACGAAGTCCTTAGGGTCCACAGGGTTGACCTTGGGGTATAGCTGGATCTGGATCCACGGGCACCATGCAGTTAAAGCTTTTGCTGCTCCCAGGATGCACTTGGGTCCATCCTCCCCTATACCCCGCCCCCGAGCCACAGGCACCTCAGTTGGTAAGTAGCCAAGGCCGGAGGAGGAGACTAAACAGAGAGAAGGAAGACTGGAACACACAAGAAACCATACTCACAGAAATGGGAGACAGAAAACGGTGACCAGCCACACAGCCCATATGAAGCCAGGTGCGTCAGGGCAGGTGCCCTGTGGACCCTATGGACTTCGTAGAAACAGACATAACAAAAGGTAAGTTCTTACCATATCTCTTGTTTTCTACTTCAGGGTCTATAGGGGGTCCACAGGGTTGACCTTGGGGATGTACCAAAGCAGTTCAACTAAGAGCAGGGACGCTCCTGAGCAGAAAGGAGAATCCTGCGCCCAAAGCATGCATCCTGAGAGACAAAGGTGTCAAACGCATAAAACCTCAAAAACGTCTGAATTGAAGACCAAGTGGCTGCCTTGCACAGCTGACCAGCGGAGGCACCACGTCTAGCAGCCCAAGAAGGACCTACAGACCGAGTGGACTGAGCCTTAACAGAGGCAGGGACAGGTAAACCTTCCTGTATATAAGCCTCACGAATAACAGAACAAAGCCAACGGGCAACAGTTTGTTTGTTAGCAGGCCAACCCCTCCTGTGAAAACCAAAGAGGACAAACAAAGAATCGGACTTTCTAACAGAAGCAGTCTGGTCCACATAAATTCCGAGAGCACGGACAACATCCAACGAAGCCTCACCAGCTGTAAGATCAGGTGACTGAAAAGCTGGCACCACAAGTTCCTGATTGATGTGGAACTTAGAGACTACTTTAGGCAAAAACTCAGGACGAGTGCAAAGCACCACTCTGTCGTGGTGAAAAATTAAGAAGGAGGGACTACAGGAAAGCGCCCCCAACTCATATACCCTCCTGGCCAAAGCAATTGCCAGGAGAAAAACAGTCTTAAGCGTTAACCACTTGAGGTCAACCGACTCAAGAGGCTCAAAAGGAGGTGCCTGCAGGACCCGAAGAACCACCGCCAAGTCCCACGGAGCCACTGGAGGCACAAAGGGAGGCTGGATTCTAAGAACACCCTGGAAAAAGGTGTGAACATACGGCAGTGTAGCAATCCTACGTTGGAACCACACAGACAGAGCCGACACATGAACCTTCAGGGAAGCAAGACGTAAGCCTAGGTCAAGAGCTGACTGAAGAAATGCCAAAATCATAGAAACCCTGAACACCTGAGGATCAAAGCTTCTGGACTCACACCACTGAAAGTGTACCACACCCGGTGGTAAATCCGTGCGGAGGCAGGCTTACGCGCCCTCAGCATGGTACTGATGACAGAGCTTGAAAATCCCCGGGACCTTAAGACGGCTGTCTCAAGAGCCACGCCATCAAAGTCAGTCGACCCAGATCCGGGTAAAGGCAGGGCCCCTGAGACAGCAGGTCCCGATGCTGGGGTAGAAGGTACGGAACGTCGATGGACAAGCTCCTGAGATCGGAGTACCAAGGACATCTGGGCCATGCTGGAGCCACCAGCAGAAACGTCCCTCCGTCCTGTTTGATTGTTCTTAGCACCCGAGGCAGCAGGGAGATCGGAGGAAACAGGTACGCTAGGTGCAATGTGCATTTCACCGACAGCGCGTCCACCAGACTTGCGCCTGCGTCCCTTGTCCTTGAGCCATAAACGGGCAACTTGTAGTTGTGACGGGAGGCCATCAGGTCCAACTCCGTCAGTCCCCATTTGTCCACGAGAAGTTGAAACACCTCCGGGTGAAGCAACCATTCCCCTGGGTGCACGTCGTGACGGCTGAGGAAGTTCGCCTCCCAGTTGAGGACTCCCGGGATGAAGACTGCCGAGATTGCAGGAAGGTGGCACTCCGCCCAAGCCAGGATGCGAGACACTCCTAACATCGCCGCCCGACTGCGAGTTCCTCCCTGGTGATTGAGGTATGCCACCGTGGTGGCGTTGTCGGATTGCACCTGTACCACCCTTCCGTGAAAAGCGGTGCCTGACGACAGCAGAGCCCTGTAGATGGCCCACAGCTCCAGAACGTTCATGGGAAGAACTGCTTCCTCCACAGACCAACGGCCCTGAAGAGACAACGAGCCGGTCACTGCCCCCCAACCCTGGAGACTGGCATCTGTTGCACAACCCAGTCCGGGATTCAAAAGGGGCAACCCTCGATGAGATGAGCTGGCTGAAGCCACCAAGCTAGAGACCGGCGCACTTCCGGGGACAAGACCAGCGTCTGGGATCGGATCCGGTGAGGTAACCCGTTCCATTCGGACAGAATCTACCCCTGCAGGGGTCTGGCATGGAACTGGGCAAATTCCACCATGTTGAATGCCGACACCATGGACCCTAGGACTCTCATTGCCAAGTGGACCGACACCCTGCAACTGCTCAGGCAACTGTGTATCCTCAGTTGTAGGGAGGACACCTTTTCTGGAGTCAGGAAAATCCGTTGTGATGGGATCAGAGATGACTTCTTCCAATTTATCAACCACCCATGTGCTTGAAGACAAGCAATGGTCAGGTGGAGATGTTGAAAAAGCACCTCCGGGGAGCTCGCCAGCAGAAGATCGTCCAGATACGGCAGCAACCGTATACCCTGGCCCTGAAGGTGGGCAGCCATAATTGCCATCACCTTGGTGAACACCCTCGGAGCCGCGGAAAGGCCAAAAGGCAACGCCCTAAACTGGTAGTGATGTTGCAGGATAGCAAACCTCAGATATCGCTGGTGTGCAGGTGCTATGGGCACGTGAAGATAGGCGTCCTGGATATCCAGGGAAACCATGTAATCCCCTGGTTCCATCGCCAGAATGATGGAATGTAACGTTTCCATCCTGAACTTGGGAACCCTGAGGTATTTGTTCAGAGACTTCAAATTCAGGATAGGGCGATGAGAACCATTGGGCTTCTGTACCAGAAACAGAGTAGAATAGTACCCCGTCCCGCGTTGAGACTGTGGAACGGGAACAATGACCCCTGCTTGTAGTAAGGACTCTATAGCTACCTGAACCTGGGAAGCTTTGGTCTTGTCCAGAGAAGGACTCGTGCAAAAAAACTGGTGGGGCGGCCTGAGCTGAAAAGACAGGGCGTACCCCTAGGTGACTACTTCTCGAACCCAGGCGTCCATGGTGGTATTGTGCCAGCACTGGGCGAATTGGAGAAGTCGGCCCCCAACTCTGAGGTCCCCCAGAGGGAGGCCCGTCCCATCAGGCAGCAGGTTTATCCTCCTGCTTGGAAGAAGTGCGCCAAGCACTCCATGCCTGCTTCTTGGGCTTGAGTGCAGCCTTGGGCGCCGAATGTCTCGGGAAGGACTGACCCTTGGCCTTACCTTGAACCCGAAAGGACCAAAAAGCAGAGCTCCTCACTTTAGCCGGCGCAGAGGCCAAAGGAAGGAAAGCCGACTTGGATTTAGCCAAGGTTTCTACTATTTTGTCCAAGTCTGGACCAAATAGCAACTCACCATTAAAGAGCAAGGCCTCCAGACCCTTTTTAGAATCCGCATCTGCTCGCCAAGACCTCAGCCACGAGGACCGACGAGCAGACACAGCATCCGCCGAAACCCTAGAGGTCAGCAGACTAGCATCCAACGACGCTTCCCCGATATAGGAAGCAGCATCCCTCATTTGTCCAATTAATGCTCTCTGGATATCCGGAGCATCCTCAGGGAAAGTATCCTCCAGAGCGTTAGCCCAGCTCTCGACGGCCTTAGCCACCCACGAGATGGCCATGGACGGTCGAGCCACCGCCCCCGAGTAAATGGACTTTAAACAGAACTCTACCTTCCTGTCCGGGGGATCCTTAAAGAGGAGATATATGGAAATGGTAGCGTAGCGCTCTTAATCAAACGTGTGACATGGGTGTCCACCGCTGGAGGGGTTTCCCGCTTCCTGCAATGAGCCTCAGGAAAAGGATAATTACACGCCAGCCTCTTTTGTGGCTGGAATCTTTTACTGGGCAACTGCCAGGCCCCCGCCATATGATCCGTCAACTGGTCAGACAAGGGAAAGACACTCGAGGTTACCTTAGTCTTTTTAAAATTAGGGTACTTAGACCTAGGGGCCAGTTCATCCTCCTCGATATAAAGGATAGCCCGCACCGCCCTAACCAATACCGGCACATTTATGGAGGTCTCCATCTCCTGGACCAAGGCATCAGAGTCAGAGTCCTCATGGACCTCTCCGTCATCTGAAGACACGTCAGAGCCCGACAGCTGTGCCATCAGAGAACTCACTACATGACGCTTGGACGCCTTATGGGGCAAGTCACTATGCAGCATCGTCTGAAAAGCCGAAGATGAGGCCGCCAGACTCTGCACAGAGCTGGACAGTACATCCACCCAGGGTGGAGGAGCCGCCTGAGGAATCCCCGGAAAAGGCACCACAGACTGTTGCGTCACAGGGGGAGACTGGACATACATAGGCAACCCCGCATAAGGCCCTACAGTCTGAGACCCCGAGGGAGACTGCAATAACTGCGGAATACCCGGGGAATGGGGGATGTTCTGCTGGGGCAACGCCCTAGAAGGGACCGATGTCGGAACCGCTAAACGGTCCGCAATTGACGCCAGCACTTGGGAAAACATCGCCCATGGAGGATCCTGCGACATAGGGGGTTTAGAGGGGCCAGGTACCAGCTGGCACCGCCCGCACAGACCATCCTGAGATAAGTCCTCCCTATTCACTCCCGCAGAACAGCGTCTGCAGGAAAACAACATAGGAGGCACGGAGCGCTCAATCTCCTCATCAGACATGATACAGTAAATACTCAATGAATATGTACCACCAGAGGAATTACGGTGTCAACACCCGCGCTCTCACCAGTATGCAACACAAACAGCCCACAATATGGTACTGTGTAGCACACAACTGTATGTGACCGGCCTCACAAATAGTTAATTTATATAAGTGAGGCCCACAGAAAAAGCCCTTCCCCCACACACCTGCCGGGCCATAGGAGAAGGAAAGGGATAGGTATAAGCTGACAGGAAGTTACAAATAAGTCACAGACAGCAGCACTAGCAATAGTCACATACAATGAAATAAGATCATTTACTCACTGCACCTTCCGCTACAATCATCCTCCCAGATTCAGTGTCTGGGAGGGCTATAGCGCTGCGTACACTGTCCCTTTGCAGAGGAGAGGTACAGGGGGACCGGTCCACGCACCGCCGGGGAGTCTGCGTTGCAAGCCAGCAAAAGATGGCCGCCGGAGAGCTCTGAGGAGGAGTGGCCGCAGGAGGAACAGCTCAGCGACGCCAGCACACGTGAGAGAAGGCGCGCTGAGCTGAGGGGAGGAGCCGCTAAACCAGGGAAGGCTGCCTCCCCTGGCTAGCAATTAACCCCAGGGACGCTGGTTCCCCTCCAGCAATTATTCCCTGGTGGTCCAGCGGACGCGCGGGGTATTCCTGAAGAGGGGTAGCCCGCCGCCGCTACTAGCGCCGCCGGTCTGTCCCCAGAGACCGGCGGCTGAAGACTGCATTTATCCCCGCGAGCAGCGCTGATAGCGCTGCTCGCAGCTTACCTTGATCCCCGTGAGCCCAGCAGCAGTCTGTGGGAGGTCCCGGAGCCACGCTAGTACTGACTCTGGGGTCCCACTGCGATCCCCAGATCAGTACTGGCGTCGCAGCGCCAGCGGGGGTGTTGGAGCGGCAGCGTGGACGTCCAGATGGACAGCCTGATGCTGCCGCTCAGAACATAGTAAAAATAAATAAATAAAATCTTCTTTAAAAAATAAAAAATTAGCTTAGGGGCTGCTGATGCAGCCCCACTGCCCGGGGTGACCCGACTCCGGCCGGGCACCAACTAAAACTGAGGTGCCTGTGGCTCGGGGGCGGGGTATAAAGGAGGATGGACCCAAGTGCATCCTGGGAGCAGCAAAAGCTTTAACTGTGTGGTGCCCGAGGATCCAGATCCAGCTATACCCCCCCAAGGTCAACACTGTGGACCCCCTATGGACCCTGAAGTAGAAATGGCTTTTGAGTTGATAGTCCCATTACTTTTGGCCCCTTAAAAAGTGGGAGGCACATATAGAAACCATTGTAATTCCTACACCGTTCACCTGATTTGGATGTAATTACCCTCAAATTAAATCTGAAAGTCTGCAGTTGAAGCACATCTTGTTTGTTTCATTTCAAAGCCATTGTGGTGGTGAATAGAGGCCAAAATATGAAAATTCTGTCAATGTCCCAATAGTTATGCACCTAACTGTATGTGATTATCAGGTGATGTGTATATATATAGGGACCCCCATACCTGCTCTCCCCTGTACAATACATGCCAGTCTCCTCTTACCCAGTGATGTGAGGGGCCGGTGATTCTCCATCATCACGTCCTTGTACAGACCCCTGTGTTCCTCTGTATACTCCCCCTCCTGCATTGAGACATAGACAGCGACATCCAGACACCTTATAGGAACCTGACACACACAATGATACAGTCATCACCCAGACACATCCCCTGGTGCTACTGTATAATGTCCCATTCCCAGCAGTCACCTCTCCAGTCATCAGCCAGACACATCCCCTGGTGTCACTGTATAATGTCCCATTCCCAGCAGTCACCTCTCCAGTCATCACACAGACACATCCCCTGGTGTTACTGTATAATGTTCCATTCCCAGCAGTCACCTCTCCAGTCATCACCCAGACACATCCCCCGGTGTTACTGTATAATGTCCCATTCCCAGCAGTCACCTCTCCAGTCATCACCCAGACACATCCCCTGGTGTTACTGTATAATGTCCCATTCCCAGCAGTCACCTCTCCAGTCAGCAGCTGAATGTTATTGTTGATGAGTTCCAGCATCTTCTGGTCATTGTGTCTCTCATGTATCAGTGAGTGAGGTGGAGGCACCATGATGGAGCTCTGGGTCCTGCTCAGTCCTCCTTTCACACGGGGACGGCTGCTGGGTGTCTCACACTCACCGAATGTCTTCTTCACTACTGTGTAATCCTGAGTTTTGGGGGAGACATCAATGAGAAGATCAATAAAACTCCACCCAAATGAGGTAGGTGTTCACTTCGCATAATATACAAGTCGACTCTTTCACAAAAGCAGGTTTTATAACAATCTCCCATATACAGGAAAATGTAGAATATATGGTATCACTTGGAACTTCGACATCTGTGTGTCAGTGACACAAAGAAAACAACATACAGAGGACTATGGGACTGATACTAATATCGAAGACCAGCTCCCTGCTGCTCGGCTATTACTATAGATATAAGTGATGTCACGGTGACTCTACCTTGTCCCTTCACCACCCCAGTCATGTCCCTGTATTATTTCTATAGATATAAGTGATGTCACTGTGACACTCCCAGATCCCCTCACCTCCCCAGTCATGTCCCTGTATTATTACTATAGATATAAGTGATGTCACTGTGACACTCCCAGATCCCCTCACCTCCCCAGTCATGTCCCTTTATTATTACTATAGATATAAGTGACGTCACTGTGACACTCCCAGATCCCCTCACCTCTCCAGTCATGTCCCTTTATTATTACTATAGATATAAGTGACGTCACTGTGACACTCCCAGATCCCCTCACCTCTCCAGTCATGTCCTGTATTATTACTATAGATATAAGTGATGTCACTGTGACACTCCCAGATCCCCTCACCTCCCCAGTCATGTCCCTGTATTATTACTATAGATATAAGTGATGTCACTGTGACACTCCCAGATCCCCTCACCTCCCCAGTCATGTCCCTGTATTATTACTATAGATATAAGTGATGTCACTGTGACACTCCCAGATCCCCTCACCTCCCCAGCCATGTCCCTGTATTATTACTATAGATATAAGTGACGTCACTGTGACACTCCCAGATCCCCTCACCTCTCCAGTCATGTCCTGTATTATTACTATAGATATAAGTGATGTCACTGTGACACTCCCAGATCCCCTCACCTCCCCAGTCATGTCCCTGTATTATTACTATAGATATAAGTGATGTCACTGTGACACTCCCAGATCCCCTCACCTCCCCAGTCATGTCCCTGTATTATTACTATAGATATAAGTGATGTCACTGTGACACTCCCAGATCCCCTCACCTCCCCAGCCATGTCCCTGTATTATTTCTATAGATATAAGTGATGTCACTGTGACAATCCCAGACCCCCTCACCTCCCCAGTCATGTCCCTTTATTATTACTATAAATATAAGTGATGTCACTGTGACACTCCCAGATCCCCTCACCTCCCAGTCATGTCCCTGTATTATTACTATAGATATAAGTGATGTCACAGTGACACTCCCAGATCCCCTCACCTCCCCAGTCATATCCCTGTATTATTACTATAGATATAAGTGATGTCACTGTGACACTCCCAGATCCCCTCACCTCCCCAGTCATATCCCTGTATTATTACTATAGATATAAGTGATGTCACTGTGACACTCCCAGATCCCCTCACCTCCCCAGTCATGTCCCTGTATTATTACTATAGATATAAGTGATGTCACTGTGACACCTCCAGGCCCTCTCACCTCCCCAGTCAGCAGGTAGATGATCTCCAGGGTGAGATGTAAGATCCTCTCAGACCTGTGACTCTCATCCATGTCCATCCTCAGTGAATCAGTGAGAATACAGAACGTGTGACGTGTAATGAAGACTCTGGCTCCTCCCAGCTGGTCTGTCTAGGAATAAATATAATATATATAATAGACATCACAGAGAACACATGTAACACAGTCAGACATGTAACACTGAGTGACCAGTAAGTCTCCCCTTTCCCCCCAGCCATAGAGCCCTGGTCAGTGTCTGTCAGAGGTTCCTGTGACCCAGCCCCATAAGGCTCCTCAGAGGCCGTCACACAACGCTGTACTGTATAAGGTTACACCAATGCTCCTCTCCTGGCCGGGGGTCTTATTCCTCCCAGACACATATTTGGTGCAATTTGCTCCACGTGAATCTTTTACAAACACATGAATTAGGGATGTTGGGATTTATTATTTTGTTTTACATTTATTCCAGGAAAGGAAAGAATCTGTGACTATACTGAGGTCATACAGATAACAGGGGTGTGAGGGGGGAGTACACAGGAGAGCAGAAGAGGTGCAGATATGGGGAGAGAATCTGTGACTATACTGAGGTCATACAGGTAACAGGGGTGTGAGGGGAGAGTACACAGGAGAGCAGAAGGGGTGCAGATATGGGGAGAGGGGAAGTAACGTAGGAATACAGAGCACACAACAGGGGGTGTAACAGCTGTACAGAGGTGTCAGTAACACAGGGGAGGGGGAAGGGAACAGAAGAGGTTAATAACACAGGGATAGGACAGCAGGCAGCCCAGGGGACACACAAAGGGTTACACAATACAGAATCCCATCAGTCACTCTGCACAAATGATGAAATGACAAATGACCGCACCTC
This sequence comes from Taudactylus pleione, assembly GCA_031769625.1. Taxonomy (NCBI): domain Eukaryota; kingdom Metazoa; phylum Chordata; class Amphibia; order Anura; family Myobatrachidae; genus Taudactylus; species Taudactylus pleione. The sequence goes on from JAUIMM010000982.1 coordinate 278,069, forward strand.
AGATGTATGTTACATGTGTGACCAGCCTGCCGGCCGTGTGTGTGCAGCGTAGGGTGGGGTGAGACATGTCCTGGGGGATAATCAGTGACACTCTGAGGATCTGGGGACTGTCACAGCCACTGGCTGTCTCTGAGAGAGTCTCTATTACTCAGGATAACAAGACGCCCTGACAGACAGTCTCAGCTCAGGGAGTGCAGCCCTTTGTTACATGGCCTGTCTGTGTCCTTCTCACACATCCTTCCCCAGCTCCTGTTATGTATCATCTGGTATATACATATGTATTATACCTACTGTGTGTTATTCCCTGACCACTCATTACTGTTATTATTACTCGAAGAACAAGAGAATAACTGAAATGTCCTTGTGTAGCATTTGCGCTAGGCTGTTTTAGCGGGGCACGGCGCTCTGCCCTCCTTCTGGATGGTAAAGAGCAACTTGCCCTCACAGCCTGCGGGTGCCGTCTTCACCCACGGGTCGCAGTGTCCCGCGGGTGGGGAAATGTGCGGTGGCTCGGCGTGTCCGTAAGTGCCGGGCACACCCCCAAGAGTGACGAAAAGGGGACGCGTCTTATAGACAAGCCCCCTATTCAATGACCACGCCCCCTTTTCAATGGCCACGCCCCCTTTTTGGCGCGAGCACGGAAGTGCCCTCTCTAGCTCCGGGCACCCTGCCTGCAGCCGGAGCTAGACTGAACCCTACTTGTGGTGCACTGTATAGTTAAAATAGAACTTATTATTGATCAATTAATATCACAATAATATAAGAAAACAGCGAAAAAAGGTTAAAAATAGCAGAATTGTGTCACAAAGGAAAGAAATTGTGGTTTTAAAAAGATGCGGCGTATTTACGTCATAATAAAGTTGTTTGGGATCAGGTTATTCTCATGTGTCGTTTGCATGTTCCACTCCCAGTAGGAATTATAATGAGATACCTGTGGGAGCTCCCTATATACATATATAGTCTCGGTGATACACCATATCCATGGGATTGTATCACATCATAATACATTTCTCATGGACTCATATACAAATGTAACCAGGTATCCAGTGATGCTTCAGCTCCTACTGTAATATTATTGTTATAATCAAATATTCTCATTATCTACATGTGATATGATCGTCACTCAGGACTCCTGGCTCCAAAATATACAGCGATTAGATAATTTAGATCAGCGATTCTATTTTTAACCTATTTTCGCTGTTTTCTTATGATATTGTGATATTAATTGCTCAATAATAAAAGTTATATTTTAACTATACAGAGCACCACCCAGGACATTTCAGTTCTTCTCTTGTTCCTCGTGTATTAATATATATGTCGTGGTAGCGCCCCTCACCTGTAACCTGAAATTCTGTGAGGGTCTCTGTTCTGATTATTGAGAATCAATAACATAATATCTTGTGCGACTGGTACACCATTTTCTTTGGTTATCACTCTGCAACTGTAACAGGAAACCACAGGCTGCTCCTCCTGTATAATAATAATAACAACAACAGGACACCACAAGCTGCTCCCCCTGTATAATAATAATAACAGGACACCACAGGCTGCTTCCCCTGTATAATAATAGTAACAGGACACCACAAGCTGCTCCCCCTGTATAATAATAGTAACAGGACACCACAAGCTGCTCCCTCTGTATAATAATAACAGGACACCACAGACTGCACCCTCTGTATAATAATAGTAACAGGACACCACAGGCTGCTCCCCCTGTACAATAATAGTAACAGGACACCACAGGCTGCTCCCCCTGTACAATAATAGTAATAACAGGACACCACAGGCTGCTCCCCCTGTATAATAATAGTAATAACAGGACACCACAAGCTGCTCCCCCTGTATAATAATAATAACAGGACACCACAGGCTGCTTCCCCTGTATAATAATAGTAACAGGACACCACAAGCTGCTCCCCCTGTATAATAATAGTAACAGGACACCACAAGCTGCTCCCTCTGTATAATAATAACAGGACACCACAGGCTGCTCCCCCTGTACAATAATAGTAATAACAGGACACCACAGGCTGCTCCCCCTGTATAATAATAGTAATAACAGGACACTACAGGCTGCTCCCCTTGTATAATAATAGTAATAACAGGACACTACAGGCTGCTCCCCCTGTATAATAATAGTAATAACAGGGCACCCTAGGCTGCTCCCCCTGTATAATAATAGTAATAACAGGACACCACAGGCTGCTCCCCCTGTATAATAATAGTAATAACAGGACACCACAGGCTGCTCCCCCTGTATAATAATAACAGGACACCACAGGCTGCTCCCCCTGTATAATAATAACAGGACACTATAGGCTGCTCCCCCTGTATAATAATAGTAATAACAGGACACTACAGGCTGCTCCCCCTGTATAATAATAGTAATAACAGGACACTACAGGCTGCTCCCCCTGTATAATAATAGTAATAACAGGACACTACAGGCTGCTCCCCTTGTATAATAATAGTAATAACAGGACACTACAGGCTGCTCCCCCTGTATAATAATAGTATATGACATTACCGGGGACACAGCAGGATCACACGGCAGCCGGTCATGTGATGCTGATACCGTTACGGCTTCAGAAGAACGAGATGCGGGCACTAGAGCAGGCTATGTATATTTTATAGCTGCAGCAAGTGTCCCCGGTGTCCATAAGAGACGGAAGCGGCGGCCATTTTCCCGATGACCTCGCCCCAGTACAACGCTATGGAGTAGAGTCTAGATGCCCTTCGCGGAGAGGACCATGACGTCATCAGCTTTTATCCCCTTCAGTATTTGCGGTGGTGCAGTTCCATTCCCATAAAGTCGCTTTTTCTATCATTTCCACCCAAAGCAGGGACAGGAAGCAGCCATTGTATTTGCCAGGAGGTAATTATGTTATTATTCTATAGGCTGAGCAGACTCTTGGTGTCACCTTGCTGTACTGCCTTTCTATTGTACAGCTGGAGCAGATTCTGGTGCTGCATTGTCATTGTGCAGGAGGGTTACACTCAAGTGTCCTATTTGTATAATACAGGTGGTGCAGACCCCGTTGTTACTATAATACAGGTGGCGCAGACTCAGTTGTTACTATAATACAGGTGGCACAGAATTTGTTGCTGCTATATTATAGGTGGCGCATACCCAGTTACTATAATACAGAAGGCGCAGACTTAGTTGTTACTATATTACAGGTGGCGCAGACCCTGTTGTTACTATAAAACCGGTGGCGCAGACACCATTGTTATTCTAATACAGGTGGCGCAGACCCTGTTACTATAATACAGGTGGCGCAGACCTTGTTGTTACTATAATACAGGTGGCGCAGACCCCGTTGTTACTATAATACAGGTGGCGCAGACTCCGTTGCCATTGTTACTATAATACAGGTGGCGCAGACCCCGTTGTTACTATAATACAGGTGGCGCAGACATAATTTATACTATAAACAGGCGGCGAAGACTCATTACTACAATACAGGTGGTGCAGACCCCGTTGTTACTATAATACAGGCGGCGAAGACTCATTACTATAATACAGGTGGTGCAGACCCCGTTGTTACTATAATACAGGCGGCGAAGACTCATTACTACAATACAGGTGGTGCAGACCCCGTTGTTACTATAATTCTGGCGGCGCAGACCCAGTTTTTACTATAATACAGGCGGCGAAGGCTCTTATTACTACAATACAGGTGGTGTAGACTACTCTGTTACTATAATACAGATGGCGCAGACCCTTTTGTTACTGCAATTCCGGTAGCGCAGGCTTTGTTGTTACTATAGTACATGTGTCACGCACTCAGTTGTTACTATAATACAGGTGGCGCAGACCCCTTTGTTACTATAATACAGGTGGCGCAGACCCCGTTGTTACTATAACACAGGTGGCGCAGACCCCTTTGTTACTATAACACAGGTGGCGCTGACCCCATTGGTACTATGAGACAGGTGGCGCAGACCCCGTTGTTACTATAATACTGGTGGAGTAGACCCCGTTGTTACTATAATATAGGCGTCGCAGATTTAGTTGTTCCTATAATACAGGTGGCGCAGACTCAGTTGTTACTATAATAGAGGTGGTGCACACCCAGTTGTTACTATAATACAGGTGGTGCACACCCAGTTGTTACTATAATACAGGTTGCGCAGACTGTTGTTACTATAATACAGGTGGTGCAGACCCTGTTGTTTATAATACAGGTGGCGCAGACCCTGTTGACAGGTGGTGCAGACTCCACTGTTACTATAATACAGGTGGTGCAGACTCCGTTGGTACTTTAATACAGGTGGCGCAGACTCCGTTATTACTATAATACAGGTGGAGCAGACTTCGCCTTTTGCTGACAAGGTTCCCGGCTGCACTAAACACTCTTTCGGAGTACACACTGGAGGGGAGGCAACTCAGGTAAAATAGAGCCAGTTTGTACAGGGGCCTCCAAATTGCCTCTTTTTCCTGCCAGTACAGGTACGGACTGTCTGTCATGCCTACTTGGATGCTGTCACCGATGTAATCCTCCACCATTCTGTCAATGGTGACAGTATCATATGCAGTGACAGTAGACATGTCAGAAATTGTTGCCAGGTCCTTCAGTCCGGACCAGATGTCCAAACTTGGTCCTGCCTGCCCTGCATCACCTCCAGCGGGTTGCTTAGGATACCTAAGTTTTTTCCTGGCAGCCCCAGTTGCGGGAGAAAATGAAGAAGGAGCTGTTGACGTGTCACGTTCCGCTTCAGCTGACAGTGTTTCACCAGCAGGTCTTTGCACCTCTGCAGGCTTGTTGTGGCCAGAAAGAGAGACACCACATAGGCTTTAAACCTAGGATCGAGCACGGTGGCCAAAATGTAGTGGTCTGATTTCAACAGATTGACCACCCTGGAATCCTGGCAAAGCGAATGAAGGGCTTCATCCACAAGTCCCACATGCCGAGCGGAATCGCTCCGTCTTAGCTCCTCCTTCACTTTCTCCAGCTGCTTCTGCAAAAGCCTGATGAGGGGAATGACCTGACTCAAGCTGGCAGTGTCTGAACTGACTTCACATGTGGCAAGTTCGAAGGGCTGGAGAACCTTGCACAACACAGAAATCATTCTCCACTGTGCTTGAGTCAGGTGCATACCCCCTCCTTTGCCTATCTCATAGGTGGATGTATAGGCTTGAATGGCCTTTTGCTGCTCCTCCATCCTCTGAAGCATATAGAGGGTTGAGTTCCACCGCGTCACAACCTCTTGTTTCAGGTGATGGCGGGGCATGTTCAAGAGTGTTTGCTGGCGCTCCAATCTTCGGCACGCAGTCGCTGAATGGCGAAAGTGGGCAGAAATTTTTCGGGCACCCAAAGCGTCTCCTGCACGCCCCTGTCGCTTTTCAGAAAATTCTGCACCACAAAATTTATTGTGTGAGCAAAACATGGGACGTGCTGGAATTTGCCCAGATGTAATGCCCGCACAATATTGGTGGCATTGTCAGATATCACAAATCCCCAGGAGAGTCTAAGTGGGGTAAGCCACTGGGCGATGATTTCCCTCAGTTTCTCTAAGAGGTTGTCGGCGGTGTGCCTCTTACTGAAACCGGTGATACACAGCGTAGCCTGCCTTGGAACGAGCTGGCGTTTCTGAGATGCTGCTACTGGTGACGCTGCTGTTGTTGCTGCATAAGGTGATACATCTACCCAGTGGGCTGTCACAATCATATAGTCCTTAGTCTGCCCTGTTCCACTTGTCCACATGTCCGTGGTTAAGTGGACATTGGGTACAACGGCATTTTTCAGGACACTGAAGACACTTTTTCTGACGTTTCTGTACAGTCTCAGTATCGCCTGCCTAGTAAAGTGGAATCTAGACGGGATTTGGAACCGGGGACACACTACCTCCATCAATTGTCTAAATCCCACTGCATTAATGGCGGATACCGGACGCACGTCTAACACCAACATAGCAGTCAAGGCCTCAGTTATACGTTTTGCTTCAGGATGACTGCTGTCGTACTTCATCCTCCTCGCTAAGGACTGTTGGAGGGTCAATTGTTTAGTAAAAGTAGTGGTGTTCCTACTTCCTCTCTGGGATGATGAACGACTCCCAGCAGCAGCGGCAGCAGTAGGCATAGCAATGCAGGATCCTCCGGAGGAATCCCGGATAGGAGAGTCAGTCATGCCAGTGACATGGCCTGCAGGACTACTTCCGATCCTGACTAAGGAGGACATTGACGAGGAGGGAGTTGACGGTGTGGTTTGCAGGCGCTTGGATACAACAGGATGAAGGGATTTAGGTGTCCCTGGACTGCTTAGCCAAAGTTTCTGAACTTGACAGTAACTTTTTATGAACGCGCTGCAGGTGACGTATAAGGGAGGATGCTCCTAGGTGGTTAATGTCCCTACCCCTACTTATTTCACCTTTACATATGGTACATATGACAAGACAGTTGTTGTCCGGATTTGGATAGAAATATTGCCAGACCAAAGAGGTGGAATGTTTGGTCTTCTGCCCCGGCATGACCGTGATGGGCTTTTTCCTCCCACGGACAACAACTGTCTCCCCCGGAGCCTGATTTAAACAAACCACATCACCATCAGAATCCTCCTTGCCAACTTCCTCCTCAGCACCAGCTACACCAGTATCCTCATCCTGTTGTACTTCAACAGTGACATCTTCAATTTGCATATCAGCAAGTGGACTGTGGGTGCTCCTTTCAGCACTTGCAGAGGGCGTGCAAATGGTGGAAAGAGCCACCTCTTCCCGTCCAGTGCTGGGAAGGTCAGGCATCGCAACCGCCACCACACTTGGACTCTCCTTGGAGATTTGTGATATCTTCTTAAAACGCACAGTTCTTCGCTGTGCTTTTGCCAGCTTAATGCGTTTGATTTTTTTAGCGGGATGAGGGCTTCCATCGTCATGTGAAGCTGAACCACTAATCATGAACATAGGGAAAGACCATAGCCGTTCCTTGCCACTCCGTGTCGTAAATGGCATATTGGCAAGTTTACGTTTCTCCTCAGATGATTTAAATGTTTTTTTAAGGTAATTTTCCTGAACTTTGTAATTTGGGATTGTATATGCCCTCTACTATGACATTGGGCATCGGCCTTGGCAGATGACATTGATGGCATGTTATCGTCTATGTCATGACTAGTGGCAGCAGCTTCAGCACTAGGAGGAAGTGGTTCTTGATCTTTCCCTATTTTATTTTTATCGGAGAAAGTTTGGTCCTCCATTTATGTTATATTGATATATACGTGCGGCTAAGGCGCACACGAACACAGAAAATAATTTTTTATTATTGTTGGAGACTAGTGCACTTTGTGGGTTACACCACCCTTTAAGAAATGAGCCAGCCGGCTCTTTACTTATGGGACACAGGCGCACGCTTGGCGCTGCTCCTTTGTTGATGCACGTGCAGCTACAGTGCACACAATTCACAAAGACAGAAAAAAAAGAAGAATTTTTTATTTTTTGTGGAGCGCACTTTGGGGGTTGCACCACGTTTTAACAGACAGATGCACGCTTGGCGCTGCTGCTTTGAGGATGCAGGTGCGGCTACTGCGTATACATTTCGCACACAAACAGAGAAAAAAAAGAAGATTATTTTATTTTTTGTGGAGCACACTTTGGGGGTTACACCACCTTTTAACAGGCAGACGCACGCTTGTCGCTGCTGCTTTGAGGATGCAGGTGCGGCTACTCCGCATACATTTCACACACAAACACAGAAAAAAGATTATTTTATTTTTGTTTTAAGCGCACTTTGGGGGTTACACCACCCTTTAACAGACAGACGCACGCTTGGCGCTGCTGCTTTAAGGATGCACGTACAGTGCACACAATTCACAAACACAGAAGAAATTTTTTTTTTTTGTTGGAGTGCACTTTGGGGGCTTACACCACCCTTTAAGAGATGAGCCAGCCGGTCCTTTACTTATGGGACACAGGCGCACGCTTGGCGCTGCTCCTTTGTTGATGCACGTGCAGCCACAGTGCACACGATTCACAAACACAGAAAATAATTTTTTATTTTGTTTGGAGTGCACTTTGGGGGTTACAGCACCCTTTAACGGTCAAGCCAGCCGGCCCTTTACTTGTGACACAGGCGCACGCTTGACGCTACTTTGTTGATGCACATGCGGCTACTGTGCATGTGCACACAATTCACAAACACAAAAAAAAAAAATAAATTTTTATTTTTGTTGGAGAGTACTTTGGGGGTTACACCACCCTTTAACAGACAGACGCACGCTTGGTGCTGCTGCTTTGAGGAGGCACGTACAGTGCATACAATTCACAAACACAGAAAAAAATATATATTATTTGGAGTGCACTTTGGGGGTTACAGCACCCTTTAACGGACGAGCCAGCCGGCCCTTTACTTATGACACAGGTGCACGCTTGGCGGCTATTGCGCACACAATTCACAAACACAGAAATTAATTTTTTTTTTTTTTGCACTTGGGGGGAGCACCCCTGATGGACAGAGCACCCCCTGGACAACACTACAGCACCCCTTTAGGACTGGGACACTGCACAGGACTTTGGAGTGGACACAGCCCCTATGGACAACTGACTGCACAACACAGTCCAGCCAGCCCCTATGGACTTTGGAGGAGTGGACACAGCGCCTATGGACAACAGCAGCACAGCACAACACAGCCAGCCCCTATGGACTTTGGAGGAGTGGACACAGCCCCTATGGACAACAGCAGCACAGCACAACACAGCCAGCCCCTTTGGACTTTGGAGGAGTGGACACAGCCCCTATGGACAACAGCAGCACAGCACAACACAGCCAGCCCCTATGGACTTTGGAGGAGTGGACACAGCCCCTATGGACAACTGCAGCACAGCACAACACTACACTACACAGCCCAGCCAGCCCTAACTCCCACCCTCCCTCTTTACTGTCCACAGCTGAGTGAGAAAATGGCGCCGACATGGGTACGTTATATAGAATCCAAAACCCGCTAGACCCGGAAGGCGGGATGATGACGTTTTGCCTCGATTTCAGATCCGAGTCAGGCAGGAAAAGTCGAGCCTGACTCGGATCGGCCTCAGATCGGGGGGCTCGGGGGGGTTCGGATTTCAGAAATCCGAACCCGCTCACCCCTAGTTACCATATTACAGGTAGCGCAGATCCTGTTGTTACTATATTACAGGTGGCACAGACTCCGTTGTTACTATAATACAGGTGGCACAGACTTTGTTGTTACCATATTACAGGTGGTGCAGACCCTCTTCCTATAATACAGGTGGCGCAGCTTTCTTTGTTACTATATTACAGATGGCGCAGACCATGTTGTTACTATAATACAGGTGGCGCAGACCCTGTTGTTACTATAATACAGGTGGTGCAGACCCCGTTGTTACTATAATACAGGTGGCGCAGACCCCGTTGTTATTATAATTTAGGTTGAACAGACCCCGTTGTTACTATAATACAGGTGGTGCAGACTCAGTTGTTACTTTGATACAGTTGGCGCAGACCCCGTTGTGTTACTATAATACAGGTGGCGCAGACCATGTTGTTACTATAATACAGGTGGCGCAGACCCTGTTGTTACTATAATACAGGTGGTGCAGACCCCGTTGTTACTATAATACAGGTGGCGCAGACCCTGTTGTTACTATAATACAGGTGGCGCAGACCCCGTTGTTACTATAATACAGGTTGAACAGACTCCGTTGTTACTATAATACAGGTGGTGCAGACTCAGTTGTTACTTTGATACAGTTGGCGCAGACCCCGTTGTGTTACTATAATACAGGTGGTGCAGACTCTGTTGTTACTTTGATACAGGTGGCGCAGACTCTGGTGTTACTATAATACAGGTGGCGCAGACTCTGGTGTTACTATAATACAGGTGGTGCAGACTCCGTTGTTACTATGATACAGGTGGCGCAGACTCCTTTGTTACAATAATACAGGTGGTGCAGACTCCGTTGTTACTATGATACAGGTGGCGCAGACTCCGTTGTTACTATGATACAGGTGGCGCAGACTCCTTTGTTACAATAATACAGGTGGAGCAGACCCCATTGTTACTATAATACAGGTGGTGCAGACTCCGTTGTTACTATGATACAGGTGGCACTGACTCCTTTGTTTCAATAATACAGGTGGATCAGACCCCGTTGTTACTATAATACAGGTGGTGCAGACTCAGTTGTTGTTATAATACAGGTGGCGCAGACCTTGCTTGCTTGGTAACTGATTGCCAAGGGGATGGGTCAGCGGGACATTGTATATATAAAATGGGTCAGCGGGATTTGGTAAATATATGGAATTCTCCTGAAAGGCTCAGCTCACTGCAGCGCCCCCTGCCTCTGTAGAACTCTCAGTGCACGTTCTCGTTTAGGGATACGTGACTTAAGCGGCCCGTACACAGTGCAATTTTTTTACACGATTTCGATCAATCGTGCACATCGTGTGTTGTTTCTGTGTGTATATGATGCCGATGCACGTCCCAGCAGTCGTATAGTTGGATCGGAGATCTTTTGAGTACAGTGTGATACACTTCTATGCATCTTATCCAATGATCGTAACGATCAATCGTACACCATGTGACCACATCGTATGAAGAATTTCCAGGGAAGAATTACAAGGGCAATCGTACAACACATCTTACCAACTTTGAATCGCACCGTGTATGGGCTGCATTAGGGATGGACATCGGAGGCCAACCATCAAATGTTTGAAACGTTCGATGTGTAGGTAACTAACCATCGCATCAAAAGAATTCAATGGTAAAACTATTTATATGATACGCACATACGCAAAAAATAACTGCAGCGCGGTAGGCAGGGGGTGGGATCGGGGGCGGGGTCTGGAGCAACAACATAATACTGTGTACTCTCTAATGTGCGGATTCAGGGCCTGATTGAGAGCCGGACTCTCTGAACGAGCGCCCGCTCTGAATCAGGGCTTTTTAAATTTTTTTACTGGTGCGGCCTCTTGGCCGCTCGTGTAGCTGTGGGTTACCACCCACAGCTTATGCGAGCGTCCATGATGATCGGGCTTGCGATGAGACCCTTGCGGTAGGGTCTCGTTGCCGCAAGCCCAAAAGTGGTTTTGGCTCTAACAGAGCCAAAAGCACTCCAACTGACATCACTTGTGATGTCAGTGGGGCTGGCCCCAGACGGTAGGCCTCCGTCTGGGCAGCAACGCCCCCGGCCCGCCCACCAAACATCGACAGCACGCCCCCTTTGGTACGAGACCTGGAGCGACGGATTGGCCGTCTCTATCCGGATCTCGCACATGCGCACGACGGAGACGGCTCCGTCGTGCGCATGCGCACTGGGCCACCATCGACCCGCTTGCGAGCGCATAGCGCTCGCGAGCGGGTCTGAATCAGGCCCTCAGTCTTTGTATATAAATGAAGGGACATAAATAAGGGAACAAGAAACCAGTGACTTATTGTACAATACAATGCAGGACAAGGGTTATACACATTGCTGCATTAGTGATCAGAGCACTCAGATACACAACAAGGCATGTTAGGTGCTCTAGTGGGGAGTGACAGGTATAAGTAAGGAGAAGCACAAGAGGGATGAGGGCCCTGCTCGTCAGAGCTTACATTCTAATGGCTGTCCCTGCGTTATGCTGTGGGGACTGTAGGGTACACTACATACCCAGGATGAACCCATGAAGATTCCCTGATGCAGGCAGCAGACAAGGAGCCAGGGGAGACATAGCTATTAGCAATGAAAAAAAACAAGCCACCATCGGAACACCATTGAATGATTACCACCCGATGGTGACAAACAATCGAAGGCCGCCATCGAATGGTAAAAAACACTCCCATAAAAACAAACATTGATGGTGAGTAAACATCAGATGTCAGTGCCCATCCCTAGTGTGACAGAAAGGCAGAAATTACAGCCTCCTCGTATGAAGCTGCTCAGGGCAGAGAGGAGCCTGGGAGTCCTGCACGGAGCCAGCTCTGCGCCTTGGCACGATCTACATACACGGTGGGGATACATGCACCCTCACCACTACCGTGCCTTCTCTATCACTGCACATTGTGACCAGATCTGTGGGTTGGGTTACCACCTTTTCATTTTATGGGTTCCTAGTCAGGGGACATGGCCAAAAACAGCACTTTATATGCTATAAAGGCCCCTCATGCTCTTTTATATGACTTAGATCCCCCTTGTGCTTCTTTATAAGACTCAGAGCACAATCACACCCCTTCATATACTTCAAAGCCCCCTTATTCCATTTTATGCCAGCCTAGAGCCCCCACATACGCCTTTATATACCTCAGTGCCCTCTCACAATGCCCTATATAGCCCCCTTGTTCCCCATTATATTGGTGGCCTGCACGTGTGACTAAGTTATAGAATGATAGTATGCAGCTGACATCGATAAACAGGAAGAGGTGCCAGTATGGAGCTACAGTATGTTAGCCTGCCATTCTGGGTGCTGAAACAGAGCTAGAGTGGATGCCAGAATGGAGTTTTGAGTACATTAGCAATCCATTCCCGGTGCTGGATTAGAGCTCTGTTAACCTTAACCAACCATGGCGGGTGTCGGGGTGAGCTCTGAGTATGTTAGCCAAGTGTTGGCTGCCGCAATGGAGCCCTGAGTGTGTTAGCTATCTGTCCTGGGTACAATAGCCAGCAATTCTAGATGCCAGAATAGGGCTACAAGAACCTTGGCCATCCCTTCAAGCTGCCCCAATTAGGTCTCCCAGTGCCTCAGCCATCCATTCTGGGTGCCGGAATAGGGCTCTAAGTTGCCGAGCCGTTCATTCCAGCTACTGGAGTAGGTGTTGGAGCAGTAGTTCTATCTGTTTGAGAACAGGTGTTAGGTTACTAATTCCATCTCTTCCAGCTCCCGGAATAGGTGTCTCAGTACCATGGGTGTAACTAGAGCTTTGTGGTCCCACAGCATTATTTTGGAGGGTCCCCTGCAAAACACACACTGAGGGAGGGAATCTGCATACAAGGGGTCCCCAATAACAAATCATTCTTTACTTAGGCTCCAACACATCACCCAGGAAGGCTCAGGCCAACCATGGTTACCCAGTCACTAATAGAGGGGGGCACCTAGGAGTGTCGGTGTAACCCCCTATACACATATCAGGTCCGCAAATTGCATCAAGTATGTGTCTTGGAAGGTCCAGGACTCTTGGCCAGGAGAGGACCATTGGTGTAGCCTCCAGCAATGCCGTGTGGTGGTCACTGAGCAGCCCTATGAAGCTGGGTCAGAGAAACACTGACCTAGACTCTATGGCTCTGGGAATGAGGGGACTTAGTGGTCACTCTTATCTTTTTTTTTATGGGCATGGTGATAGAATACTGGACAGCATTACTAATTCACAGCACAAAGGGTCATTAATTAAATTACTGAACAAGGCTATGTCTGTGTGGATTTTTTATGTTCTCCCCGTGATTGCATTGGTTTCTACCATGTGCTCTGGTTTCCTCCACTCTCCAAAGACATACTGGTAGGTTAGTTGGCTTCAGTGTGTGCACGTGTGTCTGTATGGGCTGTCCACATGGTAGGAAATGTAGATTGTAAGCTCCACTGGGGCAGGGACAGATGTGACTAAATATTCCCTGTAAAGCGCTGTGTAATATGTGCGCACTGCATACATAACTGGTAAGAAATTGCTTCTAATCATTATATTTATTTCTAGATTTCTGTGCAGTGAGGAGTCAGATCCTTGTTACTAGACGTTGTGTGAAGATGAGATGTGTCCTGTATAAATCACTGAGGATGGACAAGGACAGGAGTCACATGACTGAGAGGATACTAAATCTCACCCTGGAGATAATCTACCTGCTGACTGGGGAGGTGAGAGGGTCTGCGGTGTCACAGTGACATCACTTATATCTATAGTAATAATACAGGGACATGACTGGGGAGGTGAGGGGATCTGGGAGTGTCACAGTGACATCACTTATATCTATAGTAATAATACAGGGACATGACTGGGGAGGTGAGGGGATCTGGGAGTGTCACAGTGACATCACTTATATCTATAGTAATAATACAGGGACATGACTGGGGAGGTGAGGGGATCTGGGAGTGTCGCAGTGACCACTTATATCTATAGTAATAATACAGGGACATGACTGGGGAGGTGAGGGGATCTGGGAGTGTCACAGTGACATCACTTATAGCTATAGTAATTATACAGGGACATGACTGGGGAGGGGATCTGGGAGTGTCATAGTGACATCACTTATATCTATAGTAATAATACAGGGACATGACTGGGGAGGTGAGGGGATCTGGGAGTGTCACAGTGACATCACTTATATCTATAGTAATAATACAGGGACATGACTGGGGAGGTGAGGGGATCTGGGAGTGTCACAGTGACATCACTTATATCTATAGTAATAATACAGGGACATGACTGGGGAGGTGAGGGGATCTGGGAGTGTCACAGTGACATCACTTATATCTATAGTAATAATACAGGGACATGACTGGGGAGGTGAGGGGATCTGGGAGTGTCACAGTGACATCACTTACATCTATAGTAATAACACAGGGACATGACTGGGGAGGTGAGGGGATCTGGGAGTGTCACAGTGACCACTTATATCTATAGTAATAATACAGGGACATGACTGGGGAGGTGAGAGGATCTGGGAGTGTCACAGTGACATCACTTATATCTATAGTAATAATACAGGGACATGACTGGGGAGGTGAGGGGATCTGGGAGTGTCACAGTGACATCACTTATATCTATAGTAATAATACAGGGACATGACTGGGGAGGTGAGGGGATCTGGGAGTGTCACAGTGACATCACTTATATCTATAGTAATAATACAGGGACATGACTGGGGAGGTGAGAGGATCTGGGAGTGTCACAGTGACATCACTTATAGCTATAGTAATAATACAGGGACATGACTGGGGAGGGGATCTGGGAGTGTCACAGTGACATCACTTATATCTATAGTAATAATACAGGGACATGACTGGGGAGGTGAGGGGATCTGGGAGTGTCACAGTGACATCACTTATATCTATAGTAATAATACAGGGACATGACTGGGGAGGTGAGGGGATCTGGGAGTGTCACAGTGACCACTTATATCTATAGTAATAATACAGGGACATGACTGGGGAGGTGAGAGGATCTGGGAGTGTCACAGTGACATCACTTATAGCTATAGTAATAATACAGGGACATGACTGGAGAGGGGATCTGGGAGTGTCATAGTGACATCACTTATATCTATAGTAATAATACAGGGACATGACTGGGGAGGTGAGGGGATCTGGGAGTGTCACAGTGACATCACTTATATCTATAGTAATAATACAGGGACATGACTGGGGAGGTGAGGGGATCTGGGAGTGTCACAGTGACATCACTTATATCTATAGTAATAATACAGGGACATGACTGGGGAGGTGAGGGAATCTGGGAGTGTCACAGTGACATCACTTACATCTATAGTAATAACACAGGGACATGACTGGGGAGGTGAGGGGATCTGGGAGTGTCACAGTGACCACTTATATCTATAGTAATAATACAGGGACATGACTGGGGAGGTGAGAGGATCTGGGAGTGTCACAGTGACATCACTTATAGCTATAGTAATAATACAGGGACATGACTGGGGAGGGGATCTGG
Organism: Taudactylus pleione; assembly: GCA_031769625.1. Classification (NCBI taxonomy): domain Eukaryota; kingdom Metazoa; phylum Chordata; class Amphibia; order Anura; family Myobatrachidae; genus Taudactylus; species Taudactylus pleione. Next base: position 293,644 of record JAUIMM010000982.1, read on the forward strand.
GAGTGTCACAGTGACATCACTTATATCTATAGTAATAATACAGGGACATGACTGGGGAGGTGAGGGGATCTGGGAGTGTCACAGTGACATCACTTATATCTATAGTAATAATACAGGGACATGACTGGGGAGGTGAGAGGATCTGGGAGTGTCACAGTGACATCACTTATAGCTATAGTAATAATACAGGGACATGACTGGGGAGGGGATCTGGGAGTGTCACAGTGACATCACTTATATCTATAGTAATAATACAGGGACATGACTGGGGAGGTGAGGGGATCTGGGAGTGTCACAGTGACATCACTTATATCTATAGTAATAATACAGGGACATGACTGGGGAGGTGAGGGGATCTGGGAGTGTCACAGTGACATCACTTACATCTATAGTAATAACACAGGGACATGACTAGGGAGGTGAGTGGATCTGGGAGTGTCACAGTGACATCACTTATATCTATAGTAATAATACAGGGACATGACTGGGGAGGGGATCTGGGAGTGTCACAGTGACATCACTTATAGTTATAGTAATAATACAGGGACATGACTGGGGAGGGGATCTGGGAGTGTCACAGTGACATCACTTATATCTATAGTAATAATACAGGGACATGACTGGGGAGGTGAGAGGATCTGGGAGTGTCACAGTGACATCACTTATAGCTATAGTAATAATACAGGGACATGACTGGGGAGGGGATCTGGGAGTGTCACAGTGACATCACTTATATCTATAGTAATAATACAGGGACATGACTGAGGAGGGGATCTGGGAGTGTCACAGTGACATCACTTACATCTATAGTAATAACACAGGGACATGACTGGGGAGGTGAGGGGATCTTGGAGTGTCACTGTGACATCACTTATATCTATAGTAATAATACAGGGACATGACTGGGGAGGGGATCTGGGAGTGTCACAGTGACATCACTTATATCTATAGTAATAATACAGGGACATGACTGGGGAGGTGAGGGGATCTGGGAGTGTCACAGTGACATCACTTATATCTATAGTAATAATACAGGGACATGACTGGGGAGGTGAGGGGATCTGGGAGTGTCACAGTGACCACTTATATCTATAGTAATAATACAGGGACATGACTGGGGAGGTGAGAGGATCTGGGAGTGTCACAGTGACATCACTTATAGCTATAGTAATAATACAGGGACATGACTGGGGAGGGGATCTGGGAGTGTCATAGTGACATCACTTATATCTATAGTAATAATACAGGGACATGACTGGGGAGGTGAGGGGATCTGGGAGTGTCACAGTGACATCACTTATATCTATAGTAATAATACAGGGACATGACTGGGGAGGTGAGGGGATCTGGGAGTGTCACAGTGACATCACTTACATCTATAGTAATAACACAGGGACATGACTGGGGAGGTGAGGGGATCTGGGAGTGTCACAGTGACCACTTATATCTATAGTAATAATACAGGGACATGACTGGGGAGGTGAGAGGATCTGGGAGTGTCACAGTGACATCACTTATAGCTATAGTAATAATACAGGGACATGACTGGGGAGGGGATCTGGGAGTGTCACAGTGACATCACTTATATCTATAGTAATAATACAGGGACATGACTGGGGAGGTGAGGGGATCTGGGAGTGTCACAGTGACATCACTTATATCTATAGTAATAATACAGGGACATGACTGGGGAGGTGAGGGGATCTGGGAGTGTCACAGTGACATCACTTACATCTATAGTAATAACACAGGGACATGACTAGGGAGGTGAGTGGATCTGGGAGTGTCACAGTGACATCACTTATATCTATAGTAATAATACAGGGACATGACTGGGGAGGTGAGGGGATCTGGGAGTGTCACAGTGACATCACTTATAGCTATAGTAATAATACAGGGACATGACTGGGGAGGGGATCTGGGAGTGTCACAGTGACATCACTTATATCTATAGTAATAATACAGGGACATGACTGGGGAGGTGAGAGGATCTGGGAGTGTCACAGTGACATCACTTATATCTATAGTAATAATACAGGGACATGACTGGGGAGGTGAGAGGATCTGGGAGTGTCACAGTGACATCACTTATAGCTATAGTAATAATACAGGGACATGACTGAGGAGGGGATCTGGGAGTGTCACAGTGACATCACTTACATCTATAGTAATAACACAGGGACATGACTGGGGAGGTGAGGGGATCTGGGAGTGTCACTGTGACATCACTTATATCTATAGTAATAATACAGGGACATGACTGGGGAGGGGATCTGGGAGTGTCACAGTGACATCACTTATATCTATAGTATTAATACAGGGACATGACTGGGGAGGTGAGGGGATCTGGGAGTGTCACAGTGACATCACTTATTTCTAGTAATAATACAGGGACATAACTGGGGAGGTGAGGGGATCTGGGAGTGTCACAGTGACATCACTTATATCTATAGTAATAATACAGGGACATGACTGGGGAGGTGAGAGGATCTGGGAGTGTCACAGTGACATCACTTATATCTATAGTAATAATACAGGGACATGACTGGGGAGGTGAGGAGATCTGGGAGTGTCACAGTGACATCACTTATATCTATAGTAATAATACAGGGACATGACTGGGGAGGTGAGAGGATCTGGGAGTGTCACAGTGACATCACTTATATCTATAGTAATAATACAGGGATATGACTGGTTAGGTGATGGTATCTGGGAGTGTATGTAGTGATAGTGTCTTTTCTAATACACAGGGTTACATAGTAGTGAAGAAGACATCTGGTGAGAATGAGATACCCAGCAGCCATCCCCGTATGTCAGGAGGACTGAGCAGGACCCAGAGCCTCATCACGGTGCCTCCACCTCACTCACTGATACATGAGAGACACAATGACCAGAAGATCCAGGAACTCACCAACAAGATCATTCAGCTGCTGACTGGAGAGTGAGTGCTGGGAATGGGACATTATACAGTAACACCAGGGGATGTGTCTGGGTGATGACTGTATCATTGTGTGTGTCAGGTTCCTATAAGGTGTCAAGATGTCACTGTCTATGTCTCTATGCAGGACGGGGGGTATATAGAGGAACACAGGGGTCTGTACAAGGACCGGATGATGGAGAATCACCGGCCCCTCACATCACTGGGTAAGAGGAGACTGTCATTTATTGTACAGGGGAGAGCAGGTATGGGGACCCCTATATACACACATCACCTGATAATCACATATATACAATGTACTCAGTCACTGTGTGTCTCCTACAGATGGACCCAGTAACAGAAATACCCCAGAGAGATGTCCCCGTCCTCTTTATTCACAGGATTGTACAGAGGAGAATCACAGGACCCCACAGGTAAATGGTATTTAGGGTCTCCCAAATATGCCTAAGTGACTGTTCATTGTGTGATGTATAGAATGTATGTGTTTATGCCCTATATTTTAAAGAGCAATGCTTTTTCTAGCCTTTTTAAATATCGGGCATAAACACGGGGTCTGCGGGTTGGTGGGATCTCCTGCAAGTCAATGAACCTAGTACATGATAGGTCACTTACTTTACCCAAGACCGGAAATATAATAGTAACACCCCCTCCCGCTGGATTGGTGGGATTTCCGGCTGGCCCATATATAGATAACACAACATTGTTTTCTGATTAACATGGGTCTTGCTCCCAGACCCGGGACTGACCTTGACCAAGCCAGAGGGCAAAACGATATCGTTGGATCAGGAACAAGGCTTCTCACTGTGCACACGGCAGAAGACACAAATACCAGACGGCTTTACCTGTAGCATCCAGTAGAGGTATTTCTTTTCTCCTGCACGCTCATCGACACTGGTCTGCAGGAATTAGACATAGTCATCCAACAGCAGATGCAGCTTCACACTCTGCTAGGATGTTTTCTATAGCACTCTCATTATTTCTCCTCTACACAGATTTTGAAGCAAGAGCAAGGAAGTTTGAATTGTTTGGTGAATGACCAAGCTCCTGGATGCGTTCATAGGCCAGAAAATTCCCCACGTGTGGGCAGGTGCATTGTCGTGATAGAGAAGTGAACCACAAGTGTGAGTTCTTGGACAGTGCCTGGAAATGGCTTCCAGAACTTGTGGCAGGCATTGGTTGGTGTACCAGTCCCCAGTGACAGTGCACTGCTGCATGAGTGGTACGGTAGCTACATGACCCCTCTTGGCCACAAAATCAGCCACCATCGCTCACGTCGGAACTTCTTTGGTGCACCTCCAACTGGGGTCCACTGTGTTGACTTATTTTTCTCAGGTTCTAAACTGTAGATCCAGGACTCATTGCCGCTGATGATCTCCCAGGCAGTGTTTGAGTGACCGTCATCAAACCTGGCCAGTATGTTGCTGCTCCAAGTCACCTGAGCATCCTTCTGCTCTTGAGTCAGCTGATGTGGCACCCAAAACCTTGCTTGCAGAATCCTTGCTCATGTCAAGCTTTTCATGGGGCACATATAGAAACCATTGTAATTCCTACACCGTTCACCTGATTTGGATGTAATTACCCTCAAATTAAATCTGAAAGTCTGCAGTTAAAGCACATCTTGTTTATTTCATTTCAAAGCCATTGTGGTGGTAAATAGAGGCCAAAATATGAAAATTCTGTCAATGTCCCAATATTTATGCACCTGACTGTAATTATACCTGATACATTGTAATATTGTGCTGTATGTACTAATATAATTATACCTGATACATTGTAATATTGTGCTGTATGTACTAATATAAGTATTCCTGATACATTGTAATATTGTGTAGTTTTATTTCTCTGGTTTTCCATGTAATAAATGCCGCACCATCATCTGCCTCCAGTATTTGTATCTGAGGGACTGAATGTTTGTCATTCTTCTAATTAACTAATCGAAGTATCACTAATAACTGCTATTTTTATTTACTATGTCTCTTTGAGGATTAATCTATAGACAGATTTATGTAACACACACATTGTGTATCCAACCGGTGTCACACAACCAATTTTTGTATTTTACTGTTGATATTGTTTTATATATCGTACCTTACAATAAAACTAAACCAAAGATTCCACTAACATCATGTGTGGAACAATTAATGCCATGTAGCAATTGCATCACTTCCACTAAAAACGTTTTCACAGATCAGCAATGACAGATAAAGTATCTGGAGGTGAAATGCGTCAGCCTCGCTGTGTTACTGATCTGTTACAAATCGCTTACACATTACACAGAAGGTGGATACTGGGTGAGCTCATAAACTGACTCTCACTGATGCCTGTTTGGGAGCTGCTATGTGAGTGATGTCACCTTTCTCACAAAAGGTAAAAGTAAAGAAGAACACTTAGCACCCGCCTTTCATGGTATGGGGTAACTGGTGTATAAAACTCTCAGCGCTCACCTTCCGTGGTGTGTACGGGGTAACTGATGTATAAAACACAAAGCGCTCACCTTCCGTGGTGTGTATGGGGTAACTGGTGTATAAAACTCTCAGCGCTCACCTTCCGTGGTGTGTACGGGGTAACTGATGTATAAAACACAAAGCGCTCACCTTCTGTGGTGTGTATGGGGTAACTGGTGTATAAAACACTCAGCGCTCACCTTCCGTGGTGTGTACGGGGTAACTGATGTATAAACACAAAGCGCTCACCTTCCGTGGTGTGTATGGGGTAACTGATGTATAAAACACAAAGCGCTCACCTTCCGTGGTGTGTATGGGGTAACTGGTGTATAAAATACTCAGCGCTCACCTTCCGTGGTGTCTATGGGGTAACTGATGTATAAACACAAAGCGCTCACCTTCCGTGGTGTGTACGGGGTAACTGATGTATAAAACACAAAGCGCTCACCTTCCGTGGTGTGTACGGGGTAACTGATGTATAAAACACAAAGCGCTCACCTTCCGTGGTGTGTATGGGGTAACTGGTGTATAAAACACAAAGCGCTCACCTTCCGTGGTGTGTACGGGGTAACTGATGTATAAAACACAAAGCGCTCACCTTCTGTGGTGTGTATGGGGTAACTGATGTATAAAACACTCAGCGCTCACCTTCCATGGTGTGTACGGGGTAACTGATGTATAAACACAAAGCGCTCACCTTCCATAGTGTGTATGGGGTAACTGGTGTATACAACACAAAGCGCTCACCTTCCGTGGTGTGTATGGGGTAACTGGTGTATAAAACACAAAGCGCTCACCTTCCGTGGTGTGTATGGGGTAACTGGTGTATAAAACACAAAGCGCTCACCTTCCGTGGTGTCTATGGGGTAACTGATGTATAAAACACAAAGCGCTCACCTTCCGTGGTGTGTACGGGGTAACTGGTGTATAAAAAACACTCAGCGTTCACCTTCCGTGGTGTGTATGGCGTAACTGGTGTATACAACACAAAGCGCTCACCTTCCGTGGTGTGTATGGGGTAACTGGTGTATAAAATACTCAGCGCTCACCTTCCGTGGTGTCTATGGGGTAACTGATGTATAAACACAAAGCGCTCACCTTCCATAGTGTGTACGGGGTAACTGGTGTATAAAACTCTCAGCGCTCACCTTCCGTGGTGTGTACGGGGTAACTGATGTATAAAACACAAAGCGCTCACCTTCTGTGGTGTGTATGGGGTAACTGGTGTATAAAACTCTCAGCGCTCACCTTCCGTGGTGTGTACGGGGTAACTGATGTATAAAACACAAAGCGCTCACCTTCTGTGGTGTGTATGGGGTAACTGATGTATAAAACTCTCAGCGCTCACCTTCTGTGGTGTGTATGGGGTAACTGATGTATAAAACACAAAGCGCTCACCTTCCGTGGTGTGTATGGGGTAACTGGTGTATAAAACACTCAGCGCTCACCTTCCGTGGTGTGTATGGGGTAACTGGTGTATAAAAAACACTCAGCGTTCACCTTCCGTGGTGTGTACGGGGTAACTGATGTATAAAACACTCATAATCGGTGAGTTCTAAAAACCCAAGGGATGTGTATGACCTATGGGTGGCTATAGGATGTGTATAACCTACGGGTGGCTATAGGATGTGTATAAGCTACGGGTGGCTATAGGATGTGTATGACCTATGGGTGGCTATAGGATGTGTATAACCTACGGGTGGCTATAGGATGTGTATAACCTACGGGTGGCTATAGGATGTGTATGACCTATGGGTGGCTATAGGATGTGTATAACCTACGGGTGGCTATAGGATGTGTATAACCTATGGGCGGCTATAGGATGTGTATAACCTACGGGTGGCTATAGGATGTGTATGACCTATGGGTGGCTATAGGATGTGTATGACCTATGGGTGGCTATAGGATGTGTATGACCTATGGGTGGCTATAGGATGTGTATGACCTATGGGTGGCTATAGGATGTGTATAACCTACGGGTGGCTATAGGATGTGTATAACCTATGGGCGGCTATAGGATGTGTATAACCTACGGGTGGCTATAGGATGTGTATGACCTATGGGTGGCTATAGGATGTGTATGACCTATGGGTGGCTATAGGATGTGTATGACCTATGGGTGGCTATAGGATGTGTATGACCTATGGGTGGCTATAGGATGTGTATGACCTATGGGTGGCTATAGGATGTGTATGACCTATGGGTGGCTATAGGACAGTGTATATCAGGTGATGCTTTATTGGATGTTAAATATAAATAATAGTCCTAGAAATGGTGATGACATACATACAACAGCTCATATACATGACAGACACAGGGTAGGGAGGGGAATGGGGGAAATTGAGGGTTACAAAGTCTCATGTATGAGAGCACAATAGATCAGTGGGTAGGGACCATCTTTTTTTAGTTGTATCTATTTTTCCAAGATAAGTATCAGTGATACAAATGGCAGATTTTCATCTCAACACTTTAATCTCCAGATATCAGCATTTTCCTTGTGCGAACGCCCCGCTGTCACCATTGCGTATGTGTGCGCCTCCGATGTGAGTGCAGTGAAAAAAATCGCCACTGCTGCCGCTGATTCAATTACCTAAGTATCAGATACACCTGCACACCTAATTGTTCCAGCAACTATTTAATCAGCCAATCCTGTGGAAGCAATTCAATGCAGAAAAGTATTCCAGACATGGTGAAGAGGTCGAGTTGTTGTTAAGACCAAATTCCACTATGGGAAAAAAAATTGTGATCTAAGTGACTGTGAGCACTGTGTAACTGTCACACGGACATGACAATGTGATTGGTGTCCTCCGCCTCTGCTGTCACCAGGTCTCCATACAATACAGCAACTTCAGGATGTGATGGAACGAGGGACTTGTGGGATACTTCCATGAGTGTAGACCACCCTCCTGAATCCTACTTCTCCTTCCTGTGAATTGGGTGGGGCAAGGTCTTGGTGATGTGAATGGTGCTCTCAGACCCCACCTCAGCTGCATGAGGATGTGATGTACCATAATACATACATGATGTAATCTACATGTAATATATGTTATGTGCCCTGTATAAAGAATAACAGTGGTTCTCAAACTCTGTTCTGAGGACCCCACACAGGTCATGTTTTCCAGGTCACCCAGCAGGTGCACAGGTGTACTCATTACTCACCGACACATTTTAAAAGATCCACAGGTGGAGCTAATTATTTCACTTGTGATTCTGTGAAGAGACCTGGAAAACATACACTGTTTGGGGTCCTGAGGACCGAGTTTGAGAACCTGTGTAGGATAACATATGATAGGTACCAGGGTTATATAGAACCTGATTCTGAGTTGAATGCAAAATGCCTCCATATGCGGACATCCATGGCAGCTAGATTTACTGCCTTATACTAATGCATACTTGCCTACCCTCCCGATTTGGTCGGGAGCCTCTCGAAAATCGGGTGCCGCTCCCGACCTCCCGGGAAGGCAGGCAATTCTCCCGGCTGCCGCTCACCCTTCCTATCCCCCCTGCTATAACCCCTGCAGCCCCCGCAGCAGGGGGGGCCGGTGACGCGATTCGCGTAATTTTTTCCCCGCCCCCTGCTTCACAATGCCTATTTTATCGGTATTGTGTAGCGGGGGCGTGGCCAAACTGATGCGATCGCGTGACTCCGTCCCCGCCACGCCCACAAGTGATGTCACCGACCGGCCACTCCTCCTTGTCTCGGCCACGCCCCCATGTCCTGCCGATCTGGCTGCTCCCTCCCGGAAGGAGCAGCCAGAAAGTCGGCAGGTATGTACTAATGTAAGTGTCTTCCTGCTTGTGGTGCACCGCCCACTGTGTGTCCATCCCCAGCCACCATAATTAGAACTAGCACTTACACTGACCCCATGGGTGCAGGAGATCCATCATCATCAGTATCCTGTGTCAGTGTGTAGGCATGTCGTGGAAGGAGGATGGGAGCTGCTCCTGTGTCTATGTGGCAGTGTGAGAGGGGGATTCTTAGTTGTTGTTATTTTATAAAATTTGCAAAAATCTCAAAAAAAAACTCTTTACACGTTGTCATTATGGGGTATTGTGTGTAGAATTTTGAGGACAAAAATTTTTTTATTCCATTTTGGAATACGGCTGTAACATAACAAAATGTGGAAAAAGTGAAGCGCTGTGAATCCTTTCCGGATGAACTATAGTACAAAATTTTAGACCCAGCGCTATTCGCGATCTACAATACTTATGACCATAAGTTCAAACATTCAGAGTTCATCAGCAGCGGAAAAGAAGATGTAGATACCTTAGGCACATTTCATTCATATATAGTAAAGTACGGTTTTAATCTACAATTTATCATAGACAATAAACAGAGACAAATCCAAGTAATTGGCGAACAGTAATTACCAGTTCAAAAATGATGAGCTGGCACAAGAAAATAAAAAACACAATATGATGCACAATAATTAAAAGCATGAATCAGAAATAAGACACAACGGGAATCCCCAAATAGCTGAATTGGCAGCAATTATCAACTGGATGTAAAGAGCTCACAACGGTCAGAGCATTAAGGGTGCCGTGACTCAGTCCCAGTTCATAAGCTGGATACACGTCATTGTCCTCCTCAAGGTCCGTGAGCTGTCATCAGGTGGGGTCCTGGTTGAAACACCAACGCGTTTCGACCCTAATCCAGGGTCTTTTTCAAGATAGAAATCCATGGTAAGAATGTTCAAGCTCAAGTCCTAAATCCATTTTATACGTAGTCCAACCTATCAGGACGGCTCGGACACAGCTTGTCTCTATACATAAATCTACTACAAATCCCACAACTCTTTGCTGTGTCCGGCCAATCTCCTATCTTTAAAAGAGGCATATATATACATATATACCCCATCCCTAGCTATAGGGCTTCAGTTGTTAGTTTGGTTGCGCAGGATCAAGATGCACCTTTGTAACGGGACTGCTCAGGCAGTCTTAAGCTTTTATTTTTGTTTTATTTAATTTTTATGTTTTTAGGTTAGCAGTACTAAGCGTCTGAATTAAGACGCATGTACTGCGACTCCATCTAACTCCGCCGGGCCGCAACACCAATAACTGGGCTGGTGATTCCGGCTGGTCACGGCTGAGCTTGCTAGCAGCGATGCTGCAACCCGCACTGCAACCGGACGCACGGAGATATCAGGTATGGCAATTCCTCGCTTACATGGTAGTCCTTGCTTCTGGTTTCAAAGACGCACCAGAAACCGCTGCAGTCGGCCCGAGATTGTCTGCGTCCTCACACCACTAGGGCCTTATTGTCTGACGCCGGGGATCGGCAGCAGACGATTCTGCTGTCACTAGGCCAGGTTACCTGGCTGGTTAATGCAAGCTTAGGGGAGGTAGGCAGTCCCCCGGCAGCTCCTCTCCCGACCCAGACGCAGTCCCTACAAAGTGTTTTGCGTGTCTGGGTTTCTCCGCCTACCCTCCACGTGTATTTGAGACGCTCACGGTCCAGGTCAGTGTGCCCTGTAGCTGTAGGTCTAAGGAGGGTTTGGGACAGTCTCCCTGTATACCTCTCCCTTGGTTAAGGTATATAGGGCTCTATAATCCTACTATTCCTTTGTGTTTGTGAAGTTGATTTAGAGTCGACTGTAATTATATTACATACACATTGTATGTGACTGTTTGCTAGCTACTGATTGACACTGCCTTTTATTTCTGTCTGTCAATTATAACGATCACTGTTTTTTCTTAACATCGTCTTGGGGTGCAGGTTTCTTTCTAAGTACTTCACATATTCATTAAGATTTTGTGAAGGCTGTCACATAACATTGCAATTATTGCCTTTATTGAACTTGTCAAAAAAATAAAGGAAAACAGGAGGAGGAGCCACTTGTGGTGAATCATGTATGGCTTATGTGTCTCCTCAGGATGTAAAGGATGGTTTGTGTGTTGTCTGTTGTAAATAGCCACCTCACCAGTCCAGTTTACCTGTCTCTGGACAAGAGCCATCTTGGGTCTCCTCTTTGTCCCAGGTGATGAAGCAGTTTGTGGATTGTATGGCTGCTCGTACGATGCCTCCTTGGACGGGGTGTCCACCACATGCTATGTTTGCACCTCCTATGCATCCTTCCTGGAAGGATGTTTATGGCGATTCTAGCCAGAGTATGGCACCATCTAATGTTGAAAGCAGATAGGTAGTTACTAAGACGCCTAAGCGCAGGTTATCTTTGTATCAATCTGCCCAACATATGGATTCAGACTCATCATCAAATCAGATGATGAGCAAGGTTCCTCTCCAGGGTTTAGCTCGGGAGAGGAGGGCCATCCATGCACAGTGGATGTTTCTTCTTTGGTGAAGGCGGTTAAATCAGTCCTAGATATTCAGGATGATGAACCAGCTCATAGTAAGAAAACTCCAATGTTTAATCACAACCGAAAGTTGGTCAAAATGGAGTTTCCTGTATCTGAACAGCTCACTGAGCTTATGGATGAGGCATGGGGTAACCCGGACAAATGACTTTATGTGAATAAAAGAATAACATTTTTGTATCCTCTTTCAACTTCTACAACTGCAATGTACTAAGAGGGAGGTACCTTCTACTGTGGATGCTCATGTAACGCATTTAATCAGAAATGCTACATTGCCTATTCCATCAGCATCTTCTCTGAAGGATTCCACAGATAGAAAAATTGAAGCCTGTTTTAATGCAATATTTTCATCATCTGGAGCTGTTACTCATCCAGCTACAGCTATGGCTAGAGCCTGTGTAGCCAAAGCTGTTGATGAATGGATGGGGGCATTGGAAGATTCTCTAAAAGATGCTACCAGAGAACAGATGATGTATAGCCCCCTATATACGGGAAGCAGCTTTCTATCTGGGAGGAGCTGCAGTGGATTCTGGAATTTTAGCCTCTAAGGCATCATCAGCTTCAGTAGTGGCACGCAGGTTCCTTTGGTTAAGATCCTGGAAAGCGGATACAGGATCAAATAAAGTGCTGGAAGTCTTACCTTTCTATGGAAAGGTACTTTTGGAGCAGAGTTGTATAAGATAATAGCCACTCTGGCGGCTTCAAAATCAGCAAGTCTGCCATCCACGGCTATAAAGTCTAAGCAGGTTGCTTTTCAGTCCTTCTGTCCTCAGGGTTGAGCAAGGGAATAGTCTTCCTCTAAACCGACTAGTATTCGCAAAACAACAAGGCGACAAACTAAGAGGTCCGGCCCGGCAAGAAGTCAAGCTTCTAAACCAGACGACAAACCCTTAGCCTGATGGAGTGGGCTTCTCCATGGGGGATCCCAGGGTGGGAGACTGACTTCTTCAGTTTGCGGATTATTGGCATGAAACAACAACAGATGCTTGGGTACGGGAAGTGGTCTCTCAGAAGGCATCATTCCCAGAAGTTTTTTTGCACAGATCCTCCATCAGATGCGGTCAAGGCCTTGGCCCTTGAGGAAGCAATTCACTCCCTGCTGCAGACGGGGCTAGTAGTCCCAGTTCCTGTGTCACAACAAGGAAGGGGTTATTATTCCAATCTATTTCTGGTTCAGAAACCTAATGGGGCCTATCGCCCTATACTAAATCTAAAAACCAGAGCCGGGGGATTACATGGTTTCCCTGGACATTCAGGATGCATATCTGCATGTTCCTATTAATCCATCCCACCAACATTCTTTATGGTTTGCTGTTTTTCATCAACATTACCAATTTTAGACTCTACCCTTTGGCCTATCTATGGCTCCCTGGGTATATACCAAAATATGATGGCCTATCTCAGGCATCAGGGAGTCAGAATTCTGCCATATGTGGATGACCTTTTGATACTGGCGCAGACTCCGGTTGTTTTACAAAACCATCTTTAACTGACCATAGCCTGCCTACAAAGGCACGGCTGGATAATCAATTGGAAGAAATCACTTTCTGGGAGCTTCTGGATTCTTGGGCACAAAGGGTGTTTCTGCCAGAGGACAAGGTTGTGGCCCTATCATTGCAAATATGCAAGCTGCTACACAAGTGAAGAGTATCCATTCTGTTAGCGATGCAGGTCCTGGGATCAATGGTATCCACACTCGACATGGTGGGCTATGCTCAGTTCCATTCCAGGCCTCTGCAAAAATTGATTCTCTGCAGGTGGAATGGACAGCATCATCTAGTAAGGTCCCAGAGGATCCTTCTCACTCCAGAGGTTCATCTAAACAAAGGGTGCCCGTTCTGGATTCCAAATTGGGTGCTTCTCCCCACAGATGCCAGTCTTCGTGGATGGTGGGCAATGACAGGTCATCACACCGTTCAGAGAAGATGGACATATCAGGAAAGTCATATGCCAATAAACTTTCTGGAACTGTGAGCAGTATACAGAGCACTGATCATAGCACAGGACCTGCTCCAGGGCAGGCCGTTCCAGGTCCAGATCAACAACACAACTAGTGGCCTACCTCAATCATCAGTTATGCAGCCATGAAAGAAGTGACAAAGGTTTTGATTTGGGCTGAAGGTCATCTTCTGGACATCTCGGCAATATTCATACTGGGAGAACTCAATTGTGAAGCAGACTTCCTAAGTCGCCAGAACATACACACCAGAGAGTGGTCTCTCCATCCGGGAGTGTTTTAGCTCCTGGAAAACAAATGGAGGTCTGCCTGAGACAGATCTCATGGCATCACAATACAACCACAAGGTCCCAGGTATGGGTCAAGGTCCAGAGACCCATCAGCAGCCTTCGTGGCAGTAAATGGGATTTCAAGCCGGTGTATCTCTTTCCTCCAATTTCAATCCTCCAAAGAGTTCTCAGAAACTTCAAGCAGGGAGGCGGAACAGTAATATTGGTGGCTCTGATTTGGCCCAGATGTCATTGGGACACAGACATACAGAATCTGTCCATAGACAGTCTGTATCCACTTCCTCTGTGGCAGGATCTGCTAACGCAGGTTCACTGCCGACATCTGGACTTATCTTGTCTGACTTTGACATCGTGGCTCTTGAATCTTCCCATCCTAAGAGCGAAAGGTTTTTCAACTTCTGTAATTCAAAGGAAGCTTAGGGCACAGAAGTCTGCCTCTGCCCGCATCTATTACATAGTTTGGAATTCTTTTGGTCAATGGTGTTCCCATAGGAAGTATGATCCTAAGGTGTTCAGGATTTCCAGGGTACTGGCTTTTCTTCAGGCAGGGTTAGATAGTGGTCTCCGCTTGGCCACTTGAGAGTGCTGGTTTCTGCACTCAGTCTGGTTCCAGAAGATTGCTTCAAACCAGATAGAATTTTTTTCAATGGAGTTCCGCAAGTGGTTGACAGCGAAGACACTTTTACTTCTCGCTATCTCTTCTGCTCGTAGTGTCTGTGATTTGGCAGTGCTGTCTTGTCGCAACCCATTTTTGATTTTCCATCAGGATAAAGCGGTTCTTCGTACAAGGGAGGGTTACCTTCCTAAGGTAGTGTCCCATTTTCATTTGAATTAATAAATTTGTTATTCGAGCTTTTCAGGCTCCAGATCTTTCTGTAGGTAAAGCCTCCCTGGATGTAGTTTGTGCTCTCTGTATCTATATGGAGCGAACAAACTGTTAGAATATCAGATGCTTTTTTGTATTGTTTTTCACAAATGATGGACATTTAGTCATGGTGCCTCTGCTGAACAATTATGCAAGGCAACCACGTGGTCTTCTGTCCACACTTTTCTTAGGTTCTATGCCTTCGATACTTTTGCCTCTTAGGATGCTTCCTTTGGGTGAAGTTCTTTCTGCCCAGTAGCATCCCCCACCCTAGAGAAACTGCTTTAGGACATCCCCATGGTATCCTTGTGGACCCCTATGGACCCCGAAGGTAAAAATCAGTTATGGTAGACTTACCGAGATAACTCCTTTTCTTCGAGATCCATATGGTCTACAGAGCACCCACCCTGACGCACCTGGCTGCATGGGTAACTTTTTCATTCGGTCACAGATTCTCTCATTTTGTGTAAGAGTGTTTGCGGTGTACAATTGCTCTTCCTTCTCCTGCCTTGACACTTGTTAACTATACTGAAATCCTATGGTTAGGGGCGGGGTATATGAGGACAGGAGGCATCCTGGGAGCTGAAGCAGCTTCATCTGTTTTCTGCCTGAATCTCTCCAACCATAATATCCCCCATGGTATCCATGTGGACCCTATGGACCTCGGAGAAAAAGAGTTACCTAGGTAAGTCTACCATAACTCTGATTTTGTCATTCTACAAAGGAAAGGATTATTTTTTTTTAGTGCAAAGGGGCCCAGTAATGTACAGTACTGCCCCACTGTGTGCCCCTTTCCCATGGGTGTGTAATGTGTATAATGTACAGTACTGCACCTTTACTATCTATTGCCTCACCATGTGCCCCTTACCCCATGGGTGTTTAAGCTGTATAATGTACAGTATTGTACCTCTATCTAATACCCCACCATGTGCTCCTTCTCCCATGTTGTGTTTAATCTGTATAATGTACAGTACTCTACCTCTAGGTAACATTGTACATACTCCCATGGGTGTGTAATCTATATAATGTACAGTACTGTACCATCTACTGCCCCTTCTCTCATATGTGCACAATCTGTATAATGTACAGTACCTCTATTTACTTCCCCACATGTGCCCCTTCTTCAGTGGATGTGTAATCTGTATAATGTTCAGTACTATACCTCTATTTCCTATTGCATTTTTTTTTCGTGGGTGTTATCTGTATAATGTTCAGTACTATAACTCTACTTCACATTATCCCTTCTCCCTCGTGTGTGTAATCTGCATAATGAACATTACTGTATCTCTAAATTCCTATTGCACCTTCTCTCTTGGGTATGTATTCTGTATAATCTACAGTACTGTACCTTGATTTCCAATTGTCCCTTCTCCCTCAGGTGTGTAATCTGTATAATGTATAAAATCTATTGCCTTCTCCCATGGGTGTTTAAGCTGTATAATGTAGAGTATTGTACCTCTGCTATGTGCACCTTCCCCCCCATGGGTGTATAACTTGTGTAATATATAGTACTGTACCTCTACTATCTACTGCCCCACCATATGCCCCTTCTCCCATGTGTGTTTAATCTGTATAATGTACAGTACTGTACCTTTATTTTATACTGCACCTTCTGTCATGGGGGTGTATTCTATGTAAATGTATAGTACTGTACCTCAACTTCCTATTGCCCCTTCTCTTATGGGTGTGTAATCTATATAATGTACTGTACCTCTACTTCCTATTGCCCCTTCTCCCTCAGGTGTATAATCTGTATAATGCACAGTACCGTACCTCTACTTCCTACTGCCCCTTCTCCCTCAGGTGTGTAAATTGTATAATGCACAGTACTGTACCTCTTCTTCCTATTGCCCCTTCTCCCTCAGGTGTGCATTCTGTATAATGTACAGTACTGTACCTCTACTTCCCATTGCCCCTTTTCCCTCAGGTGTGCAATCTATAATGTACAGTACTATACCTCTACTTCCTATTGCCCCTACTCCATCAGGTGTGTAAATTGTATAATGTACAGTACTGTATCTCTACTTCCTATTGCCCCTTCTCCCTCAGGTGTGTAATCTGTGTAAATTGTATAATGTACAGTACTGTACATCTACTTCCTATTGCCCCTTCTCCCTCAGGTGTGTAATCTGTATAATGTACAGTACCTCTACTTCCTATTGTCCCTTCTCCCTCAGGTGTGTAATCTGTATAATGTACAGTACCTCTACTTTCTATTGCCCCTTCTCCCTCAGGTGTGTAATCTGTATAATGTACAGTACTTTACCTCTACTTCCTATTGCCCCTTTTCTCTCAGGTGTGTAATCTGTATAATGTACAGTACCTCTACTTCCTATTGCCCCTTCTCCCTCAGGTGTGTAATCTGTATAATGTACAGTACTGTACCTTTACTTCCTATTGCCCCTTCTCCCTCAGCTGTGCAATCTGTATAATGTACAGTACTGTACCTCTACTTCCTATTGCCCCTTCTCCTTCAGCTGTGCAATCTGTATAATGCACAGTACTGTACCTCTACTTCCTATTGTCCCTTCTCCCTCAGGTGTGCAATCTGTGTAATGTACAGTACCGTACCTCTATTTCCTATTGTCCCTTTGAATCTGTATAATATACAGTACTGTACCTCTACTTCCTGCTACCCCTTCTCCCTCAGGAGTGTAAATTGTATAATGCACAATACTGTACCTCTACTTCCTATTGCCCCTTCTCCCTCAGGTGTGTAATCTGTATAATGTACAGTACTGTACCTCTACTTCCTGCTATCCCTTCTCCCTCAGGAGTGTAAATTGTATAATGCACAATACTGTACCTCTACTTCCTATTGCCCCTTCTCCCTCAGGTGTGTAATCTGTATAATGTACAGTACTGTACCTTTACTTCCTATTGCCCCTTCTCCCTCAGGTGTGCAATCTGTATAATGTACAGTACTGTACCTCTACTTCCTATTGCCCCTTCTCCCTCAGCTGTGCAATCTGTATAATGTACAGTACTGTACCTCTACTTCCTATTGCCCCTTCTGCCTCAGGTGTGCAATCTGTATAATGTACAGTACTGTACCTCTACTTCCTATTGTCCCTTCTCCCTCAGGTGTGCAATCTGTGTAATGTACAGTACTGTACCTCTATTTCCTATTGTCCCTTTGAATCTGTATAATATACAGTACTGTACCTCTACTTCCTATTGCCCCTTCTCCCTCAGCTGTGCAATCTGTATAATGCACAGTACTGTACCTCTACTTCCTATTGTCCCTTCTCCCTCAGGTGTGCAATCTGTGTAATGTACAGTACCGTACCTCTATTTCCTATTGTCCCTTTGAATCTGTATAATATACAGTACTGTACCTCTACTTCCTGCTATCCCTTCGCCCTCAGGAGTGTAAATTGTATAATGCACAATACTGTACCTCTACTTCCTATTGCCCCTTCTCCCTCAGGTGTGTAATCTGTATAATGTACAGTACTGTACCTCTACTTCCTATTGTCCCTTCTCCCTCAGGTGTGTAATCTGTATAATGTACAGTACTGTACCTCTACTTCCTGCTATCCCTTCTCCCTCAGGTGTGTAATCTGTATAATGTACAGTACTGTACCTCTACTTCCTATTGCCCCTACTCCCTCAGGTGTGTAATCTGTATAATGCACAGTACTGTACCTCTACTTCCTATTGCCCCTTCTCCCTCAGGTGTGTAATCTGTATAATGTACAGTACCTCTACTTCCTATTGCCCCTTCTCCCTCAGGTGTGTAATCTGTATAATGTACAGTACCTCTACTTCCTATTGCCCCTTCTCCCTCAGGTGTGTAATCTGTATAATGTACAGTACCTCTACTTCCTATTGCCCCTACTCCCTCAGGTGTGTAATCTGTATAATGCACAGTACTGTACCTCTACTTCCTATTGCCCCTTCTCCCTCAGGTGTGTAATCTGTATAATGTACAGTACTGCACCTCTACTTCCTATTGCCCCTTCTCCCTCAGGTGTGTAATCTGTATAATGTACAGTACTGTACCTCTACTTCCTGCTATCCCTTCTCCCTCAGGTGTGTAATCTGTATAATGTACAGTACTGTACCTCTACTTCCTATTGCCCCTACTCCCTCAGATGTGTAATCTGTATAATGCACAGTACTGTACCTCTACTTCCTATTGCCCCTTCTCCCTCAGGTGTGTAATCTGTATAATGTACAGTACCTCTACTTCCTATTGCCCCTTCTCCCTCAGGTGTGTAATCTGTATAATGTACAGTACCTCTACTTCCTATTGCCCCTACTCCCTCAGGTGTGTAATCTGTATAATGCACAGTACTGTACCTCTACTTCCTATTGCCCCTTCTCCCTCAGGTGTGTAATCTGTATAATGTACAGTACTGTACCTCTACTTCCTATTGTCCCTTCTCCCTCAGGTGTGTAATCTGTATAATGTACAGTACTGCACCTCTACTTCCTACTGCCCCTTCTCCCTCAGGTGTGTAAATTGTATAATGCACAGTACTGTACCTCTTCTTCCTATTGCCCCTTCTCCCTCAGGTGTGCATTCTGTATAATGTACAGTACTGTACCTCTACTTCCCATTGCCCCTTTTCCCTCAGGTGTGCAATCTATAATGTACAGTACTATACCTCTACTTCCTATTGCCCCTACTCCATCAGGTGTGTAAATTGTATAATGTACAGTACTGTATCTCTACTTCCTATTGCCCCTTCTCCCTCAGGTGTGTAATCTGTGTAAATTGTATAATGTACAGTACTGTACATCTACTTCCTATTGCCCCTTCTCCCTCAGGTGTGTAATCTGTATAATGTACAGTACCTCTACTTCCTATTGTCCCTTCTCCCTCAGGTGTGTAATCTGTATAATGTACAGTACCTCTACTTTCTATTGCCCCTTCTCCCTCAGGTGTGTAATCTGTATAATGTACAGTACTTTACCTCTACTTCCTATTGCCCCTTTTCTCTCAGGTGTGTAATCTGTATAATGTACAGTACCTCTACTTCCTATTGCCCCTTCTCCCTCAGGTGTGTAATCTGTATAATGTACAGTACTGTACCTTTACTTCCTATTGCCCCTTCTCCCTCAGCTGTGCAATCTGTATAATGTACAGTACTGTACCTCTACTTCCTATTGCCCCTTCTCCTTCAGCTGTGCAATCTGTATAATGCACAGTACTGTACCTCTACTTCCTATTGTCCCTTCTCCCTCAGGTGTGCAATCTGTGTAATGTACAGTACCGTACCTCTATTTCCTATTGTCCCTTTGAATCTGTATAATATACAGTACTGTACCTCTACTTCCTGCTACCCCTTCTCCCTCAGGAGTGTAAATTGTATAATGCACAATACTGTACCTCTACTTCCTATTGCCCCTTCTCCCTCAGGTGTGTAATCTGTATAATGTACAGTACTGTACCTCTACTTCCTGCTATCCCTTCTCCCTCAGGAGTGTAAATTGTATAATGCACAATACTGTACCTCTACTTCCTATTGCCCCTTCTCCCTCAGGTGTGTAATCTGTATAATGTACAGTACTGTACCTTTACTTCCTATTGCCCCTTCTCCCTCAGGTGTGCAATCTGTATAATGTACAGTACTGTACCTCTACTTCCTATTGCCCCTTCTCCCTCAGCTGTGCAATCTGTATAATGTACAGTACTGTACCTCTACTTCCTATTGCCCCTTCTGCCTCAGGTGTGCAATCTGTATAATGTACAGTACTGTACCTCTACTTCCTATTGTCCCTTCTCCCTCAGGTGTGCAATCTGTGTAATGTACAGTACTGTACCTCTATTTCCTATTGTCCCTTTGAATCTGTATAATATACAGTACTGTACCTCTACTTCCTATTGCCCCTTCTCCCTCAGCTGTGCAATCTGTATAATGCACAGTACTGTACCTCTACTTCCTATTGTCCCTTCTCCCTCAGGTGTGCAATCTGTGTAATGTACAGTACCGTACCTCTATTTCCTATTGTCCCTTTGAATCTGTATAATATACAGTACTGTACCTCTACTTCCTGCTATCCCTTCGCCCTCAGGAGTGTAAATTGTATAATGCACAATACTGTACCTCTACTTCCTATTGCCCCTTCTCCCTCAGGTGTGTAATCTGTATAATGTACAGTACTGTACCTCTACTTCCTATTGTCCCTTCTCCCTCAGGTGTGTAATCTGTATAATGTACAGTACTGTACCTCTACTTCCTGCTATCCCTTCTCCCTCAGGTGTGTAATCTGTATAATGTACAGTACTGTACCTCTACTTCCTATTGCCCCTACTCCCTCAGGTGTGTAATCTGTATAATGCACAGTACTGTACCTCTACTTCCTATTGCCCCTTCTCCCTCAGGTGTGTAATCTGTATAATGTACAGTACCTCTACTTCCTATTGCCCCTTCTCCCTCAGGTGTGTAATCTGTATAATGTACAGTACCTCTACTTCCTATTGCCCCTTCTCCCTCAGGTGTGTAATCTGTATAATGTACAGTACCTCTACTTCCTATTGCCCCTACTCCCTCAGGTGTGTAATCTGTATAATGCACAGTACTGTACCTCTACTTCCTATTGCCCCTTCTCCCTCAGGTGTGTAATCTGTATAATGTACAGTACTGCACCTCTACTTCCTATTGCCCCTTCTCCCTCAGGTGTGTAATCTGTATAATGTACAGTACTGTACCTCTACTTCCTGCTATCCCTTCTCCCTCAGGTGTGTAATCTGTATAATGTACAGTACTGTACCTCTACTTCCTATTGCCCCTACTCCCTCAGGTGTGTAATCTGTATAATGCACAGTACTGTACCTCTACTTCCTATTGCCCCTTCTCCCTCAGGTGTGTAATCTGTATAATGTACAGTACCTCTACTTCCTATTGCCCCTTCTCCCTCAGGTGTGTAATCTGTATAATGTACAGTACCTCTACTTCCTATTGCCCCTACTCCCTCAGGTGTGTAATCTGTATAATGCACAGTACTGTACCTCTACTTCCTATTGCCCCTTCTCCCTCAGGTGTGTAATCTGTATAATGTACAGTACTGTACCTCTACTTCCTATTGTCCCTTCTCCCTCAGGTGTGTAATCTGTATAATGTACAGTACTGCACCTCTACTTCCTATTGCCCCTTCTCCCTCAGGTGTGCAATCTGTATAATGTACAGTACTGTACCTCTACTTCCTATTGCCCCTTCTCCCTCAGGTGTGCAATCTGTGTAATGTACAGTACTGTACCTCTATTTCCTATTGTCCCTTTGAATCTGTATAATATACAGTACTGTACCTCTACTTCCTATTGCCCCTTCTCCCTCAGCTGTGCAATCTGTGTAATGTACAGTACTGTACCTCTATTTCCTATTGTCCCTTTGAATCTGTATAATATACAGTACTGTACCTCTACTTCCTATTGCCCCTTCTCCCTCAGCTGTGCAATCTGTATAATATACAGTACTGTATCTCTACTTCCTATTGCCCCTTCTCCCTCAGCTGTGCAATCTGTATAATATACAGTACTGTACCTCTACTTCCTATTGCCCCTTCTCCATCAGGTGTGTAATCTGTATAATGTACAGTACCTCTACTTCCTATTGTCCCTTCTCCCTCAGGTGTGTAATCTGTATAATGTACAGTACCGTACCTCTTCTTCCTATTGCCCCTTCTCCCTCAGGTGTGCAATCTGTGTAATGTACAGTACCGTACCTCTATTTCCTATTGTCCCTTTGAATCTGTATAATATACAGTACTGTACCTCTACTTCCTGCTATCCCTTCTCCCTCAGGAGTGTAAATTGTATAATGCACAGTACTGTACCTCTACTTCCTATTGCACCTTCTGCCTCAGGTGTGTAATCTGTATAATGTACAGTACTGCACCTCTACTTCCTATTGCCCCTTCTCCCTCAGGTGTGTAATCTGTATAATGTACAGTACCTCTACTTCCTATTGCCCCTTCTCCTTCAGGTGTGTAATCTGTATAATGTACAGTACCTCTACTTCCTATTGTCCCTTCTCCCTCAGGTGTGTAATCTGTATAATGTACTGTACCTCTACTTCCTATTGCCTCTTCTCCCTCAGGTGTGTAATCTGTATAATGTACAGTACTGCACCTCTATCTCCTATTGCCCCTTCTCCCTCAGGTGTGTAAATTGTATAATGTACACTAGCTGAATCGCTATTTAACAGTTCATTGGAAGAGGAGTTATGAAACCAGAACAAACGTTTAGTGAATAAAACACACACAGTACATGTACTTTACTGACAATTACACAACTATATCCTCATCCAAATAATTTAACAAATCTTATTTTATTCTGTGTAATCCTGAGCTCCAGTGTGTTCCTGGGCTATTATTGATGCTGTTCTCCAAGTTCTGTGTCCAGCTAATTGTCGCCTGTGTTACATATGGCCCCAGCTTGTGCTCGTTCCCACATTACACTCCTCTGGGTGCCATAAACACTACACAATGTGGGCTGTACGCGGTGCTAAACTGTAATTATATAGATTGGCCGGTCTAGCTCCTCTGAGATTTCTGATCTGTACCCATTTATGTCAGTGTGTGGTGTGTTATAGCAGGTGCACTACATGTAGAAAGCTCACTGGAATGAATGGGAACAAGCTCCTGCAACACAAGAAAATAGAAACGAGGCTTTGTAAATACACAAGCAGCCCCGGAAGCACCTGCATTACCCGTGCCGGCCCGTCTCTGCCCAGCGCCTTGTTAGTGATGTTCTCTATATGTTATTGTACAGGTCCTGCTGCCAGTGTTCCACATTGTCAGTGATGTCACCACACGCACCTGGGCGCTGAGGATTCTGGGAATGGTCTACAGGGCATTATAGTAATCTCTCACCCCACTCGCCCCTCAGAAGGTTGTACTGAGTATAGGAATACTACATACGGGTATGGGAATGCCACATATAGGGCACATGAGGAAAACAAGGCACTGCAGGCCAAATAGGAAAATCAGAAGTCATTGGAAAAAGAAAGTAAAGGACATAAAGCAGTGACAAAGGCAGAAGTATAGAAAGCGTACACATACATATAGAAAGCGTACACATAAATAGACCAATTAAAAACGGATAATAATGAACCGCAAACTACACACAGCCACGTAATACAATAAAGTCTCCATTCACCATTCCTCCTCTCTACTTCGCCTAAACCCTTTACACCCTCCCCTAACAAGACCCTAACCCCCTCCTCCACTCCAACCAGGCCCTTTCACCTCATAAAGTAGGGTATATACTGATAGACATATCTCCCATTCCATTGAACGGGTGATATCTCTATAGTGCATCTGTAGGGTATACAGGGGATATGTCTGTGGAGCACAGCAGATAAAGATGTTTCTTACATATATATCGTTTCATCTGCTGGTGTGTACGGGGGCGACCTGCCCATCATCCAAACACATCCTGCAGGTACCCAGCGGTGTGACAGCTCACAAATGGGCAGGCATTAAAGTTTGCCCACCAAGTTGTGACCTCTGGCCCGACACATTAGGTGGACGATTGTAAAGTGTGCAACCAGCTTTACTCAGCAGAACCCCACCCTTCCTCCTGCCTGCTAACCTGACCCTTCCTCCTGTCTGCTCACCAGACACTTCCCTCTTTCCACCAATCGGACCCTCACCTTTCCTCTTCTCTGCTCACCAGACCCTATTTCTCCTCTATGCTCACCAGATCCTCATTCTTCCACCTACCCCAATCAAACCTTCAAGCTTCCTTCTCTCTGCTTACCAGAACCTCAACCCTCCACCTAGCCATCACGCCCTCAAGCTTCCTCCTCTCTGTTCACCACTTGTTCCTTTCTGCTCTCCAGAATCTTCCTTCTCCCCGATAACTAGCTGTGGGTTGGTGTTGCTCTTAGGCAGAGTTGGCTGGTTTAAACCACCTCGGTTTAAACCACATTTTTTTATTTTATTTTTAAAAACAACTTTTTTATTATTATGCTGTGACTACAGGCACAACGCCGTGACTGGTATTATTCCACATTCTTGTTGCTTGTGGTCTTTATCTGAGTAAGTTGAACCAATGCAGTAAATCACACACACTACAAAGATACAGGGAGGATGAACCAGATAAGAGGTGCTAAATCTGCCTTGCATCAAGCTAAGACTTCTCCCCTTATCAATCCCATATGACAGGAAAAAACCCCACAGCTAACATTCTAAATCTTGAAGAGTAAACACCAACACATAAACAGGCAATACACAGAGAAACACCTCATGGTTTAATCTCCATGTTTACCTTAGTATTTAAATTCAAAACCTTGAGTAATATTGAGAGGAGTGCTAGAAAAAAAAAGAGTCTCTGTGGTGTCAACAAGTATCATCTTATGAATGGTGGATGAGTAAAAAAAGCACAATGGGAAAAAAAAAAAGTTAACCCTAATGCATTTCCCATTATTATACAACTTCTGACTGCTCAAGCATCTTCAGCTAGTGTAGAAAGAATGTTTTCTTCTTTCGGTTTAGTTCATTCAAAGCTTAGAAACAGACGGGGAAATGAAAAGGTCTCTAAACTAGTTTTTTTATTCAACATATTTAATGCCAGTGACATTTCCAGTTCTAATGGTTAACTTCTTTTTTTTCTGTGTTTGTGTGTTTCTCTGAAAATTACTTTTACATGTTTTAATTATGTTTAGTCTAAAATTGGTTTTATTGAAAGATGTCAAATAATATCGAACTCTAATAACTTTGGTTTGTTAATGTTAGAAAGCATTAAAACATGATTGATCAAGATTATTTTTTTATTTAAACATTAATGCAAACTGTTTAAAAAAAAAAAAAAAGATTTCAACAAAAAAAAACAAACAAAAAAATAAAAAAAGTGTTTT
Organism: Taudactylus pleione; assembly: GCA_031769625.1. Classification (NCBI taxonomy): domain Eukaryota; kingdom Metazoa; phylum Chordata; class Amphibia; order Anura; family Myobatrachidae; genus Taudactylus; species Taudactylus pleione. The sequence goes on from JAUIMM010000982.1 coordinate 319,264, forward strand.
TTTTTTTTTTGTTCCAACTCTGCTCTTAGGGCACATGAGATGCAACAGAATCCGTGAAAGCATGACTACCTCTGGTCACATCTCTTGTACCTGTGCCAGGTTAGGGGATGATAACGCTGCTATTTCTGGATAACTTACAAACATTACCTGTAATGGAGAGCACTGACATAATTCCACACAAATACAGATTATAAAATATATTACAATGATTTCATTTAAAGACAGAGTATTCATACATACATATATATTTTTGCCAATGACTACTTACATTAAAATAAGAATTAAAAAAAAACAGCAGTAGGAAAAATTTGTGACACCTAGTACAGAATAACAGGACAGCAGTCAGCCAATACTTCATACATATGTAACGGGACCCCCAACCCTCATTCTGCGTCTTCTTCCCCCTCCCTCTTTGCTCATATTTATACCCTTTTTTTTGTTTATACATCCAATTAATCTAATTAATAATTGTACATACTAAGTCTACTGGCCATCTATGCCTTAGACGTAATATTGACATATTTCCACGTTATCTTATTGTTCCCATTTAGTAATCTGCCATGGTCGCCCATCTGGCTTCATTTCTGCTTATTGCAGGTAAATGCTATCTCAGGTAACTCGTTGGTTTATGTAAAAACTAAGGCCTGCTACTGTCAGTCGTTCTGTGCAAGTTACAACTTATACATATTAAACCTATACATTCTATTGCTAGAACAATTTATATAGCAGTACAACCTATGCATAATCACACCTGCAGATAAATAAAACACTAATCTCTACACACTTAGCTAAAAGCATGTTACATGATGTATCTTATCTAAGGTATGAAACAAAATGTCTGCTGCATCAGACACACACTTGAGGAAAGGGAAGGCCTCATGCTCTCTAGGCCTGGGGCCATTAGACAAGTGTGGCCTTCAGCAACTCGCACAGCTATCTATAAGGTCTCAATGATGCATTTAGTGCAGAAAAGAAGGTAACATAAGCATGCGGATATATTACTGAGTTGCTGAACGATTATGAACGAACACATATTCCTCGTTTATCAGGGATAATCCCGCCTTTCCAGAACATGAAAACACCAGGGAGCTACGTGTAGGTTTTCTTATTGAAGTCTACACTTGTACGTGATAATGCATATTATTAGTTTGGCTACATTTATTGTTATTACATATTGTATGCGTTTCATTCAATCAAGAGAGACCATTGTGAGAAATAGACAACCTAACATCTAATAAGGGCCCTATGTGTTAACTGAAGTCGGGATGGGGGAGATACAGGAATTAGAATTCCCCATCTTGAATATGGGGGTGAGTGGGAGCTCCATCTTTCAAATGATTATGAATTTGCAAGGATGGGGGAGAACAAACATTTATTGCCCACTCCCATTCAAGTTCCCATGGAATTATGGAAGGGAGGATGGGAGAAATCTTCACCATCCCTGGACTTCAAAATTATTTCTACAGCATAGAAACTTGTCTGGTGAACACACTTATGACCAATCTTGTAAAGAACACAATTTGAAAAAGGGACTCACTTCTATCAAATGTGTTTGCCGAAGAATATATAGGTGCCAGGATGAGAGAGATAGGGCACTTTTAATGCCCTCCAGCAATTCTCAGACTCTTGAGAGATGGGGCTTGGTGACATCATGGGGTATTGTGGTAATGATGTAATCATGTCCTGCCCCCTCCATTGGCCACCACTAGCAGTAAGGTAAGTTTTCTTCCCCCTTTAATCTCCTGCAGTGCTGAGTATATTTGGGTCTCATCCTCAACATATATACATCAAAAGTGCTGAGGATAAGACCCACTCTTCCTTAGCACCAAAGGGGTTGATTAGAAAGTATGAACCAACTATGTAAGTGTCCCAGTTTCCAGTTATATCTGAAGCCCATTGTCTAGATTATTTGTTAGAATGCTATATAACTAAAGTCTTATTATTAATTAGCGTTATGCCTGTTCTAACTTTATGTTGGTCACATACATTTCATCTATGAACGTGTTAACAATAAAATTTTAATATACTGTATGTTTGGATATTTGAATAGTCCTCCATAAAGGTATTACTGTATCAGATCTATGAGCTCAGGGATATTGCTTATCTCCTGTGTGACTTCTCTTATGGTCAACAAGGTGTGACTTTTGTGTAAAACATTTCTCACAATAAGCACATGGAAATGGCTTCTCACCTGTGTGGCTTCTCCGATGTTTAACAAGGTGTGATTTCTGTGTAAAACATTTCCCACACTCAGAACATGGAAATGGCCTCTCACCTGTGTGACTTCTCTTATGTGCAACAAGAGATGATTTCTGTATAAAACGTTTCCCACACTCAGGGCATGGAAATTGTTTCTTGCCTGTGTGACATCTCTGATGTGCAACAAGATCTGATTTCACTGTAAAACGTTTCCTACACACAGAACACGGAAATGGCTTCTCACCTGTGTGACTTCTCTGATGTGTAACAAGAACGGATTTCAGTGTAAAACATTTCCCACACTCAGAACACGGAAATGGCCTCTCACCTGTGTGACTTCTCTGATGTCTAAAAAGATGTGATTTCACTGTAAAACATTTCCCACACTCAGAACACGGAAATGGCCTCTCACCTGTGTGACTTCTCTGATGTGTAACAAGAGTTGATTTGTGTGTAAAACGTTTCCCACACTCAGGACATGGAAATGACTTGTCACCTGTGTGACTTTTCTGATGTGTAACAAGATTTGATTTCAGTGTAAAACGTTTCCCACACACAGAACACGGAAATGGCCTCTCACCTGTGTGACTTCTCTGATGTGTAACAAGAGTTGATTTGTGTGTAAAACGTTTCCCACACTCAGGACATGGAAATGACTTGTCACCTGTGTGACTTTTCTGATGTGTAACAAGATTTGATTTCAGTGTAAAACGTTTCCCACACACAGAACACGGAAATGGCCTCTCACCTGTGTGACTTCTCTGATGTGTAACAAAAGCGGATTTCTGTGTAAAACATTTCCCACACACAGAACATGGAAATTGTTTCTCACCTGTGTGACTTCTCTTATGTGTAACAAGATGTGATTTCCGTGTAAAACATTTCCCACACTCAGAACATGGAAATTGTTTCTCACTTTTGTGGTTTCTCTGATGAGTAACTAGACTTGATCTCTGTGCAAAACATTTCCCACACTCAGGGCATGAAAACGGTTTCAATCCAGTGTGAATTATCTCATGCACAATTAAATTTGATTGCGATTTAAAATATTTCCCACACACAGTACATGAAAATGGCTTCTCACCTGCCTTAGCTGGCTGATGGGTAATTAGCTTTGTCTTTTGTGTAAAACATTTGGCATCTAGAGAACAGGGAGATATTTCATTTACTGTAAGAGACGTACCAATTTCCGATTTATAATAATATTCCCCGTGATCATATGACATATCTGCACTGTGAGGTACTGGATTTATACATGAGGTAATAGGGTTTTCTCCTGGAGAATATTGGGTGAGGTCATCTTCTATTTCACAATACAGAGAACAAATTTGACGATTCTCTGAAATATTCAATCTGTTACATCCATCTGCTGGGAATAAGAAAAAATATGAAAGTTTCCTTAAACTTTTAATAGTCTGCCTAGTTACCATTCATGTAAATTTGCTATATATGATTATTTCTCATGACTCAGGTACTATGGAGGTCAGAAATGCATTGACAAAAGATTTATGATTGGGCACTCCCGCTGAATTTATATAGGAAATGTTAGTCCTAGTTCTAAAGGCGAATCAGATTTTTTTATGGTGGGCAATACTAGAAGCAGTTATTGGGTACTGCTATGGGTTCCAACCTTGTGCCCACCTATGCAAACATTTACATGTGGAAAAATGAAAGCACTTACATACTGCCAGCCTACAGGTCATGTATATTGCTTTGTAATCTTTCTATTGGTGAGAGTTTCTCAGAGATGTTCAATTATCTCAATGGACCACCTAGACCTGTTAGATTAAAATTTAGGATAGGAATTATAACCACACTGCTTTGTTGCTCCACCTTAGTGATTGATTGCAGGGTTCTTGTGTCTACACTGATACATTACTGGAAGCTAATTTTCTAGATGAATGGAATCTGTGCTCTTTTCTCCATCTCCATGATGCAGAAATCCCTTTGCATTTAAAGGAGAACCCTCTCCTTTGGAATACACGTAGGGTGTGGTACATAGTGCGACATAAATATGGGTTGAATGCACTTAATATGCTTTTTTTCCCTTTCTTTGAAACCAAGATTTCCAGCGGGGCTTGGCCTCTAACCCTTTCTCATCGTGGTCAGAAAAGGGTATCACTTCTATTGGGTGGTTGGTTGATAAACTCAATAGAAGGCCTCTCACATTCCACCCATCAGTAGACAAATTTGACTTTTTGGCTTCCTACCCCCTTTTGCATATTTCCAGCCTCATCATTACATTAATCAAGTGGTCCGTAATTTTTCTGATATGGATTGGGATAATCCCTTGGATAAGCTTTTGTCCTGTCCCACTCCTAGTTGTAAGGCTCTCTTCCACTGTGTTTTTTTACGTGATAATATAGACTATACCAAACTTCAGTCAGGCTTACCTAGGTGGTTACAGCAGTTCCCAAATTTAGATTGACCAATTGCTCAAGGCCCTCAATGATTCCTGTCTTCTTGAAAAAGCATGCACAGTGGCACGAAACATTGGTGTTTACACGAAGCAACAAAAGTCCACATCTCCACTACAGACGGGACAAGAAGCAAAAGAGACCACCGACCTCTGACGTTATCAGGAGCCACAGCGAGTCACTAACGCTACAGTCCCCGTGAATACGGAGAAGGCACAGTGCGGCAGGAGCCGCAATGGTAGGGTAATAATAGGTACAGTGAGTCACCAATAAGAACGGCCAATACCTTACGCACTAAGCACCGGACAAGTTTTCCCACGCTCTAACTTTGCACAAAAGCGCTCAACATTGGCTATTTGTGTTTTTACTGCTTTGCTTACCCAAACCCCACCTCACTTCCCTATCCCTTATCCATCTCCCCTCCTCTATTTATTCATACAGCTTTGTTTGTTTTTTTTATTTTTGTATATATACATTTTTTGATTACCCAAACCCCACCTCACTTCCCTGTCCCTTACCCATCTCCCCTCTATTTCTTCATACATCTTTTTAGCGATTCAAGCAACAACAAAAAAAAGAGACAGATGCAAGTGCACACTCTAACTATGCTGATGAACCTAATAATAATACGGCTAAATTGCATCCAAGAGGTTCTTAAGAAGTTAAGAGTGTGCACTTGCATCTGTCTTTTTTTTGCTTGCAGCACTACCAAGTCTCAGCAAGTAGCACCTCACATTGTGCTTAGGGTGTGCAATCTAAGGCCCCTCCCCCTTTTCTGTACTGTGTATGTACACTGGAAGGACGAGACTCCTCCCACCTGATTAGCATCCCTCTCACCTGTTCCTGAGTGTTTTTAATTAGCAAGGAGTCCTTGCACTCCAAGACTGCACATCTTATGAGGCACACTGTGGGTAAGACCTATTATACATACGCTGGGTGTCAGTTTTGGGACTGGTATTGGGGGTGCGGGGCTCTCTGGGCTGGTGTGGCTGGACTGCTTCATGGCATCATAATGTACACTTTTTCACTTTAGTTTGTTTTTTGCATATGTAGCACTTTACACACTTTTTATAATAACCTCCTACTTATGTAGGACTTAACACATAGGCTTCCTTTATTATTCTTTAACCCTCACTTTAAATCTCGCACTAGTGTGATGCCATGGGGCGGTTCTGCTGGGTTGGCCTGGGGGGTCCTGTGCACTGTATTTGTTCCATAGGAGTTTTAGGGACCTGCCTGATAGAGGTCACCTGGACGCGGTGGGCAGGCCCATAATTATGGCCATTATTGTGCTAAGAACCTCGTGGATGCAATTTAGCAGTATTATTATTAGGTTCAGCAGCAGAATAGTTAGAGTGTGCACTTGCATCTGTCTGTGCTTAGGGTGTGCAATCTACGGCCCTTCCCCCTATGTATCTTTTTAGCTATTTGTTGTTTGTTTTTTATTTATTTATACAAATACATCCACCCTGTGTCATATACTAACACGTTCAATTAGCATTCAATGTGGTAACATTTACCTATATACCAATCCAGTAACAGAGCAGTTTTATTACTTTTAGCGCATCAAACTAACATTATCTTCTAGGGAAGTTTGTCGTTGTGTACCTGGACGACATCCTAATTTTTTCCCAAACGATTGATGAACATCATCAGCACGTACGTTTGGTCCTTCAAAAACTGTGAGAAAAACATCTGTACGCCAAGCTGGAAAAATGTGATTTTGATGTCACCCAGATCTCATTTTTAGGATACGTAATTTTGTCCCAAGGATTTGCAATAGAGCCTGGTAAAGTTGAGGCCATACTGAAGTGGGTCCAGCCAACTTCTCTCAAGGCAATGCAACAATTTTTCGACTTTTCCAATTATTATCGCTGATTCATAAAGTCGTTTTCCAGCATCGTGGCACCTATTGTGGAACTGACCAAGAAAGGAGGGGATACCTTAAATTTGTCAGCTGAAGCGGTTCAGTCCTTTGTGCAACACTCAAGCTCGCGTTTACTCAGGCACCAGTACTCTGTCACTCAGACGCTGATCATCCTTTTGTTCTGGAAGTAGATGTGCCTGAAGTGGGAACCGGAGCAGTTCTTTCGCAGAAAGATCCTGCTGATGACAAACTGCACCCCTGTGCCTACTTATCTCGCAAGTTTACTTCTGCAGAACGTAACTATGACGTAGGAAATCGGGAGTTGCTCGCAATTAAATGGGCTTTCGTGACAACTCTTTCCAGATACAACGATCGGAGAGTCAACGCCGTGACCGTCACCTCAGCGCTTGTGGTTAACTCTGGTATCTGCCACCAGAAGACCAATTTAACACTAAAGCGTAAGGCAAGCTTCTGCTCTCACCTGTACACACAACTTATCAATATTTAAAGATAGGTAACATGCTAAACATGAGGCGTTTGGGTCATAACAGATTCCAAGAACTAAAATTAGTTTAGTTTAATTCAAGAAATATCTTGAAAGCTTATGTACAAAAATTACAAAGGAAATAAGGATGTTACAAAAAGTCACAAACACAGTTAATCACAATTTCAAGTAAACCAAACAAAACAATAAAATGGGTGAAAACAGACCATTCAGATCACGACTAATAGAACAGTTTTGGGAATGAGGCCTTTCCCTGTGACGAAGTCAGGTACCCTGAGTCTTGTCGACAGCCTCAAGCAGAGAATCACACTCTCTTACCAGTGAGCCTGTATTTTATCCCTGTGTGCCCAGCATCTTCCCCCTAATACTAACCCTCCCCGCAGAGAGAGGCTGATTGGGTCACACAAACTGTTTAAAGTTGTGGGACAGCAAACTTATACCACTTATACAGGTCAACGTAAGGTCCTTTTTATGCCCAGCCGCACATCCTGACTCCAGGGTTTATAGACCTGGCCCCCTGGGGCTATGAACAGACCATGTACTTTGTGTTCAATGCCCACAACCACAGATTTTAACAGTTGACCAAGTTTTATGATGCTATGGGAAGGAAATCCCTTCTATCATTCATCCTGGCTTCAAAGAACTACGCTGGGGGTTTTGACACCTCACATTAGACTTTAGCATGACATTATACAGATACACCTTCCTATAGAGAGAGACATATATATTGACATTATATTCTGTATCAGGCCCCACTTCTTTAAGAAAAAATTGACTTTTCCATCACAGGAGGCACTGGCTGGAGTGGGCCAAGCACTGGATCAAAGTTCTTACTGACCATAAGAGCCTTTCCTACATCCAGTATGCTAAGAGGTTGAACTCTCGGCAAACACGTTGGGCACGGTTTTTTACCTGGTTTAACTTGGTCATTTCCTTCCGTCCAGGTTCAAAAAAAATCAATGCGGATGCCCTCTCCAGGAGCTTTGAACCAGTGCAATTGGTTACCAATTTTGACGAACCTATTCTACCGGACACATTCTTCCACTGTGCCATCACCCAAAATTTGGCCAAACTCATTCGTGACTGTCAGTCAGAGGCACCTCTGGAAAGACCTGTTGGTCTTCTTTTTGTTCCATAGAGGTTCAGAAGATCTATTTTATTGGATTTTCACTCCCGTCGAGCTTTTGGTCACCCGGGAATCGGAAATACCTTGGAATTGCTCTCCCGTCCGGTTTGGTGGCCTTCTTTGTCCAAAGATGTGCGGGAGTTCAACCTGGCATGTGAAGTCTGTGCCCAGAACAAGACACCTCGAACAGCTCCTTCAGGTCTTGCTTCCTCTGTCCATACCGAAGATTCCTTGGTCTCACATCGCCATGGATTTTATCGCCGATCTTCCAGTTTCTGATCGATGTTCCGTGCTCTGGACGGTGGTGGATTGTTTTAGTAAAATGGCGCACTTTGTACCTTTGCCCAAGTTACCCTCTGCTAAAGAACTTGCTGATCTATTCCTTCAACATATCATCCGTCTGCATGGTTTACCCAGATGTATTGTCTTGGATCGTGGAACACAGTTTGTGGCACAGTTCCGGAGAACCTTCTGTGCTTCCTTGGGCATTGACATCAACCTGTCTTCTGGATACCATCCGCAGTACAATAGGCAAACTGAGCGAGTCAACCACTGTCTGGAACAATACTTACATGCTACGTGTCAAAGTGTCATAACGACTGGGTTTCCCATCTGCCGTTTGCTGAATTCGCGTTTAACAACTCATGTCATTCTGCATCTTCAGTTTCCCCATTTTTCTGCATCACCGGCCAACATCCCAGAGCCAATTCTTTTGATTCCGTTTTTTTTATGTCGCCCTCTGTTTCTCGACTCCGTCGTATCTGGACCAAGGTTCACCAAAGCCTTCGGAAGGTCTCTCTACGCTCCAAGAAGGCAGCGGACAAAAATCGGAGATAGTGTAATTTTAAAAAGGGTGATCTGGTTTGGCTCTCCACAAAGAATATCAAGCTTCGCCAGCCCACTCAGAAGTTGGGCATAAGGCTTATTGGCCCATTTCGAATAATTTCACAGGTAAATCAAGTAGCCTTCAAACTTCAGTTATCCAAGTCTCTCCGCATCAATAACACCTTTCATTGTTCAAACCAGTCTTCAGGTCCGACAAGTTTAAGCCTAAGTTCCCATCGAGGCCTGCCTCTGTTCTGGTCCACGGACAACAGGAGTTCGTGGTAGAAAAGATCTTTGACTCTAAGATTTCCAGGGGTCGTCTGTATTTCTTGGTCCATTGGAAGGTCTATGGTCTGGAGAAACGTTCCTGAAAGGGCTCTACATGCTCCCAGGCTGAAGAGACTCTTCAAACCCGCCTGAAGGGGGAAGGGGGAGAAGAGTACTGTTACAAGTGCGGGCATGACTTGTCTCCTTCAAGCAGATTACCCAGTCAGGACGGTGTTACTCCCAGTTTCTTCTGTTGCTAGGTGATCGGCACGCCTCAGGAGGTGATGTATCATCCTTAGTGTAGCTTGATTGGTCCTTCCTCCTATTTGTACACACTGGAATTTTGCTGCCTCTCCGACAATAGCATTCCTGTGGGCTCTCTAGGCTCAGCGGCACAAGCAGAATCCTGTCGACTCTAGGAAGGATCTCCGTCTCCTCGGTTTTATCTCCCAGCTGTTTCCGGCTCTTGTGGCCCCTCCTACGGCTCCCTAGCCGCACCATCAACTCCCGTGCTGTGCTCCCGCTTCGTTATTCCATCTGCGGCTTCCTAGCTGTACTGGACGTGACGGCCTTCCAAGCTGAATCAGCATTCTCGGCAGGTCAGTGGACGCTAATTTGTACACAACTTGGACTAAAATTTATGTATTGTCCATCATTACTTTGGATGCTAACTTGTACACAAACTTACGTATTGTCAGGACTTTGGACGCTAATTTGTACACTAACTCGTACTCTAATGTGTACTATTCATCAGGACATTGTATCTAGTTCAGTGCTCAAGCCACAACATTGGCTCTCCAAACCAAATCAATTATTTGAATCTTCAGTACGGGCCTCAAGCCGCCTTTTCTATTCTTATAACCATACCTCATTTACTAATAACAGCAACAGCTGCTGGCTCTGCAGTGCTGATGCTCAGTGAAGAGTGCCGGGAGGGGGTGTAAAGCCAGGGCGGGTAGCACCAATTTAATTTTAGAGCTCATGCCACCTGGTGCCTTTATTAAATGTACAACAGTGTAGCAATAGCATCTAATATATAACAGCAGTGATCGCAAATAATATTGGTGGGGGAGGGCAGCTGCTATTTCTAATATTTTAAGCTTCTCAATGATCTACCCTTACTTCTTTCCCAGCCCCAGAACTGCCTGCCCCTAAAATCCTCCTTGCCAACCCAGTAATGCCCCAGCTGTTATTTACCAATGCCCCCTCCCTACACCCCAGTACTGCCTGTCCTAACCCACTCCTTGCCCCCCAGTACTGCCCCAGCTGTCATCTCCCCTTGCTCCCTCCCTACCCCCAGCACAGCCTGTCCCTAACCTCTCCATGCCCACTGCCCCAGTTACTATTCACCCTTACCCCCTCTACCCCAGCTTCTCCCTGTCTTTACCCCCCAAGCTCTACCCCAACTGCTACCTGTCCCCAGCAGTGTCCTAACTGCTGCCTGCCCTCACCCCTCATAATATGTAATGGGACCCAGAAACAGTGGAGTAGGACCCCATTTTTTTTAAGTGAGGGGTCCCTTTTGACTCACAAATGTTTTTGTTCTGCGCGATCAATGAACAGTAAATACATATATGATTACTGCCAGTGATGGACTCACTATGGTGACATCCCTTGTACTGATGTATGAGATACACCAGAGAGTGTGAGGAGGAGACTGATCAGATCTCTGGGCTGGTAACACACAGTGACATGATGTGAGGGGGGGAGAGCAGGAGTATAATAGGGGCTGATGGCTCCTGATGTATGATATACACCAGAGAGTGTGGGGAGGAGACTGGTCAGATCTCTGGGCTGGTAACACACAGTGACATGATGTGAGGGGGAGAGCAGGAGTATAATAGGGGCTGATGGCACCTGATGTATGAGATACACCAGAGAGTGTGGAGAGGAGACTGGTCAGATCTCTGGGCTGGTAATACACAGTGACATGATGTGAGGGGGAGAGCAGGAGTATAATAGGGACTGATGGCTCCTGATATATGAGCTACACCAGAGAGTGTGGGGAGGAAACTGGTCAGATCTCTGGGCTGGTAACACACAGTGACATGATGTGAGGGGGAGAGCAGGAGTATAATAGGAGCTGATGGCTCCTGATGTATGATATACACCAGAGAATATGGGGAGGAGACTGGTCAGATCTCTGGGCTGGTAACACACAGTGACATGATGTGAGGGGGAGAGCAGGAGTATAACAGGGGCAGATGGCTCCTGACTCCCCCACTGGGCAGATACATTTCTCTCATTAGTTTGTACTGACAGAGGAGGGTGTAAAATAAGAGATTTTTGTATTGACTTCTCAAGGAGATAGTTACTTTTTTTTTTTTAGTTTATTGCTCACCTGTGCCGATATCTGTAGGCATTTCCTCCTCGTTACACTGCTGATCACCAATCATATACGTCTCCTCTTCTCCCTCTATATCTTCTGCCTTATTATCAGTCACATACGTCTCTTCTCCCTCTATATCTTCTGCCTTCTTATCAGTCACATCCGTCTCTTCTTCTCCCTCTATATCTTCTGCCTTATCATCAGTCACATACGTCTCTTCTTCTCCCTCTATATCTTCTGCCTTATTATCAGTCACATACGTCTTTTCTTCTCCCTCTATATCTTCGGCCTTATTATCAGTCACATACGTCTCTTCTTCTACCACTATTTCTTCTATCTTAATATAAGTCACAACTTCATCCTAAACAATCAATAAAAGTATAACACATTCATAACATCCAATGTTATTTATTGAGAGTAAAATATACAATATCAGTGTCATCATCATCATCACCGGGCACCTGCACATTAGAAAAGGCGCAGACCGGCGATAACAATAATCTAATAGTTGGGTGATTTGTTTCTCTAGAGACACTTGGATCCTAACTCTGTGCCTATTAGCAGTGTCTCTGTATTGCATTGCAATCCCACCAACCTGATCCTCCTGTGGGGTCCTGTGATTCTCCTCTGTGCAATCCTGTGAATAAAGAGGACGGGGACATCTCTCTGGGGTATTTCTGTTACTGGGTCCATCTGTAGGAGACATAAAGTGACTGAGTACATTGTATATATGTGATATTCAGGTGATGTGTGTATATAGGGGATTCCCACACCTGCTCTCCCCTGTACAATAAATGACAGTCTCCTCTTACCCAGTGATGTGAGGGGCCGGTGATTCTCCATCATCACGTCCTTGTACAGATCCCTGTGCTCCTCTATATACTCCCCCTCCTGCATGGAGACATAGACAGTGACATCCTGACACCTTATAGGAACCTGACACACACAATGATACAGTCATCACCCAGACACATCCCCTGGTGTTACTGTATAATGTCCCATTCCCAGCAGTCACCTCTCCGGTCATCAGCCAGACACATCACCTGGTGTTACTGTATAATGTCCCATTCCCAGCAGTCACCTCTCCAGTCATCGCACAGACACATCCCCCGGTGTTACTGTATAATGTCCCATTCCCAGCAGTCAACTCTCCAGTCATCACCCACACACATCCCCTGGTGTTACTGTATAATGTCCCATTCCCAGCAGTCACCTCTCCAGTCAGCAGGTGAATGTTATTGTTGATGAGTTCCAGCATCTTCTGGTCATTGTGTCTCTCATGTATCAGTGAGTGAGGTGGAGGCATCATTATGGGGCTCTGGGTCCTGCTCAGTCCTCCTGACACACGGGGACGGCTGCTGAGTGTCTCACACTCACCAGATGTCTTCTTCACTACTGTGTAATTCTGAGTATTGGGGGAGACATCAATGAGAACGTCAATAAAACTCCACCCAAATGATGTATATTATGCGAAGTGAACACCTAATCAACAAGTCGACTCTTTCACAAAAGAAGGTCTTATAACAATCTCCCATATATAGGAAAATTATGATTTTGGTACTTACCGATAAATCCCTTTCTCCAATTCCACAGAGGACACTGGAGCCTCAGTACAATGGGGTATAGAAGTGGGTTAACTGGGAGCTGGCACCTTTAATAACGAAAACTGAATGGTGGCTAGCTCCTCCCCCTCTATACCCCCTAGGCCAGTCTAAACTACTGTGCCCGTGGGGAGCTGGAAAGAAAGGAGAAGGAGACAGAGAAGCCACTGCATTCATATCTAAAGAAGTTTAACATAAGACAAACCAACATTACAATCAGACACAGGAATCTAAACAACCGTCTGAATCTGGAAAAAAGTAACAAATGCAGGAAGAGCAGCGCAGGGTGGGTGTCAAGTGTCCCCCGTGGAATCGGAGAAAGGGATTTATCGGTAAGTACCAAAATCCTAATTTCTCCTTCATCCACTAGGGAACACTGGAGCCTCAGTACAATGGGGACGTCCCAGAGCTCACATCCCAGGTGGGAGAGCGCTGGAACCCTGCAAAACTGCACGGCCAAACTCTGAAGCGGAGGCCGCAAAAGTATCAAAGCGGTAGAATCTTAGAACATGTGCTTGCCGGACCAAATGGCTGCTCGACAAAGCTGGTTTAAAGAAACACCACGATCAGCCGCCCATGAAGGTCCTACCGAGCGCGTGGAATGTGCTTTAATGGAAGCTGGTGGTTGCCTGGAAGCCACCACATAAGCCTGTCTGATAGTCAGACATATCCATCTGGAAATAGTTAGTTTGGAAGCCGGCCAACCTGGTCGGGCCAAATCAAACCTAACAAACAAAACATCTGATTTATGGAGCGAAGCAGTCCTGTCGACATAAATCCGGAGCGCTCTGACCACGTCTAAGGATTTAGAAGCTGGAGGCTCATCCTTAAACACAGGGACCACAATTGGTTGATTTATATGAAAGGCAAATTCTACTTTTGGAAGGAAGGATTTTTGTGTGCGTAATTCCGCCCTAACTTTGTGGAAAATGAGATAGGGAGGGCGGCATGATAGAACACCGAGCTCCGACACACGCCTTGCTGAGGCGAGTGCCAAAAGGAGAACCACCTTCCAAGTTAAGTACTTTATCTCCACCCTCTGTAAAGTCTCGAAGGTTTCAGACTGGAGAAAAGCCAATACCAAGTCTAAGTCCCATGGTGCCGTAGGAGGCACAAAAGGAGGTTGAAGCCTGACTACTCCCTGGAGAAAAGTCTGGATATCTGGCAATAAGGCCAATTTCCTCTGAAAGAAAATGGATAACGCGGATATCTGTACCTTTATGGAACCCAGACGAAGACCTGCTGTTAAACCAGCCTGAAGGAAAAGAAGGAGACGTGATACCTTAAATACTGATGGAGATGAATTGCGTCATTCACACCAAGTGACATACGCTTTCCATATTCGATAGTAATGTTGAGACGTAACCTCCTTGCGAGCCCTAATCATAGTAGGAATTACACTTGACTTGTTCCTTTCTTTCTGAGAACGGCTCTTTCAGTAGCCATGCCGTCAAACGAAGCTGCCTTAAGTCTTGATAAATAAACGGTCCCTGAAGAAGGAGGTAGTCTTGAAGAGGAAGCGGCCACGGCTCGTCTACCAACAGATTCCTTATCTGCAAGTACCACGCTCATCTGGGCCAATCTGGTTCTATGAATAGCACTCTGACATTCTCGCGTCTGATTCTCTGAAGTAAGCAAGGAATTAGCGGGAAAGGAGGGAATACGTGTATGTAGCGGAACCTTCATGATGTTGTCAGTGTATCCACTGCTGCTGCCTGTGGGCCACTGGTCCGGGAACAGTAAATTGGTAATTTGTGGTTCAACCTCGATGCCATGAGATCGGCCTGTGGACGACCCCACCTGAGAGTCAGTTGGTGAAATACCTGAGGATTGAGCGACCATTCCCCCAGATGAATGTCCTGCCGACTGAGATAATCAGCCTCCCAGTTTTCCACTCCTGGGATGAAGATAGCAGAGATCGCCACTGCAAATTTCTCTGCCCAAAGCAGGATTCTGCTTTCTTCCCTCATGGCGGCTCTGCTTTTGGTGCCACCTTGTCTGTTTATATAAGCGACCGCTATGACATTGTCCGACTGTACTCGGATTGCCTGACCCTGTAACAGAGGATGTGCCAGCTGGAGAGCATAAAATACTGCTCTCAACTCTAGAATATTTATGGAAAGACCTGCCTCCCTCTGAGTCCAGTGCCCCTGAAAATGCTTTCCCTGGGTCACTGCTCCCCACCCTCTTAGACTTGCGTCAGTGGTGAGGAGAATCCAATCCCATACTGCGAACCGTCGTCCTGTCAGCAGGTGCGAAGGATTCAACCACCAAATGAGAGATGTTCGCGTCTGGGGAGACAAGAGTACTCGCTGGTGGAGAAAGAGGTGGGATCCTGACCACTGGAAAAGAAGGTCCAACTGAAAGGGGCGGGCATGAAATCTTGCATATTGAATCGCCTCGAAGGTCGCCACCATCTTCCCTAGCAGGCGGATACAAAGATGTACTGACACTCTGCGATGCCGCAAAATTAGGCGCACCATGTTTTGAATGGAGGAGACTTTGCCCTGGGGCAGAAATACCTTTTGTTCCACTGTGTCCAATATCATGCCCAGGAATAGCAGACATTGTGTCGGAGTCATGGAGGATTTTTTGAAATTTAGAATTCACCCGTATTGCAAGAGAAGATTCTGGGTTAATTGAATGTCTATTAACAATCGAGCTACTGACGGGGCCTTGATCAGGAGGTCGTCTAAGTATGGGACAATGACTACCCCCTGAAGCCACAGCAGGGCCATCATGACGGCCATGACTTTGGTGAAGACTCTTGGTGCGTGCCGACGAAAGACCGAAAGGTAGTGCCTGAAATTACAAATGCGAGTCTAGGACCGCGAATCGAAGAAATGCCTGATGAGGAGGCCAGATGGGGATGTGGAGATAGGTATCCTTTATGTCTAGGGACACAAGAAACTCGTCTTTCTCGAGTCCTGCTATAACAGATTGGAGAGACTCCATCTTGAACCAGAAGGTTTGAAGATAAGGGTTTAGATCCCTGAGATTGAGAATGGGTCTCATTGAGCCGTCCGGCTTGGGCACCACAAACAAGCTGGAATAAAAACCCTGACCTCTCTGATGGGTCGGAACATTCACTACCACTAGGGACAATAACAGCTTTTGCATTGCTTCTAGAATAACCACTCGCTTTTCTGATACCAGTGGTAAACCAGTTGTGAAAAAACGAGAAGGCGGATCTATTTAAGTCCAACTTCAGACCGTGGGTAATGATGTCCCTGGCCCAGGCGTCCTGGCAAGACTTGATCCACACTTCCCTGAAGTGTAGAAGACGAGCTCCCACCCTGTGATCCCCCAACTGAGAAGGGAGAGAGTCATGCGGAGGGTTTTGCTGCTGCTTTGTCCTGCTGGGACCCGGATGTAGAGGATGTCTCAGTTGTACCGTGGCCTCTAGACCCGCGGGAGACAGCCGGAGCTCCTCTGGAGCGTCCTCTAAACCTACCGAGGGCACGAAAGGACAGAAAGGAGGGTCCTGCTGTAGGTCGTCTAGGGGGAGGAGCCGCAGATGGTAGGTAAGTGGATTTCCCACGTGTAGCCTGTGAGATCCACTTATCTAACTCCGCCCCGAAAAGAACGTCCCCGGTAAAAGGAAGAGCTTCTACTACTCTCTTGGACTCTGCATCTGCGTGCCATTGACGCAGCCAAAGGGCTCTCCTGGCTGATATAGCTAAAGCCGAAGATCTAGCAGAAAGACCACATATGTCCTTACAAGCTTCCACAAGGAAAGCGTCTGATTCTACAATCTGTTCGACCAGCTGAATAAGATCTTCAGTCTGCGTTCTGGTCCTGAGACCTTCTGCAAGCTGTGTAGCCCAGGCTTCAACAGCCTTATTTACCCAACAGCTAACCAGTGCTGGACGCAGTGATACTCCTGCCACTGTATATATGGATTTTAGCGTGTTTTTCAGCTTTCTGTTGGAGGACTCTTTTAAGGAAACAGCCCCAGGCACAGGAAGCACTGTCTTTTTAGAAATGGCGGGATACTGAGGGATCTACTGCTGAGGGAGTTTCACATAATTTCCTACTATCTGGTGGAAATGGATAAGAAGATAAAAGTTTCTTAGAAATTTGAAACTTCTTATCAGGGTGTTTCCATGCTGAGGTTAGGATATCATCCAACTCCATAGAAGCTGGGAAAGTGGCAGCCTGTCTAAATCTCTTACCGAAAATAGACGGTTTTGAAGTCACCTCTGAGTCTTCTATATGTAAGGCCTGGCGTACTGCAGTGATTAATGCATCTACGCCCTGAGACATAGGTTCTGACTCATCAGGAAACTGAACCTCTTCTTGAACCTCGCCCTCTTCTGGCTCCTGCACCTCCTCGTCATCCGAATCATCCCAATGCAATGGATTCTGGATAAGTCTCTTATTAGGGACATTATATGACGAGGCAGCAGGGGGGCCTGGGACATAACTTTAGTAAGTCCCTCCACAGATCTGGCTAAAGAACGTGCCCAATCTGGCTCAGGTGATCTCTGTCTGATCACTTCCCTGTCTCTGCGAGCTGCTGCAAAGACAGTTTTGACATAACAGAAGGTATTTGATCAGCCCATAACGGTTGGGATGGTGTGTCAGCAGCCTGAGGCTGAGACACACACTTGTCACACAGCAGAGAAGAGTTAGATTGTTCTTGTGTGAACTTCTCTGCACATTTTTTGCATGAGAAGGATTTTTGTGCAGCTTTAGATCCCTTGGAAGCCATGCTGCAGCACTCTGTCATACACACCACACACACAGTAGGTGAGAGGACAGATACAGAGACCACACAGTATCAAAGGGGGGACAGAGAGGGAGATTGCTATGCACCTCTAATTAATAGAGCTATAAACAGCCTTAAAAAGAAAACTTTTTACTGGCTTTTTTTGCCGTATAATGCAGTCTCCAGGAGCAGCCCTTTCATCTAAAATGGCCCCCAGCGTCTATTGCAGAAGCGCTGGGGCTGCTGGGAGGAAGGTGCAGAAGACGGACTTAAGCTCCACCCCCTCCGCTATGGCGCCTTCCAGCACAAGCGGATGCTGCTCCTATGTACCCGCCTGATTAAGTCCTGGCTCTCCCGCTAGTCGGGGAGCCAGGACGCACTGACCTTGTACCTGCCAAGGCTGCCGGCGGCGGGGTTTGTGCTGGGGGAAGCCTGCGACGTGCGCCGCATGCAGCGCGTCTAGGGCTCCCCAGAGATTGAGGTCTCTGTAGCTGGAGACCTCAGCGCAGACCTCTGGCAGTGGCGGTGAGGCCTCCCCGGCAGCTCCAGCGTTGCAGACAGGCAGGGGCAGTTGGCTGTCTGTCTGTATCCTCATTTGTATTTTGATTGTAGTTCATGTAGAGTGCGCCTTAAGGAGCATAGGTGCAGCTCCCAGGGCACAATTTTTAGACTGACCCGGGGGGTTGGGGTATAGAGGGGAGGAGCTAGCCACCATTCAGTTTTTTTTATTAAAGGTGCCAGCTCCCGGTTAACCCACTTCTATACCCCATTGTACTGAGGCTCCAGTGTCCCATAGTGGATGAAGGAGAAATGTAGAGTATATGGTATCACTTGCAGCTTCGACATCTGTGTGTCAGTGACACAAAGAAAACAACATACTGCGAGCAAACTATTAATTCCCAACTCTAGGGAGGACTATGGGCCTGATACTAATATCGGAGACCAGCTCCCTGCTGCTCGGTTATTACTATAGATGTAAGTGATGTCACAGTGACACTCCCAGATCCCCTCACCTCCCCAGTCATGTCCCTGTATTATTACTATAGATATAAGTGATGTCACAGTGACACTCCCAGATCCTCTCACCTCCCCAGTCATGTCCCTGTATTATTACTATAGATATAAGTGATGTCACTGTGACACTCCCAGATCCCCTCACCTCCCCAGTCATGTCCCTGTATTATTACTATAGATATAAGTGATGTCACTGTGACTCTACCATGTCCCTTCCCCTCCCCAGTCATGTTCCTGTATTATTACTATAGATATAAGTGATCTCACTGTGACACTCCCAGATCCCCTCACCTCTCCGGTCATATCCCTGTATTATTACTATAGATATAAAAGTGATGTCACTGTGACACTCCCAGATCCCCTCACCTCCCCAGTCATGTCCCTGTATTATTACTATAGATATAAGTGATGTCACTTTGACACTCCCAGATCCCCTCACCTCCCCAGTCATGTCCCTGTATTATTACTATAGCTTTAAGTGATGTAACGGTGACTCTACCATGTCCCTTCCCCTCCCCAGTCATGTTCCTGTATTATTACTATAGATATAAGTGATCTCACTGTGACACTCCCAGATCCCCTCACCTCTCCGGTCATGTCCCTGTATTATTACTATAGCTTTAAGTGATGTAACGGTGACTCTACCATGTCCCTTCCCCTCCCCAGTCATGTTCCTGTATTATTACTATAGATATAAGTGATCTCACTGTGACACTCCCAGATCCTCTCACCTCCCCAGTCATGTCCCTGTATTATTACTATAGATATAAAAGTGATGTCACTGTGACACTCCCAGATCCCCCTCACCTCCCCAGTCATGTCCCTGTATTATATATATATATATATATATATATATATATATAGTAATATGTGATGTCACTGTGACACTCCCAGATCCCCCTCACCTCCCCAGTCATGTCTCTGTATTACTACTATAGATAACAAAGGTAAGTTCTTACCATATGTCTTGTTATTTCTGTTTCTACGAAGTCCATAGGGTCCACAGGGTTGACCTTGGGGTATAGCTGGATCTGGATCCACGGGCACCACGCAGTTAAAGCTTTCACTGCTCCCAGGATGCACTTGGGTCCGTCCCCCTCTATACCCCGCCCCCGAGCCACAGGCACCTCAGTTGGTAAGCAGCCAAGGGCGGAGGAGGAGACTAAAACAGAGAGAAGGAAGACTGGAACACACAAGAAACCATACTCACAGAAATGGGAGACGGAAAACCGGTGACCAGCCACACAGCCCATTTGAAGCCAGGTGCGTCAGGGCGGACGCCCTGTGGACCCTATGGACTTCGTAGAAACAGAGATAACAAAGGTAAGTTCTTACTTCTTACCATATCTCTTGTTTTCTACTTCAGGGTCCATAGGTGGTCCACATGGTTGACCTTGGGGATGTCCCAAAGCAGTTCAACTAAGGGTGGGGACGCTCCTGATGAGAAATGAGAATCCTCCGCCCGAAGGATGCATCCTGAGAGGCAAATGTGTCAAATGCATAAAACCTCAAAAATGTCTGATTTGAAGACCAAGTGGCTGCCTTGCACAGCTGAACAGCGGAGGCACCACGTCTAGCAGCCCAAGAAGGACCCACAGACCGAGTGGAATGAGCCTTAACAGAGGCTGGAACAGGTAAACGTTCCTGTATATAAGCCTCCCTAATAACAGAACAAAGCCAACGGGCTAACGTTTGTTTGTTGGCAGGCCAATCCCTCTTATGAAAACCAAAGAGGACAAACAAGGAATCGGACTTTCTTACAGAAGCCGTCCGATCAACATAAACTCTGAGAGCACGGACAACGTCCAACGAAGCCTCACCAGCTGTAAGATCAGGAGATTGAAAAGCTGGTACCACAAGTTCCTGATTGATGTGGAACTTAGAGACTACTTTAGGCAAAAACTCAGGACGAGTACGAAGCACTGCCCTGTCCTGGTGAAAAATTAGGAAGGGGGGACTACAGGAAAGTGCCCCCAACTCGGATACCCTCCTGGCCGAAGCAATTGCCAGGAGAAACACGGTTTTCAGTGTTAGCCACTTGAGGTCAACCGACTCAAAAGGCTCAAAGGGAGGTCCCTGCAGGACCCGAAGAACCACCGCCAAGTCCCATGGAGCCACTGGAGGCACAAAGGGAGGTTGAATTCTAAGAACACCTTGGAAAAAGGTGTGAACATCAGGCAGTGTAGCGATCTGACGTTGGAACCACACAGACAGAGCCGATACATGAACCTTCAGGGAAGCAAGACGTAAACCCAGGTCAAGACCTGACTGCAGAAATGCCAAAATCCTAGAAACCCTGAACACCTGAGGATCAAAGTTTCTGGACTCACACCACTGAAAGTAAGTGTGCCACACTCTGTGGTAAATCCGTGCAGAGGCAGGCTTATGCACCCTCAACATGGTACTGATGACAGAGTTAGCAAAACCCCGGAACCTTAAGACGGCTGTCTCAAGAGCCACGGTAGTGATGGTTCAGGATAGCAAACCTCAGATACCGCTGATGTGCCGGTGCTATAGGCACATGGAGATAGGCGTCCTTGATATCGAGGGAGACCATGTAATCCCCGGGTTCCATCGCCAGAATGATGGAACGGAACGTTTCCATCCTGAACTTGGGAACTCTGAGGTATGTGTTCAGAGACTTCAAATTTAGGATAGGGCGATGAGAACCATTGGGTTTCTGCACCAGAAACAGAGTTGAATAGTACCCCGTTCCGCGCTGAGACTGCGGAACGGGAACAATGACCCCTGCTTGTAGCAAGGACTCTATTGCTACCTGAATCTGGACAGCTTTGGTCTTGTCCAGAGAAGGACTCGTGCAGAAAAACAGGTGGGGCGGCCTGAACCGAAAAGACAGGGCGTACCCGAGAGACTACTTCTCGAACCCAGGCATCCGTGGTGGTATTGTGCCAACACTGGGCGAATTGGAGAAGTCAGCCTCCCACTCTAGGGTCCCCCAGAGAGAGGCCCGTCCCATCAGGCAGCAGGTTTATCCTCCTGCTTGGAAGAAGGGCGCCGAGCACTCCATGCCTGCTTCTTGGGCTTGGGTGTGGCCTTGGTCGCCGAATGTCTCGGGAAAGACTGACCCTGAACCCGAAAGGACCGAAAAGCAGAGCTCCTCACTTTAGCCGGCGCAGAGGCGAAGGGAGGAAAGCCGACTTGGACTTAGCCAAGGTATCAACTATTTTGTCCAAATCTGGAGCAAATAGCAATTCTCCATTAAAAGGCAAGGCCTCCAGACCCTTTTTAGAGTCTGCATCAGCCCTCCAGGACCTCAGCTACAGGGACCGCCGAGCAGACACAGCTGCAGCCAAAACCCTAGAAGTTAGCAGGCTGGCATCCAAAGACGCTTCCCCAATATAGGAAGCCGCATCCCTCATCTGTCCCACTAACGCTCTCTGGATATCCGGAGCATCGTCAATAAAGGTATCCTCCAAGGCATTGGCCAAGTTCTCAATGGCTTTAGCCACCCAGGAGATAGCCATGGACGGGCGAGCCACCGCCCCGGAAAGAGAGTAAATGGACTTCAAACAAGTCTCCACCTTCCTGTCCGTGGGATCCTTTAAAGAGGAGATAGACTGCACTGGCAGCGTTGCGCTTTTGATCAAGCGGGTGACATGGGAATCCACCGCCGGTGGAGTCTCCCATTTCCTGCAATCAGCTTCAGGAAAAGGATAATTTGACGCCAACCTCTTCTGTGGATGGAACCTCCTACTGGGTAATTGCCAGGCCGCCGCCATATGATCCGTTAATTGATCAGACAGGGGAAACACATTCGAAGTTACCTTAGCTTTTTTAAAATTAGGTAACTTCGACCTAGGAGCCGGCGCATCATCCTCTATATGGAGGATAGCCCGCACCGCTCTAACTAATGCTGGAACATTAATGGAGGACTTAGTCTCCACCTCCTGCCCCATGGCATCAGAGTCCTCATGGATCTCTCCGTCATCTGAGAATACTTCAGAGTCCGACAACTGCGCAGCCAGTGAACTCATGACAGGCAGTCCCGAATAAGGACCTACAGTCTGGGCCCCGGGGAGAGACTGCAATATTTGCGGAATACCCGGGGAATGGGGGATGGCGGGCTGGGGCAACGCCCTAGATGGGACCATTGATGGAACCGATAACCGGTCCGCAATGGACACCAGCACCTGTGAAAACATCGCCCAAGGAGGGTCCTGTGACACAGGGGGTTTAGAGGGGCCCGGTACCAGCTGGCACCGCCCGCACAGACCATCCTGAGATAAGTCCTCCCCATCAATTCCAGCAGCACAGCGTCTGCAGGAAAATAACACAGGAGCCACGGAGTGCTCAGTCTCATCATCAGACATAATACAGTAAATACACAAGAAATACGTATCACCAGAGGAATTACGGTGTTAACACCCGCGCACTCACAGCATGCAACACAAACAGCCCAGATATGGTACTGTGTAGCACATAACAGTATGTGACTGACCCCACAAATACGTGATTTATATAAGTGAGGGTATCAGAAAAACGCCCTTCCCCCACACACCTGCCGGGCCGTAGGAGAAGGAAAGGGATAGGTATAAAGCTGATAGTAAGGAGAATAAGTCACAGACAGGCAGCACCAGCACTAGTCACATACAATGCAGAAAAATTATACTCACTGCACCTTCCGCTACAATCAACCACCCAGATTCAGTGTCTGGGAGGGCTATAGCGCTGTGTACACTGTCCTTTAGCAGGGAGAGGTACACAGGGGGACCGGTCCACTTGATACCGCCTGGGAGTCTGCGATGCCTGCCAATAAAGATGGCGGCCGGAGACCTCAGAGGAGTAGTGGCCGAAAGATAGGAGCAGTTCAGCGACGCCAGACTGTGTGTTGAAAGGCGCGCTGAGCTGAGGAGCAGCTAGACAGGGAAGGCTGCCTCCCCTGGCTAGCATTTAACCCCCGGGTTGCCGGTCCCGCTTCCAGCCTGTCACCCTGGTGGTCTAGCGGACACGCGGGGTATTCCTCTATAGAGGGGGAGCCCGCCGCCGCTGCTAGCGCCTCCGGTCTGTCCCCAGAGATCGGAGCCTTCTGACTGCATAGGAAAAATCCGCGGGCCGCCGCACATGGCAACCCGCGGCTTTCCTGATCCCCGGCGATCCGGCAGCAGTCACAGGGAGTCCCCAGAGCCCGGCTAGTACAGACTCTGGGGTCCCGCCGCGAGGAGCGGCAGCGCGGACGTCCTAAAGGACAGTCTGATGCTTCCGCTCTGATAGTGTAAAAAAAAAGAAGAAAAATAAAATTAAAAATTTCTCTTTAAAATAAAGCTATGGGGCTGCTCCTGCAGCCCCACTGCAACAGGGTGACCCGACTCTGGCCGGGCACCAACTAAAACTGAGGTGCCTGTGGCTCGGGGGCGGGGTATAGAGGAGGACGGACCCAAGTGCATCCTGGGAGCAGTGAAAGCTTTAACTGCGTGATGCCCGTGGATCCAGATCCAGCTATACCCCAAGGTCAAACCTGTGGACCCCCTATGGACCCTGAAGTAGAAATAAGTGATGTCACTGTGACACTCCCAGATCCCCTCACCTCCCCAGTCATGTCCCTGTATTATTACTATAGACATAAGTGATGTCACTGTGACACTCCCAGATACCCTCACTTCCCCAGTCATGTCCCTGTATTATTACTATAGGTATAAGTGATGTCACTGTGACACTCCCAGATCCCCTCACCTCCCCAGTCATGTCCCTGTATTATTACTATAGATATAAGTGATGTCACTGACACTCCCGGATCCCCTCACCTCCCCGGTCATGTCCCTGTATTATTACTATAGATATAAGTGATGTCACTGTGACACTCCCAGATCCCCTCACCTCCCCAGTCATGTCCCTGTATTATTACTATAGATATAAGTGATGTCACTGTGACACTCCCAGATCCTCTCACCTCCCCAGTCATGTCCCTGTATTATAACTATAGCTATAAGTGATGTCACTGTGACACTCCCAGATCCCCTCACCTCTCCAGTCAGCAGGTAGATGATCTCCAGGGTGAGATGTAAGATCCTCTCAGACCTGTGACTCTCATCCATGTCCATCCTCAGTGAATCAGTGAGAATACAGAACGTGTGACGTGTAATGAAGACTCTGGCTCCTCCCAGATGGACTGTCTAGGAATAAATATAATAGACATCACAGAGAACACATGTAACACATAGAAAATGGACCTCAGACTGTACACCCTGAGCATACATTATATATATATATATATATATATATATATATATATATATATATACATACACACACACACACAAAAAGCACCCTGCCCTCCATAAGGAGGGCAAAAAGTGCCATGCCTCACAGTCTGCAGGTGCCGTCTTCACCCACGGGTCGCAGTGTCCCGCGGGTGGGGAAATGTGCGGAGAATAGACGCTTGGGGTCTTCCCGGCGTGTACGTAAGTACCGGGCACGCCCCCAAGTATGACGGAAAGGGGACGCATCTTATAGACAGGCCCCCTTTTCATGGCCACGCCCCTTTTTCGGGCCTTCGGCGCGTGCACAAAGTTGCCCTCTCTAGCTCCGGCGCCCTGCCGGAGCTAGAGAGAACACACACACACACACATACATATATATATATATATATATATATATATATATATATATATTTGGAGGTGCTAGCTGTGGAGACAAATGATATATACACAGAGATACAAGTGCACATCTCCAAATTAACTGATTATATATAAATAAATACATTTTTGCAATAAATAGAGGTTTTTGGCATACTCTTGGCCCAGGTTATGGGCCTAACCACCTGGGCTACTTTGGGGGTGTCCTGCGCTCTGGATTTGAACCATAGTATGTTAGGGACCTACCCTGAGGTTACCCGGATGTGGTGGGGAGGCCCATAACCTTGGCCAAGATTATGCCAAAAACCTCTATTTATTGCAAAAATTATAATTATATAATCAGTTAATTTGGAGTTGTGCACCGGTATCTCTGTTTGTGTATAACACATGTAACACAGTCAGACATGTAACACTAAGTGACCAATAAGTCTCCCCTTTCCCCCCAGCCATAGAGCCCTGGTCAGGGTCTGTCAGAGGTTCCTGTGACCCAGCCCCATAAGGCTCCTCAGAGGCCGTCACACAACGCTGTACTGTATAAGGTTACACCAATGCTCCTCTCCTGGCCGAGGGTCTTATTCCTCCCAGACGCATATTTGGTGCAATTTGCTCCACGTGAATCTTTTAGGGATGTTGGGATTTTTTATTTTTGTTTTACATTTATTCCAGGAAAGGAGAGAATCTGTGACTATACTGAGGTCATACAGGTAACAGGGGTGTGAGGGGAGAGTACACAGGAGAAGGGGTGTAGTGTTAATTCTAGCACCTTGCACCTCTTAAACACTGTGCAGTTCTTCCTTTCTGCCTGGGGTGTCGCTCTCTGCTCTGGTGCATCTAGCACACAAACTGTTTAATCTCAGCAGTTTGTTGCTTCAGCTGAGTGTGCTAGAAGCACCAGAACAAAGAGCAACACCCCAGCAGGATAGAGGAACTGCACAGGTGCTAGAATGAAGACTGTAACAGGGGGTGTAACAGCTGTACAGAGGTGTCAGTAACACAGGGGAGGGGGAAGGGAACAGAAGAGGTTAATAGCACAGGGATAGGACAGCAGGCAGCCCAGGGGACACACAAAGGGTTACACAATACAGAATCCCATCAGTCACTCTGCACAAATGATGAAATGACAAATGACCGCACCTCAGATGTATGTTACATGTGTGACCAGCCTGCTGGCCGTGTGTGTGCAGCGTAGGGTGGGGTGAGAC
The DNA here is from genome assembly GCA_031769625.1 of Taudactylus pleione. Taxonomy (NCBI): domain Eukaryota; kingdom Metazoa; phylum Chordata; class Amphibia; order Anura; family Myobatrachidae; genus Taudactylus; species Taudactylus pleione. The sequence goes on from JAUIMM010000982.1 coordinate 345,920, forward strand.
ATGTCCTGGGGGATAATCAGTGACACTCTGAGGATCTGGGGACTGTCACAGCCACTGGCTGTCTCTGAGAGAGTCTCTATTGCTCAGGATAACAAGACGCCCTGACAGACAGTCTCAGCTCAGGGAGTGCAGCCCTTTGTTACATGGCCTGTCTGTGTCCTTCTCACACATCCTTCCCCAGCTCCTGTTATGTATCCTCTGGTATATACAGTACATACATGTTATACCTACTGTGTGTTATTCCCTGACCACTCATTACTGTTATTATTACTCGAAGAACAAGAGAATAACTGAAATGTCCTTGTGTAACGTTCTCGCTAGGCTGTTTTAGCGCGGCGCGGCGCCCTGCCCTCCTTCTGGAGGGTAAAAAGCACCCTGCCCTCCAGAAGGAGGGCAAACAGCGCCCTGCCCTCACAGCCTGCGGGTGCTGTCTTCACCCGCGGGTCGCAGTGTCCCGCAGGTGGGGAAATGTGTGGTGACCCGGTCACCGCTGGCATCTATTCTCCCTGTTGGCAGCGCTTGGGGGCTGCCCGGCATATCCTAAGTGCCGGGCACACCCCCAAGAGTGACGGAAAGGGGACGCGTCTTATAGACAAGCCCCCTTTTCAATGGCCACGCCCCCTTTTCGTCACGAGCACGGAAGTGCCCTCTCTAGCTCCGTCAACCCTGCCTGCCGCCGGAGCTAGACTGAACCCTACTTGTGGTGCACTGTATAGTTAAAATAGAACTTATTATTGATCAATTAATATCACAATATTATAAGAAAACAGCGAAAATAGGTTAAAAGTAGCAGAATTGTGTCACAAAGGAAAGAAATTGTGATGTAAAAAGATGCGGCGTATTTACGTTATAATAAAGTTGTTTGGGATTCAGGTTATTCTCATGTGTCGTTTGCTTGTTCCACTCCCAGTAGGAATTATAATTAGATACTTGTGGGAGCTCCCTATATACATATATAGTCTCGGTGATACACCATATCCATGGGATTGTATCACATCATAATACATTTCTCATGGACTCATATACAAATGTAACCAGGTATCCAGTGATGCTTCAGCTCCTACTGTAATATTATTGTTATAATCAAATATTCTCATTATCTACATGTGATATGATCATCACTCAGGACTCCTGGCTCCAAAATATACAGCGATTAGATAATTTAGATCAGCGATGCTATTTTTAACCTATTTTAGCTGTTTTCTTATGATAATGTGATATTAATTGCTCAATAATAAAAGTTATATTTTAACTACAGTGTTCTCACCAGGCTGTTTTCTGTGGGCGCATCGCCCAGCAGAAACAGCCTGCCGCCCGGCACTTTTCCCCGCTGACCCCCGCTGTGGAACACTAGCCTCTGAAGTGACCGAAGGCTAAAGAAGCCTCCGATCACTTCAGAGGCCAGCGTTCCCAGTGATGCACTGCACGGGTGACGTCATCCGCGACGTGAGGAGCCTTCCCCGCGCGTCTGCTGGATCTAGTTAGATCCAGTCAGCGCGCGGTAGCAGCGGCGAGCGGGAGACCGGTCAGCAAGTAAAAGTAAGTGCTGGGACCGGGACCAGTCTGGGGGCATTTTATAATGGAGCCAGCCTGGGGGCACTGCACAAAGGGGCCAGCCTGGGGGCATTTTATAATGGAGCCAGCCTGGGGGCATTTTATAATGGAGCCAGCCTGGGGGCATTTTATAATGGAGCCAGGTTGAGGGCATTTTATAATGGGGCCAGCCTGGGGCCACTGCACAAAGGGGCCAGCCTGGGGCCACTGCACAAAGGGGCCAGCCTGGGGCCACTGCACAAAGGGGCCAGCCTGGGGCCACTGCACAAAGGGGCCAGCCTGGGGCCACTGCACAAAGGGGCCAGCCTGGGGCCACTGCACAAAGGGGCCAGCCTGGGGCCACTGCACAAAGGGGCCAGCCTGGGGCCACTGCACAAAGGGGCCAGCCTGGGGCCACTGCACAAAGGGGCCAGCCTGGGGCCACTGCACAAAGGGGCCAGCCTGGGGCCACTGCACAAAGGGGCCAGCCTGGGGCCACTGCACAAAGGGGCCAGCCTGGGGCCACTGCACAAAGGGGCCAGCCTGGGGCCACTGCACAAAGGGGCCAGCCTGGGGCCACTGCACAAAGGGGCCAGCCTGGGGCCACTGCACAAAGGGGCCAGCCTGGGGCCACTGCACAAAGGGGCCAGCCTGGGGCCACTGCACAAAGGGGCCAGCCTGGGGGCACTATTTAAGCCTGGGGGCACTACATAAGGGACCAGGCTGCAGGCACTATATAGGGGCACTACTTCAGCCAGGGGGCACTGCATAAGGGCAAAGCTAAACTACAGGGAGCAATGCATAAAGGGGAAAACTACAGGGGGCACTGTATAAAGGGCACAAATACAGGGGGCACTGCATAATGGGCACTTTTGACTGAGAGCCAGTGGGGGTGCAGCCTGAGACATGTCGGGCTGGATTGGTCTGGGAGATACCCCTTTTCCCGGCGCGCGCATAATTGCGAAGGCCCCCACCCGGCTACTTTTGGATGCCACCCGGCTGGAAAAAAATTCTGGGGAGAACACTGAACTATACAGAGCACCACACAGGACATTTCAGTTCTTCTCTTATTCCTCATGTATTAATATATATGTCGTGGTAGCGCCCCTCACCTGTAACCTGAAATTCTGTGAGGGTCTCTGATCTGATTTTTGAGAATCAATAACATAATATCTTGTGCGACTGGTACACAATTTTCTTTGGTAATCACTCTGCAACTGTAACAGGACACAACAGGCTGCTCCCCCTGTATAATATTAATAACAGGACACCACAGGCTGCTCCCCCTGTATATTAATAACAGGACACAACAGGCTGCTCCCCCTGTATAATAATAACAGGACACCACAGGCTGATCCCCCCTCTATAAAAATAATAACAACAGGACACCACAGGCTGATCCCCCTCTATAATAATAGTAACAGGACACCACAGGCTGATCCCCTTCTATAATAATAGTAACAGGACACCACAGGCTGATCCCCCCTCTATAATAATAGTAACAGGACACCACAGGCTGATCCCCCCTCTATAATAATAATAACAGGACACCACAGGCTGATCCCCCTCTATAATAATAATAACAACAACAACAGGACACCACAGGTTGATCCCCCTCTATAATATTAATAATAATAACAACAACAGGACACCACAGGCTGATCCCCCTTAATAATAATAATAATAACAACAACAGGACACCACAGGCTGATCCCCCTATATAATATTAATAATAATAACAACAGGACACCACAGGCTGATCCCCCTCTATAATATTAATAATAACAACAGGACACCACAGGCTGATCCCACTCTATAATAATAACAACAACAGGACACCACAGGCTGATCCCCTTCTATAATAATAGTAAGAGGACACCACAGGCTGATCCCCCTCTATAATAATAACAACAACAACAGGACACCACAGGCTGATCCCCCTCTATAATAATATTAATAACACGACACAGCAGGCTGATCCCCCTCTATAATAATAACAACAACAACAACAACAACAGGACACCACAGGCTGATCCCCCTCTATCATAATAACAATAATAACAGGACACCACAGGCTGATCCCCCTCTATAATAATATTAATAGCACGACACAACAGGCTGATCCCCCTCTATAATAATAATAATAATAACAACAACAACAGGACACCACAGGCTGATCCCCCTCTATCATAATAATAACAATAATAACAGGACACCACAGGTTGACCCCCCTCTATCATAATAATAATAACAGACACCACAGGCTGATCCCCCTCTATAATAAAAGTAACAGGACACCACAGGCTGATCCCCCTCTATAATAATAACAACAACAGGACACCACAGGCTGATCCCCTTCTATAATAATAGTAACAGGACACCACAGGCTGACCCCCCTCTATAATAATAGTAACAGGACACCACAGGCTGATCCCCCTCTATAATAATAATAACAACAACAACAACAACAGGACACCACAGGCTGATCCCCTTCTATAATAATAGTAACAGGACACCACAGGCTGATCCCCCTCTATAATAATATTAATAACACGACACAACAGGCTGATCCCCCTCTATAATAATAATAACAACAACAACAACAGGACACCACAGGCTGATCCCCCTCTATCATAATAATAACAATAATAACAGGACACCACAGGCTGATCCCCCTCTATCATAATAATAATAACAGACACCACAGGCTGATCCCCCTCTATAATAAAAGTAACAGGACACCACAGGCTGATCCCCCTCTATAATAATAATAACAACAACAACAGGACACCACAGGCTGATCCCCTTCTATAATAATAGTAACAGGACACCACAGGCTGATCCCCCTCTATAATAATAACAACAACAACAACAACAACAAGACACCACAGGCTGATCCCCCTCTATAATAACAACAACAACAAGACACCACAGGCTGATCCCCCTCTATAATAATAATAACAACAGGACACCACAGGCTGCTCCCCCTCTATAATAATAATAATAAACAGGACACCACAGGCTGATCCCCCTTAATAATAATAAACAAGACACCACAGGCTGATCCCCCTATATAATATTATTAATAATAACAACAACAGGACACCACAGGCTGATCCCCCTCTATAATATTAATAATAACAACAACAACAACAGGACACCACAGGCTGATCCCACTCTATAATAATAATAACAACAACAACAGGACACCACAGGCTGATCCCACTCTATAATAATATTAATAACACGACACCACAGGCTGATCCCCCTCTATAATAATAACAACAACAACAGGACACCACAGGCTGATCCCCCTCTATCATAATTATAATAACAGACACCACAGGCTGATCCCCCTCTATAATAATAGTAACAGGACACCACAGGCTGATCCCACTCTATAATAATAGTAACAGGACAACACAGGCTGATCCCCCGCTATAATAATAATAATAATAACAACAGGACACCACAGGCTGATCCCCCTCTATAATAATATTAATAACACAACACCACAGGCTGATCCCCCTCTATAATAATAACAACAACAGGACACCACAGGCTGCTCCCCCTCTATAATAATAACAGGACACCACAGGCTGATCCCCCTCTATAATAATAATAATAATAATCAGGACACCACAGGCTGATCCCCCTCTATAATAATAATAAACAGGACACCACAGGCTGAGCCTCCTCTATAATAATAACAGGACAACATAGGCTGCTCCCCCTCTATAATAATAATAATGACACCACAGGCTGATCCCTCTCTATAATAACAACAAACAGGACACCACAGGCTGATCCCCCTCTATAATAACAACAGGACACCACAGGCTGCTCCCCCTGTATAAGAATAATAACAGGACACCACAGGCTGCTCCCCGTCTATAAGAATAATAACAGGACACCACAGGCTGCTCCCCCTGTATAATAATAATAACAGGACACCACTGGCTGCTCCCCCTGTATAATAATAATAATAGGACACCACAGGCTGCTCCCCTCTATAATAACAGGACACCACATGCTGCTCCCCCTGTATAATAATCACAGGACACCACAGGCTGCTCCCTCTGTATAAGAATAATAACAGGACACCACAGGCTGCTCCCCGTCTATAAGAATAATAACAGGACACCACAGGCTGCTCCCCCTGTATAATAATAATAACAGGACACCACAGGCTGCTCCCCCTGTATAATAATAATAATAGGACACCACAGGCTGCTCCCCTCTATAATAACAGGACACCACATGCTGCTCCCCCTGTATAATAATCACAGGACACCACAGGCTGCTCCCTCTGTATAAGAATAATAACAGGACACCACAGGCTGCTCCCCGTCTATAAGAATAATAACAGGACACCACAGGCTGCTCCCCCTGTATAATAATAATAATAACAGGACACCACAGGCTGCTCCCCCTGTATAATAATAATAATAGGACACCACAGGCTGCTCCCCTCTATAATAACAGGACACCACAGGCTGCTCCCCCTGTATAATAATCACAGGACACCACATGCTGCTCCCCCTGTATAATAATAATAATAACAACAACAACAACAGGACACCACAGGCTGATCCCACTCTATAATAATAGTAACAGGACACCACAGGCTGATCCCCCGCTATAATAATAATAATAACAACAACAACAACAGGACACCACAGGCTGATCCCCCTCTATAATAATATTAATAACACAACACCACAGGCTGATCCCCCTCTATAATAATAACAACAACAACAGGACACCACAGGCTGATCCCCCTCTATCATAATAATAACAGACACCACAGGCTGATCCCCCTCTATCATAATAATAATAACAGACACCACAGGCTGATCCCCCTCTATCATAATAATAATAACAGACACCACAGGCTGATCCCCCTCTATCATAATAATAATAACAGACACCACAGGCTGATCCCCCTCTATAATAATAATAATAACAGACACCACAGGCTGATCCCCCTCTATAATAATAGTAACAGGACACCACAGGCTGATCCCCCTCTATAATAATAGTAACAGGACACCACAGGCTGATCCCCCTCTATAATAATAGTAACAGGACACCACAGGCTGATCCCCCTCTATAATAATAGTAACAGGACACCACAGGCTGATCCCCCTCTATAATAATAACAATAAGACACCACAGGCTGATCCCCCTCTATAATAATATTAATAACACAACACCACAGGCTGATCCCCCTCTATAATAATAACAACAACAACAGGACACCACAGGCTGATCCCCCTCTATCATAATAATAATAACAGACACCACAGGCTGATCCCCCTCTATCATAATAATAATAACAGACACCACAGGCTGATCCCCCTCTATCATAATAATAATAACAGACACCACAGGCTGATCCCCCTCTATAATAATAATAATAATAACAGACACCACAGGCTGATCCCCCTCTATAATAATAGTAACAGGACACCACAGGCTGATCCCCCTCTATAATAATAGTAACAGGACACCACAGGCTGATCCCCCTCTATAATAATAGTAACAGGACACCACAGGCTGATCCCCCTCTATAATAATAGTAACAGGACACCACAGGCTGATCCCCCTCTATAATAATAACAATAAGACACCACAGGCTGATCCCCCTCTATAATAATATTAATAACACAACACCACAGGCTGATCCCCCTCTATAATAATAACAACAACAGGACACCACAGGCTGATCCCCCTCTATCATAATAATAACAGACACCACAGGCTGATCCCCCTCTATCATAATAATAACAGACACCACAGGCTGATCCCCCTCTATCATAATAATAATAACAGACACCACAGGCTGATCCCCCTCTATAATAATAATAATAATAACAGACACCACAGGCTGATCCCCCTCTATAATAATAATAACAGACACCACAGGCTGATCCCCCTCTATAATAATAATAATAACAGACACCACAGGCTGATCCCCCTCTATAATAATAGTAACAGGACACCACAGGCTGATCCCCCTCTATAATAATAGTAACAGGACACCACAGGCTGATCCCCCTCTATAATAATAGTAACAGGACACCACAGGCTGATCCCCCTCTATAATAATAGTAACAGGACACCACAGGCTGATCCCCCTCTATAATAATAACAATAAGACACCACAGGCTGATCCCCCTCTATAATAATATTAATAACACAACACCACAGGCTGATCCCCCTCTATAATAATAACAACAACAACAGGACACCACAGGCTGATCCCCCTCTATCATAATAATAATAACAGACACCACAGGCTGATCCCCCTCTATCATAATAATAATAACAGACACCACAGGCTGATCCCCCTCTATCATAATAATAATAACAGACACCACAGGCTGATCCCCCTCTATAATAATAATAATAATAACAGACACCACAGGCTGATCCCCCTCTATAATAATAGTAACAGGACACCACAGGCTGATCCCCCTCTATAATAATAGTAACAGGACACCACAGGCTGATCCCCCTCTATAATAATAGTAACAGGACACCACAGGCTGATCCCCCTCTATAATAATAGTAACAGGACACCACAGGCTGATCCCCCTCTATAATAATAACAATAAGACACCACAGGCTGATCCCCCTCTATAATAATATTAATAACACAACACCACAGGCTGATCCCCCTCTATAATAATAACAACAACAACAGGACACCACAGGCTGATCCCCCTCTATCATAATAATAATAACAGACACCACAGGCTGATCCCCCTCTATCATAATAATAATAACAGACACCACAGGCTGATCCCCCTCTATCATAATAATAATAACAGACACCACAGGCTGATCCCCCTCTATCATAATAATAATAACAGACACCACAGGCTGATCCCCCTCTATCATAATAATAACAGACACCACAGGCTGATCCCCCTCTATCATAATAATAACAGACACCACAGGCTGATCCCCCTCTATAATAATAATAATAATAACAGACACCACAGGCTGATCCCCCTCTATAATAATAGTAACAGGACACCACAGGCTGATCCCCCTCTATAATAATAGTAACAGGACACCACAGGCTGATCCCCCTCTATAATAATAACAATAAGACACCACAGGCTGCTCCCCCTCTATAATAATAACAGGACACCACAGGCTGATCCCCCTCTATAATAATATTAATAACACAACACCACAGGCTGATCCCCCTCTATAATAATAACAACAACAACAGGACACCACAGGCTGATCCCCCTCTATCATAATAATAATAACAGACACCACAGGCTGATCCCCCTCTATCATAATAATAATAACAGACACCACAGGCTGATCCCCCTCTATCATAATAATAATAACAGACACCACAGGCTGATCCCCCTCTATAATAATAATAATAACAGACACCACAGGCTGATCCCCCTCTATAATAATAGTAACAGGACACCACAGGCTGATCCCCCTCTATAATAATAGTAACAGGACACCACAGGCTGATCCCCCTCTATAATAATAGTAACAGGACACCACAGGCTGATCCCCCTCTATAATAATAGTAACAGGACACCACAGGCTGATCCCCCTCTATAATAATAACAATAAGACACCACAGGCTGATCCCCCTCTATAATAATATTAATAACACAACACCACAGGCTGATCCCCCTCTATAATAATAACAACAACAACAACAGGACACCACAGGCTGATCCCCCTCTATCATAATAATAATAACAGACACCACAGGCTGATCCCCCTCTATCATAATAATAACAGACACCACAGGCTGATCCCCCTCTATCATAATAATAATAACAGACACCACAGGCTGATCCCCCTCTATAATAATAATAATAATAACAGACACCACAGGCTGATCCCCCTCTATAATAATAATAACAGACACCACAGGCTGATCCCCCTCTATAATAATAGTAACAGGACACCACAGGCTGATCCCCCTCTATAATAATAGTAACAGGACACCACAGGCTGATCCCCCTCTATAATAATAGTAACAGGACACCACAGGCTGATCCCCCTCTATAATAATAGTAACAGGACACCACAGGCTGATCCCCCTCTATAATAATAACAATAAGACACCACAGGCTGATCCCCCTCTATAATAATATTAATAAACAGGACACCACAGGCTGATCCCCCTGTATATTAATAACAGGACACCACAGGCTGCTCCCCTGTAAAGTAGGACACCACAGGCTGCTCCCCCTCGCTACACATGAGGACACCACAGGCCGTTCCCCCAGTACAGTAGGACACCACAGGCTGTCTATACCCTGTATAGTAGGACACGTCAGCCTGGTCCCCCTGTATAATAGGACATCACAGGCTGTTGCCCCTGTATATTAGGACACCACAGAGTGCATCGCCTGTAGTAGGACACCATTACCTGCTGCTGCCGGACACAGAGACGTCGCCTTCTTCGCGCTCAAAAGGCCACGCGGAAGCTGCAGCAAAGGATGATATCACATTTCCGGTGTGTGGAACGCACAGCCCGGAAGTAGAGTGGAACGCAAAGCCCGAAAGTAGGGTGGACCGCACAGCCAGGAACTTCGGCGTAACCCTCAGCCCGGAAGTAGGGTGTGATGGGCTGGGTATTGGTTTGTTCCCTCTGACGTCTTTAGGTAGCATCAGATCATGTGATCAGACCATGTGATCGCTCACACAGAGTCCCTGGGTCTTGCAGGCTGCATTGAAAGAGACTAAGGTCAGAGAAGGCGCTGGGGGCAGTGTGTGAGGGCAGATGGCAGTGTCAGGAAGAAGCTGGGGGCAGTGTGTGAGGGCAGATGGCAGTGTCAGGAAGAAGCTGGGGGCAGTGTGTGAGGGCAGATGGCAGTGTCAGGAAGAAGCTGGGGGCAGTGTGTGAGGGCAGATGGCAGTGTCAGGAAGAAGCTGGGGGCAGTGTGTGAGGGCAGATGGCAGTGTCAGGAAGAAGCTGGGGGCAGTGTGTGAGGGCAGATGGCAGTGTGAGGGGGAAGCTGGGGGCATGTGGGGCCAGATGGCAGTGTCAGGGGGATGCTGGGGGCAGTGTGTGAGGGCATATAGTAATGTGAGGGGGAAGCTGGGACAGAGAGCAGTGTGAGGGGGACGCTGGGGGGCAGATAGCAGATATATTTTGAGGTTCAGTCCCTTCTACACTAGTCATATATTTCAGCTGCCTGTTGTTCAGGGTGCCATTAGCCAGAATTAGGGCCAACATAGAGTTTTGAGTGCATTAACAATCTGTTGCTGGTGACAGATGGAGCTCTGAGTATGTTGCCGCCATTGTGGGTGTCAGAATAGGGCTATGAGAACCTTGGCCACCCCTTCCATCTACCCCATTGGGTCTCCCAGCACCTTAGCCATCCATTCTGGGTGCCGAAATGGTCTCTATGTACCTGATCCCGTCTACAATAACAAGTCATCCATTACTCTGCCCCCGATACTGTTACACTGGGGCAACATCATCATATCTAGGGAGGGGACTATTAACCCTCTCGCCAAGGAAAGCTCAGGCCAACCATGGATACCAAGTTATTAATAGAGGTGGGTCACCTGGGAGTGTCTGAGTAAACCCCTCTGCACCCCCCCCCCATACACAGATCAGGTCCGCTACCTCAGGAAAATTGCATCAAGTATGTGTCGTGGAGGTGCAAAACTCTTGGCCATGAGAGGACCATTGGTGTAACCTCCACCAATGACATGTGGTGGTCACTGAGCAGCCCTATGAAGTTGGGTCAGAGGAACTTCTGAAAAACACTGACCTAGACTCTATGGCTCTGGGAATGAGGGGACTCAGTGGTTACTCTGTGTACTCTTGTTTCTATAGGCAACACGAAAGCTTAGTGGACAGCAATTCTACTCTGCTCTGGGGTCCTGAATTTAATTCCCAACCTAGTTCCTGTCTGTGTGGATTGTATGTTCTCCCCGTTTTTTTTCCACGGGCTCTGGTTTCCTCCCACTCTCCAAAGACATATTGGTAGGTTAGTTGGTTTCTTTCATAAATCCCCATAGTGTGTGTGTCCACATGTTAGGAAATGTAGATTGTAAGCTCCCCTGGGGCAGGGACAGATGTGACTAAATATTCTCTTTAAAGCGCTGTGTAATATGTGCTCACTACATAAATAGCTGGTAAGAAAAAACTTCTAATAATTATATTTATTCCTAGATTTCTGTGCAGTGAGACGTCAGATCCTTGTCACGTGAGGGTGAGACGTGTCCTGTATAAATCACTGAGGATGGATAAGGACAGGAGTCACATGACTGAGAGGATAATAAATCTCACCCTGGAGATAATCTACCTGCTGACTGGGGAGGTGAGAGGGTCTGGGAGTGTCACAGTGACATCACTTATATCTATAGTAATAATACAGGGACATGACTGGGGAGGTGAGGGGATCTGGGAGTGTCACAGTGACATCACTTATATCTATAGTAATAATACAGGGACATGACTGGGGAGGTGAGAGGGTCTGGGAGTGTCACAGTGACATCACTTATATCTATAGTAATAATACAGGGACATGACTGGGGAGGTGAGGGGATCTGGGAGTGTCACAGTGACATCACTTATATCTATAGTAATAATACAGGGACATGACTCGGGAGGTGAGGGGATCTGGGAGTGTCACAGTGACATCACTTATATCTATAGTAATAATACAGGGACATGACTGGGGAGGTGAGGGGATCTGGGAGTGTCACAGTGACATCACTTATATCTATAGTAATAATACAGGGACATGACTGGGGAGGTGAGGGGATCTGGGAGTGTCACAGTGACATCACTTATATCTATAGTAATAATACAGGGACATGACTGGGGAGGTGAGGGGATCTGGGAGTGTCACAGTGACATCACTTATATCTATAGTAATAATACAGGGACATGACTGGGGAGGTGAGGGGATCTGGGAGTGTCACAGTGACATCACTTATATCTATAGTAATAATACAGGGACATGACTGGGGAGGTGAGGGGATCTGGGAGTGTCACAGTGACATCACTTATATCTATAGTAATAATACAGGGACATGACTGGGGAGGTGAGAGGATCTGGGAGTGTCACAGTGACATCACTTATATCTATAGTAATAATACAGGGACATGACTGGGGAGGTGAGGGGATCTGGGAGTGTCACAGTGACATCACTTATATCTATAGTAATAATACAGGGACATGACTGGGGAGGTGAGGGGGTCTGGGAATGTCACAGTGACTTCACTTATATCTATAGTAATAATACAGGGACATGACTGGGGAGGTGAGGGGATCTGGGAATGTCACAGTGACTTCACTTATATCTATAGTAATAATACAGGGACATGACTGGGGAGGTGAGGGGGTCTGGGAATGTCACAGTGACTTCACTTATATCTATAGTAATAATACAGGGACATGACTGGGGAGGTGAGGGGATCTGGGAGTGTCACAGTGAGATCACTTATATCTATAGTAATAATACAAGGACATGACTGGGGAGGTGAGGGGATCTGGGGGTGTCACAGTGAGATCACTTATATGTATAGTAATAATACAGGGACATGACTGGGGAGGTGAGGGGATCTGGGAGTGTCACAGTGACATCACTTATATCTATAGTAATAATACAGGGAGATGAGGGGATCTGGAAGTCTCACAGTGACATCACTTATATCTATAGTAATAATACAGGGACATGACTGGGGAGGTGAGAGGGTCTGGGAGTGTCACAGTGACATCACTTATATCTATAGTAATACAGGGACATGACGGGAGGTGAGGGGATCTGGGAGTGTTACAGTCACATCACTTATATCTATAGTAATAATACAGGGACATAACTGGGGAGGTGAGGGGGTCTGAGAGTGTCACAGTGACATCACTTATATCTATAGTAATAATACAGGGAGATGAGGGGATCTGGAAGTCTCACAGTGACATCACTTATATCTATAGTAATAATACAGGGACATGACTGGGGAGGTGAGGGGATCTGGGAGTGTCACAGTGACATCACTTATATCTATAGTAATAATACAGGGACATGACTGGGGAGGTGAGAGGGTCTGGGAGTGTCACAGTGACATCACTTATATCTATAGTAATAATACAGGGACATGACTGGGGAGGTGAGGGGATCTGGGAGTGTCACAGTGACATCACTTATATCTATAGTAATAATTCAGGGACATGACTGGGGAGGTGAGAGGGTCTGGGAGTGTCACATTGACATCACTTATATCTATAGTAATAATACAGGGACATGACTGGGGAGGTGAGGGGATCTGGGAGTGTCACAGTGACATCACTTATCTATAGTAATACGAGGACATGACTGGGGAGGTGAGGGCATCTGGGCGTGTATGTAGTGATGTTTGTTGTCTCCCCCAATACACAGGGTTACACAGTAGTGAAGAAGACATCCGGTGAGTGTGAGACACCCAGCAGCCGTCCCCGTGTGTCAGGAGGACTCAGCAGGACAAAGAGCCCCATCACGGTGCCTCCACCTCACTCACTGATACATGAGAGACACAATGACCAGAAGATCCTGGAACTCACCAACAAGATCATTCATCTGCTGACTGTAGAGGTGACTGCTGGGAATGGGGCATTATACAGTAACACCAGGGGATGTGTCTGGGTGATGACTGTATCATTGCGTGTGAGGTTCCTTTAAGGTGCCAGGATGTCACTGTCTATGTCTCCATGCAGGAGGAGGAGTATATAGAGGAACACAGGGGTCTGTACAAGGACGTGATGATGGAGAATCACCGGTCCCTCATATCACTGGGTAAGAGGAGACTGTCATTTATTGTACAGGGGAGAGCTGGTATGAGGGACCCCCTATATTCACACATCATCTGATAATTACATATATAAAATGTACTCAGTCACTGTTTGTCTCCTACAGATGGACCCAGTAAAAGAAATACCCCAGAGAGATCTCCCCGTCCTATTTATTACCGGGATTGTATAGAGGAGAATCGCAGGATCCCACAAGAGCATCAGGTAGATGGGATTTAGGGTCTCCCCAATATCCCAAAGTGACTGTCACTATATGATGTGTAGAGAATCTGTTTGTGTCTAATATATACTCATCCTGCTGTTTTACTCTCAATCAAATCAGATGTTATTCTTTTATTGGTCATTTAGAATGAAGATCTTGCTGATATTAAGGTAGAAATTATAGAGGTAGAAGAAGATATGTATGTGATGGGTGGTCAGCAGTGTAAGGAGGAGGAAATCCCTACAGCTATCAGCACAGGTGAGTAATAAACACTTATTACAGAAAAAAGTCACATATCTCCTTTGTCAGTCACTACAACAATATCTTATCCTACACCCTCTGTCAGTTCAAAAGCAAAGAGGAAAAATTATCTACCCAGTGGCATAGCCAGGAGCCATCAGCCCCTAATATACTCCTGCTCCCCCCCTCACATCATGTCACTGTGTGTTACCAGCCCATAGATCTGACCAGTCTCCTCCCCACACTCTCTGGTGTGTCTCATACATCAGGAGCCATCAGTCCCTATTATACTCCTGCTCTCCCCCTCACATCATGTCACTGTGTGTTACCAGCCCAGAGATCTCACCAGTCTCCTCCCCACACTCTCTGGTGTATCTCATACATCAGGAGCCATCAGCCCCTATTATACTCCCGCTCTCCCCCTTACATCATGTCACTGTGTGTTACCAGCCCAGAGATCTGACCAGTCTCCTCCCCACACTCTCTGGTGTATCTCATACATCAGGAGCCATCAGTCCCTATTATACTCCTGCTCTCCCCCTCACATCATGTCACTGTGTGTTACCAGCCCAGAGATCTCACCAGTCTCCTCCCCACACTCTCTGGTGTATCTCATACATCAGGAGCCATCAGCCCCTATTATACTCCCGCTCTCCCCCTTACATCATGTCACTGTGTGTTACCAGCCCAGAGATCTGACCAGTCTCCTCCCCACACTCTCTGGTGTATCTCATACATCAGGAGCCATCAGTCCCTATTATACTCCTGCTCTCCCCCTCACATCATGTCACTGTGTGTTACCAGCCCAGAGATCTGACCAGTCTCCTCCCCACAGTCTCTCTGGTGATTCACAGATATTTATGATTTCATTTGGAGCCCCTTGGCTTTTTTATCGAGGTAGACAAATATATAAACAAGTCTGACATTACAGAAATCTTACTATAAGTAAGTCCACTGACCTGCTGCAGCTCGGGGTCAAGCGGGGATGGCACGCCATGTAACAATACAGATAATCATTTGTCATAATACTCAAATGTGGGAAAACTGGATAATCAATGCTCATAGATGCAGCAAAGATATATATATCTATATATCTATCTCTATCTATCATATATATATATATATATATATATATATATATATATATATATATATACATATATATATACACATACTGTGTGTGTATATCTCACGCTGTCAGTTATGGTGGCTGAATAATTTATGTATATCTGTCAGAATAACAAATTATAAAATAATCACCTAATGTTTACACCGACTGCTAAAAGCTCAATACTGTAATGCAGAGTAGTCTTGCTAGAGAGTACGTATAAACAATACACACTACAAGTTATAGTCAGAGGACTTTTTTGATTGAGGAAAATGTGATGAATAATAACACTGACCTCTTCATGACGCTCCTATGGCTTACATTAACAAAGAACTATTTCATGTGCCATGGCGCGTTCCATCAACAACTAACAGGATGTGTGATGGGTAACAACGTCGCACCAACTTATGCCAACATTTATATGTGTAAAGAAGAGAAACATATGTGTTTCTTTTTCAGGGTCCATAGGGATCCACAGGGATACCATAAGGGAATGTGGTTGGAGAGATCCAGGCACCAAACAGTTAAAGCGTTCAGCTCCCAGGATGCCTTGGGTCCTCCATATATACCCCACCCCTAGCCAGAGGCCTTCAGTTGTTTGTTTGGTGCGGCAGGATTAATACGCACTTTTGTAACGGGGGACTGCTCAGGCAGTCCTGAGCTTTTGTTTTATTTCTATGTTTTCGGGTTAGCAGTACTCAGCGTCTGCATTAAGACGAATGTTCTGCGACTCCATCTACCTCCCTTCGGGCCAAACCACCAGTAACTGGGCTGATGATTACGGCGGGTCTCTGCTTTGCTTGGGACCTTGACTGCAAACGGACGCACGGAGATGTCACTTACGGGAATCGCGCACTGGAGTCATTGCTTCTGGTGTCGGAGACGCACCAGAAGCCGTTGCAGTCAGGCCCCGGAGCGTCCGCGTCCTCCCTAGACTGCCGGGGCCTTATCGTCTGACGCCGGGGATTGGCAGCAGACGCATATCTGCTGCCATGAGGCCAGCGTACCCGACTGGTTGATGCAGCTTAGAAGAGGTAGACCGTCCCCCGGCTGCTCCTTCCCGACCCAGACGCATGAAAACCTTATGGAAGGACTGCATCTGGGTCGCTCCGCCTACCCTCCCCGTGTATATGAGACGCTCACAACCTCTCCCTTGATGCAGGTATGTAGTGCTCTATATCCTACCATGCCTCGTGTTTGAGTAGTTGATTTAGAGTATACTGCGATTATATTACATATGCATTGTATGTGACTGTTTGCTAGCTGCTGTATTGATACTGTCCTTTATTTTCTGACTATCAGTTATAACTATCGCTGTGTTTTCTCTCCATCTCTGTTAAATGTATTTGTGAAGGCTGTCACATTGCATTTGTATTGTCTCCTTTATTCCGAATATGTCAAGAGATAAAGGTAAACAGGACGGAGTTTCCTATATCTGAGCAGCTCGCTGAGCTAATCGAGGAGGCATGGGGTAACCCGGATAAATGGTTTTATGCCAATAAAAGATTAACAACGTTGTATCCTTTCCCAGCTTCTGCATGTACTAAGTGGGAGATTCCTCCTACTGTGGATGCACATGTATTGCACTTACTTAAAAATGCTACATTGCCCATACATTGTCTCTGAAGGACGCTACAGACAGACTGAAGCATGTCTTAAGACAATATTTTAGCTTGTCCAACTATGGCTGGAGCCTGGGTAGCCAGAGCTGTTGAAGAATGGACAGGGGCATTGGAAGATTCTCTACCAGAGAACAGATGATGTATATCTCTCATAGACAGGAAGCGGTCTCCTATTTGGGAAGAGCTGCAGTGCATGCTGGAATTTTAGCTTCCAAAGGATCAGCAGCTTCAGTAGTAGCACGCAGGGCCAAGATCCTGGAAGGCTGATACAGGATCAAAGAAGGCTCTGGAAACCTTACCTTTCGGGTTTAGATGAGATATTAGCTACTCTGGCAGCTTCAAAATCAGCAGGGTTTCCATGTACGGCTGCAGTAAAGTCTAAGTAGGTTTTCTTTCGGTCTACAGTGATGAGCAAAGGAATACTCTTTATCCCAAATCAGCTAGTTTTCACAGGACCACAAGGCGACAAACTAAGAGGTCTGGGCCAACAAATCGTCCAGCTTGTAAGCAAGGCGACAAACCCTCGGCCTGACGGGGCGGGCCTCCTCCTGGTGGATCCCAGGGTGTGAGGCCGACTTCTTCAATTTGCGGGTTACTAGTGTCAAACAACAACAGATGCCTGGGTCCAAGAAGTGGTCTCTCAGGGGTATGCTCTCCCTTTCCAGAGGCATCCTCCCCAGAAGTTATTTTGCATAGATCCTCCAATAGATGCGGTCAAAGCCTTGGCCCTTCAGGAGGCCATTCACTCCCTGCTGCAGGCGGGGGTAATAATCCCGGTTCCTGTGTCACAACAAGGAAAGGGTTATTATTCAAATCTGTTTTTGGTTCAGAAACCGAATGGGGCTGATCGCCCTATACGAAATCTAAAAACCCTTAACAGGTTTATCCATGTACCCAAGTTTTGTATGGAAACTCTCCAATTATTTTGGCAATGGAGCCTGGGGATTACATGGTTTCCCTGGACATTCAGGATGCTTATCTACATGTTCCTATTACGTCATCCCACCAAAGATTTCTAAGGTTTGCTGTCCTTCAGCAGCATTACCAATTTCAGGCACTGCCTTTTGTTCTGTAGATGGCCCCTCTGGTTTTTACCAAAATTATGGCGGTCATGAGGGCTTATCTAAGCTATCAAGGCATCAGAATACTGCCATATCTGGATGACCTTCTGTTATTGGCAGTTGTATAACAACACCATCTCCAATTGACGATAGCCTGTCTACAAAGGAATGGCTGGATCATCAATTGGAAGAAATCATCTATTTCTCCAACACAGCAGATGGTTCATCTGGGAGCATTTCTGGATTCCCACGCACAAAGGGTGTTTCAGCCAGAGGACAATATTGCAGCCTTATCGTTGCAGATTCTCAAGCTGCTATGCAAGCGAAATGTATCCATTCTATCAGCTATGCAGGTCCTGGGATCAATGGTATCCAACTTCGACATGGTGGTGTATGCTCAGTTCCATTCCATACCTCTGCAAAGATTGATTCTCTCCCGGTGAAATGGACAGTGTCCCAGATGCTCCTTATTATGGAGGTTCATCTATCCCTTCTGTGGTGGCTGAAAAAGGACCATCTGAAAAAAGGGCGCCCATTCTGGATTCCAAATTGGGTACTTCTCACCACGCATGTCAGTGTTTGCAAATGGGGAGCAGTGACAGGTCATCACAACTTTCAAGGAAGATGGACAAATGAGGAAAGTCATCTGCCAATAAACATTCTGGAACTGCGAGCAGTATACAGAGCACGGGATCATGGCACAGGACCTGCTTCAGGGCAAGCCGATCCCAGATCCATCCAACAACCCAACTACAGTAGCCTATCCCAATCACCAAGGAGGCATGCAAAGTCTTGCAGCCATAAAGGAAGTGACAAGTATTCTGATTTGGGCAGAACATTATCTACTGGCCATCTCTGCAATATTCATACCAGGGGTTCTCAATTGGGAAGCAGACATCCTAAGTCATCAGGACATACACGCCGGAGAGTGGGCTCTCCATCCAGGAGTGTTTCAGATCTTGGTGAACAAATGGGGTCTACCAGACATAGATCTCATGGCATCACGTCACAACTACAAGGTCCAGAGACCCATCAGCAGCATTCGTGGACGCACTGGCAGTAAGATGGAACTTGAAGCTGGTGTATCTCTTTCCTCCAATTTCCCTCCCAAGAGTTCTCAGGAAATTCAAGCAGGAAAGCACAACAGTAATATTGGTGGCTCCGGCTTGGCCCAGACGTCATTGGTTCACCGACATACAGAATCTGTCCATAGACAGTCCGTATCCTCTGCCTTTATGGCAGGATCTGCTAATGCAGGATCCCTGCCGACATCCAGACTTACCTTGTCTTTACTTTGACGGCGTGGCTCTTGAATCTTCCATCTTAAGAGCAAGGGGTTTTCCAGCTCTGTGAGTCAAACGATGCTTAGGGCTCGAAAACCTTCTTCTGCCCTCATCTATTACAGAGTTTGGAATTCCTTTGGTCAGTGGTGTTCCCGCAGGGAGTATGACCCTAAAGTGTTTAGGGTTTCCCGGGTTTTGGCTTTTCTCCAGACTGGATTAGACCTTGGTCTCCGCCTGGCTATGTTGAGAGTACAGGTTTCTGCACTCAGTCTGGTTCCAAAGAAAGATTGCTTCTTTGCCAGATATGAAAAAAACATTTTTTAAGGGAGTTCTGCGAGTTCAGCCTCCTTTTATCCCATCGGTAGCACCGTGGGATCTGTCTTTGGTTCTTAAGAGGCTACAGGTTTCTCCATTTGAACTTCTGGACTCTGTAGACTTGAAATGGTTGACAGCAAAGACATTTTTTTTTCCTCGCTATCTCTTCTGCATGCAGAGTCTCTGATTTGGCAGTGCTCTCTTGTCGCTCTCCATTTTTATTTTTCACCAGGATAGAGCTCTGTTAGAAAATCATATCCTCTTTTTGTATTATATGGTTTTCACAAATGAGGATGGCAAGCTAACAAGCAGACCCTGGCTTGATGGTTACGTATGACTATCTCTCAGGTGTACACTGATCTCCCTGTCCCAAACACAGTGACAGCACATTCTACTCGGTCTGTAGGGCCATTGTGGGCATTTAGTAGTGGTGCCTCTGCTGAGCAATTGTGCAAGGCAGCCACATGGTCTGTCCACACCGTTCTTAGGTTTGACACCTTTGATACTTTGCCTCTCAGGATGCTTCCGTTGGGTGATGAGTTCTCCTTTCTGCTCAGGAGCGTCTCCCACCCTAGGGAAACTGCTTTAGGACATCCCAATGGTATCCCTGTGGATCCCTATGGACCCTGAAGAAAATTGGTACACTTACCTTGATCACACTTTTTCTTCGAGGTCCATAGGGTCCACAAGGCACCCACCCTGACGCACCTGGCTTCATTGGGTAATTTTTCTTTCGGGCACGGATTCCTTCATCTTGTATGAGTGTTTCTAGTGTACAATTGTTCTTCCTTCTCCTCTTTCCTTCTCCTTCCTTAGGCTTGGTTATGCAACTGGAGGCCTGTAGCTAGGAGTGGGGTATATATAGAGGAGGACCCGAGGCATCCTCTCTGATGTACTGTGTAGATACGGAGCATGGACACCACAAGCTCTCTGATGTACTGTGTAGGTACCTAGCATGGACACCACAGGCTCTCTGACGTACTGTGTAGATACGAGGCACGGACACCACAAGCTCTCTGATGTACTGTATAGATACGAGGTATGGATAGCACAAGCTCACTGATGTACTGTGTAGATGCAAGGCATGGACACCACAAGCTCTCTGATGTACTGTGTAGATGCAAGGCATGGACACCACAAGCTCTCTGATGTACTGTGTAGATACGGAGCATGGAACCCACAAGCTCTCTGATGTACTGTGTAGATACGAGGTATTGATAGCACAAGCTCACTGATGTACTGTGTAGATGCAAGGCATGGACACCACAAGCTCTCTGATGTACTGTGTAGATAGTGGGCATGGACACCACAAGCTCTCTGATGTACTGTGTAGATGCAAGGCATGGACACCACAAGCTCTCTGATGTACTGTGTAGATACGGAGCATGGACCCCACAAGCTCTCTGATGTACTGTATAGATACGAGGTATGGATAGCACAAGCAAACTGATGTACTGTGTAGATGCAAGGCATGGACACCACAAGCTCTATGAAGTACTGTGTAGATATGGGGACACGGACACCACAAGCTCTCTGAACTGCTGTGTAGATACTCAGAGGAATGCTCTGTAATCTGGTGGCTTTTGATCTGTGCGGTGATGCATTGTCCTGCTGAAAGAGCCTGCTCCCATCTGAGTGAATGCTGGAATCCAATTACTATGAAGCATCTTTCAGAGTTGCTTACATTGTGATATTCTGCCATTATCACTGCTTATTATATGGTGACTGGTTGCAAAGATATCTGCCTAGATATAGTATTTCTATTGAGGAAGATTCCATTTAATGCGGGGGTGTGGTGGCATGTACTGGGAATGGAAGCGGCTATCTCTGTTTTCTGGCACATGAGTGTATATTTATATTTATCAATAACAGTAAATTTTGATGCCAGCTGAATGATTCATATATTACTCCAACATCGGCAATTTGGGGACGTTTTGCCATAGTCTATTGAAAAATTTTACTTGTAGGTAAATATTAATATTTCCATATGTATTTTATTCCCAGCAGATGGATGTAGCAGCCGGAATGTCTCAGAGGATCATATCATGTTAACTCGAAAATGTGAAATAGATGATATCACCCAATATTATCCAGGAGAAAACCTGATAACCCCAATTATACATCCGGTACCTCACAGTGCAGATATATCTTCTGATGCCTCTGATCATGGGCAATATTCTGACAAATGTTATATTGGTACATCTTTTACAGCTCATACAGTAGATAAAATATTTCCCTCTTCTATAGATGCCCAATATTTTACACAAAGCACAAAGCTTATTACCCGTCAGCCAGCTAAGGCCGGGGAGAGGTCATTTCCATGTTCTGTGTGTGGAAAATGTTTTACACAGAAATCAATCCTTGTTACACATCTGAGACGTCACACAGGTGAGAGACCATTTCCATGTTCTGTGTGTGGGAAATGTTTTACACACAAATCAGATCTTGTTAGACATCAGATAAGTCACACAGGTGAGAGGCCATTTCCATGTGCTGAGTGTGGGAAATGTTTTACACAGAAATCAGATCTTTTTAAACATCACAGAAGGCACACAGGTGAGAGGCCTTTTCCATGCTCTGAGTGTGGGAAATGTTTTGCACAGAAACCAACTCTTGTTAGACACCAGAGAACTCACACAGGTGAGAAACCATTTTCATGCTCTGAGTGTGGGAAATGTTATACACAGAAATCATATCTTGTTATACACCAGAGAAGTCACACGGGAGAAATTATTTAAAGCTCAAAAACCTAATGTGACTGAACTAAAGCAATTCTGACTACAATACGGCCAAAATTAATTCACAGCGATGTGAAAGACATCTACAGTTATTGGACGCATTTGGTTGCAGTTGTTGCTGCTAAAGGTGGCACAACCAGCTATTAAGTTTTAGTAGGGGCAATTAGTGTTTAATTTGTGTGATATAGGTGTTGGATAACTTATTTTTCCTTCAATACATGAAATCATCATTTTAAAAAAACTGTATTTTGTGTTTACTCAGGTTATCTTGGTATTATATTTAGTTTTGTTTGAAGATCTAAAACAACTAGATATGACAAATCTGCAAAAAAAAAAGAAGAAATTAGGAAGTGACAAAAACTATTTCTCTCCCTGTAACTTCCATAGAGGGAAACATCTGTGTGTCAGGAACATTTTGTCATAGAGGAACAGTGTGACTACAGTCTGTGTAATGGGTATAGATCCTGCCAGTTGCACCCCGTTAGGATGGAAACAAAAGTAGCAGATAGTAAAGAGCTTGTAACTATGGTGGATGTCAGCAACACAGACGGTGTAGGAAGAAGTGAAAGTTAATCCTTTCATAATGGGGCTGTAGCTGTGTTCAGGGTTACTCAGTAACACTTTATTTAAACCACGTCCACAGGATATATGGATATATATATATATATATATATAATTATTTATTTTTTTATTTATTTTTTTATTTCAATAAAAATTATTGTGATTAAACCCAGGTACAGACAGCTGTTCTGATATGTTTCCCTTAATTATTGGGATAGCCATGGTCTGCAATGGACTTTTAAAACCTCTATGTGATATTGTTAATAAGCATTACATGTACCATGAAGCATTATGAAGACTATCATTAATAAGCTGGAAAATGTGGCATAATATGAACATTGCCAAGATCTAGAAGTTCCTCCAAAGTTGATGACAACAAGGAGAAACCTCTTCAGAAAAGTAACCAAGAGGGCTTTGTGGCGTAGTCGGCAGGGTTACAAGGAGGAGTAAACACTCCCTTGGCTGAATGGCACATTTGCAGCTGAGAACTTGGCAAGGAAAAGTCAAAAAGTGAGACTAGCACAGTCAGGACTATAAAGTCCCAGCCCATCCAGTAGGTGAGGGGGATGGGAGTTGATCATGATATCTGCCAAGGACCCTGGCCTGGTATGATCTAAATAGTATAGTTACAATTATTAAATATAAACAAATCTTTTTTAATAAAGCAGTAAGTTTAGTAATAGTGTGGGGATCACTGTCAATACACTTATTTTTTTTAACGGCACCTTGTAATAAAGTAGGCTCTAATCCCAGGTCACCCTGGTGGATGTATGACCTAGTAGGCATCCTTAGTAATAGCCAGTGCCTATGCTTGAGGTGACTATATTTCCAGCTCCGCTCCCTGTCTTGTCAAAGACTGGCTATGACACTGATGGGTCTACAGCAACATTGGAGGAGCTTCAAAAGTGTCTCCCTATAACAATCTCCCTTATCCTGTGCACCCCCTATGGGGTATCTTGGCATTCATAAAGCAATGGCTAGATGTTAGTAGATGGGTAATTAGCAGAGGGTATTAGGGAAAGGATATTCTAGAATGAAAATCCACATTGGGGCGATGATTGGCCTAATAAATGGCTAATGTATGTGCTTCCCTGATTGACTATTCCGGTCAAAAAGAGATCGTAATCGCTAAATCAGGTTTTCCAACATGTTGGATTTCACTGACCAATCGGGGGCTGTAGTTTGCTAGTGTATGGTAATGATAGCCGATTTGCCGACCGTTACTTGTAAAAATAATGAGCCTCTCAGGATGGCCAGATCTGTCTTTCCTGAAAAAGATCTGCAGGTCACCGAAAACTATACGCAATGTATGGGCACAGATTGGTGGATTGGGGAATCTTTAGATTGGGGGGAAAAAAATCACAGGATTTGTGAATCATTCTTTTCAGATAGATCGTGTATGGGCCCCTTTAGTTGTGTGATAAAAAAAAATATCAGTTCAAAAGCAGCAATCTCATAATAAAGGGAATGGATGGGTTATATTATAAAGAGGATAAAAAAAAACATGGTTTTTATAACAGAATAAAATTCACCTTAAAGGTGACTTAATTAACATATAAATATGCTCCTGCGGGATCCTGTGATTCTTCTCTGTATAATACTGGGAATAAAGAGGACGGGGACATCTCTCTGGGGTATTTCTGTTACTGGCTCCATCTGTAGGAGACACACAATGACTGAGTACATTGTATATATGTGATTCTCCTCTGTACAGTGCTGGGAATACAGAGGACGGGGACATCTCTTTGGAGTATTACTGTTACTGGGTCCATCTGTAGGAGATACACAGTGACTGAGTACATTGTATATATGTGATTATCAGGTGATGTGTGTGTATATAGGAGGCTCCCATACTTGCTCTCCCCTGTACAATAAATGACAGTCTCCTCTTACCCAGTGATGTGAGGGTCCGGTGATTCTCCATCATCACGTCCTTGTACAGACCCTTGTGTTCCTCTATATACTCCCACTCCTGCATGGAGACATACAGTGATATCCTGACACCTTATAGGAACCTGATACACACAATGATACAGTCATCACCCAGACACATCCCCTGGTGTTACTGTATAATGTCCCATTCCCAGCAATCACCTCTCCAGTCATCACCCAGACACATCCCCTGGAGTTACTGTATAATATCCCATTCCCAGCAGTCACTTCTCCAGTCATCACCCAGACACATCCCCTGGTGTTACTGTATAATGTCCCATTCCCAGCAGTCACCTCTCCAGTCATCACCCAGACACATCCCCTGGTGTTACTGTATAATGTCCCATTCCCAGCAGTCACCTCTCCAGTCATCACCCAGACACATCCCCTGGTGTTACTGTATAATGTCCCATTCCCAGCAGTCACCTCTCCAGTCATCACCCAGACACATCCCCTGGTGTTACTGTATAATGTCCCATTCCCAGCAGTCACCTCTCCAGTCATCACCCAGACACATCCCCTGGTGTTACTGTATAATGTCCCATTCCCATCAGTCACCTTCCAGTCATCACCCAGACACATCCCCTGGTGTTACTGTATAATGTCCCATTCTCATCAGTCACCTCTCCAGTCATCACCCAGACACATCCCCTGGAGTTACTGTATAATATCCCATTCCCAGCAGTCACTTCTCCAGTCATCACCCAGACACATCCCCTGGTGTTACTGTATAATGTCCCATTCCCAGCAGTCACCTCTCCAGTCATCACCCAGACACATCCCCTGGTGTTACTGTATAATGTCCCATTCCCAGCAGTCACCTCTCCAGTCATCACCCAGACACATCCCCTGATGTTACTGTATAATGTCCCATTCCCAGCAGTCACCTCTCCAGTCATCAACCAGACACATCCCCTGGTGTTACTGTATAATGTCCCATTCCCAGCAGTCACCTCTCCAGTCATCACCCAGACACATCCCCTGGTTTTAATGTATAATGTCCCATTCCCAGCAGTCACCTCTCCAGTCATCACCCAGACACATCCCCCGGTGTTACTGTATAATGTCCCATTCCCAGCAGTCTCCTCTCCAGTCATCACCCAGACACATCCCCTGGTGTTACTGTATAATGTCCCATTCAAAGCAGTCACCTCTCCAGTCATCCCCTGGTGTTACTGTATAATGTCCCATTACCAGCAGTCACCTCTCCAGTCATCACCCAGACACATCACCTGGTGTTGCTGTATAATGTCCTATTCCCAGCAGTCACCTCTCCAGTCCTCACCAAGACACATCTTCTGGTGTTACTGTATAATGTCCCATTCCCAGCAGTCACCTCTCCATTCATCACCCAGACACATCCCCTGGTGTTACTGTATAATGTCCCATTCCCAGCAGTCACCTCTCCAGTCATCACCCAGACACATCCCCTGGTGTTACTGTATAATGTCCCATTCCCAGCAGTCACCTCTCCAGTCATCAGCCAGACACATTCCCTGTATAATGTCCCATTCCCATCAGTCACCTTCCAGTCATCACCCAGACACATCCCCTGGTGTTACTGTATAATGTCCCATTCTCATCAGTCACCTCTCCAGTCATCACCCAGACACATCCCCTGGAGTTACTGTATAATATCCCATTCCCAGCAGTCACTTCTCCAGTCATCACCCAGACACATCCCCTGGTGTTACTGTATAATGTCCCATTCCCAGCAGTCACCTCTCCAGTCATCACCCAGACACATCCCCTGGTGTTACTGTATAATGTCCCATTCCCAGCAGTCACCTCTCCAGTCATCACCCAGACACATCCCCTGGTGTTACTGTATAATGTCCCATTCCCAGCAGTCACCTCTCCAGTCATCACCCAGACACATCCCCTGGTGTTACTGTATAATGTCCCATTCCCAGCAGTCACCTCTCCAGTCATCACCCAGACACATCCCCTGGTGTTACTGTATAATGTCCCATTCCCATCAGTCACCTTCCAGTCATCACCCAGACACATCCCCTGGTGTTACTGTATAATGTCCCATTCCCAGCAGTCACCTCTCCAGTCATCACCCAGACACATCCCCTGGTGTTACTGTATAATGTCCCATTCCCATCAGTCACCTTCCAGTCATCACCCAGACACATCCCCTGGTGTTACTGTATAATGTCCCATTCCCAGCAGTCACCTCTCCAGTCATCACCCAGACACATCCCCTAGTGTTACTGTATAATGTCCCATTCCCAGCAGTCACCTCTCCAGTCATCACCCAGACACATCCCCTGGTGTTACTGTATAATGTCCTATTCCCAGCAGTCACCTCTCCAGTCATCACCCAGACACATCCCCTGGTGTTACTGTATAATGTCCCATTCTCATCAGTCACCTCTCCTGTCATCACCCAGACACATCCCCTGGTGTTACTGTAGAATGTCCTATTCCCAGCAGTCACCTCTCCTGTCATCACCCAGACACATCTCCTGGTGTTACTGTATAATGTCCCATTCCCAGCAGTCACCTCTCCAGTCAGCAGCTGAATGATCTTGCTGGTGAGTTCCAGGATCTTCTGGTCATTGTGTCTCTCATGTATCAGTGAGTGAGGTGGAGGCACCGTGATGGGGCTCTGGCTACTGCTCAGTCCTCCTGACACATGGGGATGGATGCTGGGTGTCTTGCACTCACCGGATGTCTTCTTCACTACTGTGTAATCCTTTGTATTGACAGACTATTGCTTTTACCAAGCATTTGCTGATCTTTAAATTAAAATGTATTTTAATGTAGAAATGAAAGTTATTGTAATGTCTTCTTTTCAAGTGCACCACATATTAACAACGCTGGATTTTTCTTTGTAATTTCCACTATTTGTTGTTGTTAGTGCTCTCAGATACTTTAATTACATTTGTATTCCTGTATAGAAAACTTTTTGCAAACTAAAAAAATTGTGTATGAATAAAATCCGATGCAGCTGGTATCATTTCATTGTTCCTTCTAAAGCAGGGGTGGGCGATAGGCGGCCCTCCAGCTGTTGTTGAACTACAAATCCCAGCATGCATTGCAACATTTTTAGCATGGCTAGATAGCGAAACTGTGGCAGGGCATGCTGGGATGTGTAGGTTTACAACATCTGGGGGGCTGCTTATTGCCCACCCTTATTCTAAAGCATTCAAGGCAAGTTCCAGCTTCACATTTTGCTACTAGGAGGTTCCACCCAAACGTTCCTTCCATCAGGTCATGTCCGTCAAACCCTGCGATATGACCCAGTAGGTTCTATATTAATTAATTAATATTATGTGATTGTGCCCTTATTGTATACGGTCCTCACCTCTCCTGGTGTAAGGAGTCACAGTCATCATCACATGTATCAGCACCCACACTACATACACCTCCTAAGTGTCCATGTCTGAGTCACAGTTATGTGACTGTGCCCTTATTGTACACGGTCCTCACCCCTCCCACCTCTCCTGGTGTAAGCAGTCACAATGTCACACTTTGCTGACAGGCCTGGCTAATGTGGGGCTCAGGTGAGCTATTTAGCATGTTTGATGAAAATGAGGTCTAAATAACATATCATAGGGAGCGCTTATAAATTATTACATGAGCACACATATAATGAGAAAATGTAATTTTAAAATTACAACTATAAGACACAAAATAGCACTTTGCTAATTGTTACTAAAACTCAAAGAACGTCACAATGTATATATACCATCAATCCACTAGAGGTTTTAAAAGGTTGGAATCACTCCAAATATCAACAGATACCAAAGTTGGCAAGCATAGTCACTTCTGTTTAGAGCAATATATATTCACCCGCACATAGGAGCTTGTAGTTATAAATGAGTTTTAAGCCCCGTTTAGGTCAGCTGGTCAGCAATGATTAGGAATATTCATGTCCCGGTGGAAATCCCCAGCTTTCTCCCAAAAGATTAACTTTTAGGTAATGCTGGTCCTGTCCTTACCTTATTCTGGCTGCAGCTTGTACTCCACGTGTAATGCCGATGACAGATGCTATGCCTCACTTGTTCATTAATTCACTTAGGCTGCCGTTTGTAATCCCTGGGGCAGTGATACTCTAGTGAGACACTGTCTCCTCCGGTAATTAAAGCAGCACAGCTCCTGCTCGTTTGGGGGTGTATAAAGAGTTCCAAGATGGAATGAACTCCAATAGTTGCAAACCCCGTGGATGGTATTACTGTAGTGGTGTTAATCCTTTACTCGTTTCTCCGTCTAAATAGCGTGACTGTTTCTTCAGAAGGTAAGTATACCCCATGCTCACAAGAATGTCCTTAAATACCGCTCCTATCCAATCACGGAGAGAGTCACTAATTATAAATGAATATCATACACTACCGTTCAAAAGTTTGGGGTCACCCAGACAATTTCGTGGTTTACATGAAAACTGACTTTTATTAATCAAAATGAGTTGCAAAATGAAAAGAACATATAGTCAAGACATTGGCAAGGTTAGAAATAATGATTTATATTTGAAATCATTTTTTCCTTCAAACTTTGCTTTCGTCAAAGAATGCTCCTTTTGCAGCAATTACAGCATTGCAGACCTTCGGCATTCTAGCTGTTAATTTGTTGAGGTAATCTGAAGAAATTTGACCCCACGCTTCCTTTAGCACCTCCCACAAGTTGGATTGGCTTGATGGGCACTTCTTGCGTACCATATGGTCAAGCTGCTCCCACAAGATCTGGTGACTGCGCTGGCCACTCCATTACAGACATAATACCAGCTGCCTGCTTCTTCCCTAAATAGTACTTGCATAATTTGGAGGTGTGCTTTGGGTCATTGTCCTGTTGGAAGAGGAAATAGGCTCCAATCATGCGCTGTCCACACGGTATGGCATGGCGTTGCAAAATGGAGTGATAGCCTTTCTTATTCAAAATCCCTTTGACCTTGTACAAATCTCCTACTTTACCAGCACCAAAGCAGCCCCAGACCATCACAGTACTTCCACCATGCTTGACAGGTGACGTCAGGCACTCTTCCAGCATCTTTTCACTTGTTCTGCATCTCACAAATGTTCTTCTGTGTGATCCAAACACCTCAAACTTTGATTCGTGTGTCCATAAGACTTTTTTCCAATCTTCCTCTATCCAATGTCTGTGTTCTTTTGCCCATATTAATCTTTCAGATATGGCTTTTTCTTTGCCACTCTGCCTAGAAGGCCAGCATCCCGGAGTCGCATCTTCACTGTAGACGTTGACACTGGCGTTTTGCGGGTACCATTTAATAAAGCTGCCAGTTGAGGACTTGTGAGGCGTCTATTTCTCAAACTAGAGACTCTAATGTACTTGTCTTCTTGCACAGTTGTGCACCAGGGCCTCCCACTTCTCTTTCTACTCTGGTTAGAGCCTGTTTGTGAAGGGAGTAGTACACACCGTTGTAGGAAATGTTCAGTTTCTTGACAATTTTTTGCATGGAATAGCCTTCATTTCTAAGAACAAGAAGAGACTGTTGAGTTTCACATGAAAGTTGTCTTTTTCTGGCCATTTGGAGAGTATAATCGAGCCCACAAATGTGATGCTCCAGACCAGTTTTATAGCTTCTCTAATGAGCACACTCGTTTTCAGCTGTGCGAACATAATTGCACAAGGGTGTTCTAATCATCCATTAGTCTTCTAATGCGCTTAGCAAACACAATGTACCATTAGAACACTGGAGTGATGGTTGCTGGAAATGGGCCTCTATACACCTATGTAGATATTCCTTTAAAAACCAGACATTTGCAGCTAGTATAGTCATGTACCACATTAACAGTGTATATAGTGTATTTCTGATTACTTTAATGTTATCTTCATTGAAAAAAACAGTGCTTTTCTTTAAAAAATAAGGCAATTTCTAAGTGACCCCAAACTTTTGAACGGTAGTGTATGTGCTCAGTGATTAATCTGTATTTTAAATAGCACACTCTACAAACATTTTTGTCTATCTATCCTAATTTTCCATAAATATATACAATCGATAGTCCCAAAATCTATACTGCACTCAATACAATATGCAGTTGATATAAATATATAAATACACAACAATGAATAACTTACAAATAAATTGCTAGAAGTGCAACTGATCCATAAATCCTAACAAATGAGGATAATCAAATATATCTAAAATTGCATGGCTCTTAAGCCCATGCTCTGTGGCTCAACAGGATGAGCACAGGTTGAGCAACCAAATGGTCCCCGGTTCAAACCCCGTACACATATATTTATTTATATTCAGTAATCTATTATTCACAATATTAATGATCATCATAACAAGAAAAATATTTTTTAATAGAAATTTTTTATTTAATTAATGGAAGAAAAAATTGCTGCATGAACATCTTTAACTACAACCAACGATTCTTGATGAGTACTAACTAACAACTCCAAAGTCATCATTTATTATATTCTTTACTCAAAGCCACATATAAATTCTATGGCACAACTTGCTAAATATAAGATGGTAAATATATAGCAACCAGAAGGACCCGAATTCAGAACCAAGGACAAACAAACATATTTAATTATATTTTATTCTTTATTTTATTAATCTTATAATGTATTATCAGAAATAAGTAATATTGGTTGAAAAATTATCATACAATATTATGGAGCAACCCTCAGCCATATACATAAACAAACATCTATATCTATATTATCAATCATATACCTAACATATGATGGAGAACTATCTAATTCATTGATTCAGGATGGAATTATAACCTACTTAACAATATATATAATATAACAACATTGCTCTCTCAACCACACCCAAAGTACCAACGATATATCCTAATAACCTCCCTTTCCATGGGAAGACTAGCACCAATGTATCAAATTAATTCATTTCTATATTTTCATTCAAACCCTTCAGTGTCAATGTCCCCAGGGTGAAAATCCAATAGGCTTCTCTATTGCAAAGATAGTCCTATCTATCTCCTTTTTAGCTGTTGGTAAAACTCTCTCTATACCTTGCAATGATAATGCCTTAACATCACCCCCATGTTCCGAAACCACATGACGGGAGACACTATGTAGGGGATCTTTCATTAAAACATTCCTTCTATGCTCCAAAATCTTGTGTTTAAGCTTCTCGTTGTTCTCTCCACATACTGTGTCCCGCAAACACAGGTAATAAGGTATATTATATATATTGATTGACAATTAATAAAATTTACAATTGGATATGTGGTACCTAATGTAGAGGATGAAAATGTATCACTCTTGTGTCCCACAAATTCGCAGGTGATACACTTGGATTTTCCGCATTTATGGAAACCGTTGGGTCTCGTTGACAACCAACTGGAGCCTGATTTAGTGATCCCTATATTGTCACCCTGTCTCACAAAAAAGCTTGGAGCTAGATGACTCTTCAAGCTCTTTAAAAATGACTACAGGTTTCTCCTTAAGGCAAGGGGTCAGGACCTTATCCATCTTTAGAATGGAAAAGTTATTATTTACAATCCTCCTAATTTGATCAGAACACACATTAAATCTTGAAATAAAGGATAATTCAAACTGGCGGTCCTTTTCTTTATTTTTTTTTTAAACTATCTCCCTCCAATAGCCTTTCTCTCTCATAGGCTTCAACCTCCATGAAAGCCTCTTTAAGAACATCATCTGAATACATCTTCTCCCGAAAGGCTGTTGTTAATTCATTAGCATGTTCATGATAATCTCCTATAGATTAACAATTTTGTTTAAGGCGCAGATACTGTCCTTTTGGAATTTTGTTCTTCCATTTAGAAAAATGACAGCTCTTAGAGTGCAAAAAATTGTTACAATCCACCTCTTATTTATAAGTTTTAGTATGAATACATCCTTCATTAATAGAGATGGCGATATCCAAAAAAATTCATATGTTTAGGGTGTGCAAAATACGTAAACGTCAAACCAAAAGTGTTTGAATTAAGGTGAGAAATAAACGAAGAAACCAATTCCATACCCCCTCTCCAAATAATAAATAAATCATCAATAAATCTGCCATTAAGCACCAAGTTTGCCCTATATGGGCCTTCCCATAGATATTGATCTTCAAAGAGGCCCATATATAGATAGGCAAAACTGGGGGCAAACCTGGTGCCCATGGCAGTCCCGTATAGCTGTAAATAATGCTGTGCATCAAATAAAAAATAGTTGTGAGTCAAAATAAACATTATAGAATCCAACACAAACTTACACCTGCTCTCTCCAAGGTCCACATCAGAGCTAAGAAAGTGGCGGCAGGCCTCAACACCCCCCTGATGAGGGATGTTAGTGTAAAGCAACTCAACATTGCAAGTCACCAACACATAGTCATCCCGCCACACCACCCACCAGTTGGAGAAAGTGGGTGGTGTCCCTGATGTGACTTAAGAGAGACCACATGTGATTGTAAAAAGGAATCATCAAAAGCCGAAAGATTGGAGGTGAGGGACCCCACACCAGAAATCATAGGGCGACCTGGAGGTGAAGAAAGTGACTTATGGATTTTTGGAAGATGATAATAGACCGGAGTTACAGGGTACAGATTAAACAAAAAAGCAAATTCTTCCTTGAATATCGCCCCCTCAACCTGCGCCTGATTCAGCAGTTCTTTTAATTCCATTTGAAACTTAACTGTTGGATTCCCCAAAAGTCTCTGATAAAATTTCATGTCATCAAGCTGTCGGTAGGCCTCCAGACAATAGTCTGAGATATTTTGTATCACTGTACCTCTCCCCTTATCGGCTGCCTTAAGAAACAATCGATATATCTTTTTTTAAGGGTCCTGAGGGCTTTTCTCTTGTGAAGATTCAAATTATCTGATCTTATTCTGTTCTTACTTTTATTATTATTACTCATACAGAGTGCCTGGAGGTCTCTAAGGGTTGAGGCATAAAACGTTTCAATATAGGTGCTTTTATATTGGGTAGGGTAGAATTCAGATTTTCTCTTGAAAATATTTTTCATATTTTTATTTTCAGTGTCATATATCTTAACCTGTTCTATATCGGAATTATCTGCTCCATTTTTTATATATAGTTCTGTCGAAGCCGGATGATTGGCTGAGACCTAAATTGTAAAATGAAAATCTGCACAACGCCATTTTATGTTGCCCCTGATGACGCCATCTTGCGTCGTCAGCCTGAAACCATTGTGTGCGATGCTAATATGCTATTATGAGCATCGTGCGATTACAATGCTACCGAATATTGTTAAAAGCCCTACCATACCCCATACGCACATTAAATCATACATATAATATACAAGGCGCACAGTTGCGCTGTTTATTAAAACACTCTGCACATAAAACGCACCATGCATATTAGCGACTGTACGATACCCCATATACAGCGCTGTTATAATTATTAGCGTCGTGCGTCTACCACTACCCCAGGTTAAAAGTCCTCATTATACTAATATGTACATTTATTACAACATATAATATGAACAACCCCGCAAAGCACGTACCATGGTCTACTCCACAAACACGTAGACGCACAACGCATACTAGCGTCTTTTATTAATATCCCCACACTGACACATTGCATACATACACATAAAGGTTCCCTAGCATTAAGGTTAATATTAGAGGTTTTATATGTTATCAAGTCTATTGTGAAATACATATGTTTGATATCTAGGGTTTAATACATGATAAGCAGACCATGTTTGGTGCCATTCTAAACCACTGTTTATTTGCAGATCTCCGGTTCCATTGGCAAGGAGATCGCAACATGTGTCTGGGAATTATGGATCATTGAGAGATAGGCATTGAAATGTACTCTGTTCATGTAATGTAATTAGCCAGCTTAGACTTGTTCTTCGGCGGGAAAACGGACACAAAGGGTTGTTGGAGGCTGAACTATTACAATACAAACTGACCTATGAACTGCATCGTAACAGAAGAAGCAGGAGAAAGAACCCATGGGATTAATAATAATAATAATTTTATTTATATAGCGCTTTTCTCCTAAAGGACTCAAAGTGCTGTACATTTACAGTACAAAATACAAATAAGTTTAAACAGGAATCATCAAAAGCCGAAAGATTGGAGGTGAGGGACCCCACACCAGAAATCATAGGGCGACCTGGAGGTGAAGAAAGTGACTTATGGATTTTTGGAAGATGATAATAGACCGGAGTTACAGGGTACAGATTAAACAAAAAAGCATATTCTTCCTTGAATATCGCCCCCTCAACCTGCGCCTGATTCAGCAGTTCTTTTAATTCCATTTGAAACTTAACTGTTGGATTCCCCAAAAGTCTCTGATAAAATTAGTGAAATGCTGGGTGAATAGGTGAGGCTTGAGTCTATTTTTGAAGGATTCTAGAGTGGAGGCCTCTCGAACTGTGCAGGGAAGTGAGTTCCAAAAGGTTGGAGCCACAAAACTGAAAGCTCGAACCCCAGACGAATTCCATGAGATTGTAGGTACTGTTAATAGTCCTTCATCAACGGATCTCAGTAATCGAGTGGGACAGTAAGGAATCAGAAGCTGCTTCAGGTACCCTGGGCCATGGTCATGAAGGGTTTTGTAAGTTAGTAAGCCAATCTTGAAAACAATTTGCCATCTGACAGGCAGCCAGTGAAGGGAGTAGAGAATGAGTTATGTGGCTGGAACGGGGCTGGTTGGTTAATAGCCTGGCAGCTGCGTTTTGTACCATCTGCAAGCGGTGTAATTCTTTTGCTGGGAGACCGAGGTAGAGGGCGTTGCAGTTGTCTAGGCGTGATGATATAAATGCATGTATGACTTTAGGCATATCTTCTGAGGGAATTAAGTGCTTAATTTTGGCTATGTTCCTCAGATGAAAGAATGAGGATTTTGATTGTGGCTGATACCTGATGTTTAAGTGTCAAGCCACTATCCAGGACAACACCAAAATTCTGCACATGTTTAGTGTTTTGTAATTCTGAACCCCCAAGCGTAAGTCCTGTTGGTTGGCTATGCTCTAGCCCTGTCCTGTGACCTATCATAAGAACCTCTGTTTTATCAGGGTTCAGTCGCAGCCAACTGGCACTCATCCACTCCTGAAGCTCAGCTATGCAGCCATTTAGGGTTGTTATTGGGTCCTTTGTACCTGGAGCAAAGTACAGGTACAGTTGTGTATCATCTGCATAGCAGTGGTAAACCAGGCCATGATGTCTGATTATTTCACCCAATGGTAGCATGTATACTGCAAAAAGTATGGGAGATAGCATAGAACCCTGTGGGACACCGCATGGTAGTGACACTGGTGATGAAGAGTTTACTCCAGAAGAAACTCTGTGACCTGCCAGTGAGAAATTATTTGAACCATCTAAGGACTGTGTCATCCAGTCCACAGAATTTTTTCAGGCGCTCAATTAGAATCCCATGGTCCACAGTATCAAATGCTGCTGAGAGATCCAGAAGGATTAAGATTGAACAATCACCTCTGTCTCTTGCCATCAGAAGATCATTAAGCACACATACCAGGGCTGTTTCAGTGCTATGTCTTCTCTTGAATCCTGACTGGAATGGATCATAAATATCATGGGTAGACAGGTGGGTTTCCAGTTGCATTGCCACCACTTTCTCAATGACCTTTCCTAGAAAAGGAAGGTTTGATACTGGTCTATAGTTGGTCATGCAGTCGGGGTCTAAATTAGGTTTCTTTAAGAAGTGGTCTAACAATTGCTTCCTTTAGTGGTTCTGGAAAAATGGCTGTTTGCAAAGAGCATTGAACTATTTTTGCAATTACAGGGCCAATAATGTCTATACACCCTATGAGAAGCTTGGTTGAGGCAGGGTCCAGATCACAGGTGGTGGGTCGCAACATTCTGATAATTTTAGCAATGTCTTTTACATCCATTATGTCAAAGCTGTTCCAGGGAGACAGGTGGCTTACCTTGGCAGGCTTGGTAGTTTGGCACTCCTTTGATTTCACTGTGGGGATTCCAGCCCGGATGGAGGATACTTTATCTGCAAAGAATTTTGCAAACTTGACTGGGAGAGGGTTTCATCATGCTGCAGGCATGCTGGTTTGCAAAGCATCTACACTGTACGGAAAAGCTGTGCCGGCCTATTGTTTGCTGCCTTGATCTCATTTGAAAGGAACTCTGTTTTCTTACGGGTGATTGTTGATTGATATTCTCTTATATGTTTGATTAGTGTTAACTTATCCTCTACCAGGTTCGTCTTCCTCCATCGTCTACGCCCCCTTTTCTTGAGTTCACTAACACTATTGTCAAACCAAGGGGCTTGACAGTGTGGTATGAGGGGTCGTATATGCACAGGGGCAATAATATCCATTGCAGATGTCACATTCCTTTTGGACAAGGGAACAAGGATCTTCACAGGCCCCCATTACTGCAGAAAGATCCAGGTTTGCTGCAAGAGCCTGGGGAGTCATGCCCCTCCTTGGACGATACCTTGTCAACTCCATGGGTAAAGTTCTATTTTGAGGGGTTGCAACTGAGAAGTGAATTGAGTGGTGGTCTGACCACGTGACTGGGTTTATATTTAGGTCAGAGACATCTAATCCAATCTGGAAGACAAGATCAAGAGTGTGACCATTTATGAGTAGCCGAAGGAATGACTTGTGTGAGGCTCAGAGCATTCATTGTGCACAGGAGATCTTGGCTAAGGTGTGAGAGCTCATCATCAACCCATGCATTGAAATCCCCAAGGATTATGCCAACTTGTTCTATTGTATTGCCTATCTCTGCAAGGGTTTAAATGCAAGCACCCTGGATCTGGTAATTAGTCATCTTTTTTTTCTGTTGACGGAGGTTTCATAGTTGATGCCGGGAAATCTGGATCCAGAGCGCATGTGTATGTATCGACTATACCTTGTATATTGTATAACCTTTGCGCTAATTGTATTATAGATCAAGGCGTGTAACTGCTTTTATGTGAATACTAACTTTTGTGCTTTGGAACCACACTCACAGTCTGGAAAGCGATTATTTCATATGCGTACGCAACGCTAAATAGCGACTTTATGGTATAGAGGT
This sequence comes from Taudactylus pleione, assembly GCA_031769625.1. Taxonomy (NCBI): domain Eukaryota; kingdom Metazoa; phylum Chordata; class Amphibia; order Anura; family Myobatrachidae; genus Taudactylus; species Taudactylus pleione. Next base: position 384,240 of record JAUIMM010000982.1, read on the forward strand.
TAAGTAGTAATTCATAGTTGGGGGCTCGTAGAGTGAAATCATGCTACCAATTTACACGGTAACACACGGTTATCGATCCCTCAGCAATGGGTGGAGGCGCCATATGCAGGTAAGAACGCATTGCCTTCGAAAACCTGCTACCACTTTATGCTGAGAGACCGCTATCCGTTATTGTGTGAGTTCAAGGAGCGCTGATTAGAATCCAGGGACAAGGAAGGAAAAAGTTTGTTTTCCTTCGTTGATATTTTGTCTTAAATGGGGAAGTCGCACAATAGCGTACGCATATTTCCTGTATTGCTGCCACGTGTTCAAACGGTCATTGTATGCATAGTGTGATTGCTTGTTAAACCTCTGTATTGTACTGCTATATTAAGGGAAAAGGTTCTATTTTCTGCGCAGAAAAGGTGTATGTAAATTGAAACGTGTGATTGTAAAGGCTACTGTCTGTAAAGCCTAAATAGTGGAGGTTACTGTCTGTTAAACCTCAGTATAAACTCGGTAGGTACCTGATGGGGCAGTACAAACTACTGGGCCAGTGTACAAAGCAGGTACATTGTGGTTTAGGTTATCGAGAAACTAAGGGGTTTCTTGGTCCGGCACCCATTAATCGCAAAGTCCATTGATCAGTTAGGTTCTTTGGGCAATGTGATCGAACTGCATGGTTATATAAACCATGATTGTGAAGTGGGTATGTCGTGGGAGTGAAACTGCTGGCAAGGTTAGGAGTTATTGGAACTTCTAGATGCTACCAGCGGGCGTAAACTCAAAGTACTAATTGAGCGACGGAAGCTTGAGTTAATATCGTCGCAAGTACAATAAGTTTCAATAGGTGGTTATTCTGCTCCTCGTTATACAGGCCAACTAACGCCAGGCGGGTCTGCTGTGTATAATGGGAGGGAGTGCGTGAACGTAGCTTACTGAAAATCGTTCACCAATCGAAATTCTCTAGAAATTGCTAAGCGTTTACTCAGATGGGTGCAAGGCAATCGCTAGTAATGGTCGATGATGTGCTGCTAATGGAAGGGCGCTTGGGTCGGCCAGGTATGTTATGTTTAAAAAGTATGGGGCGTACGCTACTGCGTACTGCGACATATGGGTCAAACTGACCAAGAAATGTAGAACATCTTTTCCCAAGATTGGTAGCTTTGATTCAGAGGTTCTGAACAATCTCAGAGACAGTATATGTTTAGTGAAGTAAATGCTTTGCTGGTAGATAGTCAGCTGTAGAGGTCAGGTCACACCTGTAGTCTACAGCCAGTCAGGTTAACTGGAGATATTAGAGAAGAACCTGTAATGATAGTTGATGTAGCTGGTAATAAACATTCTTTTCTTGTAGACACAGGGGTGACCAGATCAGTGATAAAATCTCCCATCTAATTTCCGGGTGACCAGCAAAATAGTACCAGCAATGGGTGTAACGGGTAAAGTGCAACATTATCCTTTAACCAAATCTGCAGAGGTTACTATCGGTCCATTGCATACCAGGCATTCCTTTCTCCTGGCAGCAGCGGCCCCTACTAACCTACTGGGAAGGGATTTGTTATGTAAAATGGTATATTTTTTTTTTAGATATCCCAGAGAGAGTTGCGCACGAGGTGAGGGATATATTGGACACTCCCCAAAGGTTAATGTTTCACTCTACTGTTTCAGATAAGAATCCATCTTAGGTAGAGCAGATGTTATTTCAAATACCAGGTTCACTGTGGACCAATGATGGACAGGACACTGGATTGATGGCAAATGTAGCTCCCGTAATGGTAAATATAAAAAGTGGTAGGCAAGCTCCAAAAATTCCCCAATACCCATTAAAACAGGAGGTAGATATAGGGGTTTATCCCACAATTGAGCGGTTATTACAACAGGGAATTTTAGTCCATACAGCGAGTGTAGCCAATAGTCCCATCTTTCCTGTGAAGAGTGGTGGGAGGGGTTATAGGCTGGTACAGGACCTTAGAGGGGTTAATAAGGTAGTAGAGTCAATTCCCCGTAGTGTCGAATCCAGCTGTCATGCTAATGCAGATCCCACCAAATGCAACCCATTTTACTGTCATTGACCTCTGTTCTGCCTTCTTCTCTGTCACTCTTCATCCTGACTGTCAGTATCTATTTCCATTTACATACAAGTGGGTACAATACACATGGACACGATTACCGCAGGACTTCATAGACAGCCCCAGTATTTTCTCCCAGGCCTTGCACGATTGTTTACAATCTTTTCAACTTGCCAATGGATCTGTTCTAATACAATATGTGGACGTGTCATACACACAGAGGAAACAGAGCAGGCTTTCCTTAATCTTAAGGATAGTCTGACAAGAGCACCTGCATTGGGAATACCGGATTATGAAAAACCTTTTGATTTGTATTGTACGGAAGCTGACGGTTGTGCAGCAGGTGTCCTCACACAAAAACATGGTGATGCCAGTAGGCCCGAAGCATACTACAGTGCACAATTGGGCACTGTGGCAAGATCATTCCCAACGTGTTTAAGAAGTGTAGCAGCAACTGCTCTTTTGGTCAGTAAGAGTGAGGATGTAGTATTAGGCCATGATATGATTGTTTATACACCCCATGCTGTATCTGCTTTGCTGAATTCTGCCCAAACCAGACATGTTTCCTCAGCTAGGTTCACAAAATGGGAACTAGCTCTAATAGCACCTGCAAACATCACCATTAAATGGTGCAGTACATTAAACCCAGCAACGTATTTACCATATGTGCCTCAGGATGCACAAAGGGTTGGAGAGAGGTGAGTCGCTGGCAGAAGGTGAGTTCTGCAGGTACACTGATGCACATGATTGTATGGAATATTTAAATCTGACCTTTACTGCAAGACCTGATATACGTGATACACCTTTAGAAAATTTAGATGTGACATTTTTGCATGGATTTTATTTATTACCAGTTATTTATATAGCGCACACATATTCCGCAGCGCTACATGGATGGGAGTTGTCATAGACAAACTGACACTGGAGAGTTATGTACAGGTTATACTGTTGTAAATGACAAAGACATCATAGAAGCCGAACCCCTTGGTCCACCTCACTCGACCCAAGTGGCGGAGCTGGTGGCACTAAGGAGAACACGTGAATTAGCAAAAGGCAAATCTGCTAATATCTACACTGACTCTAGATACGCCTTCGGGGTAGTACGTGATTTTGGTGCTCTATGGCGTCTAAGAAATATTATGACAGCAGCAGGCACACCAGTCGCACACTCAAAACATATAAAAGGAGTATTGACAGCTATCCAAATGCACAAGGCAGTGGCAGTAATTAACTGTAAAGCCCATACATGTGAAGACGATCCGGTGTCACTGGGCAATAACAGGGCAGGCAAAGCTGCCAAATGGGCAGCAGGTTTAAGGGTAAACATACCAACTAATCAAATAATGATGGTTTTCCAAACGATTGATATGCAGAAATTAATTGAGATGCACAATTTGTGTTCCATACAGGAAAAGGCAGTCTGGAGATCTAAGGGATGTGGGCAAGAGTCCTCTGGACTCTGGAGAGATGAACAAGGTAAGCCGGTGGCACCCAAGGCATACTACCCAAGCTTGGCTGAGGCAGTGCACGGTCTGACTCACCTGGGAAAGCAGGGTATGTGCAAGTTGGTCAAAGCGTATTGGTGTGCACCAGGTGTTTCTTCCCAAGCCGAAAAGAGGGCAATGTCCTGTTTGACATGCTTGAGGAAGAACGTTGGAAAAACCATACCAACCGAGCCATCCCACGTTCCTCCGACAGATGGACCTTTTCAGCTAATACAAATTTATTTCATCCAATTACCACCCTGCAGGTATCTCAAGTATGTATTAGTATGTACAGATGTATTTTCTAACTGGGTAGAGGCATACCCAGCTGCCACTAATACTGCTGGGTTCACTGCTAAAAAGATTAGGAGTTTGTATGCAGATACGGTATCCCTAGAATTATTGAAAGTGATAGGGGTACTCATTTCACAGGTGATGTCTTTCAGAACATGTGTAAGTTGATGGGTATTAATAGTAGACTTCACACCCCTTACCGACCGCAATCCAGTGACAAGGTGGAGAGGATGAACGGTACTATTAAAAATAAATTAAGTAAGATCATGGCAGAAACTGGACTGGGGTGGCCAGAAGCACTACTACTTGTCCTTCATAGTATCAGGACAACTCCTAGACCCCCCTCAATCTGTCCCCCTATGAAATACTGTTTGGTAGACAACCTCATTTGATTATAAGTCCGCAGGAAGATTTGAAAAGTAACAACGAGGTAACTGTAAGGTGTCTTATAACAGTGAGCAAACAGTTGAAGCAGCAACAGCAGAAGCTGAAATTGTTGTCACATGATATGCCTGAAACAAACTGTCATGATGTTGAACCTGGAGAATTTGTTATGATCAGAAATTTCTTGCGTTCAGGTTGTTTGACAGATCGGTGGGAAGGTCCGTATCAAGTGTTGCTGACGAGTACAACTTCTTTGAAAGTGACAGAGAGAGATACCTGGGTCCATTCCACTCACTAAGAAGGTCAACCAACCTGTGGAGAGACAAGGCGGAGCCGAGGCAGATAACATAGACCCGTCAATTGCGAGCTTGTTCCAGGAGGGTTAAAGGTTGCAGTGAGATACCTGAGCTAGAGAAATTTGTAGATCAGTGTTTTCAGCAATGGAGTGGCCTGCTGTGGTTATCTTTGTGTTTTCTTCCAGAGCTTTCATCATCCTGAGTTGTTTGGAGATTTCTGGTTTCTGTGACGGAGGACAGATAACGGAGAGGGGAGCTAATGTTGATATCGATGGAGTGGAGTTGGGACAAGGAGTGCTAAATCAATCGGGGGAATATCTGACCAAAGCCAGTACAGTAATTGTTAAGAGATCTGTTATTTTGGAAACTCGGAGACAGTGTGAAGGTCTATCATCTGAGGATTATTGTATGTGTGAGTTTTGTGGGTCCCTAGTCGATGAGAGATGCATCCAACGGTGCCAGCCTAAGTATAACCCGTATTGGGGTGGGTATCCTTTAGAGGATTATCATACCATGGTGGGCAAAGTGTTAAATCAAACTGACTGTTGGGTATGCTCTCACGTGCCTCAAGGACAACATAATGTAGGGTTAGTGCCATTCCCATTGACTGTCTCAGAGGTTTTAGAATCGCAAAGAGGGGATGCACTGGATGGAAAATTTCTTAAGTCCAAACCACCTAATTTTAAACTCCACCAGTACCAAGTAGATAGATCACTTTTATGTTTGAACATCACCAACTTCAATAAACCAGGAAGTTGGAAGGTGACGGGGAATAACCAGACGACGACCTTCTCACTAAGAGCTGATAATGAACCTATAAATCTTGAACTTTTACGCACAATTAGACTAGGTGGAAGACACTTCCGGTATAAATATACACTAAGTTGGTAGGGTACCAGAAGGATATTGTGCCAAGGTATTACAACCAGAAACTTGCATGAGTCAAATGGGAGAACCTGAAATAGGATCACTTGCTAGGGAAATGTGTATGTTAATGATGTTTACTATCCCTTATGTACTTCCTGATGATGTGTATTTTATATGTGGAAGGAAAGTGTATAAGTGGCTCTCTCCGAGTTTAGAAGGTTTATGCTACCTAGGAAGAGAAGTTCTAGAAGTTATGACTCTTACACATGGTGAAATGCTTGGTATACATAGAAACACACCATCCCCATATCTTAATACGCATTATGAACACCGTGACAAGAGAAACATGATACCTGGTGATGTACATAAAGCCACACAATTGATCAGTGAAACAACTGGCCTTCAAGTATTAGTAGCATTGGATCCCACCAGGATCGCTCGGGGTACTCTAAATTTCAGGTATATTCAAGATTTTGCTAAATTAATAGATAATATCACCGAGATGTATGATGACACGTTTAGGTATACAGGAAGGGAGTTACAAGCTTATAAGAAAACTTGTGCAGCATAGGCTAGTGTTAAATTATTTAACAGCTGTCACTGGAGGGTATTGTGTAACTTTGGCTACTCAATTTGGTGTAAAGTGTTGCACATACATCACAAATAATACTAGTGACCCCAAGGAGGTGATAGACCGGAAGATGGATGACATTTTGCAGCTGAAATGGTAATTTCGGAAAGAACCATAATGCTTCCGTGGCTGAAGTAGAGAAGGTAGAGGAATGGGTTTCTTGGTTGAACCCAGTGAAATGGTTCTCCGGTCTAGGAGAGTGGGTCCAGGAAATGGTTGCTAGTATAGGTAAACTCCTGATCCTTATATTGGTTGTCATCTGGGTAATTGGCTTATGTGTCAGGTGTGTTCCTGCTGTGTTGAAATGTGGAAAATGTAATGCTAAAGTAAACCGTGAGAATGAAATCATGATGGTGGTAAGCAATGATAGTATGAATACCAAGGTAAATGAAGAACTGCATTACAACCCTGAACTAGAATGTACCATCTGATGATGTATAGATTTAGCCATGCATGAAATGTATTATGAAATGTTATTTTAAACATCTTAAATAATGTAAGTACCTATCACCTTCAAGACTTCCTTTATAGGTTAGGTGCATCCCAACATCTTTCCCATGATCTTCCAAGATCCGCGGTGTGCGTATAAGGGTAGTTTTATGTCCCTCCCAGAGACACATTATTGATGGTTTAAGAACCACCTTGTGCCATCCCATAATATAACATTAAATAATATGTCATAGTGTAAGACTAAAAATAAATTTAAGACCAAAGTGTGATAGCGTGTGGTTTGCTATCAAAGGGTAGACTGTCGAAGTCGGATGATTGGCTGAGACCTAAATTGTAAAATTAAAAACTGCACGATGCCATTTTATGTTGCCCCTGATGACGCCATCTTGCGTCGTCAGCCTGAAACCAATGTGTGCGATGCTAATATGCTATTATTAGCATTGTGCGATTACATTGCTACCGCATATTGTTAAAAGCCCTACCATACCCCATATACACATTAAATCATACATATAATATACAAGACGCACAGTGCACAGTTGCGCTGTTTATTAAAACACTCTGCACATAAAACGCACCACGCATATTAGCGACTGTACTCTACCTCGTGTACAGCACTGTTAGGATTATTAGCGTTGTGCGTCTGCCACTGCCCCAGGTTAAAAGTCCTCATTATACTAATACGTACATTTATTACAACATATGATATGAACAACCCCGCAAAGCACATACTATGGTGTACTCCACAAACACGTAGACGCACAACGCATACTAGCGTCTTTTCTCAAATTCCCCACACAGACACAGTGCATACTTACACATAAAGGTTCCCTAGCATTAAGGTTAATATTAGAGGTTTTATATGTTATCAAGTCTATTGTGAAATACATATGTTTGATATCTAGGGTTTAGTACATGATAAGCAGACCACGTTTGGTGCCATTCTAAACCACTGTTTATTTACAGATCTCCGGTTCCATTGGCAAGGAGATCGCAACATGTGTCTGCGAATTATGGTTCATAGAGAGGGAGGCATTGTAATGTACTTTGTAATGTTTATTAGCCAGTTTAAACTTGTTTTTCGGCGGGAAAACGGACACAAAATGCTGTTTTAGGCTGAACTATTACAATACAAACTGACCTATGAACTGCATCGTAACGGAAGAACCCATGGGATTATGCCAACTTGTTCTATTGTATTGCCTATCTCTGCAAGGGTTTAAATGCAAGCTCCCTGGATCTGGTAGTTAGTCATCTTTCTTTTCCGTTGACAAGAGGTTCCATAGTTGATTCCCTGAAATCTGGATCCAGAGCGCATGCGTATGTATCGACTGTACCTTGTATATTGTATAACCTTTGCGCTAATTGTATTATAGATCAAGGCGTGTAACTATCTGCTTTTATGTGAATAATAACTTTTGGGCTTTGGAACCACATTCAAAGTCTGGAAAGCGATTATTTCATATGGGTACGCAACGCTAAATAGCGACTTTATGGTATAGAGGTTAAATAGGAATTCATAGTTCATTCAAAATTTTCAAAGCTATTTCATCATCCTTATCCAATATAAAGGGGTACCTTCAATCCATCTTTTATCTAGGCATTTCTTAGCAAAATACCTTTTGCGACAGAGATCCCTCGTGTATTTATTTAGTGCTACAAATAGCTCGAATGGATCAGGGTTAGAGACTGGGGCAAATTTAAGTCCTTTTGATATTACAGACTTCTCATGTTCCGGTAATATTCGAGATGATAAGTTAAAAATGCCTTTGTTCCTTATCTTATTTTTGCATTTTTTTGAGGGATTTTTTATGACCTCCTCTACACTCCCTGAATCTTCTTCTCTTGATCTTTTGGGTGAATTTATACTCAGAACATCGAATCTGTTTGGATTCGGTCTGATGAATCTTTGGCCTCTCCCTAAAAAATTCCTTTTAGTTGGTTGTAGTGATGATTGACCATCCAATTCTCTATCCTGTCTCCAATCAACTTTAGGTCTAGCTCCTTTCCTTAAATAGATATCATTTTATTCGGAATTATCATTGAATTTAGGACTAGCATGATACTGAGGTTCAGAATAGTTTACAACTCTGGAATTGAATTGATTCCTATTGGTGGTAAGCTGTGATTTAGTTGGTTCTTGATTTTTAACACCCCCTTCTTGAAAGGAATTCCTCCTAGGACCTTTAAAGTGGTCAAACCTATTTCTCAAATGCTGTATCATCAGAATCTCTCTCACTCGGCTGGTATTTCCTATTGAAGGAGCGTACCTGATCATTAGTATAATCTCTATTGTCCGTGGCTAATTTCTTGTTTTTATTAGAAACCAGAAAGTTTTTATAATCCTCCATTTTTTTGTTAAGCAACCTATCTCTTTCTTTAAACTCCTTGTTGTCCTCAAAGGGTTTTAAAAGCTCCTGAGTCTTTTCTATTTCTTCAGCTAATTTAACAATTTTCTGTTCCTTGTCTTTGATAAAGTTACTGATTTCCTATAGGGAACATGCATCAAGGACTTTGTTCCATTTTAATGTCAACTCAGGATCATCCTTAAAGGAACAATTTTTAAAAATCCGCAAGCCAGGTGGGATCATTTCACTCTCCAAATATTTGGTGAGAGTGACCTGATCCCACCAATGTCTGGTTTCTGCTTTTAGCCTGGACTCTAGACTAAAAAACATCCTGTTAAGATCCTCACTCGTATTTAAATTATCAAAACTCTGAGGATCTGTTGTTTAATCCAGCAGCAATTTCTCCTCAAAACTGTATCTGTTGCACTTCTTACATCATTATCAAAATATTAATACAATACAATAAAATTGATAATTTAAATTAAGAAAAAAATATATGCAGCCCAAAATGGTCAGATAAACACAAACAAATACAATAAATTGAAGCTAGGTAAAATCTAGTGTAAAAACGACTATTTGTTTAAATTAAAGCAGCCTCCCAATATTTAGCATAATTCAGGATGGGTTACACCTGATTGGATTAGCCATCACCTGTCAGCCCTATATCTACTTTCCTTGTATGAACTATCTGGTTGCCAGAGAATCAGGTGTAAGACCTAGGTTCTAGCTTTCCTTGTGTGCACTGACACTGTCAGCCTTCATCTCTGGTATTCTCTGATTTTCATGTATGACTCCTGCTGTCTCCTGACTGCACTGCTGCATTACTCCTGGTGTATCCTGCTGATCTCCGGTTGCCGACACTTCATGTTCCTGGCACCATTGCTGGTTGATCCCAGTGGTCTGCCATGTCTAATACCTCTTTTTCACCAAAAACCCAGGTCCGACCTGGGTTTTTGGACATGGTTCCAACCCTGGTCAGACCCATTTACACTGCACCTTTGATCTGGGTTACTCCCAGGTCAGCCCTGTTCACACTGAACTCAGGTCTGCCCTGCTAAACCTGTGAGGTCATAAAAAGTGGGAGGTGAATGCTCCACAACCACCAATCCGCTCATTTTAGGCATGATCCAGGTCAGATAACCCGGGTTGCACCGTTTACACTGCACCATTTCCTGGGTCCAACCCTGGTAGCTACCTGGGTTGGATTGCAGGGTCACTTGACCCAGGTTATTTTTCAGGGACCCTTTTACACTGAGCTGCGACCCAGGTAGACCCAGCAAAAACCCAGGTTTTTGCTCTGGTGTAAAAGGGGTATAAGCCTGCGTACTGGTTGGATCCTTTTCTTCCCTGAGTTATAACGCACTGTTTGTGCTCTGCTGTCATCACTTACAGAGCTGGTATTGTACACTGGCCGCTCCTCATCCCTGATGCTTTATCACCGGTGTGACCTGGCTGCTGCACCCACTCCAATTGGAGGAATCACTGCATGCCGTTCATTAACAGTGGTATATTTACTAAAGTGCGGGTTTTTAGAAACTGAGATGTTGCCCATAGCAACCAATCAGATTCTACTTACCATTTATCTAGCACCTTCTAGAAGATAATTACTAGACTCTGGTTGCTATGGGCAACATCTCCACTTCTAAAAACTCTCACTTTAGTAAATATAACCCACAGTGCTGTGTGCAGTGTGCCTTACTGCACGTGTTCTTTTGTGTTATACATATGTGATTAATCTTTCCTGTGTTTGTTGTATTTTGTGATAAACCATTCTGTGGTAACCTGCAGTCTCCATACTGTTCTCTATGAGAGAGAGGTCTGAAAAAAGACAATCCTCACTCCTGATATTATATACAGAAGGTAAACCATTATCAATGAAAGGAAGGTATTCTCAATATATGTATTCCAGCAGCCATTGATTTGAAAACCGCAAACAAAGTGCATCAGTGCTTAAGAGTGCATGTTAGTAGGGTTCAGGGTACTTATCATCCCAAACATGTTCACAGAGAGAGGCAGATCAATGTCAGTGGACCGGCACCTTCTTCCAGGGGCAGCTCTCCATAACTAATACCCACAAGGGTTCTAATACCTGGCCAGTGACCTGCCTCCTCCCCCAAAAGAATCCCACCCACCAATCACTGTGTCCTCACCTGAACATCAGAAAAAGCAAACCCCGGCATCATTCCTCCTTACCCGTTTTACACACTCATAGAGCCGAAAACAGCGTGCATCCATTACTTGTCTTGCGTTCCATTTACCGGAGGTATCTCCTTTACAGTGGAACGCAATGGCCAAACCCACAATGGATACAATATATCAATTAATAACCGCACTGCTTATTTAAACAATGCGCGACAAGCTGTATTAAATCTACATCTGTTTGTTTTCAATGAGCTCAAGTGATTTTTCTAAATGATGCCAAAGATCCCATAGATAATCTACTATATCGAGGAGCCAGTGATCGAGGTGGATATGGAAGAGTGCAGTACATAACCAGGTACAACAAATACATACAATAATATATACTATATGTATAACTACATCCTGATAAAAGTGGTAATACACAGTACTGGAGTGGTGATTTTGTCTCAGATGCCGAGTGCCGCACCTTCAAGTTGTATTTATGGTATTTACCTGTGAGGACTATTTTGAACATTTGTTACAGGAGTGCCGATTCTATCTATCTATCTATACACACACACAGTAAAATAAGTATTGAACACATCAACATTTTTCTCAGTAAATAAATTTGTAATGGGGCTATCGTAATGAAATTTTCACAAAATGTCAGCAACAACCCATGCAATCCACACATGCAAAGAAATCAAACCATAGATGTCCTTAAATTACATTATGTGTAATAATGTGAAATGACACAGGAAAAAAAGTATTGAATACATGAAGAAAGGGAGGTGCAATAAGGCATGGAAAGCCAAGACACCAGCTAAAATCTATCAGTAATTAGAAAGCAATCCTGCCCCTTGTCAGTGCAAATTAATATATGCTGGTTCAGTCCCAACTGATGGCCTATAAAAAGGTGTCTTATACCAAAGTGTCACACAAGAAACATCTCATGATGGGTAAAAGCAAAGAGAGGATTTCTAAACTTCTGAATGTTCCAGTGAGCACTGTTGGGGCCATAATCCGGAAGTGGAAACAACATAATTTTACCATAAACCAGTTACGACCAGGTGCTCCTTGCAAGATTTCTGACAGAGTGAAAAGTATTATCAGAAGAGTTGTCCAAGAGCCAATGACTATTTGTGGAGAGCTTCCGAAATACCTGGAATTAGCAGGTACAATTGTTTCAAAGAAAACAATAAGTAATGCACTCAACCGCTATAGCCTGTATGCACGCTCACCACGCAAGCCTCCATTGCTGAAGAAAAAGCATGTTGAAGCTCGTTTAAAGTTTGCTGCACAACATTTGGACAAATAATCCAATATAGTAAAGTCTGCGCCTGTTAGAGGATTAATTCAAATAAATGTATGATTATGCTGTACACGATTGTTGAAAAATCTAGATTTATGATATTAATAACTATAGACAATAGTAATATGAGTGAAACAATTCTTTAATATGAGACACAGTGCTCTAGGATTATTTGATCTTTCATAAAGACAAATGAGGGCAAAAAAATGCCAATGAGGCGTGTGGCACCTAAAATAATACAGTATAAGGTAAGGTAGTTTTGGCAAGCGGGAACCTGACACACATACTCACGTAATTACGGTCCGGACTACCAGAAGACGACGGAACCAGGACACAGGTGAGGCCTCACCAGGACTTTTCTCCACTTGCTCAAGACTTTTATTTGAATTACTGCTGTATCCCCCTCATTATAGCCCCTGGATGTGGGAGGTGAGGGAAGCCCACCTACCGGCTTACCATTTTTGAACATTAGACTCCCATTCAACCCACAGTCTATTGGAAAACTTACCCATACCCCTCTCCCCCGTTCTACATTTACCTTACCTTATGCTGTAAGGGTTATTGGCCCTGGTTAGACCAGGCTTTATATCGTCTTTCTGTTATGTTCTGTGTATTTCCTGACTTATTGCGTTATACGGATAACACCTCGGTCATTTCTTACTGACACTATTACTGGTTACATTATATTATTAGTAGGGTGAGTGCCCCAAAAAAGAGAGAACTTTCTGCTTTTGTTGTTGTTACCGGATTAATGATAATGAGCACCTCAGTCTGCACCACCTGCATATTTAATAACAAAAGGTTCTGCTCCACCTGTATTATACCAACACTGGCGTCTGCTCAACTTGTCTATTGATAATGCAGCGCCAGAGTTTTCTCCAGCTGTATTATAGTAATAAAATGTTCTGCTACACCTGTATTATACCAACACTGGGGTCTGCTCCACCTGTATATAGTTGAAGCAGCACCAGAGTCTGCACCAGTAGTCTATTAGTAACAAAAGGTTCTGGTTCACCTGTATTATAACACTGAGGTCAGCTCCACCTGCATAATAATAATGCAGCAAAGTCTGCTCCAACTGCATATTAGTAACAAAAGGTTCTGCTCTACCTGTATTATATCTACACTGGCGTCTGCTCAACTTGTATATTGATAATGCAGCGCCAGAGTTTGCTCCAGCTGTATTATAGTAATAAAAGGTTCTGCTCCACCTGTATACCAACACTGGGGTCTGCTCCACCTGTATATAGTTGAAGCAGCACCAGAGTCTGCTCCAGTTGTATATTAGTAACAAAAGGTTCTGCTTCACCTGCATTATAACACTGAGGTCAGCTCCACCTGCATAATAATAATGCAGCAAAGTCTGCTCCAACTGTATATTAGTAACAAAAGGTTCTGCTCTACCTGCATTATACCAACACTGGGGTCTGCTCCACCTGTATAATGCTAATGAGAAATCTCAGTCTACTCCCGCTGAATAACAATAATAAACACCATTCCAGGCTGCCAGACACAGAAATGGCCGCTCTCTGCCTTTTCCTGCTTTCCGACCGACACCTAGAAGTTGCCGATATTACAAGAAGAAACGCCCCCCTACATTACCACGCCCCGCCCTTCTCACTTCCTTGTCATAGTCACCCTCCTCTCATTCCCCTCAGTGCGGTGATTGGCAGCAGCGATTAGCCAATCAGGCGGCACAAAGAAGGAAGGACGCCCTGTAACTAGCAGCAACCTGCAACTGACGCACACAGCTTCATTACTAGACTAACACTGTATAGTCTAATAGTGTCCTCATGTACAGTGTCCGGCGGCCATATTCTTATAGTCTCCCAGTCACAGAGGAGGCGGGGCCATAAGGGCCATTTTGTCATAGACATTCCTGACAGCCGGAGCCAGGTAACGTGTCCTGTATATATTATATTATTATTATATAAGGGGAGATTCGACTGTACAGTGATATATGAGGGGGAATAAAACATCTCCCAGCACACACTGATATGTGCTATTATTATTATATAGGGGAGAGGGGACTATACAGCGATGTATGAGGGGGAATAACACAGCTCCCAATACACACTGATATGTGGTATTATTATTATATAGGGGAGAGGGGACTATACAGTGATGTATGAGGGGGAATAACACAGCTCCCAATACACACTGATATGTGGTATTATTATTATATAGGGGAGAGGGGACTGTACAGTGATATATGAGGGGGAATAACACAGCTCTCAGCACACACTATGTGGTATTATTATTATATAGGGGAGAGGGGACTGTACAGTGATATATGAGGGAGAATAACACAGCTCGCAGCACACACTGATATGTGGTATTATTATATAGGAGGAGGGGACTGTACAGTGATATATGAGGGAGAATAACAGCTCGCAGCACACACTGATATGTGGTATTATTATTATATAGGAGGAGGGGACTGTACAGTGATATATGAGGGAGAATAACACAGCTCCCAGCACACACTGATATGTGGTATTATATAGGGGAGAGGGGACTGTACAGTGATATGAGGGGGAATAACACAGCTCCCAGCACACACTGATATGTGGTATTATTATTATATAGGGGGAGAAGGGACTGTACAGTGATATATGGGGGGAATAACACAGCTCCCAGCACACACTGATATGTGGTATTATTATTATTATATAAGGGAGAGGGGACCATACAGTGATATATGAGGGGGGAATAACACTGCTCACACTGATATGTGGTATTATTATTATATAGGGGAGAGGGGACTTCTAAAAAGATATATATAAGGGTAATAACACAGCTCGGCATACACACTCCTATACTGATAGTGCCAAGCATCCGTAATCACAGAGCGATTACAGGGTACGCGCAGGACGGTGAATGCACAGTGGCTAACGATTGATCTACATACATAATTGCAATTGCGTTCACTGCTGAATCATTCCCTAGGTTCCCGTTTCCAACTCACCACTAGTTCTCCTGTGGAGCTGCAAGGTCATTGCTAGGGTCCTTGCTGTTAGATTTTTGCTGTGTTCTCTATTAGATTAAAACTGGTGTAATAATAGTTTTTTGGCAAACCGCTCTAAATGGCCTTCCCATTTAATATGTCCCATTGTATATGTAAGAGAAAAGGGTAATCCCTGGCTGATGAGATGAATGTGGGCCTTATTGAGGACTTGATCAGAAAGATTGCTTATTTCTATCTGTTCATCTCTTCTTTTCAATATCTTCCATCCAATATTTTCCCTTTAGTATTTTCCTTTACATTTTTTCTCTCTAGTATCCTTCTTCCAGTATGTATCTTCATTCCTGTATCTTCCCTGCAGTATCTTCCTTATAGCACGTATCTTCTCTCCAGTATCTTCCTTCCAGTATCTATCTTCTCACCAGTATCTTACCTCTAGTATCCTCATTGCAGTATGTATCTTCTCTCCAGTATCTTCTCTCCAGTATCTTCCCTCCAGTATTTCCTTCCAGTATCTTCCTTCCAGTACGTATCTTCTCTCCAGTATCTTCCTTCCAGTACGTATCTTCTCTCCAGTAGCTTCCTTCCAGTACGTATCTTCTCTTCAGTAGCTTCCTTCCAGTACGTATCTTCTCTCCAGTATCTTCCTTCCAGTACGTATCTTCTCTCCAGTAGCTTCCTTCCAGTACGTATCTTCTCTTCAGTAGCTTCCTTCCAGTACGTATCTTCTCTCCAGTATCTTCCTTCCAATATGTATCTTCTCTCCAGTAGCTTCCTTCCAATATGTATCTTCTCTCCAGTAGCTTCCTTCCAGTACGTATCTTCTCTCCAGTATCTTCCTTCCAGTATGAACTATCTTTCCAGTATCTTCCTTCCAGTATGAATCTTCTCTCCAGTATATTCCTTCCAGTATGAATCTTCTCTCCAGTATATTCCTTCCAGTATGTATCTTCTCTCCAGTATATTCCTTCCAGTATGTATCTTCTCTCCAGTATATTCCTTCCAGTATGTATCTTCTCTCCAGTATATTCCTTCCAGTATGTATCTTCTCTCCAGTATATTCCTTCCAGTACGTATCTTCTCTCCAGTATATTCCTTCCAATATGAATCTTCTCTCCAGTATCTTCCTTCCAGTATGAATCTTCTCTCCAGTATCTTCCTTCCAGTATGTATCTTCTCTCCAGTATCTTCCTTCCATTATGTATCTTCTCTCCACTATCTTCCGTCCACTATGTATCTTCTATCCAGTATATTCCTTCCAGTATGTATCTTCTCTCCAGTATATTCCTTCCAGTACGTATCTTCTCTCCAGTATATTCCTTCCAATATGAATCTTCTCTCCAGTATCTTCCTTCCAGTATGAATCTTCTCTCCAGTATCTTCCTTTCAGTATGTATCTTCTCTCCAGTATCTTCCTTCCATTATGTATCTTCTCTCCACTATCTTCCGTCCACTATGTATCTTCTCTCCAGTATATTCCTTCCAATATGTATCTTCTCTCCAGTATCTTCCTTCCAGTATGTATCTTCTCTTCAGTATATTCCTTCCAATATGAATCTTCTCTCCAGTATATTCCTTCCAGTATGTATCTTCTCTCCAGTATCTTCCTTCCACTATGTATCTTCTCTCCAGTAACTTCCTTCCAGTATGTATCTTCTCTCCAGTAGCTTCCTTCCAATATGTATCTTCTCTCCAGTAGCTTCCTTCCAATATGTATCTTCTCTCCAGTAGCTTCCTTCCAGTACGTATCTTCTCTCCAGTATCTTCCTTCCAGTATGAACTATCTTTCCAGTATCTTTCTTCCAGTATGAATCTTCTCTCCAGTATATTCCTTCCAGTACGTATCTTCTCTCCAGTATCTTCCTTCCAGTATGAATCTTCTCTCCAGTATATTCCTTCCAGTATGTATCTTCTCTCCAGTAGCTTTCTTCCAGTACGTATCTTCTCTCCAGTATCTTCCTTCCAGTATGAACTATCTTTCCAGTATCTTCCTTCCAGTATAAATCTCTCCAGTATATTCCTTCCAGTACGTATCTTCTCTCCAGTATGAATGTTCTCTCCAGCATCTTTTCTCTATTATCTTCTCTCCTCTATTTTCCCCGCAATATTTACCTTCCAATATCTTCCTTCCAGTCTCTTCCATCCAGTATCTTCTCTCTCTCGGTTTCTTGGGTTTCTTCTCTCCTCTGTATAATCCCTTTGGTTAGTTTTCCCTCACTCATTTGCGCCTGATTCAGAGCCGCACACGATGCCGATATTGCTGGTTTTTGGAAATTGTTTTTTGTTTCTGCGTAAAAAAATCCCTAAAACCTCCTATGGTGCCTGCGTTACACAGAGTATAGTCACAAAGGGGCTGTTGCGATTGAGAAGCAGTATCAGAGATGTCTTGGTAAAGTGATGGAGCGTTCTAGGGCAGTGACTGGGAGGTGGCTAAATAGGTGCATGGATATGGTCTGTCTTATGGGCGTGTTGTGGGAGAACTATGGGCATGTCATGGGAGTGCTATGGGCATGCCATAGAGGTGTTTGTGTACATAGATGCTCAATCACTCACCTAGGAGGCGATACTGAGATGTAAAATCTGCTTCTATCATAGGGCTAGTGCAAGTTTTGCTCTGAGCAATCCAGGTCCCATCTGTGCTCCCCACAGCTACTGTGAAAAGGTTTCAAGCTCCTGAATTTTTTTATTTTGCTTATGAAACCACATAATGTAGTAGTAGTATATAATGGCGCAATAAGGAGCATATACAGTAGCTGTAATACTCAGCCACCGGGAGTCTTTATTATGGAATAATGTGTCATATATATGTAGGAGGAATGATCACGTATTGACCATGTCCGAGGAGAGAGTTATGGGGGATTTCAGGATCATTCCCAGAGCTTGTGACAAAACCTTAGCAATGCCCCATTCTGATTATGTGTGTATTTATGCATAGATGTTATTTCTATGTATGAATGTATCTAGGAAATACAGTGAATAGTGTAATTTGTGTATTTTATATTTTATGTAATTATGGGGTCTGACATTGTCCGTTTCTAGGGTGAAATTAAAACAGAAAACAAATTATCTGGAAAGCTTCCGTTTCTGTGCTGTTGTTATGTAACTGATACTTGTAATCACAGCTGTGGAGTCAGGAGCATAATGACATATAAATTGTTTATTGAAACAAAAACATAGTGCAGGCAATGCAGAAAAAAACAGGAGTGATACATGAACCGGACTGGAACTGGTGGTAAACAGAAACCTGAAGGTCTGCAAAGCTGGATACACACAAGATTCATATGCTTTAGAGTGGATTAGTCAGATTCACATTCAACAATAGGAGGAACAGCTTGCAGAGGCCCAGCTGCACATATTATGGGCTGGAGAGATACAGAATTGATACAAGCAAAGGCAATAAGCTACAGAGTAAATGATACAGACTCACAGACAGCAGGGGAGCTGCAGTTTGCAGAAGTCCAGTAAACAGGAGATCAGGTTCAGGCCGTGGAATACAATCCATGGAAAACAATCAATGACCAGCAGGGGGCGTGGTGATGGACAGGAATAAATAGTCTGTGAGACCCGTACAGGTATTTAAACAGGGGAGTAATATTAACTCCTGCATGTGAGGAGACAATGTCAGAATACATCAGCAGCACCTCTGATGGGACAGCAGTACTGCAGGCCAGATACAATATAAAGGACAGTGTCCTAACACCGATGGATCTTATTTCCAGTGGTGCAAAGAGCAATTGATATGTGTCTGGGAGGAATTAGACCCCCGGCCAGGAGAGGAGCATTGGTGTAACCTTGTACAGTACAGCGTTGTGTGACGGCCTCTGAGGAGCCTTATGGGGCTGGGTCACAGGAACCTCTGACAGACACTGACCAGGGCTCTATGGCTGGGGGGAAAGGGGAGACTTACTGGTCACTTAGTGTTACATGTCTGACTGTGTTACATGTGTTCTCTGTGATGTCGGTTATATTTATTTTATTTATTCCTATACAGTCCTGCTGTCAGGAACCAGAGTCTTTAATGCACATCACACGTTCTGTATTCTCTTTGAGTCACTGAGGATGGACAAGGATGGGAGTCACAGGACTGAGAGGATCTTACATCTCACCCTGGAGATCATCTACCTGCTGACTGGGGAGGTGAGAGGGTCTGGGAGTGTCACAGTTACATCACTTATATCTATAGTAATACTACAGGGACATGACTGTGGAGGTGACAGAGATCTGGGAGTGTCACAGTGACATTAGTTATATCTATAGTAATAATACAGGGACATGACTGGGGAGGTGAGGGGATCTGGGAGTGTTACAGTGACATCACTTATATCTATAGTAATAATACAGGGACATGACTGGAGAGGTGAGGGGATCTGGCAGTGTCACACTGACATCACTTATATCTATAGTAATAATACAGGGACATGATTGGGGAGGTGAGGGGATCTGGCAGTGTCACACTGACATCACTTATATCTATAGTAATAATACAGGGACATGACTGGGGAGGTGAGAGGATCTGGAAGTGTCACAGTGACATCACTTATATCTATAGTAATAATACAGGGACATGACTGGGGAGGTGTGGGGATCTGGGAGTGTCACAGTGACATAACTTATATCTATAGTAATAATACAGGGACATGACTGGGGAGGTGACGAGATCTGGGAGTGTCACAGTGACATCACATATCTATATCAATAATACAGGGACATGAATGGCAGTGTTCTCCCCAGAACATTTTTCCAGCTGGGTGGCATCAAGAAGTAGCCGGGTGGGGGCCTTCGCAATAATCAAATGTTTTAAATGCTGTCCTTATAATGGTTTAAACTTTAAATAACAAGTTATATATTCTCCTATTCTTCTTAGAGGCCCAGTCGTCTGCAGCTTTTTCATAATCAAAGTCTGTAGGATCTGGTCCCTCTTGTGAAATCAGCATCAGTGTGCTCTGCTTCATGCGATCCTTAAGCAGCTCCACAGATACTGTCCCCACTTGCTGGCACCACAGAATATATTTTTTAAACAGCCCTCAGATACTGGCCTCTATTACAGTCTACACAGAATATATTTTTATAGAGCAGCTCCACAGATAATGTCCCCACTTGCAGGCTACGTAGAATATTTTTTTTTTATACAGCTCCACAGATACTGGACCCACTTTCAGACTCCCATATGCTGTCCCCACTTGCAGGCTCTCAAATACTGTCCCCAAAGAGTTTTTTTTTTTCAGCTCCAACACAGAGAGTGGCTGCAGGTCTACTCTCTTTAATCAGGTCAGGCGAATGTTCCCGCCTTAACAGTGCGCCTGTTCTTTTATACAAGGGGAGGGATCTTTACCCTCCAGTCTGACACCGCCCCTGCACTGTGACACTGCCCCTGCACTGTGATGGACAACGTCCCCCCACCCTGTTGCAGCATCCCCTGCCCGGCACTCTCACCGGCCCCAATGCTGCATCCCCTGCCCGACACCTTCCCCCATCCCAATGCTGCGTCCCCTGCCCGGCATCTCCCCCTTCCCAATGCGACGTGTCCCGGAATCCTTACTGACGTGTCCATATTGCCGGCGGACACAGAACCTCTGATATGAAGAACATGTGACGTCGGCGCTCATCCAGCATCCGTGTACGTGGCAACAAGGACACATTAAGGGTGACTGGGCGACATGGGATGCGGCGCATTGGTGCGAGGGGAGTACTGGGCAGGCGACGCGGCATTGGAGCAGGGGGAAGGTCCAGGGCAGTGGGGAGTGCCCGGCAGGGGGAAGTGCCGGGCGGTAGCTGTTTCTTGCCGGGCGTTGCGCCCACAACAAACAGCCTGCGGAGTACACTGAATGGGCAGGTGAGGGAATCTGGGAGTGTCACAGTGACATCACTTATATCTATAGTAATAATACAGGGGCATGAATGGGGAGGTTAGAGGGTCTGGGATTGTCACAGTGACATCACATCTATAGTAATAAAACATAGACATGACTGGGGAGGTGAGAGGGTCTGGGAATGTCACAGTGATGTCACATATCTATAGTAATAATACAGGGACATGAATGGGCAGGTGAGGGGATCTGGGAGCATCACAGTGACATCACTTATATCTAAAGTAATAACCTAGCAGAAGGGAACCAGTCTCGGATATAGTATAAGTCCCAGCATTCTCACTGGAGTTGAGATTTATTACATTGCTCTCAGTATGCTCTTTTCTTTTTGTCACTGACACACACATGTCAGCTGCAAGAGATTCTATATACTCTACTTTTTCCTGTATATAGGAGATTGTTACAGTATTTGTTATTGTGAAATAGTCGTCTTGCATATTATGCAAATTTATCACCTGAATAAACAGCCCCATTTAGGTGAAGCTTAATTGACATTTTCATTGATGTCTCCTCCAATACTCAGGATTACACAGTAGTGAAGAAGACAACTGATGACTGTGAGACACCCAGCAGCCATCTCCGTGTATCAGGAGGACTGAGCGGCACACAGAGCCCCATCATGGTGCCTCCACCTCACTCACTGATACATGAGCGAGACAATGATCAGAAGATCCTGGACCTCACCAACAAGATCATTCAGCTGCTGACTGTAGAGGTGACTGCTGGGAATGGGACATTATACAGTAATACCAGGGGAATGTGTCTGACTGAAGACTATTATTGTGTGTGTCAGGTTCCTATAAAGGTGTCAGGATGTCACTGTCTATGTCTCCATGCAGGAGGGGGAGTATGTAGAGGAACACAGGGGCCTGCACAAGGACGTGATGATGGAGAATCGCCGCCCCCTCACATCACTGGGTAAGAGGAGACTGTCATTTATTGTACAGGGGAGAGTAGATTTGGGGACCTTTATATACACATCATCTGATAATTATATATATATATATATATATATATATATATATATATATATATATATATATATATACAATGTACTAAGTCACTGTGTGTCTCCTACAGATGGACCCAGTAACAGAAATATCCCAGAGAGATGTCCCCGTCCTCAGTATTCACAGGATTGTACAGAGGAGAATCACAGGAGCCCACAGGAGCATCAGGTAGATGCGATTTATGGTCTCACCGATATAACAAAGTGACTTTATATGATCTGTGGAGAAGCTGTGTGTGAGTTATCAGCCAGAATTCTTATACTTAATGTGATTTAATTAAATCTGACATTATATTTTATTGTTTTGTGGGTTACTTAGGGTGAAAGTCTGGCTGCTATAAAGGCAGAAGATATAGAGGGAGAAGAAGAGACGTATGTGACTGAAATGAAGGCAGAAGATATAGAGGGAGAAGAAGAGACGTATGTGACTGATATGAAGGCAGATGATACAGAGAGAGAAGAAGAGACCTATGTGACTGATATGAAGGCAGATGATAGAGAGAGAGAAGAAGAGACGTTTGTGACTGATATAAAGGTAGAACATATAGAGGAAGAAGAAGAGACGTATGTGACTGAAATGAAGGCAGAAGATATAGAGGGAGAAGAAGAGACGTATGTGACTGATAATAAGGCAGAAGATATAGAGGGAGAAGAAGAGACGTATGTGACTGATCTGAAAGCAGAAGATATAGAGGGAGAAGAAGAGACGTATGTGACTGAAATGAAGGCAGAAGATATAGAGGGAGAAGAAGAGATGTATGTGATGGGGCATCAGCAGTGTAAGGAGGAGGAAATTCCTACAGATATTAGTACAGGTGAGTAATAAACACTTCTTACAGAAAAGAGTCACATATTCTCCTTGTTAAATCACTACAAAAATCTATTTTCCTTCACCCTCCTCTGTCACTACAATCTAATGAGGATAATATGTCTGCACAAGGGCAGAGTCATGTGGCATCAGCCCCTATTATACTCCTGCTCTCCTCCCTCACATCATGTCACTGTGTGTTACCAGCCCAGAGACCTGACCAGTCTCCTCCCCACACTCTCTGGTGTATCTCATACATCAGGAGCCCTCAGTCCCTATTATACTCCTGCTCTCCTCCTCACATCATGTCACTGTGTGTTACCAGCCCAGAGATCTGACCAGTCTCCTCCACACACTCTCTGGTGTATCTCATACATCAGGAGCCCTCAGTCCCTATTATACTCCTGCTCTCCTCCTCACATCATGTCTCTGTGTGTTACCAGCCCAGAGATCTGACCAGTCTCCTCCCCACACTCTCTGGTGTATCTCATACATCAGGAGCCATCAGCCCCTATTATACTCCTGCTCCCCCCTCACATCATGTCACTGTGTGTTACCAGCCCAGAGATCTGACCAGTCTCCTACTCACACTCTCTGGTGTATCTCATGCATCAGTAGCCATCAGCCCCTATTATTCTCCTGCTCTCCCCCTCACATCATGTCACTGTGTTACCAGCCCAGAGATCTGACCAGTCTCCTCCCCACACTCTCTGGTGTATCTCATACATCAGTAGCCATCAGCCCCTATTATTCTCCTGCTCTCCCCCTCACATCATGTCACTGTGTGTTACCAGCCCAGAGATCTGACCAGTCTCCTCCCCACACTCTCTGGTGTATCTCATGCATCAGGAGCCATCAGCTCCTGCTCTCCAGCATTTAAACATTTTAGAAGTAAACATTGATAGTACAATATTAGGGTGTGAGGGCTTTCGATATCTGTTTGGTAAGATAGGACCCTTTCTTTCTCCACTAGGGGACACAGGGATGATGATAGGTATAGCCTGTAGAGGAGAGTCTGGGCACTAAACCGTCTCACTGCCATTCCAGCAACCTCAGTGCCAGGGTGGCAGTATCGGCAACTGGGTGGGAGACTATGCTGCAGGCTCCTTGCTTACACGGAGAAGCAAACTTGCGGCTTAATATCACCGATGTGGAGACCACCGGTGGTGCTCGTTGTGTCGGTCCGGGGGTCCCTGCTTGCAGCATTGCCAGCCATTACCCTGGGGACCATACCGGAAGAAATGAGGCAGGCTTGTCCTGTTAGCCCCTCCCCCCACATCTGCACATTCTCCGTGCAGACACCCTGGTCTCAGGTGATTCAAATCTCCCCTCTCCACCTTACAGCTTGGTGGCCAGTGTAATCACATTGCCTGCCTCAGCACATGCAGGGAGAGAAGCTTGGGCCCCTGTCTCCACTATACCTTGCTCTCGTCACCTTTCTCAGATGCCAGAGTTTGATCAGCTTTGATGGGTCCACCTGTATCTCGCCAGCGATCCGCAGCTAATTAGTGACCTGACGGCACAGCTTTATCTACTGGCCGCAATGTACCTTTGTCCATTCCGCTTCATTACAGGTGTCAGTGTCTCTATAGGAGGCCAAACACAGTCTTCAGCTATTACACTGATGGAATAAAACCAGTAGATGCCAATTATTCCTGTCTGTTGTAGCTATATAACAAAAACTAAGTATTGAAATAGTGAAAGGAATTGTATAGGAACTCCACTTAACCAATTAGTAGATATTTAATTCATCCCATACACAGACAATTTAAATCACAGTTGACATAATTTATTAAAATATACTCATATAATGTTGCATGGGTCCCAGCAAATACAAATAAAATATAATACACAATTAAAAGAGTAAATATTTTGCAATGACTGCAATAATAAAATGTAGCCTTTAAATAACTAATTCTCTGCTGAGAAACACTGCTGTTAGGCTAGGCAGCCTATAGCTGGTCACTCGGATAATTCCGGCAATGTCCTCAGACCGTTGGCTAACTGCCGCGGTGACCTCGCTCACGCTTTGTCCACACAGCGAGGCCGGCGTCTATGACGTGTGAGGAGCTGCAAATGCAGAGAAGGACAATTGAGCAGTTGAAGCTATACCAGGGGAGATGAGAGGCTGTAATCACAGTCACCCAAACGAAGTGGCTCTGGTAGTTGGTTTAAAGCTGTGTTTGCAGATGATAGCTGGATCCCTGCTGTTTGAGATAGTAGCAAGTTCTCCTTCTAACGCATTTCTTCACCTTCAGGTAATTTCGTCAACCGCAGTCTCACTTACGGCAGAGACGTCGGTCTCTGCTGTTGGAAGCCGAGTGTTTCTCAGCAGAGAATTGGATATTTAAAGGCTACATTTTATTATTGCAATCATTAGAAAATATTTACTCTCTTTTAATTGTGTATTATTCTTTATTTATTTTTGCTGGGACCCATGCAATATTATATGTGTATATTTTAATAAATTATGTCAACTGTGATTTAAATTGTCTGTGTATGGGATGATTTAAATATCTACTAATTGGTTAAGCGCAGTTCCTATACAATTCCTTTCAGCTATTACAAGCTGTCTGTGCCATATTGCTGTTTCCTGGTGGCCAAGTGAATGAGCAACAGCTTATATTATAAGGATTTCCCCAGCAACATTTGTGGCTACTATTCAGACTGTGCTCTATCAATCTGACTCATTGGTTCGTCGCCTTGGTGTCAGCTGACAAGACTTCCCTGTAACGCTGCTCCCACCCATCCGTCTGCTTCTTTGCCTTTCTGTTGTCCTCTGCTACGTGTAGCTTCCAGGGTCGTCTTGTATCTCCTAATCAATGCCCCTATAATACCATTGTGGTTCATGTCCTGTGAGTCCCTGCCTGAGTGTATCGCGCTATGGATTGGCGCTCCTCCCTGGTATTATCAGTACATGTCCTTAGCTCCAACTCCCTGCTTACCTCCATGGCTAAGGGTAAGAAATCTGGAATCCACCACATTGTTTATGCTTTAAACCCCCACCACCCACCCAAGCCCCAGTTTTCCAGAAAAAAAACCTTACCCGTTTGAAGGTGCTGCTTCGGATAGAGATTTGGAGGATGAGGACCAATTACCACTGTACTAAATCTGACATTCCTGTTCTGTTTTAAGTTAGAAAAAATCCAAAATGCAGTTCGGGATGGTGTCCAAGAGGTGGGTTCTGTCCTTAAAGCTTAAAATACCAGTATTGGTGAACAACGTGTCATTGTATGCTAATCTTCAGAGGGCTAATGTGGCAAGATGCAGAAGACGAGCCTTGGCGCTATGGGCTTGTCATAATAGACTACCCAGAGTGCTGGAGGCAGAAGATGAGCCTTGGCGCTATGGGCTTACCATAATAGACTACCCAGAGTGCTGGAGGCAGAAGACGAGCCTTGGTGCTATGGGCTTACCATAACAGACTACCCAGAGTGCTGGAGGCAGAAGACAAACCTTGGCGTTATGTGGTTACCATAATAAACTACCCAGAGTGCTGGAAGGAAAAGATGAGCCTTGGTGCTATGGGATTATCATAATAGACTACCCAGAGTGCTGGAGGCAGAAGACGAGCCTTGGCGCTATGGGCTTACCATAACAGACTACCCAGAGTGCTGGAGGCAGAAGAATGGGCCTTGGCGCTATGGGCTTACCATAATAGACTACCCAGAGTGCTGGAGGCAGATGAGCCTTGGCGCTATGAGCTTATCATAATAGACTACCCAGGGTGCTGGAGGCAGAAGACGCGCCTTGGCACTATGGGCTTATCATAATAGACTACCCAGGGTGCTGGAGGCAGAAGACGCGCCTTGGCACTATGGGCTTACTTTAACAATCTACCCAGAGTGCTGGAGGCAGAAGACGAGCCTTGGCGCTATGGGCTTATCATAACAGACTACCCAGAGTGCTGGAGGCAGATGACTGCACCAATTGTTTTCGCACAGTGAGCTTTCAAAGCTGACGATTGTTGCAATGCAGTGATCCTGTCCATGTCAGTGACAGGTAATAAGTGGTACAGAAAGTGAATGCATGTGGGCGCCAGCCTTTGGAGGGAGAGTGTCTGCTTGCTCAGTAGTCTCATCAGCCAGTTTGTTACCCTGGGCTATAGCATCTTTTCCACGTTTGTGTGCCTGACATTTATCACCTGTTATTTGTGCTGGGAGCCATGTGGCTTGTAGTAAGTCTGGCACTGGCTGATGGTGGGCTATAGTCATCTCGGCAGCAATGAGGGAATGTCTAGGCAGCCAATGAGCGCTCATACATTAGACCATCTATTGGCTGTCACATGTTGTGTCTGTGCACAGGCCATAGTTTGTTTGATGGCTTATAGGACATGTACATGGACACTGGTTTTATCTTCCAAGGAGACAGCAATGGCTTCCCGTCACATGGGTTCATGCCTTGGGCAATGGGTGACCAATGTCTTGCTGAAATAGCCCAGAGGATGGAGCTTATCGCCATATAACTGGGTAAGGATGCCAGCTGCATTACCTTGGCTCTTGTGTAGGTGGATCTCTTGTTACCATGATTTGGAAGACCCCGTGGCAGGGCCTCAGTGAGGGCTTTTTAGATATCTTCAAATGCTTCAGTGGGGTCCTCTGTGTGTCACCTTCTCTGGTTGTGTACAGGACACTAGTGTTTGTAGTGGAGATGCAATAGCTGAGTAGTAGGTTATCCAGTGTTTGCAATAAGAAGCTATGCCTTGGAAGGTCTTACTAGCATTTCCGTGTAAGTAGAAGTTTGTTGGTCTAATTATCTATGGCCTGTAGTCAGACAATGCCCAAGGTAAGTTGCAATTTAATTTTAGATACTTTATGTCCCTTCTGGGTAAGGTAATGGAGCAGGTCATTGGTATCTGATAGAGAACTTTCACATGAGTCAGAAAATAGAAAAAGATCATCATACTGGTTAAGGGCCGGCCTGTGCCGTGGGAGGAAGGCAGGAAGGTCATTTGCCAGAGCTGGAGGAAAGTAACATCTTTTCTTTATACTTCACTATCACCTTTTTCCCTTTTCGTGTGATGCCCTGGGGATGGTCCTTGGTTGGAATTTTTTTGGGGTGCCTTGCTTCTCGGACGTGAACCCCTTAATGCTAGGGACGCCAGTATAGAGGAGCCTTGACGATTGGCCTGGCGCTTATTCATATATTTGCAAATGTATGTAACTAATACCTCTGAATCGCTATTATAATGTAGGATTTAAGTATTGTTTTTGCTGCAGTGTGCTGGGGGCAAATCTCCTTTTTTTCTGTGACAAGACTGAACGTTCCCTGAAGACTTACATAAAATATAGTTACCTGTGTTACGTGGCCACTCTTTGGAGATGTCCAGGATGTGGATGATGGTCCATGGTCAGTAGACCTTGAAGACCAGCTGGAGCCCCCAATTACTAAGGTTATTAAAAAGAATCGAATGTCTGTAAAGACCTGTGAGAATATAACAGTATTAGTGATTAAAGGTAACACTATTACAGAGAGGCCAATGTAACCCAAGTGGGATTCTGCTTACAATACGGGAATGTCCGTCCTTTTATTCATTCTGATTAACATTGAGTCTAATACAATCTTCTCTCTCATTTGTTGGCGTGATGATCTCGGGAATTTCCATATGCCTGCTGAAGTACATCATGTGTTTGGCTTGATTTTTTGCGAATTACGTCAATTGTAATTAATTCATAAACATTCTGTCACAGAAGGTTCTCAGCTGAACCACTCACTAGTGTAACACGAAAACCAGATCCCTTGGTGTCCCCCTCCGACATGTGGTGACATTGATGTGTGCTGTCTGCCTCTGTAGTAATTACTATCAGAAGAACAAGCTATGGCTACATATACCTAGTACATACTGGTGATGATATATACACCCAGCTGCTCTGTGCCTGCAAGTTACATGCTCTGCTGATAATGTACACGGTGCTGCTATAAATTATAGGTGTGTCATAGTGTAATTATTACATATACATGGTAACACCTCTGCATTGCTGCGGTTACAGTGTTCCTGGATATTGTGCATCTTACCTACAAGCCTGGAGGAAGCCGTATTATTCTCACACATTTCTGCTCTAATTTTATGTAAACTAATATATTACAGCACATGTTATAGCTGTATTATCACCACATGTTGCTTTCATGTTACAGAGTAATGCTAGCACATGTTATAGCTGTATTATCACCACATGTTGCTTTCATGTTACAGAGTAATGCTAGCACAAATTATTATAATAAAGCTGTAATCCCTGTTCTATGCATAACGGAGCATCAAATGTCAGGTGATGAGTTTTACATTGTACCATCGTGAGTTTATCCATTTGATGGTGATATAAGGACCTTTGATAACGGTCTTTATTGAAAAATTTATGTGGCATCATTCATATATTTATTTTATTCCCAGCAGATGGATGTAACAGCAGGAATATCTATAAGGAAAATATAAATTTATTTCCAGATTGTGAAATAGAAGATAATGACATCAAAGAGGATTATCCAAGAAAAAAACCCATTACCCCAATTATACACCCTGTACCTCATAGTGCAGATGTATCACCTGATCCTACTAATAATGAGGAATGTTCTCCTGGTACCTCTATTACAGCTCTTAGAGTAGATAAAATATTTACCTCTTCTATAGAAGCCAAATGTCTTACACAGAATACAAAGCATATTCCCCATCAGTCAGCTAAGGCAGGTGAGAGGCCATTTCCCTGTTCTGAGTGTGGGAAATGTTTTACGCGGAAATCAAATCTTGTTACACATCAGAGAAGTCACACAGGTGAGAAGCCATTTCCATGTTCTGAGTGTGGGAAATGTTTTACCTGGAAATCAAATCTTGTTACACATCAGAGAAGTCACACAGGTGAGAAACTATTTCAATGCTCTGACTGTAAGAAAAGTTTCTCACATAAATCAGTTCTTGTTTTACATCAGAGACGTCACACAGGTGAGAAGCCATTTCCATGCTCTGAGTGTGGGAAATGTTTTACACAGAAATCACTTCTTGTTTTACATCAAAGAAGTCACACATGGGAGAAACCATTTCCCTGCTCTGACTGTGGTAAATGTTTTACACAGAAATCAGTTCTTGTTGCACATCAGAAAAGTCACACAGGTGACAAACCATTTCTATGTTGTAAGTGTGGAAAATATTTTGCACAGAAATCAGTTCTTGTTAGACATCAGAGAAGTCACACAGGTGAGAAACCATTTCCATGCGCTGAGTGTGGGAAATGTTTTATGCAGAAATCAGATCTTGTTAGACATCAGAGAAGTCACACAGGGGAGAAACCATTCACATGCTCTGAGTGTGGGAAATGTTTCATACAGAAATCATTGCTTGTTAGACATCAGAGCAGTCACACAGGTGAGAGGCCATTTCCTTGCTCTGAGTGTGGGAAATGTTTTACACTGAAATCAGAACTTGCTAGACATCAGAGATATCACACAGGGGAGAAACCATTTCCATGCTCCGATTGTGGTAAATGTTTCATACAGAAATCATTGCTTGTTACACATCAGAGAAGTCACACAGGTGAGAGGCCATTTCCATGTTCTGAGTGTGGGAAATGTTTTACACAGAAATCATATCTTGTCAGACATCAGAGAATTCACACAGGGGAAAGACCATTTTCTTGCTCTGAGTGTGGGGAATGTTTTATATGGAAAACAGCTCTTTATAGACATCAGAGACATCACACAGATTAGCTATTCTCGTATTCTGATTGTCAGATTTGACAGAAATTAGATCTCGTTAAACCATCCTTTAGTACCCTGTAGAAACTTTGCATGTATACAAGTGGAAATTATTTGTAAAAAAAAAATGAAATATCCTTAAATATAGTATTTCTCCTGACATGTCTGCTTCATTAGTCTCTTCTATTGTGCAATCCAGAAGGATGAATAGTAATTTCTTGTATTACTGTATTCTTGTAATATTTAATCTATTTTGTATGGAGAGTTACCCTGCAGTGTGTGTATAGCG
Source organism: Taudactylus pleione (assembly GCA_031769625.1). Classification (NCBI taxonomy): domain Eukaryota; kingdom Metazoa; phylum Chordata; class Amphibia; order Anura; family Myobatrachidae; genus Taudactylus; species Taudactylus pleione. The sequence goes on from JAUIMM010000982.1 coordinate 415,099, forward strand.
GTATATGTATGGAGAGTTACCCTGCAGTGTGTATAGCGGTATATGTATGGAGAGTTATCCTGCAGTGTGTATAGCAGTATATGTAGGGACAGTTACCCTGCAGTGTGTATAGAGGTATATGTAGGGAGAGTGACCCTGCAGTGTGTATAGCGGTATATGTAGGGAGAGTCACCCTGCAGCGTGTATAGCGGTATATGTAGAGAGAGTGACCCTGCAGCGTGTATAGCGGCATATGTATGGAGAGTTACCCTGCAGCGTGTATAGCGGTATATGTAGGGAGAGTGACCCTGCAGCGTGTATAGCGGTATATGTAGGGAGAGTGACCCTGCAGCGTGTATAGCGGTATATGTAGGGAGAGTGACCCTGCAGCATGTATAGCGGTATATGTGGGGAGAGTGACCCTGCAGCGTGTATAGCGGTATATGTGGGGAGAGTGACCCTGCAGCGTGTATAGCGGTATATGTATGGAGAGTGACCCTGCAGCGTGTATAGCGGTATATTTTGGGAGAGTGACCCTGCAGCGTGTATAGCGGTATATGTAGGGAGAGTGACCCTGCAGCGTGTATAGCGTTATATGTAGGGAGAGTGACCCTGCAGCGTGTATAGCGGTATATGTAGGGAGAGTGACCCTGCAGCGTGTATAGCGGTATATGTATGGAGAGTTACCCTGCAGCGTGTATAGCGGTATATGTAGGGAGAGTGACCCTGCAGCGTGTATAGCGTTATATGTAGGGAGAGTGACCCTGCAGCGTGTATAGCGGTATATTTTGGGAGAGTGACCCTGCAGCGTGTATAGCGGTATATGTAGGGAGAGTGACCCTGCAGCGTGTATAGCGTTATATGTAGGGAGAGTGACCCTGCAGCGTGTATAGCGGTATATGTATGGAGAGTGACCCTGCAGCGTGTATAGCGGTATATGTAGGGAGAGTGACCCTGCAGCGTGTATAGCGTTATATGTAGGGAGAGTGACCCTGCAGCGTGTATAGCGGTATATGTAGGGAGAGTGACCCTGCAGCGTGTATAGCGGTATATGTAGGGAGAGTGACCCTGCAGCGTGTATAGCGGTATATGTAGGGAGAGTTACCCTGCAGCGTGTATAGCGGTATATGTAGGGAGAGTTACCCTGCAGCGTGTATAGCGGTATATGTAGGGAGAGTTACCCTGCAGCGTGTATAGCGGTATATGTATGGAGTTACCCTGCAGCGTGTATAGCGGTGTATGTAGGGAGAGTGACCCTGCCGTGTGTATAGCGGTATATGTAGGGAGAGTGACCCTGCAGTGTGTGTAGGGAGAGCGACCCTGCAGCGTGTATAGCGGTATATGTAGGGAGAGCGACCCTGCAGCGTGTATAGCGGTATATGTAGGGAGAGCGACCCTGCAGCGTGTATAGCGGTATATGTAGGGAGAGCGACCCTGCAGCGTGTATAGCGGTATATGTAGGGAGAGCGACCCTGCAGCGTGTATAGCGGTATATGTAGGGAGAGCGACCCTGCAGCGTGTATAGCGGTATATGTAGGGAGAGCGACCCTGCAGCGTGTATAGCGGTATATGTAGGGAGAGCGACCCTGCAGCGTGTATAGCGGTATATGTAGGGAGAGCGACCCTGCAGCGTGTATAGCGGTATATGTAGGGAGAGCGACCCTGCAGCGTGTATAGCGGTATATGTAGGGAGAGCTACCCTGCAGCGTGTATAGCGGTATATGCAGGGAGAGCGACCCTGCAGCGTGTATAGCGGTATATGCAGGGAGAGCGACCCTGCAGCGTGTATAGCGGTATATGCAGGGAGAGCGACCCTGCAGCGTGTATAGCGGTATATGCAGGGAGAGCTACCCTGCAGCGTGTATAGCGGTATATGTAGGGAGAGTGACCCTGCAGCGTGTATAGCGGTATATGTAGGGAGAGTGACCCTGCAGCGTGTATAGCGGTATATGTAGGGAGAGTTACCCTGCAGCGTGTATAGCGGTATATGTAGGGAGAGTTACCCTGCAGCGTGTATAGCGGTATATGTATGGAGTTACCCTGCAGCGTGTATAGCGGTATATGTATGGAGTTACCCTGCAGCGTGTATAGCGGTATATGTAGGGAGAGTGACCCTGCAGCGTGTATAGCGGTATATGTAGGGAGAGTTACCCTGCAGCGTGTATACAGTATATGTAGGGAGAGTTACCCTGCAGCGTGTATAGCGGTATATGTAGGGAGAGTTACCCTGCAGCGTGTATACCGGTATATGTAGGGAGAGTGACCCTGCAGCGTGTATAGCGGTATATGCAGGGAGAGTGACCCTGCAGCGTGTATAGCGGTATATGTAGGGAGAGTGACCCTGCAGCGTGTATAGCGGTATATGTAGGGAGAGTGACCCTGCAGCGTGTATAGCGGTATATGTAGGGAGAGTGACCCTGCAGCGTGTATAGCGGTATATGTAGGGAGAGTATGTATAGCAGTATATGTATGGAGAGTTACCCTGCAGCGTGTATAGCGGTATATGTAGGGAGAGTGACCCTGCAGCGTGTATAGCGGTATATGTAGGGAGAGTGACCCTGCAGCGTGTATAGCGGTATATGTAGGGAGAGTGACCCTGCAGCGTGTATAGCGGTATATGTAGGGAGAGTTACCCTGCAGCGTGTATAGTGGTATATGTAGGGAAAGTTACCCTGCAGTGTGTGTATAGCGGTATATGTAGGGAAAGTTACCCTGCAGTGTGTGTATAGCGGTATATGTAGGGAGAGTTACCCTGCAGTGTGTGTATAGCGGTATATGTAGGGAGAGTGACCCTGCAGCGTGTATAGCGGTATATGTAGGGAGAGTGACCCTGCAGCGTGTATAGCGGTATATGTAGGGAGAGTGACCCTGCAGCGTGTATAGCGGTATATGTAGGGAGAGTGACCCTGCAGCGTGTATAGCGGTATTTGGAATTGGATCACCTGAATGGTATAATAGTGTGTAAGGAAGACACAAGGAACAGTGGGCACTAAGGTGGTAGCAGAGTGCTGGCATCTAATAATAGAGGTTCCTGCCACCCACCTCCTCCCCTCTATGTTATACCTATTATATGCTGCAGGGAGGCAGAGCAATGGGAGGATTTATACACTAAGTTATATCAGAGAATGATTTGCTAGAGATAGATATAAAAGCTGTCACACACCATCAGGACACAGCAACAGTGAGGAGTAAGGACTCCTGTGGGCAGCACGGTTGGTGTAATGGTTAGCATTGCTGCCTCACCGCACTGAGGTTTTGGGTTTGATTCCCACCACAGCCCTAACTGTGTGGAGTTTGTATATTCTCCCTGTGCTTGTGTGGGTTTCCTCCGGGTCCTCTGGTTTCCTCCCACAAACTAAAAATATACTGGTAGGATAAACATTAACTGTAGTGTACATGTGGTATGGAATATAGAGTGTAAGCTCCCCTGAGGCAGGGACTGAGGTGAATGGGAAAATATTATCTGTGTAATATGTGTGCGCTATATAAATAACTGGTAATAAAATTAATAATAGGATGTCCCTGGTGCTCTGGGTGGTGTCCATACTATGTGTATATATCTGTGTATGTAATTACACTTTTCTCTCTCTATGTCTCTTTCCTGAGCTTAGAGGATGAGGCTATAAAGATCTTTTCGAAAATATAAATATATTAGTACATACTGCACAATATTATACCTGATACATTGTAATATTGTGTATATTTATTTCTCTGGTTTTCCATGTACAAGGTGCCAGATGAGCATCTACTTCCCAGTGCTGGGATTCCAGGGACTGAATGTTTCTCATGTGCTAAGTAACTAAGTGAAGTATCATTAAACACATTTTATTTTTATCTCAATGTCTCTGAGTTTTAATGAATAGACCGATATACCTAACACATATATTGTGCATTTCACATGGCCATTCTTTTTACTGGTTATATTTGTTTTATATGTCATGTACTTAAAAACCCCACAAACAAATGGATCCGCTAATATCGTGTGTACTAATATACAATGTATCACCCCTCACACGTTACCACAGGTGCTAGGAAATCATTACACGTAGTGTCTGGTGTCCGCTCACTCCCATCTCCTCCAATATATGACCATAGAGCAGTGTGTGCAGTCAGTGTGATGATTATCTAGCAGGGAAAGCACCAGCGGTCACAGCCCCTGTATGACACCAGTAATATGTTAGCATGGAGCAGTGTGTGCAGTCAGTGTGATGATTAGCAGGGAAAGCACCAGCAGTCACAGCCCCTGTATGACACCAGTAATATGTTAGCATGGAGCAGTGTGTGCAGTCAGTGTGATGAGTATCAAGCAGGGAAAGCACCAGCAGTCACAGCCCCTGTATGACACCAGTAATATGTTAGAATGGAGCAGTGTGTGCAGTCAGTGTGATGAGTATCTAGCAGGGAAAGCACCAGCAGTCACAGCCCCTGTATGACACCAGTAATATGTTAGAATGGAGCAGTGTGTGCAGTCAGTGTGATGAGTATCAAGCAGGGAAGGCACCAGCAGTCACAGCCCCTGTATGACACCAGTAATATGTTAGAATGGAGCAGTGTGTGCAGTCAGTGTGATGAGTATCAAGCAGGGAAGGCACCAGCAGTCACAGCCCCTGTATGACACCAGTAATATGTTAGAATGGAGCAGTGTGTGCAGTCAGTGTGATGAGTATCAAGCAGGGAAGGCACCAGCGCTCACAGCCCCTGTATGACACCAGTAAACGTTAGGAGCCCCCACGAGTCAGACACATGACACAGCTCCTGTATTGTCACCTAATGCTTGAGATATTACTTTGTCAGTGTCTCTTATATAAAACAAGAACAATATATATAGTGCTGATTTCTATGGCTGATAGGTTGTTATTGGTAGAAATGAACTTAGGACCTGATTCATTACAGATCGCAACTGTTATTGCAATAGCTATCACGCACGCAGTCTCACCTGGAAGATATGCTAATTATCTGTGATCGCTATGCCATCGCAGCACAACATAAGGACACCCACCTTACCTTATACACATCTGTAATACTTTCCAAGTCTGCAAAACCATCGGTAACATCGGAGCCTCATGCACACTTGCACAAGGTCTGACCTTACTCAGACATTGTTAATCTCATTGCACTCAGCGAATGTCACGCTCTCGGGTAGATTATGGATGTAACCCGTATTTTGGAGATGATGAGACCTTTTTCTGAGGCGTGGAGTCTAATGTGTTGACGGTGTTCATCAGGGACCCTCGCAAGAAGTTATGGACGTGGCTGCGTCTGACATACAGGTCGCGACCCTCAGGATAGGTTTCCTTATACAGGTGCTGGTGAGCTCTGGATAGAGCGGAGAAGACTTTCAACGTAGTCAGAATCTAACGGGAAACACGGTTCCATGGAGAAGACGTATGCAGGTCACGGAGGATGGCTGAGGTCAGAACCAGATTACCAAATGCAGTACCAGGGGTCAGGCAAAAACAAGTCAGGAACAGAAAGCAAGTACACAGGAATGCTGGAGTAAGGTAATGGAGCGTATACTCTCTCTTATAGGGAGGAGTTCTACTCACGCCCAAACAAGACTACATGTTTGGCTAGCCTGTCTCTTTAAATTTCCCTACAGGTTGGCGCTGCGCTCCTAGGAGAGCCGTGTCTGCCTGCTATTTATCTGCTGCACTGAGCCAGAAAAATCAGCAGTGGGCTCGAGGACTCCTCGTCTGCTACCCGCCACCTGGGACTCCAGTGATTCTGGATCTGATAAGCAACAGCCTGAGTCCGGTGCACTGTGACATTACCCCCCCCCTCTAGGGATGGGCACCGAATGTCCCACAAATAGTTTGTTAGGAAACCTCTGGTGGAACTTCTAAAGAAGCTGAGATGCATGAATATCTAAGGCCTTGACCCAGCAGTGCTCCTCAGGAATATACCCCGTGCAATCCACTAAGAACTGAACAGCTCTAGAAACCCTGGAGTCCAATATCTGTTTCACCTAATACGCCTCTTTATGGTCCACCGAAATTGCAGGAGGGCTGCAAGGTGCCAAGAAACGATTAAGCACCAGGTTTTTTTTTAGGCGGGACACATGAAATATATTGGGTATCCTAAGTGTACTAGGAAGTTTCAGACGGAATGCCACTGGATTGATCATCTGAAGAATCTGGAAGGGGCCGATGTATCTGCGAGCAAACTTCATCGTTGGGACTCTTAATCTCAGATTCTTGGTTGACAGACAGACTCTATCACCAGGATTCAGCAACGGAAAACTCCTCTTCCTGTCTGCAAACAGTTTATACCTTGAAGAGGCTTTGCACAATTCTTCTTTACCTCCTTCCAGATTTTAAATAACCAGTTTACTGTACAATGCACGACTGGCAGTGATACTGATTGAAGACCTGGTAACTCAGGTAACCCTGGATGCAAACCGTACTGAGTAAAAAATGGAGAGTCCCCAGATGTCTCATGACACAGATTATTGCGGGCAAATTTAGCCCATGGCAACAGAGAGACCTAGTCATCCTGATTCACAGAAACATACACTCAAATTAATGTCTCCAAATGTTTATTCGCTCTGTCTGGCCATTACTCTGGGGATGATAGGCCGAAGAGAAGCTCAGATTGATGCCAAATTACCTGCATAATGCTCTCCAAAATCTAGAGGTAAATTGCACCCCTCGGTCAGAAACAATGTCTTTAGGAAACCCATCCAACCTAAAGATTTCTCTTATAAACACTTCCAAAAACTTTGGTGCTGAAAATAGCCCTTTTAAAGGAACAAAGTGAGCGATCTTGTAGAACCTATCCACCACCACAGGATAGTGTTGAACCCTTGGCATAAACCAATAAAAAAAGACCATCTGGACTGAAGATAATTTATACAGTTTGCCGTCTTGAGGTATCTAAAATTCTTATGATTGGTATAGACCACAGGTTCTCAAACTCGGTCCTCAGGACCCCAAACAGTGCATGTTTTCCAGATCTCCTCACAGAATTGCAAGTGAAATAATTAGCTCCACCTGTGGATCTTTTAAAATGTGTCAATGAGTAATGACTACACCTGCACCTGCTGGGTGACCTGCAAAAAGTGAACTGTGTGGGGTCCTGAGGACCGAGCTTGAGAGCCACTGGTATAGACTGTCACTGGAAATTTAGATATCTCTAACAAGTATCGCCACTCCTGAAGGGCAAACTTGATGGGTAGTACCTCTTTATCTCCAACAGCATAATGCCTCTCTGGTGCAGAGAACTTTCGGGAGAAGAACCCATAGGAGTACAACTTGTTTTCTTTATCCTTTTGCAACAAAACTGCCCCAACACCAACCATGGAGGCGTCCACCAGCAAGAAAAAGGGCTGATCACAACTTGGTTGCCTTAGAATGGGTGCTAAAAGCAAGGCCGCAACTAGGGTGGCATGGCCGGTGTGCCTGAACAGAGAGCACATCCCCTGTGAGCAGAACTGGCCTCCTCCTCCCACGATCACCCCCTCTATCTTGCCTCTCTCTGATCTACTGCGGCTGCCCACTGCCATGTATAATAGTGGTGGTGGGGGGAGAATAATAGCTGGATGGAGTGGGGGTGATGCCGGACCCCCCGCCTCCTTGTATAGTGCTCCCGGGACAGAGCACACTTCAGTGTCTAGTTACCCCACTGTGGACACCACTGCCCTTGATGTGAGGACCCTGGAGGAGGATGATTACCCCTAGAGTTGCCCGCTGATGGTCCTGCTGCTGGTGATAATCCCTGGGAGGTTCCACTGCACATCACATCCAGCTGGCTATGAGGTTTGTCCACACTGTTCCTGCTCTGTGCTCTCAGTGTTACTCAGCATGCTAGCACTCAGGCTGTACAACAGAGTTCCCTCCACAATTCAGTATGGGCGCAGCCATGTTGAATTCAGTCACCTGACTCTCCACCACTACTCAGAGTGCTGCTGCCAGACCAGCTGATTGCAGCATCCAATCCCTGGGGACCCTACCCCTATAAATTACATTTCCTGACTGGCCTCCATTGCCAGTACAGCGTTGCCTCTGCTGAAGTTACAGCTCTGTGCTGAGCTCCCAGGTACTCTGTCCGGTTCCAGTCCGTGTGATTCCAGTTCCAAGTCTGGTCGCAAGTCTCCATTCCATCTGCTCCAGTCTGGGTTATTCACTGAGACTTGTTCCTAACAACAACCATTGGTCACCAGCCGTTATCTCCAACCATTGGTCCAAAGTCGATATCTCCAACCATACTGTGTATATATTATAACACATATGTAATAAAAATACAATGTACATATTATTACACATACAAAATAACAATATCGTATACAAATGATCACATATACGGAATAACAATACTGTGAAAATATTATCACACATATGTAATAACAATACCGTGTATATATTATCACACATATGTAATAACAATACCATGTTTATATTATCGCACATATGTAATAACACTACTGTGTATATATTATCACACATATGTAATAACAATACTGTGTATATATTATCGCACATATGTAAGAACAATACTGTGTATATATCACACACGTAATATTACCATGTATATGGTATCACACATGTTATCACAATACCCTGTATATATGTAATAACAATACTGTGTATAGATGAACATGATGTGCTATTGTATGGTCAGTAGATAAAAAAGTGATGTACTGTATACCGGCTATGTAATGTATGATGTTATTAGTCTATGTACATGGTGTTATTGCCCTCACTATCCAAGTCTATGACCTTAGTTGCTTCTTATTCCCATACAGAAATGATGCGAATTAATAAGCTTTTACCATGATGCAATGGGAGAGGACTATACCAAGACTCAGAGATTGGGTGCGGAGGCAGATTTAGCCTCACTGGGTGCATGTTAGAGACTAGGGGGGAACCTGCTGGATAATCTGTGATTATGGAATGAAACCTGACACTGATGAGTAATAAGCCATAGTTATTACACCCTACACAGAGCTAAATATAGATTACAGTAACATTGTGTCTGTGTATGTATATATCCAAATTCACATACACCGCTCATGATGATGTAGTATAACTCCTAAGGCTAAAGGTTGAAAATAATTATTAAATAACACACAGATGAATCCGTTCTCATGGGGATCCCTCCTCAACAAGAAGGACCTAACAATGGTGATGTATTTATATATCAGTTTATTAAAATCAAGATTGGAAACTAGCAAATGCAACGACACCACTCATCAGGGGTGGATCTAGACGTTTCTTTTAGGTGGGGCGGTTTAAGAATAATTTGCTCTTTGTAGAGTTCTGATATCTTTCGCATCCTGTCCCAGTAGTGGATAGTTCCCTTTCAGTAGATGTAGGGTCATTCTGCATCCCATCCCAGTAGTGAATAGTTTCTCTTCAGTAGATGTAGGGTCATTCCGCATCCCATCCCAGTAGTGGATAGTTCCCTTCTAGTAGATGTAGGGTTATTCTGCATCCCGTCCCAGTAGTGGATAGTTCCCGTTCAGTAGATGTAGGGTCATTCTGCATCCCATCCCAGTAGTGGATAGTACCCTTTCAGTAGATGTAGGGTCATTCTGCATCCCATCCCAGTAGTGGATAGTTCCCTTCCAGTAGATGTAGGGTCATTCCACATCCCATCCCAGTAGTGTATAGTTCCCTTCCAGTAGATGTAGGGTCATTCCAAATCCCATCCCAGTAGTGGATAGTTCCCTTCCAGTAGATGTAGGGTCATTCCACATCCCATCCCAGTAGTGGATAGTTCCCTTTCAGTAGATGTAGTGTCATTCCACATCCCATTAGTGGATAGTTCCCTTTCAGTAGATGTAGGGTCAATCCACATCTCATCAAAGTAGTGGATAGTTCCCTTCCAGTAGATGTAAGGTTATTCCACATCCCATCCCAGTAGTGGATAGTTCCCTTCCAGTAGATGTAGGGTCATTCCGCATCTTGTCCAAGTAGTGGATAGTTCCCTTTCAGTAGATGTAGTCATTCCACATCCCATCCCAGTAGTGGATAGTTCCCCTTCAGCAGATGTAGGGTCATTCCGCATCCCATCCCAGTAGTGGATAGTTCCCCTTCAGCAGATGTAGGGTCACTCCACATCCCATCCCAGTAGTGGATAGTTCCCCTTCAGCAGATGTAGGGTCACTCCGCATCCCATCCCAGTAGTGGATAGTTCCCCTTCAGTAGATGTAGGGTCAGTCCACATGCCATCCCAGTAGTGGATAGTTCTCTTTCAGTAGATGTAGGATCATTCCGCATCAAATCAACACAATTTCCCAAAAAAATCTAACTTTCATTCTCTAGCTTCAATGAAATTTGGTATAATAAATCCTGTCATAGGTGTCAAGAAACCTCCCCAAATCTTAGGCTGATATGTACACTGGTTTTGAAGTTATATGCCTTTAAAACAGCAATTTTTTTATGAAAAAGCCTAATTTTTAAACTTTTGAAAAAACTCTCAAAAACTGTTCATACTATTGTTAATAAATCCCCATGGTTTTATTTTGGGATTATGATGGGATCATGTGCATAAGAACCTTCATTTTTGAGTGATTCATGAAAACTGTATTTGAGGAACTTCGACTCCAGAGTGATGAGAACAGGTTTTCCTGCGAGACCACGCCTCATTATGTTAAACCACGCCCCCTTTTCATGCATGTGCACAGGGGGTCACCAGACCCGGTAACGCCTCTCACGTTAGTGCTATGAAATATGTCTTTGATCCGTGCAGTTACTTTCTTTTGACTCCAGAGTTGGTAGCCAGACACAGTATAACTCATTCAGACTTTTTTATGTATTTTCAGATTTGTCATTTTATTCAATCCCTTCTGGAGCCTTATGACCCCCTCATATGAAGTGGACCCATAATCTCCCTTCTTAGTTTAGTTTCCATTGTTTCTTATAGGATTAGGTTTTTGTACTGGGATTTAGGGTCATTCTGCATCCCGTCCCAGTAGTGGATAGTTCCCTTTCAGTAGATGTAGGGTCATTCTGCATCCCATCCCAGTAGTGGATAGTTCCCTTCCAGTAGATGTAGGGTCATTCCACATCCCATCCCAGTAGTGGATAGTTCCCTTCCAGTAGATGTAGGGTCATTCCACATCCCATCCCAGTAGTGGATAGTTCCCCTTCAGCAAATGTAGGGTCACTCCGCATCAAATCCCAGTAGTGGATAGTTCCCCTTCAGCAAATGTAGGGTCACTCCACATCCCATCCCAGTAGTGGATAGTTCCCCTTCAGTAGATGTAAGGTAATTCCACATCCCATCCCAGTAGTGGATAGTTCCCTTCCAGTAGATGTAGGGTCATTCCGCATCTTGTCCCAGTAGTGGATAGTTCCCTTTCAGTAGATGTAGTCATTCCACATCCCATCCCAGTAGTGGATAGTTCCCTTTCAGTGGGTGCAGAGTCATTCCACATCCCATCCCAGTAGTGGATAGTTCCCCATCAGCAGATGTAGGGTCATTCCGCATCCCATCCCAGTAGTGGATAGTTCCCCTTCAGCAGATGTAGGGTCACTCCACATCCCATCCCAGTAGTGGATAGTTCCCCTTCAGCAGATGTAGGGTCACTCCGCATCCCATCCCAGTAGTGGATAGTTCCCCTTCAGTAGATGTAGGGTCATTCCACATGCCATCCCAGTAGTTGATAGTTCTCTTTCAGTAGATGTAGGATCATTCCGCATCAAATCAACACAATTTCCCAAAAAAATCTAACTTTCATTCTCTAGCTTCAATGAAATTTGGTATAATAAATCCTGTCATAGGTGTCAAGAAACCTCCCCAAATCTTAGGCTGATATGTACACTGGTTTTGAAGTTATATGCCTTTAAAACAGCAATTTCTTTATGAAAAAGCCTAATTTTGAAACTTTTGAAAAAACTCTTAAAAACTGTTCATACTATTGTTAATAAATCCCCATGGTTTTATTTTGGGATTATGATGGGATCATGTGCATAAGAACCTTCATTTTTGAGTGATTCATGAAAACTGTATTTGAGGAACTTCGACTCCGGAGTGATGAGAACAGGTTTTCCTGCGAGACCACGCCTCATTATGTTAAACCACGCCCCCTTTTCATGCATGTGCACAGGGGGTCACCAGACCCGGTAACGCCTCTCACGTTAGTGCTATGAAATATGTCTTTGATCCGTGCAGTTACTTTCTTTTGACTCCAGAGTTGGTAGCCAGACACGGTATAACTCATTCAGACTTTTTTATGTATTTTCAGATTTGTAATTTCATTCAAACCCTTCTGGAGCCTTATGACCCCCATCATATGAAGTGGACCCATAATCTCCCTTCTTAGTTTAGTTTCCATTGTTTCTTATAGGATTAGGTTTTTGTACTGGGATTTAGCGCTCACTAATCCTCTCTTACTGAAATGACCCAAATACTGCGAGTTAATTACTTATTAGGTATTAGGTAAATCCCCCCTATTACGGAAATCTCTACATTCAGCACAATTGCAAGAAATTCACATAAAATGACATCACAGGGATTAAATCTCTGAAGGCCAGATAAAGCACATGGCCATTGCCCAAAATGTAAGGACCCTAATGTATTGTTCTTTCCCAATTTCGGGCATTGCCCTAAAATTCAAAAATGTTGGTATCAAACTCTGTTTTATCAATACTACGTTTGGTTTACACTGATCCCTAGACCCCAGGGCAATGACAGTTTTGAATGTCTCTTCTTGGGGTCTGTGCTCTCTACATAAACACCTTACCTCATTTCTTTATGTCCTCACGCTGGCTAATAAGGTGATTCTTTCTAAGTGGATGGAACGCTCTAACCCTAGGCCCGAACATGTTCATGTTCTGCTTCTACATATGCTACACTTAGAGCATCAGTCCACTCTTCCTGATGTGCAGAGAAATGTAACGTGATGTTATAATATATGGGGTACTTTTATTGTATCTTTAGGCCACTCCCAGCAAGAACATACAGTATCTTACACCTCCTTGGATCTACCAACTGGTATTTATATCACCAATTGTTTTCTTATTATCGTGACTTCTTTCTGATTTATATTTACATTGATGGATAGAAATAACTGTGACTGATTTATATTATTGCCCTTATTTATGTGTGAGGGGGTATATCCCACCCTTATCCTCCCCTCTCTTTTGTTTCCTATGTTCTACTACTTATCTTTCTTTTCTTTTTTAATTTTTTCATGCCTATGTGAAGATGGATAATATGTCCTTTTCTTCCTGCTTTTATGTACGACTTTTAGTTCTTTATGCACCGTCATGTACTCTGTACGGTTCCTGATTATGATGTTCATATATCTTATTTGTCGTGTTGTCCTTGTTGCCATCACAGTGTTTGTTTTACTTTAAAAACTCAATATTTTCAAAAAAAGTGTTTTTAATACATTATCCACATTGCATACATATACACCTAACGCTTATATACAGTGCACGTCCATCAGGTCTACGTACATACACTGGTATGCCTCAGTGGGGACTGTTCTTGCATCCCAAAAGGTATCTGACTACATAGGGAAGTATACATTTTCTGATTGTCATCATTTATGTTTGAGATATAATGCTCATGTCCATCTGTAAATAAGCCTCTTAGTGTATAAACAGAATATGGTCAAAAAAAAAAAGTGTATTTTCTGTAGAGAACATTTCTCAACTCTGGAACATTTAGAATATTGTTTCAATTCCATTTTAGGTCTCTCAGTTCATGGACAATGCAGTTCTCCTGTGCATTTTCTGATGTTTAACAAGAGATGATTTGTGTGTAAAACATTTCCCACACTCAGAGCATGTAAATGGCCTCTCACCTGTGTGACTTCTCTGATGTGTAACAAAATTTGATTTCTGTGTAAAACATTTCCCACACTCAGAGCATGTAAATGGTTTCTCACCTGTGTGGTTTCTCTGATGTGAAACAAGCTGTGCTTTATTTATAAAACATTTCCCACACTCAGAGCATGTAAATGGTTTCTCACCTGTGTGACTTCTCTCATGTGTAACAAGATGTGATTTCTTTCTAAAACATTTCCCACACTCAGAGCATGGAAATGGCCTCTCACCCGTGTGACTTCTCTCATGTGTAACAAGAGCTGATTTCTGTGTAAAACACTTCCCACATTCAGAGCATGTAAATGGTTTCTCACCTGTGTGACTTCTCTGATGTCTAACAAGATCTGATTTCTGTGTAAAACATTTCCCACACTCAGAACATGGATATGGTTTCTCACCTGTGTGACCTCTCTCATGTGTAACAAGAGCTGATTTCTGTGTAAAACATTTCCCACACTCAGAACATGAAAATGGTTTCTCACCTGTGTGACTTCTCTGATGTATAACAAGATGTGATTTCTGAGTAAAACATTTATCACAATCAGAGCATGGAAATGGTTTCTCACCTGTGTGACTTCTCTGATGTATAACAAGCTCTGATTTGTATGTAAAACATTTCCCACACGCAGAACATGGAAATGGCCCCTCTCCTGCCTTAGCTTTCCCTATGAAAGAGGGAAATATTTTATCTGTACTAAAAGTTCCAATAACAGAGTTATCATGGGAACATTCCCCATGAGTAGAGGGATTAGTTGACACATCTGCACGGTGATGTACTGGGTGTATAATGGGGCTTTCTCGTGGGGAAACTCTTGTGATGTCATTGCCTTCTATTTCACAATCTGGAGAGAGTATGGGAAATTCCTCAGAAACATTCCTGCTGTCACATCCATGTGCTGAAAATAAAATAAAATACATGGTAATATGAATGTTTCCCCTATGACAAGTTTACTTGCCCAATAAAGACTATAGTTAATAGTCCCAGAATTACCACCAAATAGATACCCTGACGATGCTGCAAGGTACAATGTATAAATCATTACTGACAGTGTAAGTTGCCCTATGCATATAGCAGGGTTTATAAAAAAAACAATCAAACTGCACTCAATTAAAAAGAGGTGGGGACTGGGCAGGTAATGAATCAATATTAATATTCTCTAACATTAGGATAATACATATAAAATGCACCAACAAACACCTTTCAAGCCAGTCTGGTTTAGGAAATAAGGGAAAAACCAGCTTGGGGGTTCCCCATATTTCAATGAACCAGCATCGTTCAGCAAATACAGTGAAAACAATACAAAGGGGTCTCCTGCATTACCAGCAACCAGCTCTAACTAGCTGGGGGTTAATGTCACAGCAAGGGGACACGATTCACAGGGTCCCCTGGCCAAAGCATTAAATCCCCTAACTAGTCAGCTTAGGACTGGGATTCCATGGGAAGTAGGCCCACCCCTAAAAAGGAGAACCCCCTGCCAAGTATACCCCAGGCTGATAGCCCGGGGTTATTCCCCATACCCCTAGTACCTTTGGTGCAGGGTTGTGTAAAAATAGGATATAGTCCATTACAGTGGGACTACTGGTCCCGGAATGTTGACAATTAGAGATTCGCAAGTGCCGACATTCTGAGACCTAAGGACCTGCTGTTACTTCTAGTCTTACTGCAAAGGAAATATTGAACAAACATGACACACACACCGAATATGGTATTAGTTTTATACACAATCACTCACACTCCTCCATGTAGGCATTCCAGGACTTGGCAAAATAAAAAAAAACTAATTACTCATGCCCACTGTACTCTAAGAACAGTACTTGCCAAATGATGGCAGAGTCATGCTGTTACCAACAGAAGTGCAGGGGAACCCCCATGCCATTTTCCCCCTGTATTTCCTGAACTGTGAGTGGCTCAAAAAGCCCAATGCTGGTTATGCTTTGGGAGGCTGCCTTTTTTTTTTCCATTTTCTTATACCATACATACACACACACAGAAGCCTGCACGGATATCACTGATCTGTGCAGGCTTCTACAAACATGTGGCTCACAGGGCAGTGTGTTTTGACTTGAGATGAGCGGGTCCTGTTTTCCGAGAACCGTACGCACCCGAACTTCATGTGAAGGATCAGAAAACGATGCAAAATGCGTCATTCACCCACGGAGTCTCGCTGGTTTTGGATTATATAAAGGTCCCCGTGATCTGCGTCATTTTCACTCTGGCTGTGGAGAGAAGCTAGCAGACGTGTAGTACTAGTCAGTCACTCAGTGTGTGCGCCCAGACAGGGTCTTGGGCTGAAGACTGCTGCTGTGTTGTCCATAAAGGGGCTTAGCCTGCAGTATATAAAGGGGGGCTTCCTTTAGTGAGTGCTGCAGCTGTTGTGTCACTTGTCCTATCAATTAACTGTGGCTGCTGCTGTGTTGTTTTCATGTCCATCAGGCTAGGGCTGCAGTCCATAAAGGGGTGCTGTGTTGTCCAGGGGGGGTGCACTGTCAATTAGGGGTGCTCTTCCACAGCGTGATGTGTGCGCGTTAGCAACTTAGGTGCGCTATTATTTTTCATGACACTGCATTGTTTATCGTCCACGTATTTGACTCTGCAGGTGGTCTGTCCGCACTCGGCAGGGTCGCGCTTTGTTGTCCATAAAGAAGGGGTTCTGTCTGTGTTGTTCATCAAGGGGCTGCTGTCTCATTCAGGGGTGCTCTGCAGCAGTGTAAAAAAAATTAATAGTGCTTTTTTTGTGTGTGTGCGTTTGCAACTTAGCTGCGCTATTATTGTTTGGTGACACTGCCTGCCAGACCGCAGTTTATCATCCACGTATTGTGACACTATAAGTCGTAGCGTAGTGTGTTATTCTTATTCATTAAAAATATTTTGACACTAAGTGGTAGCGCAGTGTTTTACTCATAAAGAATTTTTTGACACTAAGTGGCAGCTCAGTGTGTTCTTTTCTTATTCATAAAAAAATCCTGTGACACCGCAAGTGGTAGCGCAGTGTGTGATTCTTATTCATAAATAATATTGTGACACTAAGTGGTAGCACAGTGTGTCATTTTTATTCATAAATAATCTTGTGACACTGTAAGTGGCAGCGCAGTGTGTTATGCTTTTCTTATTCATAAAAAGTCTTGTGACATTGTAGGTCATTGATACCGCAGTGTAATTTTTTAAATTAGTACAAATTGATATGTGTGCTGTACCCCCCCACTTCATTCTTGTTTACTGATACTTGAGAGGAGAGCAGGAACCACATACTAGTGCTGGGGCTTCTGCCAGTGCCATCAGTCATGACGATACTAGTCCATCTACATCATCTACTAAAGCCGATGCCCAAGGGCATAGAGGGCTTAAGGTCATCTAAAATGGAGAACCAATCTTTTACAGTGGTAAAGAAAAAGCATCAAAGTGTCGAAGCTGAATAATTGAGTGAGACAAGTTCAGTTTAAAATTTAATCGCAGCGACGCCATCTTGCGAATGGCCGCAAGACTCCATTTTAGAAATGCGATCGCAAGACGCCATTTTGCGAATGGCCGCCTAAGCGCCATTTTTAGGTGAACTCACAATATAGTACATGTGGCGATATTTTTATTAGCACTATGCGATCGCTTCTTTCACCATTTTTCTTACGCACAATCATACCCACAAGGGCGCTTTTAAATAATCGCATATTAGCGAATGCATGAGACTTAGTATGAAACTGCTGAAAAAGTAGCTTTATGCGCACGTATCTGCCCCAAATTATCTAGCGTCCTTATATCAAACCCCGAATACTCACACACTACATATTCGCACACAAGGTTCCATTAGCATCTAATTGTATGATTCAAGTTGGTTAAGTTAGTTTAAATGCTAAGAAATAGAGGTTTTTGATAACTAAGGTATTAAACATGATAAGCAATGTGTTTGGTTTCGTTCTGATGCGTACGCTTTTTACAGCATCCCGGTGTTATCGGTGGAGAGATCGCATCATGCAAACTCAAGTTACAGATCGCAGAACTTACAAGCAACAAAATGTTTAGCTGATGGAATGTTACAGGAGGCGTTACCAGAAAGACTCCGGCTGTTAGAGGCAGGGAAAGTCTATTTGAAACAACCTGTTAAATGTGTCGTAACATATGCTTCTCCTCTGGGAACCAATGAGATCAGCAGGAAGTTTTCCCTTTGTCCTGTTTCAGTCTGGGGGGGAATAAATACATGTGTCCGAACACTGGTTTGCCAGTTCATGCTGAATTTTGGGTGTACTGAGGATATCTAGTCTGAGGTCTATCTCTGGGTCCAGAGGCGCAGCGTATGTATAACTGTACTTGGGTCTGTATTATTTCCTTTTACGCCTAACTTGTGTATGTATAGATTGCGTGTAACTGACTGTACTTTTACCTGAATAATACTTGTGCGTTGGAAACACAGATTCCACTCCTGTCTTTATTTGCGGTTAAACTGCGTACGCAATTAGCGTTCTGTTTAGAGGTTTTAGGCAGGGTTTTGTCTTAGAGGTTCTAGGCAGGTGAATCTTAGAGGTTTATAGGAAGGAATATACTAAAGGTTAATACTGACGATTCAACAGTTGGGGGCTCGTAGGTTTATCACACTATCTGATACACGATAACACTCGGTCAGTCCTCTCTCAGCAAAAGGGTGGAGGCGCCTTTTGAGAGACGCATTAGTCTTTCATTACCACAGTGTTGCTGAGAGCGTACTGCCGGTTATTGTGTAGAGGAAGCTCTGATTAGAATCCTGGGACAAGAGAGGAAAAAAGTTTGTTTTTCCTCTGTTGATAGAACCTTGTGTTTAGAGGGGTGCTGCAGTATTGCGTACGCAGCTAAAACGCATTTTTGCGTACGCAGTTAAAAAAAAAGTAATTATATGCTTGTGTGGTAGTCGCATAATTGTGTATGCGGCCGATCGCACAATAGCGTATACGCACTTCCGGTTCTGCTGCCACGTGTTTGAACAAAGCCATTGTGGTTTACATTTTTTTTTCTATCTACCAATATCTGGGTTAAACGTTTATTCTCTGCGCAGGAAAAAGTGTGTAATAGTGTGTGTATTGTTGGTAGGGGTAATTTATTCCCTAAAGTTAAGGGTACCGTATGATCCTTAAGGGCTAGGTGCAAGGGTTACCCTAGTCGCTCGGTAAGCAGCTTTACCGTTCTAAACACAGTAGCAGGTGTACATGTTGTCTTTGTTGTATAGAGGTGCGTGAGAGTGGCCGACTTATAAACTCTCATAGGTCTGGAAGTTACCTTACTAAAGCTTATCCGGGTCTGGAAGTTGCCTGTTTCAAAACTTATCTAGGTGTGGAAGTGGCCTTACGAAATCTTATCCAGGTGTGTGGGCACCGCCGACTTAAATCGTTCACAGGTAAGTGAAATTATCTTGATTGTCTTTCACCAGTTTAAATTTTTATTGAAAAGCATAGGAGTTGTCTCAGAATGGGAGCCACGCAAACAGTAGAAATGTTAAGCAATGATGTGCTGCTAATGGAGGCTCCGATTGGATCAGCCCGTCGTATTATGCATACTAAGTACGGTACTTATGCAATAAGGTATTGTGATATATGGTTTAATATGACGAGAAAGAGTGTTAGACCGTTTCCCAGAATTGGTAGTTTTGACAAAAATGTGTTAGATAATGTCCAGGATCACATCAGTATGGTGCGATCCAGAGAGAAAAAGATTAAGTATTTTGAATGTTTAAAAATATGGCAGCATGAAGGGGATGCTTGGCTTAAAAATGTGCAAACGACGCAAACTAGCGTTGCGAACGCATTGCCAGAAAATACATCCACGACGCTGAATTGCAATACGGGCGAGCCGCAAATTGGAGCGCACGTGCGGCAAAGTAGCATCGTGGAGAGCATTGCCAGCAGTTCACGCTCACCTCCCCCACCTTATGTGGATGGAGGTGCAAGTACAGTTACCAAAAATACCAATAAAAATGTAACAAGTAATTTGTACCCCCTCTTAAGTAACCATAAAGAAAATGTTTATGATGTAGAAGATGAGCCTATTGTAATGTCTGACATTTCTCATGCTGCACAAATGATAGATGCTGCATCACCACAATCACGGGTGGTGCCGCCATCTCCATCGGTAACAGCAAGGGAAGTGTTAATACACTCTGCACCCATTGAGGAAGTTAATACCATACGTAGCAGCAGCAGATTAAACCCCCAGCCAGGTAACCAGGTCAGAGGTGGCAACGCTGCCGGTCTGCATCCCATTCGGACAATAACTGTTCCAAATGGAAATGCGGATGCAAACGGTATAGTACCCATGAGGGAAGTAGTGATGCATTGTCCATGGACAAGGGCAGAACTAAATTCCATCATAAATGATTTCCCTGATCCAAAAAAAGAATTAGCCAAATGTCAAAGATTTTTGAAAAATTTGGGTAGTTCTCATGAGCCCACAAATAAAGATTGGCGTGTAGTGTTAAGGGCCTGCCTGCCACGCAATACCGACGTGACAAAATTTATCACGGACTGTGTATTGGATGGCGACGTTCCCTTAACAGACCAAGTAAACCAAGGTAACATTTCCCGCATTGTGACTCAATTGGGTGTATATTTTCCAGTAGTAGTTCACTGGAACAAAATCTTCACAATCAAACAAAAAGAGAGTGAAACTGCAGAAGAATATTGCGACCGGGCTCTGCAGGCTATCACCCAGTACACTGGGATAGAAGAGATTAAAGATAGCACTCACCACAGGGGAATGATAGTCACGATATTAATGGATGGGTTAAAAGAGAATTTAAAAACTCGGGTTCAGACCTCACAGCCTGGCTGGCGGGGACTTACAATAGATACCCTCATAGAGTCTGCCATAGAACATGACAAAAACATCTCAAAGAAGAGGGAGACCCAGAGCGAAAAATTAATGTCTGTCAGTATACAAGCTCTGGAGGGAATGACAATAACATCACAGCCAACAGACACGCTTGCACTTGCACACACACTCATGCCAGAACAAGTTGCTCTCACACTAACCCCACTCAACAACAAACACAACTCTATCCCACTAACCCAATGCAACCACAGGTCCCAGGATATCCACCCACTTCTTTTCCCCCCCCCACAATACCCTTACCCTCCCTATCCTTACCCATATCCACCACCTTTACCCTCTGCTCAAACCTCACAACAACACATGCTTTCACCTGAATCACAGACATGTTTTAATTGCAAACAAACAGGACATTTAAGTAGAAACTGCACAGTAAAAAGAGTATGGACCCCACACCAAGGGAAACCTGGATATCCCCATAAGGGATATGCACAGAGATCAGCAAATATTCAGCAAGCACCAGCTCCAATTGTAGCCGTAAATGCTTTATGGAGAGGGGTCAGGTCATACCTGTAGTCTACAGATAGTCAGGTTAACGGGAAGTACTAGGGAAGAACCGGTCTTGATGGTTGATGTAGCTGGTACTGAATATCCTTTTCTTGTAGACACAGGGGCGACCAAGTCAGTGATGAAATCTCCCGTTAATTTACAGGTGACCAACGAGACAATACCAACAATGGGTGTGACAGGTAAAGTGGAACGTTATCCTTTAACCAGGCCCGCGGAGGTTAGTATTGGGCCGTTGCATACCAGACATTCTTTTCTTCTGGCTGCCGCGGCTCCTACTAACCTGCTGGGCAGAGACTTGTTATGTAAAATGGGATGTGTCATATATTGCACCCCTGATGGTGTATATTTAGATATCCCAGAGAGAATGGTATACGAGGTGCGGGATATGTTAGACACCCCTCAAAGGATAATGTACCACTCTACAGTTTTAAAAGAAAATCCATCACAAGTAGATGAAATGTTGTCCCAAATTCCAGATTCCCTTTGGACAAAAGATGGACAGGACACTGGATTAATGGCAAACGTAAGCCCGGTAATGATACACTTAAAAAGCGGTAGGCAAGCTCCAAAAGTTCCCCAGTACCCACTAAAACAGGAAGTAGAACTAGGGGTGTTTCCAATAATCGAGCGATTATTGCAACAGGGAATTTTAGTTCGTACAGCTAGTGTAGCCAACAGTCCCATCTTTCCAGTAAAGAAGAGTGGTGGGAGGGGTTATATGCTGGTGCAAGACCTTAGAGGTGTTAATAAGGTAGTAGAGAGCCAATTCCCTGTAGTGCCGAATCCAGCTGTCATCCTGATGCAGATCCCACCAAATGCAACCCATTTCACTGTCATTGACCTCTGTTCTGCTTTCTTCTCTGTGCCTCTCCACCCTGACTGTCAGTACCTATTCGCATTTACATACAGAGGTGTGCAATATACATGGACACGATTGCCCCAAGGTTTCATAGATAGCCCCAGTATTTTCTCCCAGGCATTGCATGACTGTTTACAAGCTTTTCAACCTGCCAATGGATCAGTTCTAATTCAATATGTGGACGATTTATTGCTATGTTCTGACTCTTTTATGTCATGTGTGAATGATACTAAACTTTTGTTACTTCATCTCTCGCAAACAGGACACAAAGTGGCTAAGGACAAGTTACAGCCGTGCCAGCCCAGAGTAAAATATTTGGGACACTGCCTAACCCAGGGGTTACGACATCTCACAAATGATAGAATCCAGGCCATACAAAACATGACACTGCCGCAGAATCAACAGCAAATTCGTACCTTCTTGGGAATGTGTGGATATTGCCGAATGTGGATACCAGGTTTTTCTATTTTGGCCTTGCCTTTACAGGAACTAGTCTCTTCCTCAAAGCCCGATCGCGTCACACACACTGAGGAATCAGAACAGGCTTTTCTTAATCTTAAGGATAGCCTGACAAAAGCTCCTGCATTGGGAATACCCGATTATGAAAAACCTTTTGATTTATATTGTACGGAAGCCGATGGTTGTGCTGCAGGTGTCCTTACACAAAAACATGGTGATGCCAGTAGGCCCGTAGCATACTACAGTGCCCAATTGGACACGGTTGCAAGATCACTCCCCACCTGTTTGAGAAGTGTAGCAGCTACCGCTTTATTGGTGAATAAAAGTGAGGACGTAGTATTGGGCCATGATATGATTGTCTACACTCCCCATGCTGTATCTGCTCTGTTGAACTCAGCTCAAACCAGACACGTCTCCTCGGCTAGGTTCACAAAATGGGAACTAGCCCTAATCGCTCCTGCAAATATTACTGTTAAACGTTGCAGTACGCTGAATCCAGCAACATACCTACCATATGTACAACATGATGTACAAAGGGTGGAAGGAGAGGAGTTGCTGGCGGGAGGTGAGTTCAGCAGACATGATGACACTCACGATTGTATGACATATCTGAATCAGACCTTTACTGCTAGACCTGACATACATGACACACCTTTAGAGAATGTGGATGTGACTTTCTATACGGATGGGAGTTGTCATAGACAAACAGACAGGTGAATTATGTACAGGTTATGCTGTTGTAAATGACACAGACATCATGGAAGCTAAACCTCTCGGTCCTCCTCACTCAGCCCAGGTGGCAGAGTTAGTATCACTGACTAGAGCATGTGAACTGGCAGCAGGCAAATCTGCTAACATTTACACTGACTCGAGGTACGTGTTCGGGGTGGTGCACGATTTTGGGGCTCTATGGCGTCTGAGAAATTTTATGACAGCAGCAGGCACACCAGTTGCACACTTCCGACACATAAAACATCTCTTAGAAACAATCCAACTGCCCAAAGCAGTGGCAGTAATTAAATGCAAAGCCCACACATGTGAGGATGACCCAGTGTCACTGGGCAACAACAGAGCTGACGAAGCTGCAAAATGGGCAGCGGGGTTAAAAATGCCTTCTCCAATTGAAACAATTATGTCATTCCAAACCATTGATATGCTGAAATTAATTGAGATGCAAAATTTGTGTTCAATTCAGGAAAAATCCATACGGAAGTCCAAGGGGTGTGGGCAAGAGTCCTCCGGGCTCTGGAGGGACGGACATGGTAAGCCAGTAGCCCCCAAGGCATATTACCCCAGCCTGGCTGAAGCAGCACACGGTCTGACTCATCTGGGTAAACAGGGCATGTGCAAGTTGGTGAGGGCATACTGGTGCGCAATGTCCTGTCTGACCTGCTTGAGAAAGAACATAGGGAAAGCGATCCCTACCGAACCGTCCCACATTCCACCGACTGATGGACCTTTCCAGGTGATACAAATTGATTTCATCCAATTACCACCCTGCAGGAATCTTAAGTATGTATTAGTGTGCACAGACGTATTCTCTAACTGGGTTGAGGCCTACCCAGCAGCCACTAATACTGCTGCGTTTACTGCCAAGAAAATAGTTCAGGAATTTGTATGCAGGTACGGTATCCCTAGAATCATCGAAAGTGATAGGGGTACCCATTTCACAGGTGATGTTTTCCAAAATATGTGTAAGCTGATGGGTATTAATAGCCGACTTCACACCCCCTACCGACCGCAAGCCAGTGCCAAGGTAGAGAGGATGAACGGGACTATTAAAAATAAGCTAAGTAAAATCATGGCGGAGACTGGACTAGGATGGCCAGAAGCTTTACCTTTGGTCCTACATAGTATAAGGACCACTCCTAGATTTCCTCTGAATCTGTCCCCATTTGAAATATTGTTTGGTAGACAACCTCATTTGATTATAAGTCCACAGGAAGATCTAAAGGGTAACAACGAGGTAACTGTGAAGTATCTTATATCAATGAGTAAGCAGTTAAAGCAACAGCAGCAGAAACTGAAATTGTTGTCCCATGATATGCCTGAAATGAACTGCCATGATGTTGAACCAGGAGAATATGTAATGATCCAAAATTTCTTACGTTCAGGTTGTTTGACTGATCGGTGGGAAGGTCCGTACCAGGTGCTGCTGACAAGTACTACATCTTTGAAGGTGGCCGAGAGAGATACCTGGGTCCATTCCACTCACTGTAAAAAGGTCAATCAACTGGTGGAGAAACAGGTCGGAGACAAAGCTGATAGTGTGGATCTGTCACTCGCGAGCTTGTTCCGGGAGGATTGAAAAGGTTGTAGTGAGATACCTGAACTGAGAGAAATTTGCAGGTCTTGTTGTGACAATGGACGGGCCTGCTGTGTTCATTTTCATATTCTCTTTTAGAGTGTTCACCATCCTGGTCAGTTCGGGAATACCCAGTGTCTGTGGTGGGGGACCTATTGAGGAAACAGGAGCTGATGGCAGTGCTGATGGAGTGGAGAAAGGAGGAGTGCAATGCCAATCAGGGGAGTGTCTGACCAATCTTATTACTGTTATTGTTAAGAGAGCTGTCATTCCGGATACTCGGGGAAGGTGTGAAGGGTTATCGTCTGAAGATTCCTGTATTTGTGAGTTTTGTGGGTCCCTAGTTGATGAGAACTGTATTCAACGGTGCCAACCTAAATATAACCCGTACTGGGGAGGGTACCCTTTAGAGGATTATCACAGCATGGTAGGCAAAGTGTTAAATCAAACCGATTGCTGGGTGTGTTCACATGTGCCACAGGGACAGCATAATGTAGGGTTGGTGCCATTTCCGCTGAATATCACGGAAATTTTAGAATTACAA
Source organism: Taudactylus pleione (assembly GCA_031769625.1). Classification (NCBI taxonomy): domain Eukaryota; kingdom Metazoa; phylum Chordata; class Amphibia; order Anura; family Myobatrachidae; genus Taudactylus; species Taudactylus pleione. The sequence continues at coordinate 440,374 of JAUIMM010000982.1, forward strand.
AAGGGGAAAAAACATTGGATGGAAAATTCCTCTCATCCAAACCGCCTCACTTCAAACTCTATCAATTTCAAGTAGATAAATCACTTTTGTGTTTAAACATAACCAACCCCAATAAACCCGGAGGTTGGGAAGTGACGGGGAATAATCAGACGATGACCTTCTCACAAAGAGCTGATAATGAGTCCATAAACTATGATCTGCTACGCTCAATTAAATGAAGTGGGAAATATTTTAGGTACCGGTATACATTGAGTTCCACCAAAGAAATGATTGGTAAAGTACCAGATGGTTATTGTGCTAAAATAATACAACCAGAAACTTGCATATACCAAATGGAAGAGCCTGAGATAGGATTGTTTGCAAGAGAAATGTGTTTAATGATAATGATGCATACCATTCCTTATATTCTCCCTGATAATGTATATTTTATATATGGAAGAAAAGCGTATAAATGGCTCTCCCCGAGTTCCGAAGGTTTGTGTTATCTGGGAAGAGTAGTCCCAGAAGTTATGACCCTCACACATGTTGAAATGTTGGGAATACATAAAAACACACCGTCACCATATCTTCACACACAATATGAACACAGAGGCAAGAGAAATATGATACCTGGTGATATGCATAAATCCGCTCAGTTAATCAGTGAGACAACTGGCTTCCAAGTTTTAGTCGCCCTGGATCCCACCAGAATTGCTAGGGGTACATTAAATTTTAGATATATCCAGGAACTTGCTAAATTAATACATAATATCACCGAGATGTACGATGACACATTCAGGTACACAGGGAGAGAATTGCAAGCGTACAAGAAAGAACTAGTGCAACACAGGCTAGTGTTGAATTATTTAACTGCTGTTACTGGAGGGTATTGCGTAACGTTAGCCATCCAATTTGGAGTAAAGTGTTGCACTTATGTCACCAATGATACCAGCGACCCTAAGGAGGTGATAGACCAGAAGATGGATGAGATTCTGCAGCTAAAGTGGGAATTTCGTAAGAACCATAACGCATCAGTGGCTGAAGCAGGGGAAAAGATAGAAGGATGGGTGTCATGGCTGAACCCAGTGAAATGGTTCTCGGGTCTAGGAGAGTGGGTCCAGGAAGTGGTCGCCAGCGTAGGCAAATTCTTGATCCTTATACTGATTGTCATCATAGTAATTGGCATATGCGTCCGGTGTGTTCCTATTGTGTTGAAGTGTGGAAAATGTGAAAACAGAGTGAAACGAAGGAATGAAACTATGATGGTGGTCAGAAATGATAATATGTATACCGAGGTAGATACAGAGCTGCACTACAACCCTGAGCTAGGAAGTACCATCATTTAAATGTATAATATTTAGACATGCATAGAAGATATTATTGAAATGTTATCTATAGAACACCCAGACAATGTAAAGTCTCAAATTCCCCTTCAAAACTACTGTTATAAGACTGGTGCATTCCCACATCTGTCACATGATCTCCCAAGATCTGCAGTGTGTGTATAATAGTAGTTTTATGCCCCCGCCTAGAGACACATTGTTGATGGATTAAGAACCACCTTGTGCCATCCCATGATAACACTAAATAATATGTGAATGTAAGCCCAAAATAAATTTTTATAGCAGATTGTGATAGCATGTTGTTTGCTATCAAAGGGTGGACTGTCGAAGCTGAATAATTGAGTGAGACAAGTTCAGTTTAAAATTTAATCGCAGCGACGCCATCTTGCGAATGGCCGCAAGACTCCATTTTAGAAATGCGATCGCAAGACGCCATTTTGCGAATGGCCGCCTAAGCGCCATTTTTAGGTGAACTCACAATATAGTACGTGGCGATATTTTTATTAGCTTCTTTCACCATTTTTCATACGCACAATCATACCCACAAGGGCGCTATTAAATAATTGCATATTAGCGAATGCATGAGACTTAGTATGAAACCGCTGAAAAAGTAGCTTTATTCGCACGCATCTGCCCCAAATTATCTAGCGTCCTTATATCAAACCCTGAATACTCACACACTACATATTCACACACAAGGTTCCATTAGCATCAAATTGTATGATTCAAGTTGGTTAAGTTAGTTTAAATGCTAAGAAATAGAGGTTTTTGATAACTAAGGTATTATACGCTTATATTATATATATATATATATATATATATTATAAGCAAGGTGTGTTTGGTTTCGTTCTAATGCGTACGCTTTTTACAGCATCCCGGTGTTATCGGTGGAGAGATCGCATCATGCAAACTCAAGTTACGGATCGCAGAACTTACAAGCAACAAAATGTTTAGCTGATGGAATGTTACAGGAGGCGTTACCAGAAAGACTCCGGCTGTTAGAGGCAGGGAAAGTCTATTTGAAACAACCTGTTAAATGTGTCGTAACATATGCTTCTCCTCTGGGAACCAATGAGATCAGCAGGAAGTTTTCCCTTTGTCCTGTTTCAGTCTGGGGGGGAATAAATACATGTGTCCGAACACTGGTTTGCCAGTTCATGCTGAATTTTGGGTGTACTGAGGATATCTAGTCTGAGGTCTATCTCTGGGTCCAGAGGCGCAGCGTATGTATAACTGTACTTGGGTCTGTATTATTTCCTTTTACACCTAACTTGTGTATGTATAGATTGCGTGTAACTGACTGTACTTTTACCAGAATAATACTTGTGCGTTGGAAACACAGATTCCACTCCTGTCTTTATTTGCGGTAATACTGCGTACGCAATTAGCGTTCTGTTTAGAGGTTTTAGGCAGGATTTTGTCTTAGAGGTTCTAGGCAGGTGAATCTTAGAGGTTTATAGGAAGGATTATACTAAAGGTTAATACTGACGATTCAACAAAAGGGAAAGTTAGCTGCAGAAAAAGTTTTACCACATGAAGTGGCAAGGAAAGGCTAAGGCCTTGGCCTTTATTTATGACTGGTGGTTCTGCCTCTTATGATGATGTAAGCACAAGTGAACATGCTGACATAGAAATTGAGGCTACTTCTGTGGAAGTGTACCAGGATGAGCAGGATATTTGTGTAACTGACGCTAATAAGGATGTTGATGAGGATGTTGTTTGTGTAAATTAGGCACCAGTGGATTAAACAGTTGTTGCCCATTATGCCTTCACACAAGACAAAAAAACTTGGTTGTGTTAACTAATCTGCATCACCAGTGTTTTTTTGGGGAAAGTTTAATATTTTTTTCTTGGCAGCACTTGCTGGAGAAACTGAAGCAGAAGCCATCGCTGCATCACGTGACACTTGAGCTGACAATTTGCTTACCAACAGCTCTTTACATCTCTTCAGATCGGTGTCCGTTGGGAAGAAAGACACAACATATGACTTAAACCTTAAGTTTGCTCTGTTCAGCTTGTCCACATATCTGTGGTTAAAAGGACAACAGCATTTTAGAGGCCACTAATTAAGTTTTTTTTTTTTTTTAATGTCCCTGTACAGGTTGGGAATTGCTTTTCTAGTGAAGTGGAATCTTGATGGAATTTGGTAGAGGGGACACAGGACCTCAATTAACTGTCTAAAACACACTTAATTATTGGCGGATATTGGACCACATCTAATACCATGGCATCAGTGATCCTCTTTGTGACTGCTGTCATACTTCCTCCCCCTTGCAAAGGATTCTTTAACAGTTAATTGTTTTTTTAAAAGTACTACTAGTAGTCTTCCTGGTCCCCTTCTGGGATGAAAATCCACTCCCAGCAGCAGCAGGCATAGCGCTCAAAGATTCATCTAGGGCAAGGACTGATGTGAATGAGTAAAATATTTTTTGTAAATTCCTCCCCTCCTTCCTCATAAATTTGCTTTGGAATCAAAAAATGTAATGAAATGTACTACTAATCAGTTCTTCCTTTGCCTGCCTTCAACTACATACATACTCCAACTCCCTCAGGTCTCTTGATTAATGAAAATATGTTTCCTTATGTGCCATGTTGGAAGATGAACTGCCACGTATTTGTGCCGCCCACTGCTGCCACTTAATTTAGTCAGCCAGTTAGCTTAGTGCACATTTTGGGCCTATACCGAATGAAAACAACATTGCGAGCTGGGAGGTGGTCAAAATTGACTGGAAACTAGAGGAAATTAATGTTATTGATATTAATAATACTGTAGGAACAAACCCTCCCCCAATTATGTGATTTTAGTAGATTTTATACATTTTGGGGAAAAAAAAATACAGATCCAAGACACGCAAGGGGCGATTTTGTCAAAACCAAATCCAGATCCAAAACACAAGGAGATACATATCCAAAACCAAAACACGGGGATCGGCACACATCCCTAGTTTTGACCAGAGTTTAGTGATTTTATTAATGTTTTTAAAAACACGATTCTTGGTAAATTCCTATTAAGTATTGTTTCCTATGGAAAGTATTTACGAGTTTGACCGATGTTGTATTTACCTCTATTTTTTTACACCTGTTTTGCAGTTTTAATCTGGTTTTACTCCTGTGTTTGTTCTTCTTCAACCTCCGTGTCAGAAAAACAGGCTAAACTCCCCAGTGAATGGCATCTCGGCCAGACATAATTCTTAGTATTATCCCCTAATCTGCAATAATGGGTCACATCACTGTTACAGGGCATTAATAACAGTACACTCCAGTTACCATGTAGGGATCGGTGTAATGATAAAGCCCATTTCATATCGGAATGGGCATATTAGCAATGGTATTAGTGACAGTATGAGTTATGATCTGTAGACTTATGATCCACTGTATATAGGTATAAATTGTATCAGCTAACCAAATGATTTGTATGTTCAGATATAGAATGTTTACATTTATGGAAGAACTAAATAAGTGTCAGAGGATGTGTCTGATAGACGGTTATTTCCAGTAATGTTTGCATGCCAGGGGAACGAGACAGACGAAAAAAGGGGAGATCCAGGTGCTCACTATAATCCCTAAGAATTCTAATGATCATAATATTTATAATATACTCCATCAATTAACATGTTTTTTTTATGTTAGGTCACTTAATACATATTTGCCCACCTACCGTGTCACGGTGAACCTCAAAAGGTGGGTCCCTAACATCCCTAATACTGACACATTAAATACATTTATCTAGGACTTACCTGTAATAGAGCCCATTAAATGTGTGTACTGCAACGTAAAGGACCCATATCAATTTAAATCACCTGGGGCAGGTGGGAGGAGTGCTAGCCCAAGAGAAGGGGTATCGCCTTCATATGTACCTTATATACACACATACACAGAGGGAAAAAGGGGGTCTAGGCTGCACAAGGCCAAAAGTATTTTAGGGAGCAGCAAGTCTCCAATAGTTTTGTAATAGGACATTGTAAGCCCATCGGGGCCAAGGAGTTTGCCAGTGTGAGAAGACTTCAGGGCATCCTCCAGCTCCTGTATGTAAGGACTGCGGGTTCTGGACTTCCCAGGAGAGACTTAGATACCTGGTCACTGATAGCTCGGGAGGTTTGGAGTAGGGAAGGATGTATGTAGCTCTTCCTCATAGAGGAAAGATGTATATGATGTTATGTAGCAGGAGAGTACAGAGAGAAAGGTGCACTGGAAATAAACACTGGGACTGGACCTGAAATGTAGCACCAATTGGGATTGGACTGAAGCATAAAGTGGAGCCGGATTGGGACCGGGCTATAACGAACTGAAACCAGATTGGGACCTGACTTTAGAACAAAATGGAGTCGGATAGGGACCGCACTATAGCACACCTTAGAGCTGGATTGGAACCACAGCAAGAATCGGCAGGTGAACTGCAGACAGCTAGCCAGGGAGCTGGAGCCTTGGACGTCTAGTAGCGACGAAGCTCAGGCACAGAATTCTATCAAAGAAGGATAGTTATACCCAGGGTCAACGCGTTAATTGGCTGGTGAAGTCAGGTGGACATCAGCCTGGCTGCCACTGGTGAATACCGGTAAGCTGACCAGGTCCAACATGGTGGCGCCCATTGTCCGGAGCCGGCGAGAATGCCGTCTGAGCTCCAGGCCCATGTGATGACCACCATGCTGAGGGCCAACCAACAGTGCACTCTCCTGAGTCCCTCCATGATGTGAGGTGGAGAATGTGGGGAGGAGACTGGTCAGATCTCTGGGCTGGTAACACACAATGACATGATGTAAGGGGAGAGCAGGAGTATAATAGGGGCTGATGGCTCCTGATGTATGAGATACACTAGAGAGTGTGGGGAGGAGACTGGTCAGATCTCTGGGCTGGTAACACACAGTGACATGATGTGAGCAGGAGTATAATAGGGGCTGATGGCTCCTGATGTATGAGATACACCAGAGAGTGTGGGGAGGAGACTGATCAGATCTCTGGGCTGGTAACACACAGTGACATGATGTGAGGTGGGACAGCAAGAGAATAATAGGGGTTGATGGCTCCTGATATATGAGATACACCAGAGAGTGTGGGGAAGAGACTGGTCAAATATATGGGCTGGTAACATACAGTGACATGATGTGAGAGAGAGAGCATGAGTATAATAGGGGCTGATAGCTCCTGATGTATGAGATACACCAGAGAGTGTGGGGAGGAGACTGATCAGATCTCTGGGCTGGTAACACACAGTGACATGATGTGAGGTGGGACAGCAAGAGAATAATATGGGTTGATGGCTCCTGATATACGAGATACACCAGAGAGTGTGGGGAGGAGACTGGTCAAATCTATGGGCTGGTAACACACAGTGAAATGATGTGAGGTAAGAGCAGGTGTATAATAGGGGCTGATGGCTCCTGACACCCCCACTGGGTGGATACATTTCCCTCATTAATTTGTACTGACAGAGGAGGGTGTAGAATAAGAGATTGCTGTAGTAACTGAACAAGCAGAATATGTGACTTTTTTCTGTAATAAATTACTCACCCGAGCTGATATCTGTAGGGATTTCCTCCTCCTTACACTGCTGATCACCCATCATATACATCTCTTCTTCTCCCTCTATAACTTCTGCCTTTATATCAGTCACATATGTCTCTTCTTCTCCCTCTGTATCTTCTGCCTTCATGTCAGTCACATACGTCTCTTCTTCTCCCTCTGTATCTTCTGCCTTCATCTCAGTCACATACGTCTCTTCTTCTCCCTCTGTATCTCCTGCCTTATCAGTCGTATATGTCTCTTCTTTTCCTTTTATATCTTCTACTTTAATATCAACAACATCTTCACTCTAAATGACCCATAAAAAATAATGTCTGATTTCATTTAGACCACAGGTTCTCAATCTTGGTCCTCAGGACCCCAAAGAGTGCATGGTTTCCAGGTCTCCTCACATAATCACAAGTAAAATAATTAGCTCCACCTGTGGATCTCTTAAAATGTGTCAGTGACTAATGAATACACCTGTGCACCTCCTGGGTGACCTGGAAAACGTGAGCTGTTTGGGATCCTGAGGACAGAGTTTGAGAACCACTGATTTAGACTAAACAGTATAATAGTGTATAAGACACACACAGCATCTCTACAGATCACATAGAGAAAGACACTTTGGTATATTGGTGAGACCCTAAATTTCATCTACCTGATGCTCCTGTGGGATCCTGTGATTCTCCTCTGTACAATCCTGTGAATACAGAGGACGAGAACATCTCTCTGGGGTATTTCTGTTACTGGGTCCATCTGTAGGAGACACACAGTGACTGAGTACATTGTATATATGTGATTATCAGATGATGTGTATACAGGGGCCCCATACCTGCTCCCCCCTGTACAATAAATGACAGTCTCCTCTTATCCAGTGATGTGAGGGGCCGGTGATTCTCCATCATCACGTCCTTGTACAGACCCCTGTGTTCCTCTATATACTCCCCCTCCTGCATGGAGACATAGACAGTGACATCCTGACACCTTATAGGGACCTGACACACAATGATACAGTCATCACCCAGACACATCCCCTGGTGTTACTGTATAATGTCCCTGTGGCCGACCACACGTGATTAAAATGGCTGCCACGGCAGTGAAGAGATTAACCCTCATGCCCCGGCACCATTTTTAAAAGGACCTTTAGGCGCAGTGCGCCACGTACTACGAATGTACAAGTAATGTGGAAATGTACTTTTTAAATGTTTAACCTATGCACTTATAAGGAATGTATGTTATTTTGTTTTAGAAGGCTGTAACATTTAAGTCAAATGGTTATGAGACATTCTCACCTCCTAGTGATATGTAATTATCCTGATGTAGTGACCAAACCTTTGTTTACAGCACTTCCATTGAAATGCAATGCATAGGTCTCCGGTGTGTCTCTGTGTACAATACCCCTGCAAGTTTGTGGAAAGCAAGTTGTTTGTGTTTAGGAAGATTCTATTTTGTGTAAGAGCTTAGAAGGTGATAAGACTCAGAAAGCCCAAACTGGTTTAGTCATAGACATGTGAAAGGACGAATGCAATAGAAATTTGCATTATATTTACCTTTTCAGAAACAGTATATGCTAACTCAGTTTGTGCTTAGGAAACCAAATGTTTTTGGGTGGTATCAAGAAAATTGATTTAATTTCTGTGAAATGTAAGACGTATTTATTTATATTTTGTGAGATAGCCTGATTGGCTAAGAGGAACCCAGGGCGGACTTACCCCCTGTGGTAATGTGTATTGGAGTAGCATAAAAGAAGGCTTCGTGTCTGGTAAAAATTATACAGCTTTGAAAATTCTTTGTGGAGAAGAACCGCTGTTTGATTTCTGTATGATATTCCCCTTCAATCCGATGGGAGGGTCTTTTTTTAAGACTTTGAGCAATAAACACCTTTTGCCTTTACTTCGACTGCATCTGTACCCTGCGACCAACAGAATTGCGCCAAACGCTATTCCGTTCTCCTACTGTTCTGGGTTGAGTCAGGCGGTTTAGAAACTCAAGCCCTCTGCCTGCTACTGTGCAGACCTGGTCCATTGCGAGGGATCATGAGGAAACAAGAGACACCAAACAGGAGGTGTGTCCGCAGTTAGTCGACGCATATGCAGCAAAGCGGTTCCAGGCGCAGGCGGTAAGAGCCTGAGTGAACCTAAAAGCCGGTTCCAAACGCCGATGGTAGAGTTTGGTGGTGGCAGCATCGATACGCCCACGGCGCAATGGGTGGAGTCAGTGACAGACGGTCACTGACTGTAAGTGGGAATCCCTGATACCCCAAGGTCTAGTGGGGATCGAAACCCCAACCTGGGATCGGGAGTCTGGGCTGGAAGCCATCCGGTCACAGTCCCATTCTCAGCAGTCACCTCTCCAGTCATCATCCAGACACATCCCCTGGTGTTACTGTATAATGTCCCATTCCCAGCAGTCACCTCTCCAGGCATCACCCAGACACATCCCCTGGTGTTACCGTATAATGTCCCATTCCCAGCAGTCACCTCTCCAGTCATCATCCAGACACATCCCCTGGTGTTACTGTATAATGTCCAATTCCCAGCAGTCACCTCTCCAGTCATCACCCAGACACATCCCCTGGTGTTACCGTATAATGTCCCATTCCCAGCAGTAACCTCTCCAATCATCACCCAGACACATCCCCTGGTGTTACTGTATAATGTCCCATTCCCAGCAGTCACCTCTCCAGGCATCACCCAGACACATCCCCTGGTGTTACCGTATAATGTCCCATTCCCAGCAGTCACCTCTCCAGTCATCATCCAGACACATCCCCTGGTGTTACTGTATAATGTCCAATTCCCAGCAGTCACCTCTCCAGTCATCACCCAGACACATCCCCTGTTGTTACCGTATAATGTCCCATTCCCAGCAGTAACCTCTCCAATCATCACCCAGACACATCCCCTGGTGTTACTGTATAATGTCCCATTCCCAGCAGTCACCTCTCCAGGCATCACCCAGACACATCCCCTGGTGTTACCGTATAATGTCCCATTCCCAGCAGTCACCTCTCCAGTCATCACCCAGACACATCCCCTGGTGTTACCGTATAATGTCCCATTCCCAGCAGTAACCTCTCCAGTCATCACCCAGACACATCCCCTGGTGTTACTGTATAATGTCCCATTCCCAGCAGTTACCTCTCCAGTCATCACCCAGACACATCCCCTGGTTTTACTGTATAATGTCCCATTCCCAGCAGTCACCTCTCCAGTCATCACCCAGACACATCCCCTGGTGCTACCGTATAATGTCCCATTCCCAGCAGTCACCTCTCCAGTCATCACCTAGACACATCCCCTGGTGTTACTGTATAATGTCCCATTCCCAGCAGTCACCTCTCCAGTCATCACCCAGACACATCCCCTGGTATTACTGTATAATGTCCCATTACCAGCAGTCCCCTCTCCAGCCATCACCCAGACACATCCCCTGGTATTACTGTATAATGTCCCATTACCAGCAGTCACCTCTCCAGTCATCACCCAGACACATCCCCTGGTGTTACTGTATAATGTCCCATTCCCAGCAGTCACCTCTCCAGCCATCACCCAGACACATCCCCTGGTGTTACTGTATAACGTCCCATTCCCAGCAGTCACCTCTCCAGTCATCACCCAGACACATCCCCTGGTGTTACCGTATAATGTCCCATTCCCAGCAGTCACCTCTCCAGTCATCACCCAGACACATCCCCTGGTGTTACTGTATAACGTCCCATTCCCAGCAGTCACCTCTCCAGTCAGCAGATGAATGATGTTGTTGGCGAGTTCCAGGATCTTCTGGTCATTGTGTCTCTCATGTATCAGTGAGTGAGGGGGAGGCACAGTGATGGGGCACTGGGTCCTGCTTAGTCCTCCTGACACATGGGGACAGCTGCAGGGTGTCTCACAGTCACCGGATGTCTTCTTCACTACTGTGTAATCCTGTGTATTGGGGGAAGACACCAAATATCACTGCAAACACTCTCAAATATCACTGTATCAGTCACACATCCCCTCACCTCCCCAGTCATGTTCCTGTATTATTACTATAGATATAAGTGATGTCACTGTGACACTCCCAGATCCCCTCACCACCAGTCATGTCCCTGTATTATTACTATAGATATAAGTGATGTCACTGTGACACTCCCAGATCCCCTACCCAGTCATGTCCCTGTATTATTACTATAGATATAAGTGATGTCACTGTGACACTCCCAGATCCCCTCACCTCCCCAGTCATGTCCTTGTATTATTACTATAGATATAAGTGATGTCACTGTGACACTCCCAGATCCCCTACCCAGTCATGTCCCTGTATTATTACTATAGATATAAGTGATGTCACTGTGACACTCCCAGATCCCCTCACCACCAGTCATGTCCCTGTATTATTACTATAGATATAAGTGATGTCACTGTGACACTCCCAGATCCCCTCACCTCCCCAGTCATGTCCCTGTATTATTACTATAGATATAAGTGATGTCACTGTGACACTCCCAGACCCTCTCACCTCCCCAGTCAGCAGGTAGATGATCTCCAGGGTGAGATTTAGTATCCTCTCAGTCATGTGACTCCTGTCCGTGTCCATCCTCAGTGATCAGTGACTTATACAGGACACGTCTCACCCTCACGTGACTTCTAGTAACAAGGTTCTGATTCCTCAGTGAACAGATATCTAGGAATAAATATATTTATTAGAAGTTATTTCTTACTAGCTATTTATGTAGTGAGCACACATCACATAGCGCTTTACAGGGAAAATTTAGTCACATCTGTCCCTGCCCCAGTGGAGCTTACAATCTACATTTCCTACCATACAGACACACACAAGGGTTACTTTTAAAATAAACCAACTAAACTACCAGTATGCATATTGAAGACACCAATGCAAACACAATAAAAACATACAAACTCCACACTGACAGGGTCTAGGTCGGGATTTGAATTCACGACCCCAGGGCGGAGTAGTAAGGCTGTCCATTAAGCTACCATGTTGCCCATATAAACTTAAGAGTACAGAGTGACCACTAAGTCCCCATTCCCAGAGACAGAGTCTTGTTCAGTGTTTCTTAGACGTTCCTCTGACCCAGCTTCATAGGGCTGCTCAGTAACCACCACACGGCATTGCTGGAGGTTACACCAATGGTCCTCTCATGGCCAAGAGTCCTGGACCTCCAAGACACATACTTTTAGCAAATTGCCTGTGGAAGTGAACCTAATTGGTAACCATGTGTCAGGGCTCAGCCGGGGTTCGGCTCCCGCTTACCGCGCCGTCGGCTTCCCCTGTCATCCTGGGTGGTCGGGCAGCTGGCGCGGCAGCGGGGGAGAAGCTGAGTATTCTCCCCGCATGCAGTGGCTTCCTGGTGGGCTGGTGTCTGGCATCGCAATTCCGGACATGGGCGCCGCCATGACAGTCGGCCCATGTGACAGTATCTTCTTCCCAGGATAGGTTAGTGATCAGATGACGCTGTGCATCTATCAAAGGGTTCCCCTGGGTATATAACTGTTCCACAGGTTCCAGGAAGTTGCCTGAACAACGGTTGTCTCCTAGCGTGCCTTAGTGAGTTCCCAGTCCAGGTTCCTAACCCTCCTTACAGCAGCAGTGTTACCATTCCTACCTGTGTGCCTCCCGTCTCTGGTGAACATTGTGCAGCAGTGTATACCATCTCCGCCTGTGTGCCTCCCGTCTCTGGTGAATATCGTGCCGCAGTGTATACCATCTCTACCTGTGTGCCTCCCGTCTCTGGTGAATATCGTGCAGTAGTGTATACCATCTCTACCTGTGTGCCTCCCGTCCCTGGTGAATATCGTGCCACAGTGTATACCATTTCTATCTGTGTGCCTTCTATCTCTGGTGATTTCTCAAGTAACCGTGAGTCTCCACTTGATATTTGATCTACGTGTCAAGGTATAGTTATTGTACGGTTAAGGTATTACTAGTGCCTATCCAGGCATTACCATCTCTGGGCCACGGGTGTTGTGTCTCTGTTCCCGCAGGGCTTGGGTACCTGGTCAAAGGACCGCGACCTGCTCACGGGGTGCAGCTAAGCCCAAATCCCAATTGGGGGGGTCACTGGCGAACACCATCCTGTGGGTTAGATTCCGCACCTTTGCCCAGGTCTCGCCAACACTCAAGACCTGTGGATGAGGAAAACATATATCCAGGCCCCCCGTCTCCGCTTCCTCCCACAACCTAGGCCCTCCACGTCTTCTACCCTAGTCTCAGACGTGACAGTTTGTTCAGGCCCAATGGAGGCTGCAGGATCTCAAGGTACTTGGTCACTACAAGAGTTGACCTCTCGGATGGACAACCAAGAGGCTGCTCAACAACAAGTGGCTCAGTATTTACAGGAGCTCTCGAGGCAACTGGTTTCTATTCAAACCACGTTGGCTTCTATTCTCCCAGCTCCTCCGGCTGCAGCTCCCGCACCTTCTCCATCAGTTCCTCCTCTGGTGGCACATACCCCCAAACCCCGACTCCAGTTAGCTACTCCGGAAAGGTTTGACGGTGATCCCAGGCGATGCCGCAGATTCATTAACCAATGTGAGATCCAATTTGAGTGCCTTCCCCAGAATGTTCCCACGTTTCGGGCAAAGGTGGCATATGTTATATCACTGTTAACAGGAGCAGCGTTAGACTGGGTCTCCCCTCTATGGGAACAGGCCGACCCCATCGTATCTACTTACGAGGAATTCGTTTTAGCATTTAAGAGAATTTTTGATGAGCCAGGCCGTTCTGCATCTGCATCTTCTGATCTTCTTCGTGTGCGTCAGGGCACACGATCCGTGAGGCAGTATGTAGTCCAGTTTCAGACCCTGGCATCAGAATTAAAATGGAACGAGGAAGCTCTTAAAGCGTCCTTCCTTCATGGACTCTCTGAGAGGATGAAGGATGAGCTCGCCTCCAGAGATTTGCCAGAATCCTTCGCTGACGTTATCTCTCTTTGTATCAAAATTGATCTTCGTCACCGGGAAAGGTGGGCTAGTAGGGGAAGAAGTGAACGTCTACCAGCTCGTTCTCCTGCTGCCAATCCGCCTATGCCCACCTCAGCTAGTGAAGAGGAACCGATGCAGGTCAATAGAACCAAACTCACCCCGGCAGAGCGCAATAGACGCTTCCAAAATAAGCTGTGTATTTATTGTGCTGCACCTAACCACATTCTGAAGAATTGTCCTCTACTTGCGGGAAATGCGAGACCCTGACTGAAGTAGGGAGCATTCAGTTGGGGGTCATTCTCAAACCATCCCAATTTTCTGAAAGTCTTCTAGTAGTGTCACTTTCCCATAAGTCCAGGACAAGAAAGATCCATGCCTTAATTGATTCTGGAGCCGCTGGTAATTTCATTGCAGAAAAATTGATTCACACTTTGGGTGTTCCAGTCGTCCCCCTACCTAATAAATTGTTACTGTCCGGCCTAGATGGTAAAACCCTGGTGGGGCTACCCATTTCTTCGCTCTCTTATCCTGTGACTGTCCGAGTTGGATGCTTACATCAGGAAATGCTAGAATTTTTTGTACTACCCGAATCCTCCTATGAGCTGGTATTAGGATTGCCCTGGTTGAAAAAACACAATCCTGTCTTCTACTGGGATGCTAAGCAAATCCTATCCTGGGGCTCACATTGTTTTCAAAATTGTTTGACTAAGGTCATTCCAGTATGTAACCAAGCAACGGTTTCCAACCCAGCTATGAAATTCCTCCGTCCTGAGTCTCCAAGACACCCCTCCCAGCCGGGATTGCCTGGGGCTTATCAAGAGTTTGCTGACGCATTCTGTGAACAAGCCGCAGATGAACTTCCTCCGCATCGACCATGGGATTGCGCTATCGATTTACTTCCGGGGAAAAGTCCTCCACGTGGCCGTGTTTACCCCTTGTCCGTGCCAGAGACCGCGGCCATGGAAGAATACATTAAGGAAAACCTTGCTAAAGGGTTCATTCGACCCTCTTCTTCTCCTGCAGGGGCAGGTTTCTTTTTTGTAGGGAAAAAGGATGGAGGACTCCGTCCTTGCATAGATTACCGAGGCTTAAATCAGATCACCATAAAGAATCAGTACCCCTTACCTTTAATTTCAGAACTTTTTGACAAAGTCCAAGGGGCTCAGGTCTTCACCAAGCTGGATCTACGTGGCTCGTATAACTTGATTCGAATTAAAGCGGGGGACGAGTGGAAGACCGCGTTCAATACCAGAGACGGGCACTTCGAGTACCTTGTAATGCCCTTTGGTCTTTGCAATGCACCAGCTATTTTTCAAGGTTATGTCAACGAGGTCTTCCGGGATATTCTTCATAAATTTGTTGTGATTTATCTCGATGACATCTTAATTTTTTCCAGAGGTTTACAGAGCCATCATCTTCATGTATGGGAGGTATTGTCCCGCCTTCGTGTTCATCACCTCTTCGGAAAACTATCCAAATGTGTGTTTAATCAGACTTCAGTACCTTTTTTGGGTCATATAATCTCCGGGAGGAGTCTCCAGATGGACCCTGATAAACTAAAAGCAATCTCGGAGTGGCCCCTGCCTACTTCTTTAAAAGGTACTCAGCGCTTCTTAGGATTCGCAAACTATTATAGGAGATTTATTCCACACTTTTCTACGCTGGTAGCACCCATTACCTCTCTCACAAGGAAAGGAGCCAATCCTGCTAAATGGTCTGTTCCAGCAGTACAAGCCTTTCAAAACTTAAAAAAAGCCTTTTCTAGAGCTCCAATCCTCTGCTAGCCTCAAATAGACAAACCGTTCATTGTGGAGGTGGACGCATCCTCTGTTGGAGTAGGGGCGGTATTATCTCAGACTGCTGAAGACGGGAAGACTCATCCCTGTGGATTTTTCTCCCGAAAATTTTCTCCTGCAGAAAGGAATTATATTATAGGCGACCAAGAACTCTTAGGTATGCGTTTAGCCTTGGAGGAATGGTGGTATCTTCTTGAAGGGGCTAAATTTCCTGTCACGATTATTACAGACCATAAGAATCTGATCTATCTGCAAACCGCACACCGGTTGAATGCCAGGCAGGCACGATGGTCACTTTTCTTTTCTAGGTTTAATTTAAAACTTCAGTTTCATTCAGGTGTGTTGAATAAAAAAGCTGATGCATTATCTCGCTCCTTTATGACTAAATTGGAGGAGGAGGAGTGTTCTCAAGTTCGTTCCATTTTGGACCCAATTGTGTTTGCTCCTACTCAAGTGGTGTCTCTACCACCTGGAAAAATTTTTGTACCTCCTAATTTACGCAAAAAACTACTGGTTTGGGCTCATGCATCCTTGTTCGCAGGTCACACTGGAATCACCAAAACCTACCAGTTCTTACTTCGATCTTACTGGTGGCCTACCATGAAGAAGGATGTCAGAGAGTTTGTCCTGTCCTGTATTAAATGCGCCCAACATAAGACTCCACGTAGAAAGATGGTTGGTCCTCTACGTCCCTTATCTATCCCAGCTGCTCCATGGACCCACATCTCAATGGATTTCATTTCTGAATTACCTCAGTGCAAAGTGCATAACACGGTATGGGTGGTCATGGATCGCTTTTCTAAAATGGCACATTTTATCCCGCTGGTTGGTCTTCCTTCAGCCCCTCAATTAGCAAAAATTTTAATTCTAGACATTTTCAGATTACACGGTCTCCCAAAGGAAATAGTTTCTGATCGAAGTGTTCAATTTATAGCTAAATTCTGGAGAGCCCTATGTAATACTTGTGGAATCAAACTGAACTTTTCCTCGGCCTACCACCCACAGTCGAATGTAGTGTTCCCTCTAGCTCCGGCGGCAGGCAGGGCGCCAGAGCTAGAGAGGGCAATCTTGTGCGCGCGTCCAAAAATGGGGCGTGTCTATAAGACGCGTCCCCTTTTCGTCATACTTGGGGGCGTGCCCGGCGCTTCCGGACATGCCGGGCAGCCCCCAAGCGCTGCAGAAAGGGAGAATAGATGCCGGACGCATGCGCCCGGCGTCTATTCTCCGGCGGTGACCGGGTCACCGCATGTTTGTCCACCCGCGGGACACTGCGTCCGGCGGGTGAGAACGGCTCCCGCAGGCTGTTAGGGCAGGGCGCTTCGCCCCGCTAAAACAGCCTAGCGGGAACGCTAGAATGGTCAAACGGAAAGGGTCAATCAAGAGCTGGAGACCTTCATTAGGCACTTTGTGTCATCCTCCCAGGACGATTGGGTGGACCTCCTACCCTGGGCAGAGTTTTCTCATAATTTTAAGTACCATTCTTCCTCTAAATCCACTCCTTTTTTTACGGTTTTTGGTAGACACCCACAAGTTCCAGATTTCCAAAAGCTTCCATCTATGGATGTTCCGGCTGTGAACCAGGATATCCAATCCTTTTCAGTTTTGTGGAGTAAAATTCATAAATCATTAAAGCAATCTTCAAAAAATTACAAGAAGTTTGCAGACAGGAGACGTTTGGCTGTTCCACTGTTGAGAGTTGGGGACAGGGTTTGGTTGTCCTCCAAGAATATTCGGTTAAGAGTACCATCCATGAAACTCGCCCCACGTTTTATTGGACCATATTGTGTCCTTAAGGTAATCAGTCCAGTAACCTATAAATTGGAACTTCCCCCTCAAATGAAGATTTCAAACACTTTTCGCGTTTCTCTTTTACGACCACTGGTGCTCAATCGTTTTCAGAGTTGTTCTCCAAAATTACCTCAAGTTAAGACGTTACAAGGCACTGAATTTGAGGTGGAGAGGATCCTAGACTCTCGGCACAGATTTAACACCCTTCAGTATCTCATTGATTGGAAGGGCTATGGCCCCGAGGAAAGGGCCTGGATAAAAGCCTCTGATGTGCACGCTCCACGATTAATCCAGAGTTTTCATAGGAGATTTCCAGATAAGCCTGATGGGTGTTCAGTGCCCACCCTGAAAGGGGGGGGTACTGTCAGGGCTCAGCCGGGGATCGGCTCCCGCTTACCGCGCCGCCGGCTTCCCCTGTCAACCTGGATGGTCGGGCAGCTGGCGCGGTGGCGGGGGAGATGCTGAGTATTCTCCCCGCATGCAGTGGCTTCCTGGTGGGCTGGTGTCTGGCATCGCAATTCCGGACATGGGCACCGCCATGACAGTCGGCCCATGTGACAGTATCTTCTTCCCAGGATAGGTGAGTGATCAGCTGAAGCTGTGCATCTATCAAAGGGTTCCCCTGGGTATATAACTGTTCCACAGGTTCCAGGAAGTTGCCTGAACAACGGTTGTCTCCTAGCGTGCCTTAGTGAGTTCCCAGTCCAGGTTCCTAACCCTCCTTACAGCAGCAGTGTTACCATTCCTACCTGTGTGCCTCCCGTCTCTGGTGAACATTGTGCAGCAGTGTATACCATCTCCGCCTGTGTGCCTCCCGTCTCTGGTGAATATCGTGCCGCAGTGTATACCATCTCTACCTGTGTGCCTCCCGTCTCTGGTGAATATCGTGCAGCAGTGTATACCATCTCTACCTGTGTGCCTCCCGTCCCTGGTGAATATCGTGCCGCAGTGTATACCACTTCTATCTGTGTGCCTCCCGTCTCTGGTGAACATCGTGCAGCAGAGTGTATCATCTCCGCCTGTGTGCCTCCCGTCTCTGGTGAATATCGTGCAGCAGTATAACCACCCCTACCTGTGTGCCTTCTATCTCTGGTGATTTCTCAAGTAACCGTGAGTCTCCACTTGATATTTGATCTACGTGTCAAGGTATAGTTATTGTACGGTTAAGGTATTACTAGTGCCTATCCAGGCATTACCATCTCTGGGCCACGGGTGTTGTGTCTCTGTTCCCGCAGGGCTTGGGTACCTGGTCAAAGGACCGCGACCTGCTCACGGGGTGCAGCTAAGCCCAAATCCCAATTGGGGGGGGGTCACTGGCGAACACCATCCTGTGGGTTAGATTCCGCACCTTTGCCCAGGTCCCGCCAACACTCAAGACCTGTGGATGAGGAGAACATATATCTAGGCCCCCCGTCTCCGCTTCCTCCCACAACCTAGGCCCTCCACGTCTTCTACCCTAGTCTTAGACATGACACCATGGTTGGCCTGAGCTTTCCTTGGCGAGAGGGTTAATAGTCCCCTCCCTAGATATGAAGATGTTGACCCCAGTGTTGGGGTAAAAATAATGGATGACTTATTGTGGACGCATTGTATGCAGATGCTCTCCCTCTGGGTGTGTTTTGTAGGGAAAATGTTGCTGTGGGGCCACAAAGCTCTAGTTACACCCATGGTACTGAGATGCCTATTCCGGGAGCTGGAAGAGATGGAATTAGTAACCTAACACCTGTTCTGGCAACTCAAACAGATAAGACTACTGCTCCAACACCTATTCCAACAGCTGGAAAGAAGGGCATGGGTACTTAGATCCCCATTCCGGTACCTAGAATGGATGGCTGAGATACTGGGACACCAATGGGGCAGCTGGATGGGATGGATAGTGTTCCCGTATACCTATTCCGGCACGCAGAACTGCTGGCTAACGTACCCAAAGCTCCATTCTGGCACCAGGAACAGATGGCTAAGGCACATTGTGCTCCATACCGGCACCTGGACCTGCTGGCTAACGTACTCAGGGCTGCGCACTTAGGGAAATTCAGCGCGGAGGATGCGATGAGCCATTCTGGAGCCCATCTGCAGTGTGAGTTTTTCCCTTGCAGAGGTTCAATGTCAGCCGCACTGTACATGGCAGATCTGTGTGCAGACAGGCATCACCTTCTAGCAATCCCACTTGGCAAATGTAAATCTATATTCATATGTGATAGGAAGAATTGAAATGCATCATGTATTTGCTTTTACATGGCTTCTATTGCAGGAAATCAATTTTGACAAATGCAGGAATTCTAGCAGCCCCCTCAGTTAAGGATACCACTCGTTTCCAGAATTCAGGGGTCTCAATGTCCCTCAGCCTCCACCCACCACAAGACCAGCTAAGCCCAACCCATGGCACACCTACACCCCACCTCATGAACATTATAAGGTAAAACAAAACATCTCATCACAAGCCTGGTGAGACTGAGGAATCTGTATCTCCAAACACCGACGCTGTGTCCGTTACGCTCTGAGACAGCAGATGAAGAGTTACAAAGAGCTGGTGGGGAGTTCCGATACAGCCGTCAGCGCGTGAGTGCCACACCTCGCTGTAAGGTCCGTCACAGAGTAACCACATGAATCACCATCCCAGGCGCTCCCAGATGCATTTCATCCACAAAGACGTTATCAGTGGGTGTGTTCTAGTGCCCCATACATTACCTTATATCCCTATGTCATTCATCATTATATATAATACACAAAGACGTCATCAGTGGGTGTGTTCTAGTGCCCCATACACTACCTTATATCCAGCTGTCACTCATCATTATATATAATACACAAAGACGTCATCAGTGGGTGTGTTCTAGTGCCCCATACATCACCTTATATCCAGCTGTCATTCATCATTATATATAATACACAAAGACTTCATCAGTGGGTGTGTTCTAGTGCCCCATACATCACCTTATATCCAGCTGTCACTCATCATTATATATAATACACAAAGACGTCATCAGTAGGTGTTTTCTAGTGCCCCATACATCACCTTATATCCAGCTGTCACTCATCATTATATATAATACACAAAGACGTCATCAGTAGGTGTGTTCAATTGCCCCATACATTACCTTATATCCAGCTGTCACTCATCATTATATATAATACATTACCTTATATCCAGCTGTCACTCATCATTATATATAATACACAAAGACTTCATCAGTGGGTGTGTTCTAGTGCCCCATACACTACCTTATATCCAGCTGTCACTCATCATTATATATAATACACAAAGACTTCATCAGTGGGTGTGTTCTAGTGCCCCATACACTACCTTATATCCAGCTGTCACTCATCATTATATATAAAACACTTAGGGGTAAATCTACTAAAGCGAGAGTTTTTAGAAGTGAGTTTTAGAAGTGATGTTGCCCATAACAACCAATCAGACTCTACTTAACATTTAACTAGCAACTTCTAGAAGATAATAGCTACAATCTGATTGGTTGCTATGGGCAACATCACATCTAGTAATAAACTTTTACAGTACCTTAAGATAAATTACATTAACATCTTAAAGGAGCATTTTTGCAGGTATATTATTAAATAAATATAACCCATTTTAAAACCAATGAATACTCAAAGGTATAGGATAAATAATGATAAGATAAAATGACAAGCTTGTAATAGTTCTCCCTATTACACTTATTCTTACACATAATAACACAGTGCAGAGATAATAACACAGTGCAGAGATAATAACACAGTGCAGAGATAATAACACAGTGCAGAGATAATAACACAGTGCAGAGCTAATAGCCGTCTGTACTGGATCTAATCAACATCTATATTTTATAAGGAGGAAAAACACAACCGGAAAAAAAGATCAGAATAGAACAAGACGTATAACACTAATAGCGCGTTATTCATTTCTATCGCCCCCACCTACGCGCCCGACAGGAGCTGTTCAATTGTATCGCCCCCCCTACGCACCCGACAGGAGCTATTCAATTGTGTCTCCTGACGTGTGCGATAAGCTGCTGGCGCACCATTTCAGCTCGCAGCCGCAGGGGGGTGCGAGCTGATATGGGCGAAAAGTGACCTTTTTCGGTGCCCAAACTACACTTTTCGCGATCGCGCCCAGCACTTTGGTCGGGGGTAGCTGTTTTACGCAGCTAAACCCAAACGACAATTGAATAGCGCCCTGCGATCTCCCGTCACTTTAGACGGGAGATCGGGTGCGATAAAACAATTGAATCTCCCAAAAGTGTTTTATATATAATGATGAATGACAGCTGGATATAAGGTAATGTATGGGGCACTTGAACACACCCACTGATGAAGTCTTTGTGTATTATATATAATGATGAGTGACAGCTGGATATAAGGTAATGTATGGGGCACTATAACACACCCACTGATGAAGTCTTTGTGTATTATATATATAATGATGAGTGACAGCTGGATATAAGGTAGTGTATGGGGCACTAGAACACACCCACTGATGAAGTCTTTGTGTATTATATATAATGATGAGTGACAGCTGGCTATAAGGTAATGTATGGGGCACTAGAACACACCCACTGATGACGTCTTTGTGTATTATATATAATGATGAGTGACAGCTGGATATAAGGTAATGTATTATATATATAATGATGAGTGACAGCTGGCTATAAGGTAATGTATGGGGCACTAGGACACACCCACTGATGAAGTCTTTGTGTATTATATATAATGATGAGTGACAGCTGGATATAAGGTAATGTATTATATATATAATGATGAGTGACAGCTGGCTATAAGGTAATGTATGGGGCACTAGGACACACCCACTGATGACGTCTTTGTGTATTATATATAATGATGAGTGACAGCTGGATATAAGGTAATGTATGGGGCACTTGAACACACCCACTGATGACGTCTTTGTGTATTATATATAATGATGAATGACATAGGGATATAAGGTAATGTATGGGGCACTAGAACACACCCACTGATGACGTCTTTGTGTATTATATATAATGATGAATGACAGCTGGATATAAGGTAATGTATTATATATAATGATGAGTGACAGCTGGATATAAGGTAATGTATGGGGCACTAGGACACACCCACTGATGAAGTCTTTGTGTATTATATATAATGATGAGTGACAGCTGGATATAAGGTAATGTATGGGGCACTAGAACACACCCACTGATTACGTCTTTGTGGATGAAATGCATCTGGGAGCGCCTGGGATGGTGATTCATGTGGTTACTCTGTGACGGACCTCACAGCGAGGTGTGGCACTCACGCGCTGACGGCTGTATCGGAACTCCCCGCCGGCTCTTTGTAACGCTTCATCTGCTGTCTCAGAGCGTAACGGACGCAGCGTCGGTGTTTGAAGATACATATTCCTCAGTCTCACCAGGCTTGTGATGAGATGTTTTGTTTTACCTTATAATGTTCATGTCTATGGTACTTTCATCTGTATAAATGTACAATTGTATTACATCGTGCGCTCCTGGTTTGTCTTTTCATAGAGTATCCATTATCCAGGTCTGAGGTGATAAACCCCTAAGGGAAGCTAAATTGTGTAAAGAAAAGGAGAAATCTCTTTTGGATATTCGGCCAAATCCAGGGGACAATTATATTTATACATTATAGTAACATGCGCACGGCACCTATTTCCCGTTAGTGATCGCTGCAGCGCTATTTTACCCACCCGCAGGACCCTGCGGCCCACAGGCGGGGACGGCACCCGAAATGTTTGTTTATCGGGGTGCCGCCAAAAGGGTCAGGAGCATTCTGATTTTTTTAAAATCGGACAGGGCGCGGCGCTCCGCTAAAGCCGCCTAGCGGGAACGCTAACAGCAGAGTCGGCGCCACTGTATTATAGTAACAACAGAGTCTGCTCCACCTGTATTATAGTAACACATGCACCACTTATCATAGTAGCAACTAAGTCTGAGTCACCTGTATTAGAGCAACAACTGAGTCTGCACCACCTGTATTATAGTATCAACTGAGTCAGCACCACCTGTATTATAGTAACAACGGGGTTTGCACCACCTGTATTATAGTAACAACTAAGTCTGCACCACCTGTATTATAGTAACAACGGGGTCTGCACCACTTGTATTACAATAACGGGGTCAGCCCCCTCTGTATTATAAAAATAGGGCACCGTAGTGCATCCCACCTGCTCAATGATAACGCAGAACCACAGTCACTGTTGCCAACATTAAAATTGAAAACAAGCAACTGATAAATGAATAAGAAGCCCAAACCAATCCAAAAAGGCCCAACTTAATGTGGGGGCACGTGGGTGGGGTACATTTAATGAAAACCACAAATGTTTTTGTTTATTTCATTTAAATACATATAAAGATTTATACATCTCCCTTTAATTTCTGTACCGTCCGCTCCTCCGTCCTCCCGCTCGGCACTATGGGAGAGAGACGTCATGGCGCCTCTCCCTCCGCCCACTGCGGGAGCCGGAAGGCAGAGCTGATGAGTGACCTCCAGCAGCAGCAGCCAATGAGAGTCTGTCTGACTCTCATTGGCTGCCAAAGCGAACACACCGCCGTGTACGTGCGCACTACTTGGCGCCGGCGGTGTGATTTATCACTGTGTAGTGTGGTCTGCACTGCACATACTGACAGAGGTGACCTGAACCGCGGTCGGCGGCGCCACTGGTCCGACGACGCTACGCTATCGATTGGTGGGCAGGGGGGGGGGGGGGGGGGTTCTGGGTGCTCAGAACCCCCCCATCCCTACGTGTGCATGTGCATGCCCCCTCTATGTGATTATACCTGCAGGGAGGAAGACTGTTATCACCACTTAATAATACAGATTAGCACCAGGACTGTCACCATCCTACCTGCCCTCCCCTGCAGCAGTCTCCCCGGTGTCTCTCTGCTCCTATTGTGCCCCCTCTCCCCGGCAGCAGCAGCAGCAGCAGAGGATGAGACAATGACTGAGTGACTCTGTGTCTACAGCGCTGCCCGGAGGAGATCACATGATAAATAGGGGGCAGGGCTCAGACCAGGAGAAAATGGCCGCCGCTCCCATAGTAACTGCCAGGCCTGGTATACAAGAAAATGGCCGCCAACCTCCTGCATTGGGGACATGTGTGGTCAGAGTCATTACAGAGAGGATCGCATGATGCCACAGATTCCGACGGGGGGGGGGGGGGGGGAGAAGCGGCAGCCAATCGTACGGCCAGGCTCAATGAGGCGGCTCCGCCCACCCGCCGTCTCTATGGCTGCAGCCGTCGCCTCCTGTTAATGAGATGACGGACGTAGCGAAGAGCCAATCAGATTGCACAAAATACACAACAGCGAGAGTGAGAGACCCTTACACGTGACGGTGCGGAGAGGGCGGGGCTACATAGCGAGAGATTCCAGATACCTCAGCCGCCATTTTATCCATTCACAACATCTCTGGTGACTATGTCAGGTGACTTCTTATATGATATCTGTGCTTTATTATTATTATTATTATTATTATTATTATTATTGTTATTATTATTATATAGGGAGAGGGGACTGTATAGTGATATATGAGGGGGAATAACACAGCTCCCAGCACACACTGATATGTGGTATTATTATTTATATAGGGGAGAGGGGACTGTACAGTGATATATGAGGAGGAATAACACAGCTCCCAGCACACACTGATATGTGGTATTATTATTATATAGGTTAGAGGGGACTGTACAGTAATATATGAGGGGGAATAACACAGCTCCCAGCACACACTGATATGTGGTATTATTATATAGGGGGAGGGGACTGTACAGTGATATATGAGGGGGAATAACACAGCTCCCAGCGCACACTGATATGTGGTATTATTATATAGGGGAGAGGGGACTGTACAGTGATATATGATGGGGAATAACACAGCTCCCAGCACACACTGATTTGTGGTATTATATAGGGGAGAGGGGACTGTACAGTGATATGAGGGGGAATAACACAGCTCCCAGCACACACTGATATGTGGTATTATTATATAGGGGAGAGAGGACTGTACAGTGATATATGAGGGGGAATAACACAGCTCCCAGCACACACTGATATGTGGTATTATTATATAGGGGGAGGGGACTGTACAGTGATATATGAGGGGGAATAACACAGCTCCCAGCGCACACTGATATGTGGTATTATTATATAGGGGAGAGGGGACTGTACAGTGATATATGATGGGGAATAACACAGCTCCCAGCACACACTGATATGTGGTATTATATAGGGGAGAGGGGACTGTACAGTGATATATGAGGGGGAATAACACAGCTCCCAGCACACACTGATATGTGGTATTATTATATAGGGGAGAGAGGACTGTACAGTGATATATGAGGGGGAATAACACAGCTCCCAGCACACACTGATATGTGGTATTATTATATAGGGGAGAGAGGACTGTACAGTGATATATGAGGGGGAATAACACAGCTCCCAGCACACACTGATATGTGGTATTATTATTATATAGGGGGAGGGGACTGTACAGTGATATGAGGGGGAATAACACAGCTCCCAGCACACACTGATATGTGGTATTATTATATAGGGGAGAGGGGACTGTACAGTGATATATGAGGGGTAATAACACAGCTCCCAGCACACACTGATATGTGGTATTATTATTATAAAGGGGAGAGTCCAGGATTGCGCATTGTTATGTAAGTGTGGCCATTATCAGCTAAACTGGCAGAAGTCAGGGATTCTACTGTGCGTTTGCATTTTTTCAAACTATCAAAACAGGTTTGTAGTGACATAATGTTTATCTGGCTATTTATAATTTGCCAGTGTCTGTGAGGGCCATGAACAAATCTCTGCTTCCCCTTGTACTATTCCATAGTATACTTATAGTGGTATCTGTCAGACTTCTCTTGTAGCACGCACAAAATACCACATTTAGTACTAGCTGGGATACCCGGCATTGCCTTGGTTGAAGAATGGACCTTGAAGAACATCTGCAGCCTTCATCTTTTACATTGTCCTCTCCTTTAACCCCACTACATTGATCCTGAGAAGGATTCTCACTGTGTGCTAACATGCTTTAGCCCTGAAAAGGACCCATCGATCCATTTATATAGAATATGTAGACACTGTTACCTCAATACTGAGGTGTGATTCTCTCTTCAGTGGCTGCTTGCCTCTCTTGCTGAGCTGCCAAGCTTGCTTGTACTTCCTCTGAGGTCTCCTCACCTCTTGCCTCTCTCTTACTTCTAGCAGCTGAGGAGCTGCGACCCAGACTGGATGTTTATTTTGGTTGGCATGGCTTTTCTGATGGCACCTTTCGAGGCGATCCGTCGTCCGACACGGTGCGATTGGGTGGCCGACCGCTTGATATCCTGGTTCCCTCACCCGCATAGCCATACATGGGATCGCATATCGCATCCCCTGATCTTTTGGTTATACAGAAAGATCAGGGGGTGTGATGTTCGACCCCACGGGAGCACGCTCGGCCCGACATCTGGGCCATACACGGTGCGATATTGCAAGCAAATTGTACCAATCAGTCGGATCGCTTGCTTTATCGCCCCGTGTATGGGAGCCTTTAGTCTTTGATTGTGCTTTAAGAGTGAATAGTCCTGAATAGGTCCACAATTTTAAAGGTTGAGATGTGAAAGAACTAAACATAGTTTGAATGTGTTAGACTAAAGGGAGAAAGCTTTGACAAGCAACACAGAAGTAATTCACACCTGGATAACAATGCAATTTAGGAGTAAATGGCAGTGGAGACAGCCGTATTCTGACTGTTTGGAATGTGGTATATTAGGAGCAGAGGGCCTGATTCAGAGCCGGACGCTCTGAACGAGCGCCCGCTCTGAATTAGGGCGTTTTTTTTTTTTTTTGGTGCGTCCTCCTGGACACTCGCATAGCTGTGGGTTACCACCCACAGCTTATGCGAGCGTCCATGATGATGGTCAAGACCATCGGGCTTGCGACGAGACCCTTGCGGTAGGGTCTCGTTGCCGCAAGCCCTAGAGTGATTTTGTCTCTATCCGAGCCAAAATCACTCCCACTGACATCACTAGTGATGTCAGTGGGGCCGGACCCAGATGGTAGGCGTTCCCATGGGAACGCCTCCATCTGGGCAGCAATGCTCCCGGCATGCCCACCAAAGGGCGCGTGCTGTCACTCACCATTGACAGCACGCCCCCTTTGGTGCGAGACTCATAACGACGGCTTGGCCGTCGCTATGCGGGTCTCGCGCATGCGCACGACGGAGCTCCCTCCGTCGTGTGCATGCGCACTAGGGCACCATCGACCCGCTTGCGAGCGCTCAACGCGAGCGTGTCTGAATCAGGCCCAGAGTGACTTACAGGACAGAAACCAGTAACCTTCCCAAATCACTGCGAATTTAGAAATCATTGCCAGCAGAAATCTCTGCAGACCAATGGAAATGTGCTTGGAGGAAATCAGTAACTGTCAGTGCAGGTGCAGTGTGACAGTTGAAGGCTATTAGTATGAATACTTCTAATGCTGCACACACACAACGATTTAGTTAATGAACGATTTTAGTAAACAATTTTTTCCCTTGAAAAAATTAACTAAAATTGTTTACTAAAGTTGTTCATTTACCAAATGTAATGAACGATTTTTTAGAACTACAAACGATTTTTGCATATTAACTTACTGAAAATCGTTCAGTTGACAAGTCTGACTGAATTACAAACGTGAACGCGCATGAACGATAATCGTTCATCGTTTGACTCAGAAAGTGAACGATTTTTACAAACGATTATCGTTAAACTATATCATTTAACGATAATCGTTCAAATAATCGTTGTGTGTATGCACCTTTAATCACTAGTCGCTTATTAGCGCTGCAAGTCACTAAAGAAATAATTGCTGTCCAGCCCAATGTGTGGTTCCAAAGCACAAACAATTATATTATTCAACAAAAGAAATACGCGCTTTGATCTAGACAATGAGCGCAAATAATTATAATACAAGGTACAGCCAAATACATATGCATGCGCCCTGTATCCAGGTCACCAGCCGATCAGTCCTGACATCTGCAGTCATTAAATGGGTAACGACTGAGGACTAGCCCATGGGTGCAATTATATATAAACTTACAAGAAGTAGCAACACAATGGGGACAGACAAACACTGTTTCATTGGCTCTTGTTCCAGATTGATCTTCTTATTGGACAGTTCTTATGGTGTCATTAGGGGTATGGCTTGATCTTGCAGCTGTTCCTTTGTGTATTCTTCCCGCCAGAGAACTGGTATAAACTAGCCAAGACACTACATACGTTTCAATATCTAACCATAATTTCTCTATGATCCATAATTCGAGAACCCAAGATGCAACTTCCTTGTTGTTAGAACCGGAAGCCTGCAAACAAACAGGGCATCAGATTGATACTAAACATGACATGTCCACAGTGTTCTATACCTTTAATATCAAATACATGCATTTCATATCATAACCAATATCTTTAATATGAACCATATTGTGCAGGAACCTTTTATGTGTGCAAATATGTATATATGTTTGTGGTCGCTAATGTGCGTCTGTATTTTAAACTAAGGAAATGTTCATCAAGGTGTATATACCTCAGTAAGCCCACGTGCGTCCACATGTACTTAAATGAATGTATATACCATTATCAATGTGTGTTTATTTACAATTATATGTATGTGTTGTGCTTCTACACACAGTGCAAAGAGTGCACAGTGTGTAGGGGTCATGTACGGCGGAAACATGCGCTGTAGGTGTTTTATGTATTTTGGTGTGGGGAACGCAATTGTGCGCATTGGACTGCGCAGTCGCAGAGCATCGTCCGATTCGCTCTCCAACAGACCCTCGACAATGATTTCGTCCGATAATAGTTTGCAAATGATCACAACCAATTATTTGACTTCGACATTAGTAACGGTCAGTGCAGGTACTTTGGGCACGATGCTATTCAACGCGATGTAAATAGCGCCGGGAGATAGCTCCCGGAGCTATTCAATTCATCGCGATGTTAGGTCGGGGAAGGCTCGTTCTCGCGCCTTAAACGGGGTGTTTAGGCGCGATAACGGGCATTCCCCGACCTAACATCCCGGCACGAGGCTGTTTTCCAGATGCGAAGGGCAGAAAACAGCCTCGCGCCGGGACTCTTGTCGGATTTCTTCTCTCATCCCCGGGGGGATGAGAGAAGAAATCATTAGTCTGACTTGGCAGCGCGGTGTATTGAATAGCTCCGGGAGCTCACTCCCGGCGCTATTTACATCGCGTTGAATAGAATCATGCCCATTGTGACAGTTGGAGGTTATTAGTAACGGTCAGTGCAGGTGCAGTGTGACAGTTGGAGGAAATCAGTAACTGGTGGTGCAGTGTGACGCAGGAAATCAGTAACTGTCAGTGCCGATTCAGTGTGACAGTTAAAGGTAATTAGTAACTGTCAGTGCAGTGTGACAGTTGATCCTCTGACTCACTGCTCTCCTGTTGGAGCTCTGCCTGCCCCCCACTGGTACATATCAGCCTGTACCTTGAGATCAGTGCTGTTTTAGGCACTGGAAGCCATCCAGAGCGAACTTGCTTAAACTAAAATTTCAAATCAGAGACTCCACATCCTACTTGGTAGGCACCATGTTAGGTCTCCAAGGCCCTCACGACCTTCAGACTTATCCGGAAACTTAATCCTGTTCAAACTACACCACCATGCTGAATTTAGTGGAGCTAGGTATAAAACTCTGGCCGTGTATAAAGGACAAACCGACAGAAACACACTTTCTCACTTATTATATAGATATGGTTTTTAGAGAAGCTGTAGTTAGTCTTCCACACTGATATTCTTCTGTTTTACGTATCATTTATTGGTATTTACGTGTTATTTTTTTGTTTTGTGTGTTTTTTAAGGTAAAGAAATGACTGATCTAAAGGCAAAAGATATAGAGGGAGAAGAGGAGGCATATATGATGGGTAGTCAGCAGTTTAAAGAAGAGGAAATCACTACATGTGTCAGTGCAGGTAAATAACAAACTCTTATTACTGAAGAGTCATATTTTCCCTTTGTGCAGTCACTACAACAATCTCTTATCCTGCACCCTCCTCTGTCAGTATAAACTAATGAGGGAAATGTATCTGCCCAGTTGGGGAGTCAGGAGCCATCGGCCCCTATTATATTCCTGCTCTCCTCCTCACATCATGTCACTGTGTGTTACCAGCCCAGAGATCTGACCAGTCTCCTCCCCACACTCTCTGGTGTATCTCATACATCAGGAGCCATCAGCCCCTATTATACTCCTGCTCCCCCCCTCACATCATGTCACTGTATGTTACCAGCCCAGAGGTCTGACCAGTCTCCTCCTCACACTCTCTGGTGTATCTCATACATCAGGAGACATCAGCCGCTATTTCTCCTTCATCCACTAGGGGACACTGGAGTCTCAGTACAGTGGGGTGTAGATGTGGGATAACCGGGAGCTCGCACTTTAAATATGAATAGTAGCTTGCTCCTCCCTCTCTATGCCCCCCCCTACAGGTCAGTCTTAATTTTGTGTCAAGAGAGCTGGTCACATACAAAGAGCTCTCTGCTAACAATCAAGGATCCTCGATCAGCAAGAGGATCAGACAGGCAGCTCCCTGCCTGTCTGCTTCATTGGAGCTGCCGGGGAGACCTCACCGCCGCTTCTTGCGGTGTGCGTTGGCGTCTTCAGATACAGAGACCACTGTCTGGGGGGTGGTACCCAGACGAACTGCGTGCGGCGCTCATCGCAGTCCCCCATTAGCACATCCCGCCGCCGGCAGCATTTGGCAGCAAGAAGGTTAGTGACTCCTGGCACTCCGAGTAGCAGGGTGGCCAGGAGAATATGACAGGCGGGCATTAAAGAGCAGCAACTTGATACAGCGCTGAAAGGCGCCAGAATGCAGGGGGCGGATCCTAATACACAGTTCTGCTCCTGCCTCCCAGCGCTCCCAGAAAGAGGCTGGTGGCCATTTTAGAAGACCCAGGCTGCTGACAAATGCAGAAGAGAGACCTGTCTGCCCAGATTGTGACTGTACAGTGGGGTTAGACTTGTGAAGAGCAGGTCAGACTGTGTTTACACAGTGATTACAGCACAGTATATTGTGTTACACAAGGCTGGTCTCTGCATCAGTGCTGGCTGGGCTGGGTTAATAGCATAATCTCCCTCTATGCCCTTAATCTCTTCTTTCTAAACAGTCTCTCTGTGTGTCACATTTTCTCTGTGTGTGTGTGAACAGTGAATTGGTAACATGACTTCAAAGGGGTCGAAGACTGCTCAAAAGGCTTTCTACCGTAAGAATTGTGCAGATAAGTTTACACAGGGACTATCATCCACTTCCCTGTTGTGTGAGAAGTGTGTTTCAGAAACACAGACTGCAGCATCCCCACAACACCCTATTTGGGCTGATCAAATTACATCAGTCATGTCTCAAATGTCTGCTGAGCTGGAAGCTTCTCGCAGAGAGAGAGAGGTTGAAAGATCTCAGAGGTCCACCTTCTCTGAACCAGACTGGGCGCGGTCTTTAGCCAGGTCTGTAGAAGGGCTTACAAGGGTTATGTCAGCCCAGGTTCCTCCTGTGGCAGAATCCTCTAGTGTCCCTGCTAGGAGACTAATACCGAATCCCCTTATGTGGGATGATCCGGAAGAGGATGACATGCCTGATACAGAGGAAGGGGAGGTACAGGACCCTATAGAGGAACAGGTGCCAGAGGAAGCGGAGCCTTTATCTCAGGGTGTAGAGGCGCTGATTGCAGCTATACGCCAGGTATTACATGTTGAGGACATGGACCCTGTGGAAGTTAGGCCATCTATAAGAAACAAAGACTAGCAGCCTCCTTTCCAGTGTCTGAGGAAATGGATGAGGTCCTTACCTCAATGTGGAAACACCCAGATAAAAAGTTTCAGATCTCGCGTAAACCTTTATCCTACTATCCCTTTCCTGCAGAGAGAAGGAAATTATGCAAAACACCTCCTTCAGTGGACCCTTCAGTGTCACGTCTGTCTAAAAAGACGGGGCTCCCTGTTCCAGGAGCGGTTTCTTTAAAGGAGTCTTCTGACAGGAAGTTAGAAACTACCTTAAAGTCTATGTACACTGTAGCGGGGGTCTCCCTTCGACCCGTTTTAGTCAGCTGTTGGGTCAACAAGGCGGTGGAAGCTTGGGCTACGCAGCTTGCTGAGGGCCTTAAGACTGGTGTTCCGGCGGATGATCTGGTTCCTCTAGCGGAACAGATTGTCCCGGTTTCAGGGGACAAACCAGAGGTCTTGGGTGTGGACGCAGGCTCCAGCCATCACGCTCCACTGGACCGCCAGGGACACTATGGTGCAGAAAACCAGCGTCCCGAGGGTTAAAGACCAGGCTGGGGAGACAGCCCCTCAGCTCGGCTTTCCACTGAGGTCTGGCTTTGCTGAGCTGCTCTCATCCTCTGCCCACGTCCCCTCTGAGGTCTCCGGCGGCCATTTAGTCGCAGCTCTCTCAGGACAGCTTGAGGTCCAGTCCCCCTACATACTTCGCCCTTGGGTCAGCGTATGTAGCACTATTGCCTAACAGACACTGAGTCTGCGTAGTTGATTATAGTGCCATTGTGCAGGTTTCTTTCTACATTGTATGTGACTTATGCTGGTGTGGTCTCATTTTTTCACAAAGCTGTGAGTATGTATATATATATATATATATATATATATATATATATATATATATATATATATATATATATATATACATACACCTTTTCTCTGATTCATGCCCTATCCTACAAGTGTAGTCAGGGTGTTTCTAATATCTCACATATTAAAGCTAAGTATTTGTGAGAATTGTCACATACTTTTGTATGTTGCACTGTGCCATTACTGGCAGGGGAAACCCGTGCAAGTGCAGTCCGACAACTCCACCACCTACATCAACCTTCAAGGAGGCACTCGAAGTCAGGCAGCAATGACAGAGATGTCACGCATTCTGACATGAGCAGAAGGTCATCTCCCGGCCATATCGGCAGTGTTCATACTGGGAATTCTCAATTGGGAAGCAGACTTTCTCAGCCATCACGACGTGCATCCTCGGGGAATGGTCTCCTCACCAAGAAGTGTTTCAACTCCTAGTAGACAAGTGGGACCTCCCAGAGGAGGACCTGATGCCCTCTCGTCACAATCACAAGCTGCCTCTTTACGGGTCCAGAACAAGAGATGCCGAGGCTATCTTGGTAGACGCTCTGTCAGTAAAGTGGACCTTCCACTTTGCGTACCTGTTTCCTCCAGTCTCCCTTGAGTTCTAAGGAAGTTCAAACAAGACGGAGGCACTGTCCTGCTGGTGGCTCCAGCATGGCCCAGACGTCATTGGTACTCAGATTTTCAGAGTCTCTCCATAGACACTCCGTTACTGTTGCCTCAATGTACGGACCTGTTGTCTCAGGGTCCTTGCCTTTACCTGGGTCGTCTGTCTTTGACGGCGTAGCTCCCTCCTAAGGTCCAGAGAATTCTCCAGCTCTGTAGTTAACACTATGCTTAGAGCTCATAAGCCAGCCTCTGCTCTGATCTACCACAGAGTGTGGCATACATATTTTTGATGGTGTCGTCCCCGAGGTTACGATCCCCAGGTGTTTCGGATTTCCAGAATTCTGGCCTTCCTTCAAGCGGGATTGGATCTTGGGCTCTGCCTAGTTTCCCTGAAAGTGCATGTCTCTGCTTTTTTGGTGTGGTTTCAATGAAGGATTGCTCCTCTACCGGACATCTGCACCTTCCTTCAGGGTGTCCTCCAGATTCAGCCTCCCTTTGTCCACCCAGTGACTCCTTGGGATTTGGCTATAGTGCTTAGGGCTCTCCATTTGAACCTCTGACTTCAGTGGAACTCACGAGGTTTGACAGCGAAGACTCTATTCCTTCTGGCCATTGCTTCCGCCAGAAGGGTGTCAGATTTAGGGGCACTCTCCTGTCGCTCCCCATTTCTGATATTTCACAGGGACAGGGCTGTGCTTCGGGCTCACCCTGGTTTCCTCTTTAAGGTTGTTTCTAGTTTTCACATTAATGAAGAAATTGTAGTCCCGGCCTTTAAGTCTCTATACCTCTCGGTTGGTGAGGCCTCTTTGGATGTGGTCCGTGCCCTCAGGATTTACCTGGACCGTACCAGTTCCCTTAGGAAATCTGACTCCTTGTTTATGCTCTATGGATTTCACAAGAAGGGATGGCCAGCCAATAAACAAACATTGGCTAGATGGCTTCGTATGGCTATCTCAGAGGCTTACACTCAGGAGGGTCTTCCTGTCCCGCCTTCTGTTACTGCTCATTCTGCTCGGTCTGTGGGTCCCACGTGGGCAGCTCGCTGTGGCGCCTCGGCTGTTCAGCTTTGTAAGGCGGTCATGTGGTCTTATGTTCAGACCTTTCTAAGGTTCTATGCCTTTGATTCCTTTGCCTCCCAGGATGCTTCCTTTGGGTGACGGATTCTCCTCTCAGCGCAGGAGCGTCCCCGCCCTTAAAAGGACTGCTTTGGGACATCCCCAAGGTCTCCCTGTGGAGCCTATGGACCCTGAAGAAGAAAATGAGTTATGGTAAGAACTTACGTTTAACTCTTTCTTCAAAGTCCATATGATCCACAGGGCAGCCGCCCTGACACACCTGGCTTCAAATAGGTTTTTTCCAGTCACCGTTTTCCCGTCTCCTCTGTGAGAGTGTGGACCCTATGGACTTTGAAGAAAGAGAGTTAACAAAGGTAAGTTCTTACCATAACTCTCATTTTTAGGAGCCATCCCAGTACCTCAGTGCGGAGGGGGATTAAGCCTGGCGGCTGCAGCGATGCGGTGAGAGTTACTGTGTTCGGGACTCTAGTCCTAGACGCAGGTATACAAGCTATAGACCGGGAGCCTCACTCACAATACCCCACCACTGAAAGAGTTCTGCTACGGCACTAGCCCCTGGGGTTTGTTTGGTATGAAAGTCTGATACAATTGTAATTTTTTTTTACAAATCTTAAAAAAAAAAAATTTCAAACACAGGAACATCAGAACCACCATTGTGACACTCGATTTGAGAATGGATCCAGGCACCAGGTACGTTAGGTGCGTGAGGTTAATTTACTTTTTACCAGCAGCTGCTAATCTTTGCAGTGATCGGTAGCAGAGCAGACACAGAGGGAGAGGGTGCAGGCAAGCAGAGGGACCGGGGTTCTCTTCCTGCATCTGCCCTCATGTTTATCTGACTGGTCGAGATTTTACAACTAGAGCAGGTGAAGAACTGCCAGGCAAGTGGTTAAAAGTATCATTGCACTTACCTCTTCCCTGGTGGTCCAGGGGGATTTGGGTCCCTTTTTGGGACTCTGGTCTTCCCCCTCCCAGGGAATCAGAGTGGCCTCCCATGCAGCCTCCTGCAGTGACATGAGGAGATGCAGGGAGAGCTAGCCAGCACAGCCACCTGATTGTTTTCTTGGAGCTCCAAGATGATGACACTCGGTGGCCAAGGAGGCTACTGTCTGGGGATCTTTTCTCCCTGCCCCTGGGCCCAAATTCAGAGAGCGTGGTAGTTTCCATGCAGAATTCTGGAAGTAAATTTTTAGTGGTCACCCCCAGACTTGCTGGCCCCTGGGCTGCTGTTACCTTATTGTTTGTTTGGCGTTTCTCCTGGACGCTCCTTAGGTATTTTTCTCTGATGTCTGGATGTGCGGACCCTAGAAGTTCAGTCTCACAGATCTGTCCTGTCACACTGCTGGGGATGTGGGGACCCTAGACATAGTATCACATATCTGCCCTGTCACACTGCTGGGGATGTGGTGACCCTAGACATAGTGTCACATATCTGCCCTGTCACACTGCTGGGGTTGTGAGGACCGTAGACATAGTGTCACATATCTGCCCTGTCACACTGCTGGGGTTGTGAGGACCCTAGACATAGCGTTACAGATCTGCCCTGTCATACTGCTGGGGATGTGAGGACCCTAGACATAGTGTCACAGATCTACCTGTCACACTGCTGGGGATGTGAGGACCCTAGACATAGTGTCACAGATCTGCCCTGTCACACTGCTGGGGATGTGAGGACCCTAGACGTAGTGTCACAGATCTGCCCTGTCACACTGCCGGGCATGTGAGGACCCTAGACATAATGTCTCAGGTCTCCCCTGTCACACTGCTGGGGATGTGAGGACCCTACACATAATGTCACAGATCTGCCCCGTCACACTGCTGGGGATGTGGGGACCCTAGACATAATGTCACAGATCTGCCCTGTCACACTGCTGGGGATGTGAAGACCCTAGACATAATGTCACAGCTCTGTCCTGTCACACTGCTGGGGATGTGGGGACCCTAGACATAGTGTCACAGATCTGCCCTGACACTGCTGGGGATGTGAGGACCCTATACATAGTGTCACATATCTGTCCTGTCACATTGCTGGGGATGTGAGGACCCTAGACATAGTGTCACAGATCTGCCCTGTCACACTGCTAGGGAAGTGGGGACCCTAGACGTAGTGTCACAGATCTGCCCTGTCACACTGCTGGGGATGTGGGAACCCTAGACATAGTGTTACAGGTCCTATCACACTGCTGGGATGAGGGGACCCTTAGAGATACTATGGACAATATATTTTGGAAATATCTTAAAATGAAACACTAATGATAGATATGTATTCCCTGATATAAAGAGCTTTGACATTTCTTATTTTTCCAACCTGTTTATTGCAACATTTATGAGAAGCCTCCTTATATACTTGGTAAATGCCTCATAAGGAGTTATACTTAGAGAGCTTTCCCCATCCAGTATATATGGTTAGGTTACTGTACACACATCACTTCTATACAATGTACTCTAGTCACTGTGTGTCTTCTACAGATGGACCCAGTAACAGAAATACCCCAGAGAGATGTCCCCGTCCTCTTTATTCACAGGTCTATACAAAGGAGAATCACAGAATCGCACAGGGGCATCAGGTAATAAAGGCTCTTCCCGAAAATTGAAATGGGGACATTTCATTAATTGACCTGCGTTAAATAATTAATCTGCACCTAATTGATTGTTTTACATGCTGATAATATACTATTATAATATTTATTTAGATATAAATTACTCAGACATTATTAAAATATTATTTTGTTGTTTGGTGGGTATTTTAGGATGAAGACCTGATTGTTATTAAGGCAGAAGATATAGAAGGAGAAGAAGAGATGTGTGTAACTGATATGAAGGCAGAAGATACAGAAGGAGAAGAAGAGACATATATGACTTATAATGAGGCAGAAGATATATTGGGAGAAGAGGAGACGTATGTGACTGACATGAAGGCAGAAGATATAGAGGGAGAAGAGGAGATGTATGTGACTGATATAAAGGCAGAAGATACAGAAGGAGAAGAGGAGACGCGTGTGACTGATATAAAGGTAGAAGATACAGAAGGAGAAGAGGAGACGTGTGTGACTGATATAAAGGCAGAAGATACAGAGGGAGAAGAAGAGACGTATTTGACTGATAATAAGGCAGACGATGCAGAGGAAAATGAAGAGACGTATGTGAGGGGTTATCAGCAGTGTAAGGAGGAGGAAATCCCTACAGAGATCAGCACAGGTGAGTAATAAACACTTATCACAGAAGAGTCACATATTCTCCTTGCTCAGTCAATACAACAATTTTATATCCTACACCCTCCTCTGTTAGTGAGCAGTTTGTTAATTTCTAAATCTAATTAGAGGTGGTTACTGCAGATCCGTCCACAATTAAATGAGACATGGAAAGGCAATCAGACCATGACTGAATGTCTTTAATGGATGTAATATTTTACTCATACCAGACAATAGCATAAATTGTGGATCTTAGTATAGGAATCGGTATGGGATGCCGGCAGTCGTCTAGGATACCTACACTTGTTGTTCGGTAAGCTAACCTACCCCGCTACTTACCTTTGGTATTCTGGCGGTCAGGATGTTGGGGTTGTGATAGGCATCGATATTCCGGCTCCGGTAATATCAGTGCCGGCATTGCGGCTACTGGGATACTGACTGTAACCCGTAGTATGTATCAAGTAGAAATATGTGAATCCTTACCACACTTCTGTAGACTGGTTTCCACGCACACTCTGCCCACTGCGATGAATCAGGGCTCTGAAATAAGTCAGTGGATGAGTGCACGGTCTAACCCACTAGATGTTTCATTCTGACGCGTTTAGTAGTTCTCTGTGTGCTTGGTGTAGGGCTGTATTCCAGATTTTTACATCATTAAAAGTGGTTCAAAAAGTGTCCAAGTGGATGACGTTATCCTGATTTCCATTACCCATGAGTGGAACCTTGCTCAGATAAGCAGATCCATACACTACCTATTTTACAGCCATCATTTTGTGTTTTATTTACTACACTATGAGCGCCTTCATGTTATGTTACTTTATTCCCTCGCAACCTTCCATGATCTCATGTATACAGTGGCAGCCATGGTTTGTAGTTATAGTAAGGCCGGTCACTAATGTCCTATGTAATGACAGTACCCAGCAGTGACTATAAACTTTATGTACACTGTAAACTTGTCAGACACATTTTCATTGGTCGTTCTCTTGGCAATTTGGAAAGTAGCAGAAATAACATCCACCACTATCTGCTGGGGACATTACGTGGTGGTGATGGTTCTCATTGGTTGTTACTCTCCTCCTTGTTCATAATGGAGGGCTGTGGGGTTACCATACTCGCTATAGAGGGCTGCTGTCATTTCTGTCCATACCTGGCCCACTCAGGGCAGAGGAGATAAGATTTGTAAGAGGTGATGGGCTCTGGAGCTGGTGGTAGTAGTGGGTCACCCCAGCCATGCCATGCAACTGCTGTTGGTTTATCATGAATCTAAACCTAGAATCTAGTACTTGGGGCTCCAGGAAGCTGGGAAAAGGAAGGAAGGAGCAGTAAAAGGTGGCAGGGATAAGGGGGGGAAGCAGATGGAGACAGAATGGAAGATGGAGTCAGCTGCAGAAGAGGATGGTGCTGCTTGGAGGAGGCAGAGCCAAGCACCAGCATCCTGCTGCTGAAGAGCCCAGCTTCTCTGCTGTTGGCTGCTGCAGCCTCGGCCCCTGTTGCATCCTGCCTCCGCTGTTATCGCCTCCCACTGGCTGCTGCCTGAGGTCTGCTTGGACCAGATGACACAGTACAGAGGCTAGAGCCTGAAGGGGTGGCTGTACTGATCTGGAGGCAGTTGGGAATATACAAGCAGAATGTACATAAAACTCCCAATGACAGACAAAGGGACAGGACAGCACTTGGTTCCTGGTTACCAAGTTCCGGAGGTCACACACCAGTCTGTGGAGCCCAGACCTCCTGTCTCTCCCTGTGTCCAGGAGCCTCCAGCTTGTGTCGGGCGACCGGCTTTTTGCATCCAAGGATGCTAGTGCTGGGTTTTCTGAGTGTACCCTCCCCTAGGGACAGCTTCTGAATGTCCTATGGTCCAGTGTCCCCCAGATTGGATGTGAGAATAAACAGTTGGTGCTGATTATCGCTAACATAAATAATAATAATCCCTTAGTACTGGCTAAACAGCTGTTCAAAAGTAAAAACTCTGCAGTTTCATAAATATGAACCAAAGAAAAACATCACATGACCTGCGCTATACCAGTCTGTCTGATAAATATAATTCCTAGGTGCAGTTCAGAAGAATATCTAATTTATTAAAAGTTGTCTAATAAATATTGCATGGACCCCAGCATAATACAGATGTTTTACAATAATAAATCAATAAAAAAATAAAATAAAAAAAAAAAAAAATATATATATAATCTTCTTAAAAGTCACTGTTCAGATTTGTAACTTGCTGGTAATATAAGTGTTAATGCCGGGCTTGTCATATTCTTCTAAAATCTAGGAGCCAGGATGAAAGTGTAGGAGCCAGACCACCGTCCCCCCAAAAAATTGATAGGAGTGAGGAACACAGCTCTGTGTGTTATGCAACTGTTATACACACTATACTAGTCCACAGAATGGCCGCAGTTGAATGGCTATAGTAACATGGAGCCCTCCTCACTTCTCTGCACAGCTCTTCTACTCCACCCCCCACCCCCTCCAGTAATAAACCACATTTGCACATAAAACAATGGAGCCAGAAAGTACTACAACCCCCCCCTCCCCGGGGCTACATTCCTGTGCACCTTCTCTCTGGGCAACCATCCCCCACTACTAAGGGGGTACCCCAGGCAAACCACCCCTCCGCAGCCACAATGCTGTGCAGCTACCCCCCCGGGCAAACAAACCCTTCCCCGCGGCCACAATAATGAGCAGCTAACCTCCCCCCCATTAAATCAACCGCAATGGCCACACAACTATGGGGTACCCACCGGCAAACCACCCCTCCGCAACCATCCATCCCTCCGTTCTCCGTAGTGGTCACACCGATATCTCTGAAGCTGCTCTGCAATCCTTGGCCATGCATAGACCCTCTTACTGGAGAGCTCTATGCAGTCGGAGTTAGGACGCAAACTGGGGCGGAGAGGAGGAGTTGCCGCAGGCCGCGACAGAGTGATGACATCACCACAGGCTGGGACTGAGAGGAGGAGTCGGCGCAGTGCAAGACAAACAGTCACCGCAGGCAACTCTCAGCACATGCACTCCTGTGCATGAAATGACTGCTGCAATGCTACAGAAAGTAATCTCCGCTGGGACTGACAAGGATCTGCTTCCGCCCTCCCTGCAAAATCTGTCAGCCAGGTAGCAAAATCTGGTCACCATGGCGACCTGACCCCTGGGATTTGTCGAGCCCTGTGTTAATGGGTATACACCATAGTTAGGTGGGACAGGGTTATGTCAGTCAGATGCCAGCACTAACCCTGATAGTATGCAGAGGGGTTTATGTTATCACTGTACTGTGTTATCACTGCATGTTACTCTCACGAGTAACCAGCACAAATGATTACAATAAAGCTGTAATCCCTGCTCTATACATAACAGCGTAACATGTCAGTGGATGAGTTTTACAGTAGAGCATCGTGAATTTATCCATTAGATGGTGATTTAAGGACCTTTAATGATAGTCTTTATGAAAAATGTTATTTATGGGACATTTATATATTTTATTCCCAGCAGATGGATGTAACAGCAGGAATTTCTGGAAGGAGAATATAGTTTTATCTACAGATTGTAAAGTAGAAGATAATGACATCAAACAAGATTCCCTGGGAGAAAACCCCATTACCCCAATTATACATCCCGTACCTCACAATGCATATGTATCACCTGATGCTGCGTATAATGAGGAATGTTCTCCTGGTACCTCTATTACAGCTCTTAGGCTAGATAAAATATTTCCTTCTTCTATAGAAGCCAAAAGTCGCACACAGAAAACAAATCGTATTCCCCATCAGCCACCTAAGGTATGTGAAAGGCCATTTCCATGTTCTGAGTGTGGGAAATGTTTTATACAGAAATCAAAGCTTTGCATACATCTGAGAAGTCACACAGGTGAGAAACCATTTCCATGTTCTGAGTGTGGGAAATGTTTTACACAAAAATCAAATCTTGTTATACATCTGAGAAGTCACACAGGTGAGAGGCCATTTCCATGTTCTGAGTGTGGGAAATGTTTTACACAGAAATCAGTTCTTGTTGCACATCAAAAAAGTCACACATATGAGAAACCATTTCCATGTTCAGAGTGTGGGAAATGTTTTACACAGAAATCAGATCTTGTCAGACATCAGAGAAATCACACAGGTGAGAGGCCATTTCCATGTTCTGAGTGTGGGAAATGTTTTACACGAAAATCACATCTTGTTCTACATCTGAGAAATCACACAGATAAACCATTTCCATGTTCTGAGTGTGGGAAATGTTTTATACAGAAATCACATCTTCTTAGACATCAGAAAAGTCACACAGGTGAGAAACCATTTCCATGTTCTGAGTGTGGGAAATGTTTTACACAGAAATCAGATCTTGTTACACATCAGAGAAGTCACACAGGTGAGAAACCATTTTCATGTTCTGAGTGTGGGAAATGTTTTACACAGAAATCAGATCTTTTTACACATCAGAGATGTCACACAGGTGAGAAACCATTTCCATGTTCTGAGTGTGGGAAATGTTTTACACAGAAATCAGCTCTTATTACACATAAGAGAAGTCACACAGGTGAGAAACCATTTCCATGTTCTGAGTGTGGGAAATGTTTTACACGGAAATCACATCTTGTTAAACATCAGAGAAGTCACACAGGTGAGGAACTATTACCATGCTCTGAGTGTTAGAAATGTATTACACAGAAATCATATCTTGTGATACATCAGAGAAGTCACATAGGGGAAAAGTCATTTCCATGAAAATTTTTACCCAGAAATCAGATCTTATTTCACATAAAAGATATCACACAGATTAGCTACTCTCATGTTTTGATCATCAGAAATCAGGTCTCATTAGACCACCCTTTATTTACATTAGAGAAACAGTGTTTACAAATTAATTTTTTTTTTTTTTAAATAACATCTTATTAAACAGCATTTATCCTGACCTCTGACATTTCTGTTTTGTGAGTGGTCATAGTTTGTATTACAGTCCTCGTATCTGCTGTTACTTTTCTTGCTCTATTTTGAAAGGAAAGTGACTGCAGTGTGTATAGTAGGTTTTGGATTTGGATCACCCAAATGGTATAAAAGGGTGTAGAATGACACTAGGAACAGTGACCAAGGCGGAAACAGTTCTGTCATCTAATAACAGACCATAAGGTCAGAGACCTGACAGATAAGTTTCTGCCACCAGCCCCTTCCCCTCCATTATATCCTGCAAGGAGACCAAGTACCCAGAGCAATGGGTAGATATAAACAGTTAGTGTGACAAATAATTATAAATATCATTATCAGGGCACAACAACCGTGAGCAGTAAGGACTGTCCTATATGTGAATGTTCCTGGTGCTCCGAGTGGTGTCCCCAGTATGTGTATATTTCTGTGTATGTATATATATATATACTATTCTCTCTCCTTCCCGAGCTTAGAGAATGAGGATATAAATATCTATGAAATGAAATATTGTGCTGTATGTACTAATAATTGTATACATGCTACATTGTAATATTGTGCTGTATGTACTAATAATTGTATACATGCTACATTGTAATATTGTGTAGTTTTATTTCTCTGGTTCTCCATGTAGAAAATGCAGCCAATCATCTTCATGTATTGGGATTTGAGGGACCGAATGTTTATCATTTTTTATTAACTAACAAAGTATCATTAAAAACTGCTATTTATTATACTGAACCAGTTTCACGCATCCAATTATTTCTTTACGGTTTATATTGTTTTATATGTCATGTACACAAACTAGAAGGTCCACAAACATCTGTGGGCTAATGTCATGCAGAAATCGGATCACTCCCACTACAAAGCTGCTGTCTCCCTGGGGGATCCATGAATATTGTGGTATATCCATCTCTGAGACACATGTGAGTCCTGTGTGTGATTACCAGCTTCATTCTTACAGGCTAACAGCGTATACACTAGAAGTGGTCACTGTACTCACCTGGGCTTTGCAGTATAAGGAGACACCTGCGGATACACTTTTGTGTAGATAAATCTCCGTGAGTGTACATTTGGCAATGGCTGCACCATATTTTTTTCAGCTGAGTAAAAATACTCTTCACATTTTATCCAAACAGGAATGAAAATGATGATTATCTAGCAGGGAAAGCACCAGCAGTCACAGCCCCTGTATGACACCAGTAACATGTTAGCATGGAGCAGTGTATGCAGTCAGTGTGATGATTAGCAGGGAAAGCACCAGCAGTCACAACCCCTTTATGACACCAGTCATATGTTAGCATGGAGCAGTGTATGCAGTTAGTGTGATGATTAGCAGGGAAAGCACCAGCGGTCACAGCCCCTGTATGACACCAGTAATATGTTAGCATGGAGCAGTGTGTGCAGTCAGTGTGATTATCTAGCAGGGAAAGCACCAGCAGTCACAGCCCCTGTATGACACCAGTAATATGTTAGCATGGAGCAGTGTATGCAGTTAGTGTGATGATTAGCAGGGAAAGCACCAGCAGTCACAGCCCCTGTATGACACCAGTAATATGTTAGCATGGAGCAGTGTATGCAGTTAGTGTGATGATTAGCAGGGAAAGCACCAGCAGTCACAGCCCCTGTATGACACCAGTAATATGTTAGCATGGAGCAGTGTATGCAGTCAGTGTGATGATTAGCAGGGAAAGCACCAGCGGTCACAGCCCCTGTATGACACCAGTAATATGTTAGCATGGAGTAGTGTATGCAGTCAGTGTGATTATCTAGCAGGGAAAGCACCAGCAGTCACAACCCCTGTATGACACCAGTAATATGTTAGCATGGAGTAGTGTGTGCAGTCAGTGTGATTATCTAGCAGGGAAAGCACCAGCAGTCACAACGCCTTTATGACACCAGTAATATGTTAGCATGGAGCAGTGTATGTAGTTAGT
This sequence comes from Taudactylus pleione, assembly GCA_031769625.1. Taxonomy (NCBI): domain Eukaryota; kingdom Metazoa; phylum Chordata; class Amphibia; order Anura; family Myobatrachidae; genus Taudactylus; species Taudactylus pleione. The sequence continues at coordinate 485,051 of JAUIMM010000982.1, forward strand.
GTGATGATTAGCAGGGAAAGCACCAGCTGTCACAGCCCCTGTATGACACCAGTAATATCTTAGGAACCCCCATGAGTCAGACACATGACACAGCTACTGTATTGTCACCTTATGCCTGAGATGTTACTTTATGTCAGTGTCTCCTGCATAAAACAAGAACATATATAGTGGTGCTTTCTATGGCTGATACGATGTCATTTGTAGAAATGAGCTTAATGAATGTGTATTTAATGACCATGAATTGTGACATAATTGTATTAAAGTTTTGTTTAAAAAGGCCAAACCGGCAATATCATACAGCTGGTGTGGGGCTAGTTATACTCTGTATCACTCTCACCACCCACCCTGATATCTTCTGGCCATTTCCTGCTTACCCAACATCTGGACATATGGTCATTGTTATTCCACAGAGGCAACTCATGGGGGGATATGGCTGAAGTCCTCCCTGGTCTGCACAGCACCCCAGCTCAAGCTCCTTCATACACACAAGATTCCTGGCCGGCCTCTCCTGCTAGTGGTAGGAGCAGCAGGTGACAAGGGCCTGGGAGCTGGGGTGCAGCTAGTTACTGTGCATCAGGTGGCTGATTTCCAGGGACAGCAGCCAAGGGGCCTGCTCTGCTCCATCCCACAGGGCGATGTAGTAATAGGGAGCCCAGGCCTGGCCTTGTATCATGTAGTAATACACATGAGACCTCATTACAGAGAGCCTGTGTGTATATAGGTGTCCTGCTCTGCCCCATACCACAGGGTGATGTAGTAATAGGGAGCCCAGGCCTGGCCTTGTATCATGTAGTAATACACATGCGACCTCATTACAGAGAGCCTGTGTGTATATAGGTGTCCTGCTCTGCTCCATCCCACAAGGTGATGTAGTAATAGGGAGCCCAGGCCTGGCCTTGTATCATGTAGTAATACACATGAGACCCCATTACAGAGAGTCTGTGTGTATATAGGTGTCCTGCTCTGCTCCATCCCACAGGGTGATGTAGTAATAAGGAGCCCAGGCCCGGCCTTGTATCATGTAGTAATACACATGAGACCTCATTACAGAGTGCCTGTGTGTATATAGGTGTCCTGCTCTGCTCCATCCCACAAGGTGATGTAGTAATAGGGAGCCCAGGCCTGGCCTTGTATCATGTAGTAATACACATGAGACCGCTGTGGAAAACATGTTTACATAATTCCATATTTACATGTTTTAAATGAATGCAGTTCACGAAAGTCAATATGGCCTTTGCACAGCCATTTTGCTTTGTACGCATTTAAATGAAGAAATTAGTTGAGATTACTTTAAGGACCGTTCCCTATGAAAATGTTTATCTGATAGAGTGTGCAAGTACTTGACCCTTTATGTATAATTTTGGGCAAGTGAAATTCATGTCACCAAAAATGGAGGCACTTTGCTATTTCCTTTACAACACCTACAGAACACCGGTCAGATTTCTTCACTACCTTAGTTTACAAAATTATCAAGAGAGAAAAGTTTCATCATAAGTGCAACAAATAGGTGGCTTAGAGCTACATAAGTCACCACTTAGCGATCAGAGAAACATTGTTGCAAACATCCGTGCAGCACAGACTGTCAGTAGGCGTATTGAGGCTATGGGATATGACAGTTCTCTGATAATAGAATGAGGAGATGTAATATTTGTAATTGAAAATATTTAATTAATGTCTCGGATGAATTATCAGAGAACAAAAAATATCATATGTACTAAACCTCTGACAATAATAAGCTCAATCCTACATCAATCATTGATGTTGACTTTATTGTGTATTGATTTTCTTGAACCAAATAAGAATAACTATACTACATAAGACTTATATGAGGTCTGGAACTGATATATAGGGTGGTAATATGAGATCAGAAAGATCTTACCCTCTAATATAGAAGACACTTGTACACTTACCAACATAGGATGGCAATATATCCGATCCTTAAGAGAATCAATTAATTAGGAATAAGTGAGACCTTTTTAAAATTATATTAACTGGTAGGATAATTTACAAGCCACAACTATTAAATGTCTAAATAATTATATAACCACATATAATTGAGAGGTCTCAATTGAATCGCCTTCTTAAAAAACTCTTTTCATTTTTGTAGTATACAACCGTGTTGAACAATATATAACATAATAATAAATAATGAGGACACAGCGAAGATAACTTTTGATTTTATTGCACATTTCTAACTTTTAACACACAGAACTTTTCTGTCATTTTAAACAATTATTTCGCTGAGCATCTTTCCCTAAACAGGGATTTTTTAATGTATATCTAATAAAGAATTATATATTTTTATCATCGCCGCACCACAGGCAAAACTTTTCTCTCTTGATAATTTTGTACACTTGGGTATTATTACCATTTGTCTGCTGGCAGCACCCCCAACCCATATACAACTGCCTGGTTATTGAATATGGGGTTACATGATATAACCAATAGATGTGGGCGGATGTAAAACTTTTTCTTTTGTATCTTTTCTTCACTACCTTAACAAGTGGGGAGAGGAATCTATTCTCCCTTTCTGCAGCGCTTGGGGGCTGCCTGGCATGTCCGTAAGCGCCGGGCACGCCCCCAAGTATGACGAAAAGGGGACGCGTCTTATAGACACGCCCCCTTTTCATGACCACGCCCCCTTTTCGGGCGCGCGCCATAAGGTTGCCTTCTCTAGCTCCGGCACCCTGCCTGCCACCGGAGCTAGAGTTAACACTAAATATGTATATACAGTGTGTATATATATATATATTTCTGTACTCCGAGATATTATGTAAGAGTGGGAGGAAACGGGTGACCAGTGGGTGTAGCTAAAGTTGAACTCAGAGATGATTTTATATTGTGTGTTGTTGCATTTAAGTAATATTGCTAAAAATAGAGGTAACTGTATTGAGGTACTATACATTTTTTAGACTGTGGACTGATCACCCACAGCTCAGGTTAGAAGAAAGTTATTTAGAGGTTATGTATTTAATATTTGTGTAATGATGAATATAGTAATTGTGGAGTGGGTGCCTGTATTTCGTCAGACAGACGTGTCCCTAGTGGTAATACAGACTGTAAAACAGGATGAGTGCTCGTATTTGCTTGGAGAAAGACAGGCGATCATAGAAAGCTTATCCTGACTGTGTGCAGTTCTATGATGAATGGTGTTAAAATGACAAGAGATGATAAAATGTGTATTTCAGTGGATGGAAATAGAATAAATAAGAATAAAATAAATAAATAATAGAATTAATGCATCTCTTTTAAAATTGCAGCGTAAATGGGGAATTTGTAATCAACCAAAATAACAAAGAAATAAGCACTCCAATTCAATGGTGCTGCAGTAACTGCCTGGGTGGTCACTTACACCCTGTAAACATCAAGATAAAAATACAGTACTTGCAGTTCCCTGCGCTCCACTAGGGTGGTGATCAAGTTTCAAGAAATGTAAAGATGAGGGAGTTCCCCCGTATGAATTCCTATGATGTTCTGAGTAGTGGATATATCACTTTTGATTCAATGTTCCTCAAAAAAAGGTATATGAAGTAGTTTATTGTAACATTAAAACACATAATGGCAAGCAGCGTACCAGATATGATGGGGGCATAGGACAGCATACACCCCAAAATAGCATACAAGGAGGTCTAAACAGTCGCCTCCCGGGTTAGGTTCGTGTAATCCTCCTGGTTTTTATTCCGTGGTAACTGTGCTCCAACCCCGTCACCTGGCTCTCTCACTGCTGCTCCTTAACTCACCAACGCGTTTCTGCTCATATAGAGCCTTTCTCAAGGTGTGAGTACTGTTATCCACTACTTCCTTAAATACCCTTTAACACATTCCCATTGGTCACTCTTTAATTCTCTTAATTAGACTGTATAGGAACACTGCACATAGATGTACTTCCCACTATATCTCATCCGTACAAATAACTTTATAATCCAGACAATCTTACCTAAAAAACAAATAAAACAAATATAAACTAATAGATCAGCAGTTTGCGTTCCATTTGCTGGAACGCAAGCCACTTCCGATGCGTCTTCCTATCTGTCTCTCCGGACGTGACGTAGCGTGACGTCATCTTTATGCGTTCTCTATTTAGAACCCACGCGTGCGTTCCATTCAATGGAACGCACGTTACTTCCGGACAATCTCTTTCTCTCCTACTCGCCGGATGCGACCTAACATGTGTCTTCCTCTTTAGACGGGGCTGTTCTATTTGGCCACCATTGTGATTTGCGTTTCAGCTAGTACATCACTTCCGGGTTTCCTTACAGGTTCTCTATTGGTGATTACATCACAGTCTGTAAAGGTGCATACCGCTGTTGATATTCATATTGTATACATAAGAAAATCATAATATATACAATGTGCTATTAAAATATCACATAAAGCAAGGATACATAGACATAAAATCCATAATGACATATCCAAAATATTAAAAATAGTAAAAATGATAAAATTACATCTTCTTAAAATCTACATCTTAATACTTAAATTGTGTGTGTGTATATATATATATATATATATATATATATATATATATATATATGAGGGAAATGTGGATAATAAAATAAGTAAAGGACAATATAATCATATAAAATCAGTAAAATTCATATAATATTAAAGAAACCATTTCAATTCAAATTCAATAGAACAAGTTGGCATGATTCAATTAGTTCTTCTTGGTTCTTCTGTTACAGTACAGTTCATAGGTCAGTTGAAAGGATCACAATCCAGCCTCCAACAGCTCTTTGTGTCCACTTTAACAAATGTAAACTGGCTGCATTACAGAGTACATTTTAATGCCTGACTCTCTATAGTTCATAATTTGCAGACACATGTTGCGATATCCTCACTGATGGAACCGGAGCTCTGCAAAGACACAGTGGATCAGAACGACAGCAAACACTGTCTGCTTACCATGTACTAAACCTTAGATATCAAATAACATGCACTTCACAACATTGCTGATATAAATAAAACCTTGAATATTAACCTAAAATACAGCGGAGCCTTTTAATGTAATCGTGTGTATATTTATGATTATATGTAAGTATGTGTTGTGTGTCTGTTTATATCTGGTATATCTGGAATCGCAACTATATATATATATGTATATATATATATGCCCGCATTGTGGGTACACATTCGATTGTCGTTGTGCATGCATGTATTTATCATGAATTTATATATATACAGTATATATATATCTCCATGCATTACTTGGTTTTGATATTACTTGTCTGGATTTACAAAAATGACAGGCAATGGGGGTTTATACAGATGATCAAAAGATGCCTAATGAAATCACAAAGGCAAGGCTAATTTGTTTAAGCCTCAGACATAAATACAATGGTTTATTTAGCTTAATCACATCAGATACCATGCCCACAATGGCTAACGATAGCTTAAATGCGTAACAATGGTTCCCAAATTCACTCTGTCTGAGTATATCAGTGTTTTTGTGTATTCTTCAATTTTCATAGGCATACTGTTCTATATGCAGAGCAAACGATCACCATACCTTTGTGTATTCTTTAATCACTTGTCACAGACAAATACACAAAACCTGTATTGTCATCACTGAACACTTAAGGACTTATAGTTGTAGCTAAAAATGGCATTGTGAGACCAGTCGCAAAAATGGCGTCTTGCTGATCTTGATTTTAAACAGATTCTGTCTCAGCCAATTATCCGGCTTTGACAGATGAGACGGATAAAATACGTAGTACTTGTGCAAACAGACACGGTCACAGTATCTGCGTCATTAGAAACTACGGCTTACATGGTTAAATCTAAGATGAGCCAAGGAAAAAGAAAAAAAAAAGAGGAAGTACAAGCTGATGTTTTTGTTGCCAAGAAGAGAAGTGCTTAGAAGTTTAACATGTCCCAGACAAAAGATAGTTTGCAAAAAAAACAACAATAGATGCTTAAAGATTTGTTACATTGTCATTTACATTGCCATTGTTACTTGAACCTATAGAGAAAGTTTGGAAACAGCTAATTCTTATGCTGGCCATACACTCCGCAATTATCGGGACGATCCGCCCGATATCGGCGCGATAATTGCAGCGTGTATGCGGGCGACCGAGGGTTAAATATTGCTCGGTCGGGCATGCTGGATTGTCCAGCACGCCCGTCCGATGCGATATTTACCCGGGAAACTGTCGGCCGCATCGGGCAGTGTATGCCCAGCGCAGCCGACAGATGGACATTTCCTGTGTCCCTTCCTACGGAAGGAACAGGGAAATGTCTCCGCCCCCGGGGGCGGAGCGCGGATGTCGGGCTATACACTGTGAGATTTCTCTCACAGTGTATGCCGGCGACCTCTGCGGCTGGCAGGCTGCCAGCTAAAATGTCTGTCGGTCTGACAGACATTTTATCTGGCAGTGTATGCCCAGCATTAGTAATGGGATTTATGAGATAAATAGTGTTGATATTATTACTGAACATAAACCAAATATTTAATGCTACGTTATACCAGACTAAATAAGAAATGTTTGAAAAAGTTGCTGATAATCATAAAGGATTCAACAGCTGGAGAGAAAAGAGATTATTAAAAAATCTTAAAGATTATATAGGTTGCTTATATGATTAAGGGACTTTTATGGATAGGTTGGAGTGATGCATTATGTAATAGAGTAGCATTTCAATATCTAGAGTGGGAAGTACAATTCTTTAAACATAATTGTTAACTTTAAAATGGCATAGGAGACATCTTGCAGAGAGGAGGAGAAAAAAACTTTAGATAAAAGAGTTTAGAAAAAATGCAGTTGAACGTGAACTAAAAGTATATTAGGGACAGCAATATGATCCTATATATTTCCTATGTACAGAGCAGGATTGTAAACTTTGATCCAGATAAATGTAACGGTATAGCTGCATACACACAGAACGATTTTTTTAATGAACGATTTTAGTAAACGATTTTTTCCCTTGAAAAAATTAACTAAAATCGTTTACTAAAGTTGTTCATTTACTAAATGTCCTGAACGATTTTTATAAACTACAAACGATTTTTGCATATTCCCTTAATGAAAATCGTTGAGTTGACAAGTCTGAATGAACGACAAACTACAAACGTGAACGCGCATGAACGATAATCGTTCATCGTTTGACTCAGAAGGTGAATGATTTTTGCCATCAATTATCGTTAAACGATATCGTTTAACGATAATCATTAAAAAAATCGTTGTGTGTGTATGCAGCTTATTTGTTTAACTTGTTTGAATATTTTCAGAGTAAGAAACTGTTACTTAGTATGTCAGCGCGAGTTACCACTCTTTCTGTATACCCCTCCCAGATCGGAGAGCTGCGCTGAAAAAAAAGAGTTTTGTTTGAAGGGGATAAAATGCTTTAACTATCTCATAGCATGGGATTATGCTTGTATTCTTCCATCATAGGTTTCTTTTGTACCTCAGCCAAGAGTACTGATAAAAGAAGGTTATGAGACATACTTTTTAGTAGATACGCAGTATCTACTTAGTGTTTTAAAAAGGCTGGGGTAATATTCCAAAAATGTCACAAACAGTTTACAATATTTGAAGATTAATCTCAATTTTTTTTGTTCTTACAAATGACTCAGTCCTTATCCAACAGTGATCTGTGGTTATATTCAAAGTTATTTCAGACTTCAATAAGAGATACTAACAATTGTGTTTCTTTTGCAGAAGCAGGTTACAAAATTTAAAGAGACAAAATCCAACTATATACTGATAATCTTACATATACAGGACGTTGTGTTCCAGCAGGTTGAAGACATTTATATCCTTAAAGGGTGGCTTTGTTTTAAGTTGAATTGCATCTGTTTTACATATTGTTGTTCAGATATTTACTAATACTCAACTTAAACTGAATTTACAGCTCCGAGATGCTTAGAAAAAGATTTTGCAGGAATTTGTATATAAGGTTTAGTTTACCGAGTGTTACTGAAAGTATCAGGGGAACTCATGTTACAGGAAAAGTTTTTCAAATGAATGAAATGATGGGAAAAGAATCAAAGTTACACACGTCATATTAGACTTAATGGTGTTATAAAAAAATAGGCTAGTTAAACTTACAAAGGAGACAGGAATGGCATTGTCTGAAGGCCTACATTTGGTGCTTCATAGTATTAGAATCACACCTAAGCCTCATCTCAATCTCTCTCCTTATTTACTGTTTATTTGGACTACAATCAAGATGTTACTAAACCAAAGTCTGATTTGAAATTGCAACATGATTTGACTGTTCAATATGTTATACCATTGTCTAAGCAGCTATAAGAAGATCTTTGGAAGCTCAACAGGATATTCAACAAATCCCGACATTTGTTCCAGAAGATGAAAAACAGCCTAGAGACTATGGTATGATGAGAAGTTTTCATTATGTTCTGGTTCCGTTACAGATCAATGGGATGGTCCTTGGCATGGCAAAGTAATGCTGACAACAGATACAGCTATAAAGGTTACTGAGAAGGACACCTGGATCCACGGCTCACATTGAAAAAGGTCAGAGAGATCCGAGCTTAAAGGGGACTAAAAGACTCAGGGCCTGATTCAGAGCCGCTCGTAAGCGGCCGTTCGCTCGTTCGGAGCAATGTTTTCACATCTGCGCATGCGTACGGATTGTAATACGCATGCGCGAACCAGTCAGTGCGGCCAGAAATCATTTGTTCGCTATATAGCGAGTGCCTGCTATTTTGAGTGACAGGATGAGGCGTTAGTGGGTGGTAACAGGGGAAGGTGCTTGAAAACGGGGAGTGGAGATCCGAACGCAGGCGTGCTTAAAGGTCAAAACGGGCGTTTTATGGGTGTGCATAATTTAAACAGCAGCGTCATCGACCACGTCACTTGGTTATTTTAGAGCCAGAACTGGTCGCAACATTGTGGTAGGAAAAACCAGCCACAAGAATAGCGAGCAGTTCATACGCTGTTCGATGTACTCGATTAATCTATTAAATAGCGGACATGACGTATGATGCGAGCGGCCAGGGGGCGTTTTTTACAAAATAGCGGCTGCAGGTTTTGTTCGCTCGTTCAGACATGGAGGCGTCAACAGACCGCAAAGAGCGAACGGTTCATTTGAATAGCCACCCCCTTTTCCTGAACGAACGTCCGCAAATTGCGAACGGCTCTGAATCAGGCCCTCAGACTCAAGTGCTGATATAAAGACTGAGATATAGAGACTGAGATATAGAGACTAAGAGGGGAATTCAATTAGAGGCGAAAAGCCATATTCGCCTGTTTTTTTGTGAAAAATTCGCCTAAAACAAAATTCGCCAAATTCAATTCTAGGACAATTTCGCCTAAGTGGAAACAATTCTCCAAAAATGATTCTCCAATCAATAGCTGGTGAAAAGAAATGCAAAATCTTTATTTTGGGGTGCAAATGTGGGGAAACAACTCAGACCCCTTGGGACAGCCCCCCAAAAGACAAATACGCAAAAAAAAACAGAAACTAAAACCTAAGAACACCCCAAAAAAGACATAATTTTTGGGGTGTAAATTTAAAAAGTGGGGGGATAAACATTAAAAGTAGCGAAAAAGACTTCTTGGGGGTCCCCAAGGATGGGTCAGGTGTTTTTGGGATTGCAGGTGCATGCAGCAGGTGGATTTTTCACGTTTTTTAAAAGTTCACTTTAGAGACATAAAAACATGCTTGCACCCATTTTCAAGCACCCCAAATTTGACAGGAATTCTTATTTTCACCAAAAACTACAGCTTTATGCCATTCTTCACCACTTTTACCTAGACGCTAATAGCAAGCAATTTACACAACTTAAGTACACAAAATAGTCTTATTAGGGCTATTAGTACACATCTATACTGATTCCCTATGTTATTAGGGCTATTAGTACACATCTATACTGATTCCCTATGTTATTAGGGCTATTAGTACACATCTATACTGATTCCCTATGTTATTAGGGCTATTAGTACACATCTATATTGATTCCCTATGTTATTAGGGCTATTAGTACACATCTATACTGATTCCCTATGTTAGTGCATCTTTTTCTGGGGTACAGACTGATTTCCCCAATTCTTTCAATACTTTTCACCTGTTCCGTATTCGCCTGTTTCCGTGTTCGCCTGTTTTGCAATTGAATTAGGCGAAAAGCGGGGACGAGCACGGAATAAATTCGCCTCTGAAACAGGCGAATGAAGCGAACAGTCGGACAGGCGAAAACTTCGCCTCTAATTGAATATGGCTCATAGTTGTATTTATGAGAACTCTTCCATCAAGATTGAGATGATTGCTTACAATAGACTCTGCCTATAGACTAACAAAGAAAGCTTTTCATTTTCCTTAGTTGGTAGCTGAAACATTCGTGTTTATTGCAACATTGAGACTTATTTTTTTTGGAGAGAGGGTGAGCAAAGGTTTATAGTATGAGTACACATCCAGTAGTGTGGATAATGGGGTTTATTCTAATAAGTCCTTTCCTTCCTCTTTTATAAGCAGGGAAAATGAACGGTGTCGGGAAGCTATTGAAAAGTGAATTTGTGATTACTGTACTAAATCACCAGAACAAAGGTGTATACTATGAATATTACTCAAAAGAATATCCAATTCTACAAACTTATTCATTGATGGGTAAAGTATTAAATGCTACTAATAGTTGAATTTGTGCCATTGTTGAGTTGAAATATACTGAAATTACTAAGATAGTTACCATAGAAACAGAGTGAGGATTGTGTAATTAAAAGTTGTGAAGAAAAAGGGTTACTGATAACTATAACGTGACAAAACCACTAGTGATTGTGTTAGATCCATATGTAAGTGAACGCATTCCTTTTTATTGTAATAAGATAGTTTATGAAATGAAGCAAACTACACCTCAGATTTGGATGACTGCAGGAATGGTTACTATTCCAATGCTAGAACACTCCATACAAGTAGGAAAATGTTGAGTCAGAATATTTTAATAAGATCATTACTGTGTACAAACTCTAAGTTTATCGCTGTATTGAACAATGTAAGGAAGATTTTAAAAGAGCTGAAAGCTTATTATGTGTAATAGACTTTTACAATGAGGCATTTGATTGTACACTGCTAGTGATTAGTTCTAATAGTGAGTTTTCCAAATAGTGAGAGATTATATAAGTCAGACATATTGGCTATTGAATGATAGTTGTTACCATGATATTTGGGTTTTATGTTCTTCTACTAAATAATATTTATTATATATGTGGAAAGTATGCCTACAAGTGTTTGCTAATTAATTCTGAAGATATTTTCTATTTAAGCAGACTGATACTACAATTTTATGTTATAACTCATGATAATGTGTGAAAAGTTCTTTTGCAGGATGCCAGACGTTCTAAAAGGTTCATTGATCCAGTGAATAAAAGATCAATTTCCCGGATTGATACTTGTGGGACATCGTGTTGGCACCACCGTTGCTAACATCCGTACGTATGGTAATTTGGGATATTTGGATAATCAACATGAGATTATTGAACTGGACAATTTTATTGACAATGAGACTGAACTTTATGATAGGACTTTATAGATATGTTGGACATGAATTAAAAACATTCCTGAATGAACTGTTACTACAGCACTGTCCATAATTGATCGCTTAATTGTGCAGACTGGAGGATATTGTCTAATTTTTTTACACAAATCTTGGAATTCATTGTTGAAATTATTTGACCAATGATACTACAGATGAAGAAGCCATTATTATCAATTACATAAATGAGGCTTATAATATACAAAGAAGAATTTGAATGAATACATTTTGATAAAGATTTTGAAAATAATTTATGATAATCATGATTAGATTCTAGTTTTTGATTTCTCAGGTTAAGAAAAGTGGTTTTTCAAACATATTTTATCTACTGACAAAGTTTATTCTTGAGATTTTAATCCTGGTTCTATGCATTCTATAGTTTTGGCCTATGCTGTATTCAGATGGTTACTTCAAAAGGAGAACCCAAAAAAGTGAAAACATACAAGAAATGGAGGTTGATGAACATTACATTCCAAGATATAGCACATGTAAAATGTGTATATCTAATGGTGGAATTGTGGAAACTTAATTTATAAGGAACATTATATTTTACATAATTCCATATTTACATTTGCTTTATAGTGAATACAGCTCATGAAATTCAATATGGCCTTTGCACAGCCATTTTGCTTTGTACAAACTTAGCAATACTAAGTAAAATGAGTTGAGATGTCTTTAAAGAGCTTGTTCATTTACGTATAATTCTGGGCTAAGAGAAACATAGTGACCAAATATAGTGATGCACAGCACAATGAGCATTTCATAAAGGAATCTATTTCTATTTGTTTGCCAAAGGAACAAGGCAACAAGAGTAAACTATGTCTATCGTGATAAATGTTATATTTGAATATCCCAAATGTTATATGCTTGTATAATGTGGAATAATTAGAAAGTTTTAGGAGTATGATGTAAGTGGGTGTATTACCTGAAGATTGTAATAGAAGGTATAAAACCTTTGTACTCTAATCAATCATGTTTATTTGCTGCATTATAACCGTAGGGATATGTGCTCCCAGTTAAGGGCTAGATCTATTTATTTAATTAATAAATGACAAATTCTTAAGTGTACTGGATTGGAGTCTATTACTTTATGCAACAATGGAACACCTGGTAAAAGTTAGGATTCAACAGCCTATGTGTAACACTGTAATGATATAATACACTACAGGGATATAGTGATTACAGACATGCTCTCAGTATATGATGTGCAATCACACACACATGGAATGACAAATGAGAGTTACGTATGTCTATGTGTTACACTGTAATGATATAATACACTACAGGGATATAGTGATTACAGACATGCTCTCAGTATATGATGTGCAATCACACACACATGGAATGACAAATGAGAGTTACCTGTGTCTATGTGTCACACTGTAATTATATAATACACTAGAGGGATATAGTGATTACAGACATGCTCTCAGTATATGATGTGCAATCACACACACATGGAATGACAAATGAGAGTTACCTGTGTCTATGTGTCACACTGTAATTATATAATACACTAGAGGGATATAGTGATTACAGACATGCTCTCAGTATATGATGTGCAATCACACACACATGGAATGACAAATGAGAGATACCTTTGTCTATGTGTCACACTGTAATGATATAATACACTACAGGGATATAGTGATTACAGACATGCTCTCAGTATATGATGTGCAATCACACACACATGGAATGAAAATGAGAGTTACCTGTGTCTGTGTGTCACACTGTAATGATATAATACACTAGAGGGATATAGTGATTACAGACATGCTTTCAGTATATGATGTGCAAACACACACACATGGAATGACAAATGAGAGTTACCGGTGTCTATGTGTCACACTGTAATGATATAATACACTAGAGGGATGTAGTGATTACAGACATGCTCTCAGTATATGATGTGCAATCACACACACATGGAATGACAAATGAGAGTTACCTTTGTCTATGTGTCACACTGTAACTATATAATACACTAGAGGGATGTAGTGATTACAGACATGCTCTCAGTATATGATGTGCAATCACACACACATGGAATGACAAATGAGAGTTACCTGTGTCTATGTGTCACACTGTAATGATATAATACACTAGAGGGATATAGTGATTACAGACATGCTCTCAGTATATGATGTGCAATCACACACACATGGAATGACAAATGAGAGTTACCTGTGTCTATGTGTCACACTGTAATGATATAATACACTAGAGGGATATAGTGATTACAGACATACCCTCAGTATATGATGTGCAATCACACACACATGGAATGACAAATGAGAGTTACCTATGTCAATGTGTCACACTGTAATGATATAATACACTAGAGGGATGTAGTGATTACAGACATGCTCTCAGTATATGATGTGCAATCACACACACATGGAATGACAAATGAGAGTTACCTGTGTCTATGTGTCACACTGTAATGATATAATACACTAGAGGGTATAGTGATTACAGACATGCTCTCAGTATATGATGTGCAATCACACACACATGGAATGACAAATGAGAGTTACCTGTGTCTATGTGTCACACTGTAATTATATAATACACTAGAGGGATATAGTGATTACAGACATGCTCTCAGTATATGATGTGCAATCACACACACATGGAATGATAAATGAGAGTTACCTATGTCTATGTGTCACACTGTAATGATATAATACACTAGAGGGATATAGTGATTACAGACATGCTCTCAGTATATGATGTGCAATCACACACACATGGAATGACAAATGAGAGATACCTTTGTCTATGTGTCACACTGTAATGATATAATACACTACAGGGATATAGTGATTACAGACATGCTCTCAGTATATGATGTGCAATCACACACACATGGAATGAAAATGAGAGTTACCTGTGTCTATGTGTCACACTGTAATGATATAATACACTAGAGGGATATAGTGATTACAGACATACTCTCAGTATATGATGTGCAATCACACACACATGGAATGACAAATGAGAGTTACCTGTGTCTATGTGTCACACTGTAATGATATAATACACTAGAGGGATATAGTGATTACAGACATGCTCTCAGTATATGATGTGCAATCACACACACATGGAATGACAAATGAGAGTTACCTTTGTCTATGTGTCACACTATAACTATATAATACACTAGAGGGATGTAGTGATTACAGACATGCTCTCAGTATATGATGTGCAATCACACACACATGGAATGACAAATGAGAGTTACCTGTGTCTATGTGTCACACTGTAATGATATAATACACTAGAGGGATATAGTGATTACAGACATGCTCTCAGTATATGATGTGCAATCACACACACATGGAATGACAAATGAGAGTTACCTGTGTCTATGTGTCACACTGTAATGATATAATACACTAGAGGGATGTAGTGATTACAGACATGCTCTCAGTATATGATGTGCAATCACACACACATGGAATGACAAATGAGAGTTACCTGTGTCTATGTGTTACACTGTAATGATATAATACACTAGAGGGATATAGTGATTACAGACACGCTATCAGTATATGATGTGCAATCACACACACATGGAATGACAAATGAGAGTTACCTATGTCTATGTGTCACACTGTAATGCTATAATACACTAGAGGGATGTAGTGATTACAGACATGCTCTCAGTATATGATGTGCAATCACACACACATGGAATGACAAATGAGAGTTACCTGTGTCTATGTGTTACACTGTAATGATATAATACACTAGAGGGATATAGTGATTACAGACACGCTATCAGTATATGATGTGCAATCACACACACATGGAATGACAAATGAGAGTTACCTATGTCTATGTGTCACACTGTAATGCTATAATACACTAGAGGGATATAGTGATTACAGACACGCTCTCAGTATATGATGTGCAATCACACACACATGGAATGACAAATGAGAGTTACAAATACTCAGAGTGAATGTATAATCACTTTATTACAGGATTGCAGCATATAGAGGATCAGCGTTTTATAAAACATATCACTTTTCTAATCATTATTGTTCACCATCTTAGGCCTGTATTCAATCAGATGCGAAAAGTCTGATAAGTTTCACCTGTCCGACTTTCCACCTCATTCACCAGTTTTAGAGGCGAATTTTTTTTGCGCGCGTCCCTGCTTTTCGCAAATTCAATTCCAAAGCAGGAGAAAACGGGAATTGGCCAATTGGGAAAAGGCAGAAATGGGGGAATCAGTTCCCTAAAAAAAGATGCCCTGACATAGGAAATTAATATACATGTGTGCTAATAGCCCTAATAAAGCTATTTGGGGTACTTACAGTAAGTTGGGTAAATTGCTTGCTCTTAGTGTCTTTGTAAAAGTGGTGAAGAATGGCTTAAAGCAGTATTTTTAGGTGGAAATAAGTGCTCCAGGCAATTGTGGGGTACATGAAAATGGGTGCTAGCATATTTTTAGGGCTCTAAAGTGGACTTTTAAAAAGCATGAAAAACCCAACTGCTGCATGCACCTGCAATCCTAAAAACACCTGACCCATCCTTGCAGACCCCCAAGAAGTCTATTTCACTAGTTTTTAACACTTTGGGGTGTTTTGGTTTTTAAAAAAGCTTTTTTTGTTGATTTGTCCTTTGGGGGGCTGTCCCAAGGGGTCTGAGTCGTTTCTCCATGTTTGAACCCCAAAATAAAGATTTTGCACTTCTTTTCACCTGCTATTTATAGGAGATACTTTTCCGCCTATTACAATGCACTGAGTTACCGCTGAGGCAGAATCCGCCTGGGATTGAATTTGGAGATACTTTGAAAACAGGCGGAAAGTCCAAACCCGCGGAAACTTATCTCCAAACTGCACTTTTTGCCTCTAATTGAATCCGACCCTTATGGAGCGTACACACGGTCAGATTTGTCAGACTTGTCAGATTTGTCAGATGAACGATTGAACGATTAAACGATCTGAACAATTTGAACGATTTGACCAAAGTTTTGAACGATTTGAACGATTGAACGATTTTTGACTGCATTAAAATGAATGGAATCGTCCAAGTCTGACTGCAAACCCATCAGATGTCAGATATCGTTATCTGACAAACGGGAACGCGCATCGTTGATCGTCCATCGTTCAGGCATGTCAGATATGAACGATTTTCCTTCAGATATGAACGACTGAACGATTTTTAAATCGTTATCGTCCATATCTGAAGAAAAAATCTGATCGTGTGTATGCACCATTAGACTCTAATTGATTTGAATATTTTACTAAGCAAGGTTTCTAATAACTTAATAATAAAAGTTACATTTTATGTATGATTACTTCTATTTTTGTGCAGCATTATAGGACATTCCTTCTCCCTCTGTCTGTGTGTTATACTGTAATCTGGTATTATAGATGTATCATAGATGTATATGCATATTCCTGCCTCCAATACATTTGTTGTGGTTCAGTAACTGGTTCAGGCTGAGCGGCTCCACCTTCTCCCTATATTGTATATGATGTTACTGCAATAAACACCAATTGGTGGGAACTATCGGGGCCCTGTGAGGATGTAGAAACTCCAGCTAGGATGAGTCTTCCCAGACTGGTTGTTATTGCGCTGCCATCATATACAGTCAATGTTATTAGCTCTGTGCCATCATATACAGTTACAGTGTTATTATCTCTGTACCATCATATACAGTTACAGTGTTATTATCTCTGTACCATCATATACAGTTAGTGTTATTAGCTCTGTACCATCATATACAGTTACAGTATTATCTCTGTACCATCATATATAGTTACAGCGTTATTAGCTCTTTATATGTGACCTGCAGACGCTCCTGGTGACTGATTGTGCTGTGATCTATGCTCTCACTGCGCCGTCTCCACTTCCCGCTGTTGTACTTCGTTTATGGGTGACGATACCGTATGTAGTGATCATTCTAGCACCCTGCGCCGGTCACAACCGTGCAGTTCCTCTTTCCTGTCTGGGGTGTCACACTCTGCTCTGGTGACTCTAGCACAATCAGCTGATGCAACAAACTGCTAAGACACAGACCAGAGTGTGCTAGAAGAACCAGAGCAGAGAGCGACACTCCAGGTATGATAGAGGAACTACACGGGCTGTGAGGGGTGCAGGGTGATGGAATGAACACTATGTATGGACTAGCAGCATTGCACTGACTCTGTCACTACATACTACCTACATAATGTTCTTTACTTATTATTTAGACTCTATTCATTGTGTTTTTCCCCTACACATCTGAATTGTGCTCTGAGCAGCAAGTAGGGTCCATGAATATTAGCTCATTGAAATTGTATTCCCCCTGTGTCGAGTTCTTTGATGTCTCAGAACATCTGATTTATTCTTAAAACATTTCCCACACTCAGAGCATGGAAATGGCTTTTCATCGATGTGTGTCATCTTATGTATAACAAGATATGATTTCTGTGTAAAACATCTCCCACACACAGAGCATGGAAATAGTTTCTCACCTGTGTGACTTCTCTCGTCTATAACAAGATATGATTTCCGTGTAAAACATTTCCCACACACAGAACATGTAAACGGTTTCTCACCTGTGTGTGTTACTGTATGTCTGACAAGATGTGATTTATGTGTAAAATATTTCCCACACTCAGAACATAGAAATGGCCTCTCACCTGTGTGACTTCTCTGATGTGTAACAGAAACTGACTGACATATAGAACTTTTACCAGATTTAGAACAAGATAATATATCACCTTTATGAGCTGTACTGTGTGTAGCAAGATCTGAATTATTAGGAGAATGTTCCTCATGATTAGAGGGATCAGATGACATATCCGCACTGTGAAGTGCTGGATGTATATTTAGGGCAATGGGGGTTTCTCCTGGAGAATCTTGTCTGATGTTCTTATCTTCTATTTGAAAATCTGGTGACACGATGAGATCTCCCTGCGAGGTATTCCTGCTTGTGTGTCCATCTACTGGAAACAAATATATGAGATTAGAAAAAATAGTTTACATTGAGGAGCAAATTATTTTGATGTCTCAGCACTTTCTTAACATGTCTAAGACTGAGCTGATCGTCTCCCCACCATCTGTGTCCCCTGACCTCCCTCAAATTTACTGTCCATTGACAACCTCACCATCTCTTCTAACCCATAAGTCCACGGTCTTGGAGATCTTAACGCCGCCCTCTGCTTCAATTCCCACATTCAGTCCCTCTCCCACTCTTGCCGCTTCCACCTTCAATATATCTTCAGATCAGACCCTCTCTCACCCTGTAGGTAACTAATACCCTCATCCACTCACTGTTCAATTCCAGACTGGGCTACTGTAACCTATGTGGCCTCCTCAACACCCATCTCTCTCCACTGTAATCTGTCCTCAATGCTGCTGCCTGGCATCACGTCTTCAAACTACAGCTTCTGCCTCCCCTCTACTACAGGTCCTACACTGGCTCTCCATCGCTTTCAGAACCTAATTCAAACTCCTCACACTCACCTATAAAGCCCTTACCCAATCATCACCCCCTACATCTCCAACTGCATCTCCCTCCAAACTCCCATCACCTACTTTGCTCTGCCAATGCCTGGCGCCTCTCCTCTCAACTCACTATATTCTCCCACTCCTGCCTCTAAGACTTTGCCTGTGTTGCTCCCCATCGCTGGAACTCTCACCCTCTCAGACTCTCCAAAGCATCCCACAGACTTTCAAAACCCACTTCCTTACTAAAGCTTCCCTGCTCTCATCCTAACCCACCTCTCTATGCTCCTCGGTCAGTCTCTCTCCTGTGTGACTCGTCTGTCAGCCCCTCCACCTGTAGATTGTAAGCTCTAATGAACAGGGTCCTCTTACCTTTTGTGCTTTCACTTCCCAGACCTACACTATCACTTTGTCCCCAATACTAACAGTGGCACCGAACCATTGGGGACAGCCCGTGCTGCTTCTGTAGTTACTGTGACTGTATAAGCTGCAGTGTTGTTAGAGCTGGTGTCCAATGTGCTATAATGTTTTGTACTGTGTCTTTTGTTCTATTCTCATTGGGTTTGCAATGTGTTCTGTTTATATACTGCATAAGGCAATGAGGACTCCATAAATATAATGGTAAATAATAATACTATTAGTGAGTCCACGATGTCTAATTTGAATTTACAAACTGCTGTACAGCTACTTATTACAATAATAACTGTACACACAGCATATATGGCTCTTGCTGCACAGATAAAGTGTTGTGATAAAAATACGATCTTAGCGTAAAATCTCTTCCTTGGAGTCCATCTGGTAGACGCCTTACATCTGGGTTATGTGTAGTGATGGGTGGTGTACATCTGGGGGACGCCTTACATCTGGGTTATGTGTAGTGATGGGTGGTGTACATCTGGGGGATAACTTACATCTGGGTTATGTGTAGTGATGGGTGGTGTACATCTGGGGGACGCCTTACATCTGGGTTATGTGTAGTGATGGGTGGTGTACATCTGGGGGACGCCTTACATCTGGGTTATGTGTAGTGATGGGTGGTGTACATCTGGGGGATGCCTTACATCTGGGTTATGTGTAGTGATGGGTGGTGTACATCTGGGGGATGCCTTACATCTGGGTTATGTGTAGTGATGGGTGGTGTACATCTGGGGGATGCCTTACATCTGGGTTATGTGTAGTGATGGGTGGTGTACATCTGGGGGATGCCTTACATCTGGGTTATGTGTAGTGATGGGTGGTGTACATCTGGGGGATGCCTTACATCTGGGTTATGTGTAGTGATGGGTGGTGTACGTCTGGGGGACGCCTTACATCTGGGTTATGTGTAGTGATGGGTGGTGTACATCTGGGGGACGCCTTACATCTGGGTTATGTGTAGTGATGGGTGGTGTACATCTGGGGGACGCCTTACATCTGGGTTATGTGTAGTGATGGGTGGTGTACATCTGGGGGACGCCTTACATCTGGTTTATGTGTAGTGATGGGTGGTGTACATCTGGGGGACGCCTTACATCTGGGTTATGTGTAGTGATGGGTGGTGTACATCTGGGGGACGCCTTACATCTGGGTTATGTGTAGTGATGGGTGGTGTACATCTGGGGGATGCCTTACATCTGGGTTATGTGTAGTGATGGGTGGTGTACATCTGGGGGACGCCTTACATCTGGGTTATGTGTAGTGATGGGTGGTGTACATCTGGGGGACGCCTTACATCTGGGTTATGTGTAGTGATGGGTGGTGTACATCTGGGGGATGCCTTACATCTGGGTTATGTGTAGTGATGGGTGGTGTACATCTGGGGGATGCCTTACATCTGGGTTATGTGTAGTGATGGGTGGTGTATATCTGGGGGACGCCTTACATCTGGGTTATGTGTAGTGATGGGTGGTGTACATCTGGGGGACGCCTTACATCTGGGTTATGTGTAGTGATGGGTGGTGTACATCTGGGGGACGCCTTACATCTGGTTTATGTGTAGTGATGGGTGGTGTACATCTGGGGGACGCCTTACATCTGGGTTATGTGTAGTGATGGGTGGTGTACATCTGGGGGACGCCTTACATCTGGGTTATGTGTAGTGATGGGTGGTGTATATCTGGGGGACGCCTTACATCTGGGTTATGTGTAGTGATGGGTGGTGTACATCTGGGGGACGCCTTACATCTGGGTTATGTGTAGTGATGGGTGGTGTACATCTGGGGGATGCCTTACATCTGGGTTATGTGTAGTGATGGGTGGTGTACATCTGGGGGATGCCTTACATCTGGGTTATGTGTAGTGATGGGTGGTGTACATCTGGGGGATGCCTTACATCTGGGTTATGTGTAGTGATGGGTGGTGTACGTCTGGGGGATGCCTTACATCTGGGTTATGTGTAGTGATGGGTGGTGTACATCTGGGGGACGCCTTACATCTGGGTTATGTGTAGTGATGGGTGGTGTACATCTGGGGGACGCCTTACATCTGGGTTATGTGTAGTGATGGGTGGTGTACATCTGGGGGACGCCTTACATCTGGTTTATGTGTAGTGATGGGTGGTGTACATCTGGGGGACGCCTTACATCTGGGTTATGTGTAGTGATGGGTGGTGTACATCTGGGGGACGCCTTACATCTGGGTTATGTGTAGTGATGGGTGGTGTACATCTGGGGGACGCCTTACATCTGGGTTATGTGTAGTGATGGGTGGTGTATATCTGGGGGATGCCTTACATCTGGGTTATGTGTAGTGATGGGTGGTGTACATCTGGGGGATGCCTTACATCTGGGTTATGTGTACTGATGGGTGGTGTATGTCTGGGGGATGCCTTACATCTGGGTTATGTGTAGTGATGGGTGGTGTACATCTGGGGGACGCCTTACATCTGGGTTATGTGTAGTGATGGGTGGTGTACATCTGGGGGACGCCTTACATCTGGGTTATGTGTAGTGATGGGTGGTGTACATCTGGGGGACGCCTTACATCTGGGTTATGTGTAGTGATGGGTGGTGTACATCTGGGGGACGCCTTACATCTGGGTTATGTGTAGTGATGGGTGGTGTACATCTGGGGGACGCCTTACATCTGGGTTATGTGTAGTGATGGGTGGTGTACATCTGGGGGATGCCTTACATCTGGGTTATGTGTAGTGATGGGTGGTGTACATCTGGGGGATGCCTTACATCTGGGTTATGTGTAGTGATGGGTGGTGTACATCTGGGGGATGCCTTACATCTGGGTTATGTGTAGTGATGGATGGAGTCGGACACTAACTCATTGAAAACCGGCTCCCACCACTTATATTAATCCTCCCTAACCACCGTAAGCTCAAGCTAATGTTTAACAAAGCCGGAGGAGAGCCACGGAAGAACTGAGAAAACCAGAAACCAACAGGTATCCAGTATGAAAAACAAGGGAGGGATCCCGGCATCCCCCAGATGGACTCCAAGGAAGAGATTTTACAGTAAGTGAAAATCGTATTTCCTTTATCATCTATCTGGGGGATGCCTTACATATGGGTGATATACCATATACCAAAGCAAGCCAATTAAGGGCAGGGGAAGCATAGAACTGACCGCACTAAGAATTTTCTGCCCAACACTAGCATCTCTTGCGCTGAATGTATGGAAGCGGTAACATTTTGTAATCTTGTGAAAGTGTGTACGGATGACCAGGTAGATGATTTACAGAGTTGCTCAACCGAGGCACCATGCCATACAGCCCAAGAAGCTCCAACAGCATGAGTCAAATGAGCCCGAATTGAGGCCGGAACCATCACATTCGAGAAAAAATATGCCTGTCTAATAGCAGAAGTAACCCATCTAGCGATGGACCATTTTGAAGCAGGCCAGCCTCTTTTTGGTGCATCAATCAACAACCAACAAGGAAGCTGTGCGCCTCAAAAACGCAGCATGGTCAAAGTAGATGCGTAACCCACGTACTACATCCAACAGTGCTAAGGAAGAAACCTCCTGACTCACTGAATCCTGGCAAAAAGCTGGAAGGATAATATTTTGGTTCATGTGGAAAGCCAACACTACCTTTGGTAGAAAAGAAGCCTAGTGCATAACACTACCTTTCTTAAAGGAAAGCGCCGCTAATTCAGAAACCCTTCTGGCCGATGCAATGGCCAAAAGGAAAAACAACCTTCAGAGAGTGTTACTGCAATTCTACAGATTCCAAAGGCTCTAAATGGTGCCTTTTGGAGAGCCTCCTAAACTAAATTCAAGTCCCAAGGAGGAACTGGAGGAACATAAGGAGGCTGAATGCGTAGAACCCCCTGCAAGAAGGTCTGAACTTCTGGAATGGTAGCCAAATACCTCTGGAACAGAATTGATAAAGCCGAAATCTGTGCTTTAAGAGGGGACAATTTCAGACACTTAACCAGCCCGTCCTGCAAAAAAGACAAAAGGCGAGAAACTTGGAACTTTTCTGGTTTGAACTTGTGTTGTTCACACCAAGAAATGTATATCTTCCATGATAGATTTGGGAAGTAACTGTCTTGCGAGCCTGTATCATGATTTTCACTACAGACTCTGAATACCTCATGGCCCTTAGAATCCTGGATTTAAGAACAATGCCATCAAAGCGAGGCAAATTGGGGTGACGGCATGAACTCTGAAGCAACAGGTCTGAACGCAGAGGTAGACGATATGGTACATCTGCCAACATGCCCTGAAGAGCTGCATACCAATGACGGCCAGTCTGGAGCCATGAGAATGGCAACATTCCTAGCGGAGGAAAGATGTATGCCAGCTGAAACCCCCAAGGTGCTGTCATGGCATCCACCAGAACTACTTGAGGATCCAGAGACTGAGATCTAACAGCTCTAGTCTCTGGCACAGCCGCCTCCTGTAACTGCGCCAGTCTCTGGCACAGCCGCCTCCTGTAACTGCGCCAGTCTCTGGCACAGCCGCCTCCTGTAACTGCGCCAGTCTCTGGCACAGCCGCCTCCTGTAACTGCGCCAGTCTCTGGCACAGCCGCCTCCTGTAACTGCGCCAGTCTCTGGCACAGCCGCCTCCTGTAACTGCGCCAGTCTCTGGCACAGCCGCCTCCTGTAACTGCGCCAGTCTCTGGCACAGCCGCCTCCTGTAACTGCGCCAGTCTCTGGCACAGCCGCCTCCTGTAACTGCGCCAGTCTCTGGCACAGCCGCCTCCTGTAACTGCGCCAGTCTCAGGCACAGCCGCCTCCTGTAACTGCGCCAGTCTCTGGCACAGCCGCCTCCTGTAACTGCGCCAGTCTCTGGCACAGCCGCCTCCTGTAACTGCGCCAGTCTCTGGCACAGCCGCCTCCTGTAAGTGTGCTAGTCTGGCATAGCCGCCTCATGTAACTGCGCTAGTCTCTGGCACAGCCGCCTCCTGTAACTGCGCTAGGCTCTGGCACAGCCACCTCCTGTAAGTGTGCTAGTCTCTGGCATAGCCGCCTCCTGTAACTGCGCTAGTCTCTGGCATAGCCGCCTCCTGTAATTCGAGGTGTCTTCCCAGTCATAATCCAATTCTCCCTCTTCCTGAGAAGAAGCCAAGGCCTCTTCTCCTGTAAAAACTGTATGGGAATGTGACCACTTTTTAGCAGCTGTAGTTCCTGCAGACGTTTTGTAGGTGGGTAGGGGGGGTGGCTGGACAAATGGAGGCGTTCCTTAAGGCCGTTTGTGGGCGGCCCTACTGACATCACATGTGATGTCAGTAGTGGACTTCCTGCTCTATTAGAGCAGGAAGTCCACTCGGGCTTGCGGTAGATGAGACCCTACCACAAGGGTCTCGTCGCAAGCCCGATGGTCACGATAATCGCAACCATCTACAGCCCGCGCGCATAAGCTGTGGGTGGGCACCCACAGCTTAGCGAGCGGACTGCAGAGAAAAAAAAAACACGCCCATCAGCGAGCGGGTCTGAATCAGGGCCTAAGATCCACCTTATGTCAATAAACCAAAGGTAAAAGGAGAGTTATGGTAAAACTTACCCTTAACTCTCTTAGGCCCTCATTCAGAGGCGGTCGCAAGAAGCGATCGCTGTCTCTGAATGAGGGCGGGCGCTTCATTTTTCAAAGTGCGGCCTCTTGTCGCAAGCTAAGCTGTGGGTTACCACCCACAGCTTAGTTTGCGACTAGGGTGATGGTCGCGATGGTCATCACCATCGTGACCATTGGGGCTTACGATCAGACCCTAAGGTTGGGTCTGGGCACTCGTAAGCCCCAGGGAGCTTCCTGCTCTGTTTGAGCAGGAAGCTCCCCACTGACATCATTGATGATGTCAGTGTGGCCGCCCACAAACGGCAGGCGTTCGCATGGGAACGCCTCCGTTTGTGTTGCCACCCCCCCCCGGCCCGCTTACCAAACGGGGTCGGCTGTCAATCAACATCGACAGCCGCCCCTTTGGTAGCGAGCTCCGGGGCTTGCGCGTGCGCAGGACTTACCATCGAGTCGGTTGCGAGCGCATCGGCGCTTGCGACCGACTCTGAGTGAGGTCCATAGGGAATATATACCCCGCACACAGCCTGAGGCAAATCAGTTTTGTGAACAAGCCCAAGGCAGAAGCAGGATAGGGGGTAAATTTACTAATGAATCGAGTCTGGTCAAGTTTTTTTTTTAACTCGATTAGCTTTGCCGAAATTCGGGTGGTTTGAAACCCCTGAAACTCTCAAATTTACCAAGTGAGTTTAGCTGAGAGTGAGATGGCTGATGGTGAAGCAGAACGAGATATCTCCCCCGAGTAGCACGTTTTGCATGAGATTACTCATCCGCGATTGCAGTGTCTCTCTCGAGGAAAAGTAGCAGGCACATATCAGTGAGATATGTGAAGGCTGCTTGTCTTCTAGGCTGTTAAAAAAACAGGTTAAATGTTAGAAAAAAAATTACATAGGGTCCCGCACCCCTAAAGCTGAACCAGCCCTGGACTTGCCAGCCAGTCCTGGTTCCTAAAATTACAGGGAATAAAATGAGTAGGGTTCCACCATAATTTAGAAACCAACACCAGGCTGCAGGGCCAGTACTGGTTTTAATTATAGGGGGAAAAAATTGCATAGGGGTTCCCCTATAATCAAAAGCAGCACCGGACCCAAAACGGCCGGGCTGTAAAGCCACAGCCTGGAGACCCTATTACCGGGGCTCCGTGGCCAAAGCATTATCAGCCCAAGCCTCTGAGGCCAAGCCGGGGATCTCAGGGGAAGTGGGGACCCCCCCCAGTAAGGGGTTTTCCGCCCCCTGAAACCACAGCTTCTGCCAGACACCAATGAAACTGAGTGCCCTCAGGCTGTGGGAGGGGTATAGGGGGAAGGACCGGAGCAGCCTGGGATTGAAAAGCTTTGCTGATGGTGTCTGGTCTTCCAAGTCCCACCTACACCCCCATTATCTCCCCTGTGGAGCCCTATGGACCCTGGAGAAATAAACAATGTCACATATATATTTATATAGATATCCCTGAAAGTTTTTGCCTTACTATCAATGATAACAGTGCAGTATCTATGCTTATAACAATAAGCCAATGTCACCAGGTTAACTACACATAGTACAAATCCTGGTTTACTGCTGTTCGCTTGTCAAGCCTCCATCCCCCCATGCCTGTCTCCCTGGTCCTCAGCTGCCTGCTTACAGCAGCCTCCATCCCCCCATGCCCGTCTCCACGGTCCTCAGCTGCCTGCTTACAGCAGCCTCCATCCCCCAGTGCCCGTCTACACGGTCCTCAGCTGCCTGCTTACAGCAGCCTCCATCCCCCAGTGTCCATCTCCCCCGGCCCTCAGCTGCCTGCTTACAGCAGCCTCCATCCCCGAGTGCCCTTCTCCACGGTCCTCAGCTTCCTGCGTACAGCAGCCTCTATCCCCCAGTGCCCGTCTCCACAGTCCTCAGCTGCCTGTTTACAGCAGCCTCCATCCCCCAGTGCCCTTCTCCACAGTCCTCAGCTGCCTGCTTACAGCAGCCTCCATCCCCCAGTGCCAGTCTCCTCCGGCCCTCAGCTGTCTGCTTACAGCAGCCTCCATCCCCCAGTGCTCGTCTCCACACCGCCCCTGGAGGTGTGAGACCAGCCTGCTCCATCGGACCACGAGTACTTCCAAGCCCTGGCCAATCTGCTCAGAAGAAGTAATATGGCCACAAGATGTCGTCACTTATGTATAAATCTTACCTCTGTGCCTGCGACCCCCTCAGCTGTGTGTCTGGATTGGAGAGAGACCCAGGGACATGCTAGTTTAGCGACTCTCTTGAGGGTCTTTAGAGTGGAATACAGGTTCACACAAAAGCTTCTAATCCAGTCATTCCCAACCTTGGTCCTCAAGGCACACTAACAGTCCTGGTTTTAGTGATAGCCATTCTTTAGCACAGATGGTTCCATCAAAATAACTGAGATACTAATTAAGTCACCTGTGCTCAAGTATGGCTATCCATAAAATCAGGACTGTAAGGGAGGAGTTATATAAGGGGTGGGAGCCAGTTTTCAATTAGTTAGTGTCCGACTCCATCCGCCACTACACATAACCCAGATGTAAGGTGTCCCCCAGATGGATGAAAAAGTACAACACAACGGGATTACCAAGCAGACGGCATAGACCCAGCCACGGTGACATGTGGTGAGTAACATTCCCCAACCTTACACATTGCCCAGCTACTATCATGGGACAGGAAACCACATAAGCCACTGGGCAACCAGTCACTTCTCTCACACACACTGGAGATGTGGAAGCACAGTAGCTGTGTACACTAGCAGCATGTCCTGGCCAGTGGTTACAGTACTCACAGGTCTCCAGGTGGGCACAAAAGTAGCAAACGGCAACAGCGGAACAGCCACTATATGTCCCTCTGGTCACACTCAGGTGCCACAGTCCCACTGTCAGAGTCACACTACTATTATATGCTGAATCATTCATTGTAGAGAAGCATTGGAGGAAGCACTGTGCAATAATAAGTGTGTACATACATGGAATTTGTTGTGATGTATGAGTATATAGTTTTAGAGTGTGGGGAGGAGACTGGTCAGATCTCTGGGCTGGTAACACACAGTGACATGATGTGAGGGGGAGAGCAGGAGTATAATAGGGGCTGATGGCTCCTGATGTATGAGATACACCAGAGAGTGTGGGGAGGAGACTGGTCAGATCTCTGGACTGGTAACACACAGTGACATGATGTTAGGGGGAGAGCAGGAGTATAATAGGGGCTGATGGCTCCTGATGTATGAGATACACCAGAGAGTGTGGGGAGGAGACTGGTCAGATATCTGGACTGGTAACACACAGGTGACATGATGTGAGGGGGAGAGCAGGAGTATAATAGGGCTGATGGCTCCTGATGTATGAGATACACCAGAAAGTGTGGGGAGGAGACTGGTCAGATCTCTGGGCTGGTAACACACAGTGACATGATGTGAGGGGGAGAGCAGGAGTATAATAGGGGCTGATGGCTCCTGATGTATGAGATACACCAGAGAGTGTGGGGAGGAGACTGGTCAGATATCTGGACTGGTAAAACACAGTAACATGATGTAAGAGAGAAAGCAGGATTATAAAATATAATAGGGGCTGAGCAGGATGTAGAAGAAGATGATTGTACTGACTGAATTATTATTTATTTATAATTAGCAAATCATAGTGACTTGTATGCAAGATATGTAGTCATTCCCAAGTTCCATACACATAGTAAACTCCTATCTAAATACCTGAACACACAGGTGCATTGTGTCAGAAGTCAATTGGGGAAGGAGATCCACACAAAACTGGGAGAACATGCAAACTCCACAAATATAATATACTGGTTAAATGATGCAGAGAGAGAGAGAGACTTACCTGTGCTGATATCTGTAAGGATTTCCTCCTCCTTATATTGCTGATCACTCCTCACATACGTCTCTTCTTCTCCCTCTGTATCTTCTGCCTTCATATCAGTCACATACGTCTCTTCTTCTCCCTCTATATCTTCTGCCTTCATATCAGTCACATACGTCTCTTCTTCTCTCTCTATATCTCCTGCCTTATTACCAGTCACATACGTCTCTTCTTCTCTCTCTGTATCTTCTGCCTTCATATCAGTCACATACGTCTCTTCTTCTCCCTCTATATCTTCTGCCTTCATATCAGTCACATACGTCTCTTCTTCGCCCTCTATATAATTTATCTTATTAGTCAGATCTTCACCCTAATTAAATCAGAGCATACAAAAATGCATAATGTCTGATGTCATTACTTGAGTATAATATCAGTGTATAAGACAAACACAGCTTCTGTACAGATCATATAGTGACAGTCACTGTGGGACCCTAAATCTCATCTACCTGATGCTCCTGTGATTCTCTATACAATCCTGTGAATAAAGAGGATGGGGACATTTTTCTGGGGTATTTCTGTTACTGGGTCCATCTGTAGGAGACACATAGTGACTGAGTACATTGTATATATGTGATTATCAGGTGATGTGGGGATACCGGGCTGGTAGGATTATGATGTAGAATAAAATTTAATTATAAAAACCAGATAAATACATTTTAGGGCAGCATATAAATCATTAGACATATATTCAACAATAAAAACACATGATCAACAATACAATTAAATTCAAAGTATGAAAAATATTAAAAAAACATAAAAAAATCAAATTGAATGTCATCTAGCTGATGTGTTAATGATGGTACTAGTTGTGCTGGATTTTAGAATCGCAGAAAGGCAGTCACTGCACAGAGAAATTCCAAATGTGTCAGATGACAGCGTTTAACACACTTTGCTAGTTAGTAGCTAAATGTTGTAACAATGTAACCGCTAGCCTGCAGTTACAATATCCTTTTACAGTAGGTATCCACAATGATAAGCAGTCTGGCGCTTGTATGCTGAGGCAGTTGATAATATATAGATGCTCAAAGTGTCACCCCGTCGGGCGCAAAATGATAACGAGAAGAGTGAAAGTACTGACCGGTCTCAAAGTCTCAGACGGCTGAGATAAGAGGTAACGTGGTTCTCTCACCGGCTGTAATGCTTTTCAAGCTCCAGCTTGAAAAAGTCCCAGGAACGAGACGAAACGCGTTGCTGCCCGTACCGGTCATTTGTGTCCTGCCTTGTAACCCACTCCTGCAAGTGTCATCAGTGTCCGCAGCCTCTGATTCTGGTGCGAGGAGATTACACAAGTCGCGGCCACGCACATCCCCCTTATCCGGAAACTCCTCTTGGCTTCCCCTTGGCCCTGGTCTCCGGCAGGCAATCACGATCGTGCAGCCGGACAGAGCCACAGCACCTGATCCCTGCAGCCGCAAGACACCGAGATTGTTTTCTGACCCAGTCAGCACTCTCCGCACTACAGCCAGTGAGAGAACCACGTTACCTCTACCTCAGCCGTCTGAGACTTTGAGACCGGTCAGCACTCTCCACACTACAGTCGGTGAGAGAACCACGTTACCTCTACCTCAGCCGTCTGAGACTTTGAGACCGGTCAGTACTTTCACTCTTCTCGTTATCATTGTGCGCCCGACGGGGTGACACTTTGAGCATCCATATATTATCAACTGCCTCAGCATACAAGCGCCAGACTGCTTATCATTGTGGATACCTACTGTAAAAGGATATTGTAACTGCAGGCTAGCGGTTACATTGTTACATTTAGCTACTAACTACCAAAGTGTGTTAAACGCTGTCATCTGATACAATTGGAATTTCTCTGTGCAGTGACTGCCTTTCTGCGATTCTAAAGTCCAGCACAACTAGTACCATCATTAACACATCAGCTAGATAACATTCAATTAGATTTTTTTATGTTTTTTTTATTATTTTTCATACTTTGAATTTAATTATATTGTTGATCATGTGTTTTTATTGTTGAATATATGTCTAATGATTTATATACTGTCCTAAAATGTATTTCTTTGGTCTTAATAATTAAATTCTATTCTATATCATAATCCTACCAGCGCGGTATCCATATATATTTTTCCAGTGTTTGTGGGTTGCAATTTGTTCCCCTTTTTTTGCCTACCGCTGCAGGTCTATTTTTAGTAGGTTCAGTGTGGTATCTAAGCGCTAGGATATCTTCCTTGTTTATCAGGTGATGTGTGTATATAGGGGGCCCCCATACCTGTTCTCCCCTGTATAATAAATGACAGTCTCCTCTTACCCAGTGATGTGAGGTGCCGGTGATTCTCCATCATCACGTCCTTGTACAGACCCCTGTGTTCCTCTATATACTCCCCCTCCTACATGGAAACATAAAAAATTACATATTGACACCTCATAGGAACCTGACACACACAATGATACAGTCATCACCCAGACACATCCTCTGGTGTTACTGTATAATGTCCCATTCACAGCAGTCACCTCTCCAGTCACCACCCAGACACATCCCCTGGTGTTACTGTATAATGTCCCATTCCCAGCAGTCACCTCTCCAGTCATCACCCAGACACATCCCCTGGTGTTACTGTATAATGTCCCCTTCCCAGCAGTCACCTCTCCAGTCATCACCCAGACACATCCCCTGGTGTTACTGTATAATGTCCCCTTCCCAGCAGTCACCTCTCCAGTCATCACCCAGACACATCCCCTGGTGTTACTGTATAATGTCCCATTCCCAGCAGTCACCTCTCCAGTCATCACCCAGACACATCCCCTGGTGTTACTGTATAATGTCCCATTCCCAGCAGTCACCTCTCCAGTCATCACCCAGACACATCCCCCGGTGTTACTGTATAATGTCCCATTCCCAGCAGTCACCTCTCCAATCATCACCCAGACACATCCCCTGGTGTTACTGTATAATGTCCCATTCCCAGCAGTCACCTCTCCAGTCAGTGGCTGAATGATCTTGTTGGTGAGTTCCAGGATCTTCTGGTCATTGTCTCTCTCATGTATCAGTGAGTGAGGTGGAGGCACCGTGATGGGGCTCTGGGTCCTGCTCAGTCCTCCTGACACACAGGGACGGCTGCTGGGTGTCGCCCAGTCACCGGATGTCTTCTTCACTACTGTGTAATCCGGTGTATTGGGGAGACAACAATGAAAATGTCAAGTAAACTTCACCTATATGGGGTTGTTTATTCACGTGTTATCTTTGCATAATATACAAGAAGACTATTTCACAATATCAAGTCTTGTAACAATCTCTTATATATAGGAAAATGTAGAGTATATTGTATACAGATCTGACATATCTGTATCAGTAACAAAAAGAACATACTGCGAGCAATGTACCAAATCCCAACTCCAGTAAGGACTGTGGGACTTATACTATATCTGAGACCGGCTACCTGCTGCTCGGTTATTACTATAGATATAAGTGATGTCACTATGACACTCCCAGATCCCCTCACCTCCCCAGTCATGTCCCTGTATTATTACTATAGATATAAGTGATGTCACTGTGACACTCCCAGATCCCCTTACCTCCCCAGTTTATGTCCCTGTATTATTAATATATATACAGTATAAGTGATGTCACTGTGACACTCCCAGATCCCCTCACCTCCCCAGTCATGTCCCTGTAGTATTACTATAGATATAAGTGATGTCTCTGTGATACTCGCAGATCCCCTCACCTCCCCAGTCAGCAGGTAAATGATCTCCAGGGTGTGATGTAAGA
Organism: Taudactylus pleione; assembly: GCA_031769625.1. Lineage (NCBI taxonomy): Eukaryota > Metazoa > Chordata > Amphibia > Anura > Myobatrachidae > Taudactylus > Taudactylus pleione. The sequence continues at coordinate 517,503 of JAUIMM010000982.1, forward strand.
TCCTCTCAGTCCTGTGATTCCCATCCTTGTCCATCCTCAGTGACTCAAAGAGAATACAGAACGTGTAATGGGTAATAAAGACTTTGGTTCCTCACAGCAGGACTGTCTAGAAATAAATAGAATAAATATAACAGACATCTCATAGAACACATGTAACACAGTCAGACATGTAACACTGAGTGACCAGTAAGTCTCCCCTCTCCCCCCAGCCATAGAGCCCTGGTCAGTGTCTATCAGACATTCCTGTGACCCAGCCCCATAAGACTCCTCAGAGGCCGTCACACAACGCTGTACTGCATAAGGTGACACCAATGCTTCTGGCCGGGGGTCTTATTCCTCCCAGACACATATCAGATGCTCTTTGCAACACTGGAAATAAAGGACAGTGGGCCTGATTCTGACCCGCTCGTTAACCTGTGATTGCACGCTATGGGCGATTGTTGCCCGTCTGTGCATGCGTATGCGGCAAAATACGCATGCGAGAACCAGTCACTGCGTTCAGGAATCGTGCGCACGAAGTACAGAGACTGGACGCTACTTTTAGTGACAGAAAATGCCATTTATGGGTGGTACAGGGGAAGGTGCCTGTGAACGGGGGAGTGGAGCTGCGAATGCAGGCATGTCTGGGTGTCAAAATGGCATTTAATTGGCGTCCATAATTAAAGTGGAGTGTCATTGTACACGTCAGCTGGTGTTTTGTTCGACTGAAGCACTCACAGTACTTGCGTTGGGTTAGGGTCTACCTCAAGCACTGCGAGTGCTTCCGATGGTTCTCGATGTTACCGATGGTCTTATACACTTTCTGGAGATGACGTCTGCTGCGAAAGTAAAGGGGGCGGCATTACACTAGCTTGTGATCATTTAGTCGTCGTACACTAAGACATAGAGGGCGTCCTTATGCCACACAGTGCAACCGTGGAATTTGCATACCCAGCCCCTTTTGGATGTGAGCGATCGTGGCTTAGCGTCCTGGTCAGAATTGCCACAGACGGGACCTAGATCGCTCAGAGCAGCTGTGAGGAACACAGACGGGACCTGGATCGCTCAGATCAGCTGTGAGGAACACAGACAGAACCTGGAACGCTCAGAGCAGCTGTGAGGAACACAGGCGGGACCTGGTTTGCTCAAAGCAGCTGTGAGGAATACAGACGGACCTGGATAGCTCAAACAGCAGCTGTGAGGAATACAGACGGACCTGGATAGCTCAAACAGCAGCTATGAGGAACACAGATGGGACCTGGATCGCTCAGAGCAGCTGTGAGGAACACAGATGGGACCTGGATCGCTCAGAGCAGCTGTGAGGAACACAGACAGGACCTGGATTGCAGATGTGAGAAACACAGACAGGACCTAGATCGCTCAGAGCAGCTGTGAGGAACACAGACAGGACTTGGATCGCTCAGAGCACCTGTGAGGAACACAGACAGGACTTGGATCGCTCAGAGCACCTGTGAGGAACACAGACAGGACTTGGATCGCTCAGAGCACCTGTGAGGAACACAGACAAGACCAATGGGAATATAAAGAGGAGAGAAGGAACCCTGAAACAGATAGAGAGAAGATACTGGAGAGAAGATAAGTACTGGAAGGAAGATGTGCCACCACCGAAAAGATGAACTGAAAGAAATAATAAGCTATCTTTCCGATCTAGTCCTCAATAAGGCTGACATTCATCTCCTCAGCCAGGGATTATCCTTTGCTCTTACATATACAATGGGACATAGCCAAGGGGATGTATCCAATGGGAAGGCCATTTACAACTGTTTATAAGAAAACCATTATTACACCAGTTTTACTGTAATAGAGAACCCAGCACAAATCTAACAGCAAGGACCCTAGCAATGACCAGGCGTGCTCCACAGGAAAATTAGTGCTGGAAACAGGGACCTAGTGTGAAAACCAATTTAATATACAGAGATAGAATAAAGAAATGTAAAAACAAAAAATCCAAATTGTAACCAGATTTTACCATTTGTCCACCGGTTACTGTTATCATGGATGTTATCTCCAAGGAACTGGACTCATTACAGCCACAACATGTAAGAGGAGCTGACCATCTAAGAACTAACAAAGGGAAGAAACCTCAGCTGTGTAAGAAATATAAGGACGGAAAAATATTATCATGAAGACATCCAGGAAGGCTGGGAAAGTGGTACTATGGCCAACAACAATGTATAATAGGGAAGCAGCGAGAGAGACCTCTATGATGTAAGTGGCTATGAGGAACCCCTACCAATAACTATACACGGACACAAAGTGGCAGCAGAGACCATCACAGCAGGGACAATGTATAATAGGGAAGCAGAGAGAGAGACCTCTCTGATGCAAGCGGTTATAAGGAACCCTACCAATAACTATACATGGACACAAGGTGGTAGTAAAGCCCATCAGGGCAGGGACAATACTCAGACCACTATCTGCATTAGATACATACACACAGCGTGTACCCAACAGGCAGCCCTCATCCCATCAGGGACAGGCAATCTCACTGAGAAAGCCGGCGTACGCTGTGATAAACATCTGAGACTACATAGGACTAAGCTTCCTTCCCATGTAACCAGCAGCTCTGATGGCCTCACCAGATGTGATGATAACCTGGGATATGGGGTCTGTCTATACCAGCACTAATCAGGACGCTGGTATACAGGCAGTGACATACTTCCTCACAACAGACAGCGTCATTATCAGTTATACTGTACATACCCAATTCTCCTCCGGTATAAGGGGGGTGGGTAGGGGGCTCCAATGGGGGTCTATATGATGTAATTACAGGATACAAAAGCATACTGTGAGTACAAATATAACAGGTTTTATGGCTCTAGACAAATAGGACTCTTCTCTAAGACTGAAGCTACATCCCCCTGCCCCTATTACACACAGGGCGTAAGGGTCAGAGAAAGTCTAACTATTAGTCACCAATGTATAATCACTCCGGGTGTTTCTGTATTACTTACACACTATTATTATACACTTATCTTTATTATTATAGGCTTCAGCAACTATTTCACTCATAATGCTAATTACTTGTATAATTTAGTTATTCACAGTCACGACACCCAGCAAGCACTTACTCCTAACATACCTGAAAAGCATTAATACATGGATTACATTTACATGACATAATATTATTATCTGTTTAGTCTCACAAGTTACTTATCCACATCCTCAAACTTGTTTATAACGGTTTAACCATGTAATTGGCGTTGTAACATGTGATAGGACCGCAATCAGCTATGCTTCAGTAGACAAGGTCTCCGACCACTCCGTCCCTCAGTTATTCAGAGGAGATCTGATCTGTACATATACAGAACGAATGCCCTCTGACTCCCCGAACCACCCTGCAATACAGCCGCAGTCTGTGACCGATGACATCACTTACGGAATCACACCCCAGAATGCCGTGCAAACGTAATTCTGGAGCGCATGTACCAGGGACAGATATTTGGCTGATCTCTGCATGTACAGAGATTAGCTGCAGCAGAGGGCACTGATCATCAGGTAAGCTCTGCATGTGGGGGAGTATTGCCCATGGGGGGTGATGGGTAATACTCCCAGTGGGGTCTATAAGTATCAGGGGTGGGGGGTAATGCTCCAATAAAGTTATTTGGGGAGAAGAGGTAAAAAGGCTGGGTAAAATAGTAAAAATTCATCAAAAGGTATCATTAATTGGGAGCCCCACATTGGTTGACAGGTTATACTCACCAGGAATAGAATTACAGTCCTTGTTATTCCTCAAGTCAATACAAGATGATCTTTTTAATGCAGAAAAGTTGCGAGGTCTTGTTTTCGACACATGGTTGTTTCTTGTTGTGTCCTGGACACCAGTATATAATAATAATAATAATAATACCACATAACAGTGCGCCTGTTTCATTATGGATTGCGATTGCAATCGCAATGCCGTTGCACAGCCAGCATAAAAAAAACCCACTGCCGCCATCTCACATCCGTAATATCTTGCAGTCCTCCATATACATCTGGAACATAGAGTAACATCGGACCCTCTGACCACTCCCATCACCAACCCCAAACACTGACCTGAAGTCACTCACTCTGCGATGGCTTTGTATCTGCGTGAGTGATCGCAGAGCAATAGCAATGCTAACTCACGCACGCTGTCAGCGATGCAAATGCATGCGAAGTGCGCACCATCGACCGAGCAGCGTACGCTATCGCAAAAGCAATCCATTATGAGCGCAGTGTGTGCTGGGAACAGTGTTATCCACCTCATATATCACTGTACAGTTACCTCCTCTTATATTATAATAATAATAATACCACATATCAGTGTGTGCTGGGAGCTGTGTTATTCCCCCTCATATATCACTGTACAGTCCCCTCTCCCCTATATAATAATAATACCACATATCAGTGTGTGCTGGGAGCTGTGTTATTCCCCCTCATACATCACAGTACGGCCCCCTCTCCCCTATATAATAATAATATAATATATACAGGACACGTTACCTGGCTCCGGCTGTGTCAGGAATGTCTATGACAAAATGGCAACTAAAGCCCCTGTGGCCCCGCCCCCTCTGCTCTGTGACTGGAAGACTATAAGAATATGGCCGCTGGTCACCGTACATGAGGACACCATTATACTATACAGCTGTTATTCTAGTGATGAAGCTGTGAGCGGCAGGTGCTGGTGGCCTCTTAGTTACAGGACGTCCTTCCTACTGTGTGCCGCCTGATTGGCTACTCGTTCCCCCCAGTGCGGCCAATTACCGCACTGAGGGGAACGAGAGGAGGGCGGTCACTACGATAAGAGGGGCGGGGCAGACAGTAGCCATAGGTACACGGATGAGAGAGGGGCGTGGCTATCTAGAGGGGCGTGTCTTCTTGTATAACTGCAGCTTCCGGGTGACGGTCCCAGCAGGAAGAAGCAGCAGGTGATGGTATTTATTGTTATTATACAGGGGGAGCAGACTGTGGTGCCTCATTATTATCATACAGGTATATCAGACACCAGTGTTCTATATAATACAGGTGTAACAGACCCTGGTGTTACTACAATATAGCTGGAGCAGCCTTTAGTGCTGCACTATGTATATACAGGTAGAGCAGATGCCAGTGTTGGTATAATACAGGTGGAGCAATTTTTTTCTCACTATAATACAGCTGGAGCAGACTCTGGTGCTGCATTATCATTTATCATTATACAGGTAACAACAACAGAAGCAGGAAGTTCTCTCTATATATTTGGGGCACTCACCCTACTAATAATATAATGTAACCTGTAATAGTGTCAGTAAGAAATGACCGAGGTGTTATCTGTATAGCGCAATAAGTCAGGAAATACACAGAATGTAACAGAAAGAGGATATAAAGCCTGGTCTAACCAGGGCCAATAACCCCTCAGCACTGACCAGCTGTGTGATGGGAGACGTATATACTGATTATCTGTATCATTTATGGTCAGACAAATACATCATTGCCCAATGCTCAGAGTTATGGGGAATATATATATATATATATATATATACAGGTAATCACAGTAAGAGTAAGGAGGAACATTCCCTCTGTATAATAAAGCATCAGCCATCACCTGATTATTATGCTGTTGTCTTATCTAAGTGCTCATATGTGACACGGTGCATTCACATGTAACATACATATAATAGTCCCATATATCTGAGTGGGCAGCAATATAATGATATATTAATTACCAATACAATACAACGTGTATGGACTTTCCCAGGTATCCTTGTGGGATAATGTTCATATAACTGCATATAGTATAGGACGCATGGGTTAGATCCTAAATGTAAGTATAAGCAATCTGCAAAGAAACCCAGATATTTCTGCAGCATAACATCTAGTTATACAGCATTGCCGGTTACCACGGTGACATATAGCATTTAGTTATACAGCATTGCCGGTTACCACGGTGACATATAGCATTTAGTTATACAGCATTGCAGGTTACCACGGTGACATATAGCATCTAGTTATACAGCATTGCAGGTTACCACGGTGACATATAGCATCTAGTTATACAGCATTGCAGGTTACCACGGTGACATATAGCACCTAGTTATACAGCATTGCAGGTTACCACGGTGACATATAGCATCTAGTTATACAGCATTGCAGGTTACCACGGTGACATATAGCATCTAGTTATACAGCATTGCAGGTTACCACGGTGACATATAGCATCTAGTTATACAGCATTGCAGGTTACCATGGTGACACATAGCATCTAGTTATACAGCATTGCAGGTTACCACGGTGACATATAGCATCTAGTTATACAGCATTGCAGGTTACCACGGTGACATATAGCATCTAGTTATACAGCATTGCAGGTTACCACGGTGACATATAGCATCTAGTTATACAGCATTGCAGGTTACCACGGTGACATATAGCATCTAGTTATACAGCATTGCAGGTTACCATGGTGACACATAGCATCTAGTTATACAGCATTGCAGGTTACCACGGTGACATATAGCATCTAGTTATACAGCATTGCAGGTTACCACGGTGACATATAGCATCTAGTTATACAGCATTGCAGGTTACCACGGTGACATATAGCATCTAGTTATACAGTATTGCAGGTTACCACGGTGACCTATAGTATCTAGTTATACAGCATTGCAGGTTACCACGGTGACATATAGCACCTAGTTATACAGCATTGCAGGTTACCACTGTGACATATAGCATCTAGTTATACAGCATTGCAGGTTACCACGGTGACCTATAGTATCTAGTTATACAGCATTGCAGGTTACCACGGTGACATATAGCACCTAGTTATACAGCATTGCAGGTTACCACTGTGACCTATAGTATCTAGTTATACAGCATTGCAGGTTACCACGGTGACCTATAGCATCTAGTTATACAGCATTGCCGGTTACCACGGTGACCTATAGCATCTAGTTATACAGCATTGCCGGTTACCACGGTGACCTATAGCATCTAGTTATACAGCATTGCAGGTTACCACGGTGACATATAGCATCTAGTTATACAGCATTGCAGGTTACCACGGTGACCTATAGCATCTAGTTATACAGCATTGCAGGTTACCACGGTGACCTATAGCATCTAGTTATACAGCACTGCAGGTTACCACGGTGACCTATAGCATCTAGTTATACAGCATTGCAGGTTACCACGGTGACATATAGCGTCTAGTTATACGGCATTGCAGGTTACCACGGTGACATATAGCATCTAGTTATACAGCATTGCAGGTTACCACGGTGACACATAGCATCTAGTTATACAGCATTGCAGGTTACCACGGTGACATATAACATCTAGTTATACAGCATTGCAGGTTACCACGGTGACATATAACATCTAGTTATACAGCATTGCAGGTTACCACGGTGACACATTGCATCTAGTTATACAGCATTGCAGGTTACCACGGTGACATATAGCATCTAGTTATACAGCATTGCAGGTTACCACGGTGACATATAACATCTAGTTATACAGCATTGCAGGTTACCACGGTGACACATAGCATCTAGTTATACAGCATTGCAGGTTACCACGGTGACATATAACATCTAGTTATACAGCATTGCAGGTTACCACGGTGACATATAACATCTAGTTATACAGCATTGCAGGTTACCACGGTGACCTATAGCATCTAGTTATACAGCATTGCAGGTTACCACGGTGACCTATAGCATCTAGTTATACAGCATTGCAGGTTACCACGGTGACCTATAGCATCTAGTTATACAGCACTGCAGGTTACCACGGTGACCTATAGCATCTAGTTATACAGCATTGCAGGTTACCACGGTGACATATAGCGTCTAGTTATACGGCATTGCAGGTTACCACGGTGACATATAGCATCTAGTTATACAGCATTGCAGGTTACCACGGTGACACATAGCATCTAGTTATACAGCATTGCAGGTTACCACGGTGACATATAACATCTAGTTATACAGCATTGCAGGTTACCACGGTGACATATAACATCTAGTTATACAGCATTGCAGGTTACCACGGTGACACATTGCATCTAGTTATACAGCATTGCAGGTTACCACGGTGACATATAGCATCTAGTTATACAGCATTGCAGGTTACCACGGTGACATATAACATCTAGTTATACAGCATTGCAGGTTACCACGGTGACACATAGCATCTAGTTATACAGCATTGCAGGTTACCACGGTGACATATAACATCTAGTTATACAGCATTGCAGGTTACCACGGTGACATATAACATCTAGTTATACAGCATTGCAGGTTACCACGGTGACACATAACATCTAGTTATACAGCATTGCAGGTTACCACGGTGACCTATAGCGTCTAGTTATACAGCATTGCAGGTTACCACGGTGACCTATAGCGTCTAGTTATACAGCATTGCAGGTTACCACGGTGACCTATAGCGTCTAGTTATACAGCATTGCAGGTTACCACGGTGACCTATAGCGTCTAGTTATACAGCATTGCAGGTTACCACGGTGACCTATAGCGTCTAGTTATACAGCATTGCAGGTTACCACGGTGACCTATAGCGTCTAGTTATACAGCATTGCAGGTTACCACGGTGACCTATAGCGTCTAGTTATACAGCATTGCAGGTTACCACGGTGACCTATAGCGTCTAGTTATACAGCATTGCAGGTTACCACGGTGACCTATAGCGTCTAGTTATACAGCATTGCAGGTTACCACGGTGACCTATAGCGTCTAGTTATACAGCATTGCAGGTTACCACGGTGACCTATAGCGTCTAGTTATACAGCATTGCAGGTTACCACGGTGACCTATAGCGTCTAGTTATACAGCATTGCAGGTTACCACGGTGACCTATAGCGTCTAGTTATACAGCATTGCAGGTTACCACGGTGACCTATAGCATCTAGTTATACAGCATTGCAGGTTACCACGGTGACCTATAGCATCTAGTTATACAGCATTGCAGGTTACCACGGTGACCTATAGCATCTAGTTATACAGCATTGCAGGTTACCACGTTGACCTATAGCATCTAGTTATACAGCATTGCAGGTTACCACGGTGACCTATAGCATCTAGTTATACAGCATTGCAGGTTACCACGGTGACACATAGCATCTAGTTATACAGCATTGCAGGTTACCACGGTGACACATAGCATCTAGTTATACAGCATTGCAGGTTACCACGGTGACACATAGCATGTAGTTATACAGCATTGCAGGTTACCACGGTGACATATAGCATCTAGTTATACAGCATTGCCGGTTACCACGGTGACACATAGCATCTAGTTATACAGCATTGCAGGTTACCAAGGTGACATTTGGCATCTAGTTATACAGCATTGCAGGTTACCACGGAGACATATAGCATCTAGTTATACAGTATTGCAGGTTACCACGGTGACATATAGCATCTAGTTATACAGTATTGCAGGTTACCACGGTGACATATAGCATCTAGTTATACAGCATTGCAGGTTACCACGGTGACATATAGCATCTAGTTATACAGCATTGCAGGTTACCACGGTGACATATAGCATCTAGTTATACAGCATTGCAGGTTACCACGGTGACATATAGCATCTAGTTATACAGCATTGCAGGTTACCACGGTGACACATAGCATCTAGTTATACAGCATTGCAGGTTACCACGGTGACACATAGCATCTAGTTATACAGCATTGCAGGTTACCACGGTGACACATAGCATCTAGTTATACAGCATTGCAGGTTACCACGGTGACACATAGCATCTAGTTATACAGCATTGCAGGTTACCACGGTGACACTTGGCATCTAGTTATACAGCATTGCAGGTTACCACGGTGACATTTGGCATCTAGTTATACAGCATTGCAGGTTACCACGGAGACATATGGCATCTAGTTATACAGCATTGCAGGTTACCACGGTGACCTATAGCATCTAGTTATACAGCATTGCTGGTTACCAGGGTGACCTATAGCGTCTAGTTATACAGCATTGCAGGTTACCACGGTGACCTATAGCGTCTAGTTATACAGCATTGCAGGTTACCACGGTGACCTATAACGTCTAGTTATACAGCATTGCAGGTTACCACGGTGACCTATAACGTCTAGTTATACAGCATTGCAGGTTACCACGGTGACCTATAACGTCTAGTTATACAGCATTGCAGGTTACCACGGTGACCTATAGCGTCTAGTTATACAGCATTGCAGGTTACCACGGTGACCTATAGCGTCTAGTTATACAGCATTGCAGGTTACCACGGTGACCTATAGCGTCTAGTTATACAGCATTGCAGGTTACCACGGTGACCTATAGCGTCTAGTTATACAGCATTGCAGGTTACCACGGTGACCTATAGCGTCTAGTTATACAGCATTGCAGGTTACCACGGTGACCTATAGCGTCTAGTTATACAGCATTGCAGGTTACCACGGTGACACATAGCATCTAGTTATACAGTATTGCAGGTTACCACGGTGACATATAGCATCTAGTTATACAGCATTGCAGGTTACCACGGTGACACATAGCATCTAGTTATACAGCATTGCAGGTTACCACGGTGACACATAGCATCTAGTTATACAGCATTGCAGGTTACCACGGTGACACATAGCATCTAGTTATACAGCATTGCAGGTTACCACGGTGACACATAGCATCTAGTTATACAGCATTGCAGGTTACCACGGTGACACATAGCATCTAGTTATACAGCATTGCCGGTTACCACGGTGACACATAGCGTCTAGTTATACAGCATTGCAGGTTACCACGGTGACACATAGCATCTAGTTATACAGCATTGCAGGTTACCACGGTGACACATAGCATCTAGTTATACAGCATTGCAGGTTACCACGGTGACATATAGCATCTAGTTATACAGCATTGCAGGTTACCACGGTGACACATAGCATCTAGTTATACAGCATTGCAGGTTACCACGGTGACCTATAGCATCTAGTTATACAGCATTGCAGGTTACCACGGTGACCTATAGCATGTAGTTATACAGCATTGCAGGTTACCACGGTGACATATAGCATGTAGTTATACAGCATTGCAGGTTACCACGGTGACACATAGCATCTAGTTATACAGCATTGCAGGTTACCACGGTGACACATAGCATCTAGTTATACAGCATTGCAGGTTACCACGGTGACATATAGCATCTAGTTATACAGCATTGCAGGTTACCACGGTGACACATAGCATCTAGTTATACAGCATTGCCGGTTACCACGGTGACATTTGGCATCTAGTTATACAGCATTGCCGGTTACCACGGAGACATATAGCATCTAGTTATACAGCATTGCCGGTTACCACGGTGACATATAGCATCTAGTTATACAGCATTGCAGGTTACCACGGTGACATATAGCATCTAGTTATACAGCATTGCAGGTTACCACGGTGACACATAGCATCTAGTTATACAGCATTGCAGGTTACCACGGTGACACATAGCATCTAGTTATACAGCATTGCAGGTTATCACGGTGACATATAGCATCTAGTTATACAGCATTGCAGGTTACCACGGTGACATATAGCATCTAGTTATACAGTATTGCAGGTTACCACGGTGACACATAGCATCTAGTTATACAGCATTGCAGGTTACCACGGTGACATTTAGCATCTAGTTATACAGCATTGCAGGTTACCACGGTGACATATAGCATCTAGTTATACAGCATTGCAGGTTACCACGGTGACATATAGCATCTAGTTATACAGTATTGCAGGTTACCACGGTGACATATAGCATCTAGTTATACAGTATTGCAGGTTACCACGGTGACATATAGCATCTAGTTATACAGCATTGCAGGTTACCACGGTGACCTATAGCACCTAGTTATACAGCATTGCAGGTTACCACGGTGACATATAGCATCTAGTTATACAGTATTGCAGGTTACCACGGTGACCTATAGCATCTAGTTATACAGTATTGCAGGTTACCACGGTGACATATAGCAGCCGATTGTTACTAAGGTAAAAGTAATAAGCCTTTCCTGCGCTTGTGATGTACTAAGCAGCTCAGTAGTGTAAGGATAGGATCTAATATGATTATACTGAATGCTGATATTTATGTGGAGGCAATCCTTATTTATAAAGAAGATATACACATACATAAATCAGCACAAGCACTGAGATTATTATGGGCTTAATCCAATTAGGTGCGATGCACCGTTGCAATGGCGTTAAAACGCTGGCAACGGCCCGGAACATCGCACCCTTGGCAGCCCGATTTGCCACTGAATTCACCTGAATTTGCTCTCTATGAGGCAGCGAGTACTTTTAGGGGAATCCGGCCGGCCGATCAAGCCCATGTGTATAGCTCCTATGAGAATATGTTTAAGAGTGAGTCCCTGTGAGGGTCATGTGGAACGGCAATCACAAGGTGAACTGTCCCTACCGTACCCTAAGATGGTCGTCTTCTTCCTCTTGGATGTGGTCCGGTACATACCCGGCAGGTATGCCTGTAACACTCGTTCTGTGCTCAGTCTGATGCCTGATAAGATGGGGCCAGGTTACCGATGATGGTTTGCGCTGGACTCACAGCGAATTCGGCGTGCTGAGTCACATCCCCCTGGATGACGTCATCGGTCTCCGATGTTTGGGAGGGAACTTTCCAGTTAATCTCCGTCCGTTGCCAACTTGTACCCAACGTGTTTCACATGGTTTGGTTCTTTCTCAGGGATAGGGCTGATCTTCCATTTGTCCATATTTATACTAAACACTAAAAAAACATACAGAATGTAACTTCTGTAGCTGGTGGTCAGTACCCTCAGTAGGTGGTTATTAGTGTTACATATAATACAGGTGGAGCAGACCATGGGGTTACTATAATATAGCTGGAGTAGTCAATGCTCGAGTGGTAACAGACTATAGAGAAAGGGAGGTGTCCGGAGCACTCAGACCCCCCATACAGAATGTATCAGCTGTAGGTGGCTGTCAGTACTCTCAGTAGGTGGTTATTAGTATTACATATAATATAGGTGGAGCAGACCCTGGTGTTAGTATAATACAGGTGGAGCAGTCACTGCTCGGTGGGTAACAGACTATAGAGAAAGGGAGGTGCCCGGTGCACTCAGACCCCCCATACAGAACATTTCAGCTGTAGCTGGTGGTCAGTACCCTCAGTAGGCGTTTATTAGTGTTACATATAATACAGGTGGAGCAGACCCTGGTGTTACTATAATATAGCTGGAGTAGTCACTGCTCGGGTGGTAACAGACTATAGAGAAAGGGAGGTGTCCGGAGCACTCAGACCCCCCATACAGAATGTATCAGCTGTAGCTGGCTGTCAGTACTCTCAGTAGGTGGTTATTAGTATTACATATAATACAGGTGGAGCAGACCCTGGTGTTACTATAATACAGGTGGAGCAGTCACTGCTCGGTGGGTAACAGACTATAGAGAAAGGGAGGTGTCCGGAGCACTCAGACCCCCCATACAGAATGTATCAGCTGTAGGTGGTCAGTACCCTCAGTAGGTGGTTATTAGTGTTACATATAATACAGGTGGAGCAGACCCTGGTGTTACATATAATACAGCTGAAGCAGTCACTTCTCGGTGGGTAACAGCCTATAGAGAAAGGGAGGTGTCTGGAGCACTCAGGACCCCCATACAGAATGTATCAGCTGTAGCTGGCAGTCAGTACCCTCAGTAGGTGGTTATTAGTTTATACAAACACTATTGGATGGTCCCGCACCGAGGATATTATTGATTACAAAACCAGAGTTTATTGTATTTGTTAAAGGATTCTAATCTTTCCCCATAGTGTATAGTTATTATGTATATCAAATTGTATACCTATGGAGGTGCGTTTCGACAATCTTGAAGGCAATATTTAGAATAACGGAGATAACAAGGCAAGATTATGCTGTCACATGCACTATTAGATCCGTTCCACTTACGGGGCAATATCATTTTTTCCCCTGTTTGAAACATAGATACACGGAACGATGAAATAGCATTGTTGTGCTTCCCATCACTAATATATATTGTTGGAGTTACCGAGGGCACTGTCTGTTCTATACTTTCAAATAGCAGTGTATAGTAACAGAGGGAGAACAGATCCCCACAGCTGAATATAACAGCATGGCAGAGAAAGCACAGTGAGAGGTCACAGACTGCAGTAACTCATTTATATCAATGACATAGAGACCTTGGAAAAACGGCATCTACTAAATTAACTAGTTAAGAGGTCTGAATGTGCACTCAAATTATTTACACATACGCTGTTGCTCATGTTATATTAAATTCTCAATAGAGAATAGGTTGTGACTTGGTGGAGATTCCTAATAGATCCTATCACTTTAGATATCTATAGTAGATATATATTTAACATCATTCGTGAAAGTGACTGGCTGTACTCACAATAGAAGGCAATAAATATATTAAAACATTGAAAGCTATACCAACTTATAAGTCCCTTGTAGAAAATGTGACAAGCCAGAAAACACGGCATATAGATTAGAAAAAAAGCTGTATTGATAGAAGTCAGTGTTGCATAATCACTATATTGTTACATTAATATAATTTTGGAAACAGTTCTAATAGATACAAGTATCCCTAAGTGTCTGATGTTACAATTTAACCAGAGAAGTAATACTCTAATATAAAGACAAGACAGTAGGCACAGTATGTTGGTTTAACATATTTTCTTTATTGTGGAACAATAAATATAAGTGATCTTATGACACAGGAGATATTTTCAATTATGGGTTATTAAGCCTTGATTACGTTATTATAACAAAGTACACAGACAGCAGCCACAGGCTTTACTACATTTTATTACACATTTACTTTCTTCATTACACTTTCTATATTTTAAATATTTCTCTGTTGTTTATATCGTAAATCACAATTTTTAAAGTATACCAATAAAGATGTATTATATTTTATTATTACGGTCTTTAGTGCACCCACACAGATACTTTCTTTGTCTTGTGTTTATGGTTTCAGTACAGTAGTGGGTAGCACCTCATAGGCATCTAATAATTGAGAAGGTAATTCCTTAATAAGATGCAGTTTGTGAAATAAGATCTTCGATATTCATGAATATATAGTTGTACTGGTGCGGGATAATTTTCTTTCGTAATATAGTGTTCACCTATTTTGTTTCGCCTGCGCAGCTTTAAGGTTATCCTGCACCATCCACATCAGGGATTGCAGCTTCTACCTGAACTGTACTACATAGTGTACCACTGACTGTTCAGGAGTGACCAGCTTACCCTCCCACTCTTCCCTGATCAAATGTAAAGGGTGACGCCCATATAAGAGTTCAGAGGGTGTAAATTCGATTTATTCCTGCGGCACCTCGTGGTATGCAAAGAGGAGATGCGGCAGGAACCTCTCCCAGTCTCTTTCCTGGGACTCCACAAAGGTCTGCAACATCTCTTTCAGGGTACTATTAAGTCTCTCCACAAACCCATTGGTCTGGGGTTGGTATGGGGTCGTGATGAGTTGATACACATGCATCCTTTTTTTGCAGAGGCTCTGCATGAGGTTCGACATGAATTGGGTACCTTGGGCCATTAACATCTCTTTTGGGAACTCCACCCTGGAAAAGATGGCGATAAGGGCATCAGCAACCATATCTTCCTGGATGGATGACCAAGCCACTGCTTCCGGCTACCGGGTGGCATAATCTATAACTGTCCAAATATATTCCTTTCCAGAGCTACTGAAAATACCTAGGGGCCCCACAAAGTCTACAGCAACTCATTCAAAAGGCTCTGAGATGACTGGCAAAGGCTTTAAAGGCACCCGTTTCACATCACTGGATTTCCCAACCATCTGGGACACATGACATGAACGACAGTAGCTGTTGGTCATCATGCCGGGCCAATTAAAATTGCGTATTAATGGGCCTTGGTTCTGAACACACCTAGATGTCCTTCCAAGGGAATCTCATGGGCCACCTTCAACAAGCCATGCCTGTAAGACTGGGGTACATCCAGTTGCTTCTCAGTAATTACATCTAAATGCTCACTGCTGTCCTCCACACCTGCAGGGGTTAATACACACTATGTTAGTGCTGCTGCCCCCACAGAGGGGGAGTGAAGTGGTTAATGTACACTCTCTTTGTTGCAGCACTGCGTGTAGTCACTGCCAAGACCTTGGTTCCCGGGCTGCTAATAACATTTATATTCTGCCCTGACTCTGTTACAGTTGTAAGATCATTGGCTATCTGTTTTATGCTACAACATGCATGATTACACATTTCAGTCTCTGTCCTGTCAAGCTGAAAAAAGTTATTCCCTGAGTTATCAACATCATCCACAGTACATATTGACCCTTCCTTACATACTGGCATCGGTATTAGCTGTGGAGAAGAATTATTAACATGCATCTTCACATTACGGACAACATTTGGGTCCGTTACATACATGGCAGACATCCTACCCAAATCTGTGGGCTGTGGGGAGCTCTAAAGCATAAATTATGATGGGACTTAGAAATGGTCAGATATTTTTTTTAAAGAGGAGGGCCCTGGCACCCACATATTTTGTCACTCAGCGCGATCACTGCCAGAGAATGTATATGGAATACAGTATGGTTACAGATAGAATATCTGCTCTATATGTAAACTAGAACCTTGTATAATTTCCACATTTAACCAGTAAAAACAACTCACAATAAAGTTTATTTCCATTATATATTATGTCTCCCCTATTACACAGGGTTACACAGTAGTGAAGAAGACATCCGGTGAGTGTGAGTCACCCAGCAGCCGTCCCTGTATGTCAGGAGGATTGAGCAGGACCCAGAGCCCCATCACGGTGCCTCATTTACTGATACATGACAGACACAATGACCAGAAGATCCTGGAACTCACCAACAAGATCATTCAGCCGCTGACTGGAGAGGTGACTGCTGGGAATGGGACATTATACAGTAACACCAGGGGACGTGTCTGGGGGGTGACTGGAGAGGTGACTGCTGGGAATGGGAAATTATACAGTAACACCAGGGGATGTGTGTGGGTGAAGATTGGAGAGGTGACTGCTGGGAATGGAACATTATACAGTAACACCAGGGGATGTGTCTGGGTGATGATTGTGTTTGTCAGGTTCCTATAAGGTGTCAGGATATCACTGTTTATGTCTCCTTGCAGGTGGAGGAGTATATAGAGGAACACGAGGGGTCTGTACAAGGACGTGGTGATGGAGAATCACCGGTCCCTCACATCACTGGGTAAGAGGAGACTGTCATTTATTGTACAGGGGAGAGCAGGTATGGGGGACCCCTATATTGACATCACTTGATTATCACATATATACAATGTACTCAGTCACTGTGTGTCTCCTACAGATGGACCCAGTAACAGAAATACCCCAGAGAGATGTCCCCGTCTTCTGTATTCACAGGATTGTACAGAGGAGAATCCCAGGATCCCAGAGGAGCATCAGGTAGATGGGATTTATTGTCTCACCAATATACCAAAGTGACTGTCACTATATGATCTGTAGAGAAACTGTGTGTGTTATACACTAATATTATACTGTATAGTTTCAATTAATGAAATTAAACATTAGTTAAGTCTTATTTTTTTGTTTTGTGGTTTACTTAGGGTGAAGGTATGACTGATATTAAGATAGAAGCTATAGAGGGAGAAGAAGAGACGTATGTGACAGATATGAAGGCAGAAGATACAGAGGGAGAAGAAGAGATGTATGTGACTGATAATAAGGCAGAAGATATAGAGGGAGAAGAAGAGACTCATATGACTAATATGAAGGTAGAAGCTATAAAAAGAGAAGAAGAGCGGTATGTGACTCATATGATGGCAGAAGATATAGAGGGAGAAGAAAAGACGTATGTGACTGATTTGAAGGCAGAAGATACAGAGGGAGAAGAAGAGACTTATATGACTAATATGAAGGTAGAAGATATAAAAGCAGAAGAAGAGATGTATGTGAATGGTGATCAGTGTAAGGAGGAGGAAATACCTACAGATATCAGCACAGGTGAGTAGTAAACACTTATTACAGAAAAGAATCACATTCTCCTTGCTCACTCACTACAACAATCTCTTACTTTGCAACCTCCTCTGTCAGTACAAACTAATGAGGGAAATTTATCTGACCAGTGGGGGAGTCAGAAACCATCAGCCCCTATTAGACTCATTCTCTCCCTCACATCTTGTCACTGTATGTTACCAGCCCAGAGATCTGACCAGTCTCCTCCCCACACTCTCTGTTGTATCTCATACATCAGGAGCCATCAGCTCCTATTATACTCCTGCTCTCCCCCTCACATCATGTCACTGTGTGTTAGCAACACAGAGATCTGACCTGTCTCCTTCCCACACTCTGTGGTGTATATTGACTTTCAATAGAGATGTTCCTTGCTAGATATAATCCGATGCTTACAGATACTGAGATGGAGATCCAGAGAGTGTGAGGACACAGCAGGATATAGCTAGTATGACCTGTGTGTGATATATAATGTATAGACCATGCCTGCACTCTGTTACACATACTGAGATGGAGATATGGAGAGTGTGAGGACACAGCAGGATGCAGCTAGTATGACCTGTGTGTGAGATAATCTATAGATCACGCCTGCACTCTGTTAGTAGTGACTGTTTTAGCTTCTTGTAATTTCCATGACATTTTAGCATATAGGCTATTTAAGACCTGGAGAGTGATCTGCACAGGCTCAAAACATCGCTTTTTTATGACAATCTGTTTAAAAATTGGAATGGAAAGAACCATACATACTTGGGGACAAGTGATGTGAAGTCCCTTTATATCTTCATCGACCACGACACAGGATGCTCTCACATCAGACACTATCTTTCCTCCATGAGCAACAGCCCGATCCAATAGATACATTTTCATATGTAATAATGAATTTTCAATTTGAGAATATTTTAATTTATTTTAACCTTTAATTATTTTTGGTTCAATGGAGCGTTCTTCCTCCAAAAATTTGGTAAAGCCATGGATACATTTGTACCCAGCTATGCCAGTAAACACGTAATTTGTTGGTATACATACATCAATGATATATTCTTCATCTGGAACAGATCAGATAATAACCTACAAGAAGTCATAAAAAAAAACCTACAAGAAGTCATGAAAAAAATTAATAATAACATTAATTTTAATTTGAAAAAAACTCAAGCAAAGAAAAGGTAACATTCTTTTACTTAGAAACTCATATAAAAGATAATGCCATAAATACAAAAACCTACATAAAGGAGGTGAATGGCAATAAATGACTACCAATATCCAGCAATCACCATAGAAAGTGGGTTGCAACTATCCCAGATGGCAAATTTAGACATGTTATAAAAAACTGTACAGAAGAAGCCAATTTCATGATCTAAATTAAAGAAATGAAAGACACTTCATTAAAATGACGGGAAGTTCCTTGAAGAAGAAATCAGGAAAACAGCTGAGATGGATAGAAGATCCATTCATACAATGCAAAAATAAAAATATGCCAGAGGGGAAATACTCCACTGCATTCATCACACAATATAGTAGCAATCACCATTTTATAGAATAAATTTTACAAAAACATTAGAACATATTACTTCTGGATGTGGAGCTTAAAACTATCCCCACAGAGAAACACATAATTATTTATAATAAGGTAAATAACCTATCCATGAACTGGTTAGAAGCTACACTGAAACAGAGAACAATATCAAAACAAAAATGGAAAACTGACTCCACCATTGCTTGAATTCTCAAGCTTGTAAAAATGAAGGTATCAGAAGCACTAAACCCTTAACAACTTTAAATCAAACTAAACAGGAAAACATACTACATTAAGGAACACATCACTATCTACTATATAAAAGTGAAAATTTGTCCTTCTGTCTTTCTATACAAATCCACAGTTTACAAGCCAAGATCGTGAAATTTTACATACGAGCGTATTAAAACACGGCCGATGCAACAAAAAAAATTTGAAATTGAAATGAATTACTGTTAATTTTGAATTAATTAATACATTTTTGCTGTACGCTCATTGTGGGGCCTCACAGCATATGGGTAGGGCCTCGGAGCAAGCGTTTTGTGTTGCCATGATCTTAATGTTTATTATCGAAGAGAGCTTTAGCAGGCTTTCCCAGCATTCTCAGCTGTCTAACTATACCAAATTATTCTACAACATTGACTTCTTTCTTCGAACTGTGTTAAAATGATGACTTTGCAAGGACCCTGCTGTACTGTGAGCTGCCAAAATATTACACATGGAATGCTTCTCGAAAAGTTTTTATGCGCAGAAAACAGGGAGTCGCTGTAGATAGTCTTCCTGGTATCAGAGCAACAGAAGCTCTTGGCCGTGTTGCACATCCGACATATTTTGAATGCTTCTATCTTCAAAGTCTGCTTCACACTGTTACAGGTCCTACTTCCTTCGAAGACCTTAGGACTGTCGATGGGGAACTTTGTCACACTTTTCGTGAGTCCTGTCTAAGGAGAGGTTTGTTGGAGGGATCTTAAAATCCCGAGCAACGCCGGGTACTCCAGCTAGCATATATATATATATATATATATATATATATATATATATAAAATTATCTAATGGAGTGCCAATGTAGAAATCAATGCATCGGGCAGACAATAGAGATGTCAAAATATGCTTGGCCGAACATATTTGACATCAAAAGAAGACTTACCACTCATAGCATTTCAAAACACTTCCTAGAAGTACAAAGATGAAAATGTGGTATCACCTGTTGCACAAAGCCAATCCAGGATAAACACCACAAAAAAAGGGGTTACACAAAAGCCCTCCCAAATAGCAGATAATTGAAAATGTTATTGAGTGAAATGGCACTAAGGCATATAGAGCATATAATGAAAAGTAGTACTCCCCTATTTTCTCCAGTAGTTGTGTATCACCGGATGAAAATCATATACCAGGGTAACATAACAAGAGAGAAAAAAAACAATGTATAATACAGCTGTAAAGATTTTGTACAATATACAATAAATATTTGTGTGACATAAATCCTTTCTTTAAGATCTACAAATATGTGTATTGGGGCTGCCCCCCACACAAAGCACTCACAGCTTTAAGCTGGTATATAGGCATATAGTGATCCCAAATCCTTTGGCTTACACCAACACCTCACAAGTGAGAAATAGAATTGCCCCCACACAAGACACTCACAGCTTCTGCTGGTCAATCATGCATGTAACGTGCTTTGATTCCAAATGAAAAAAATCTTTAATTCTCCAGACGTTCAAAAGGTGGTTTTATTCATATAATCAACAGGACAGGTAAAATCACCATAAATATATTTATTAATGCATCACAGGTCTAAAAAACAGCATAAAAGATAAAAGAATGGAGTTCATACCCAAAGCAACAGGATGGTATAGCAAAGGTCCTTTCATGGTAGATGATAAAGAGATCCTGGGAAAAATCCCGCAAAAAAGGCCCTTCTCTTATCCTTTGGGTAGGTCCACACAACAGATTGGAATGTCAGGAGTCCCCACCAACGCGTTTCGATCCAATTAGGATCTTTCTCAAGGTGTAGGGGACTACTGGCATGGTCGGGTATATATACCCCAAACAATAATCAATTAGCCAATTCACATGTGTTATCTAACCCTTCTTCATATGTAACATCATACCTAATTAATATCCTAATACAATTAAACACTATCCATATTCCTGGTGCCCTTTGTTTGCCGTCTATGTTGCCGTCACTTCCAGTTACACGAACCGGAAGTGACGCGGCGCCGGTGTCCACGTGCTCCGCACTTCCAGCGATCGTCATGTGATCGGGGCTCGCCAGCCCGGAAGTCAATTCTCTAGTCGATGCCAGCGGCCATTTTGTTGAGGTCCACATAAAATATGGTTCCAAAAGACATCTTTCTTTAGCCTCTCATCCAATTGCAAATGATATATCCGCCAGGAGACTCATGTAATCATAAAAGGTCCCATTCAAATGGTGATAATGTACATTTTCTTAAGATTGAAGTGAAGATCTCATATAGATCTAAAAACAATTAAATACATATAAAAAAATACAATGTTACATCATGTAAAAATGGTCCTAAAGATAAAATAATATAAAAATAGCCACATCTTTATAAAAACCACATGAGTTCAAAATCACTTTTCAGGCCACCAGGTATAATGTTCCATATAGATAAATTAATTTCATCTCTGATTTTGCAATTGCCTCAATGATATCATTACATCTCAAATCCCCTTTTATTAGTTTAATACCATTAAAAAAATGTTTATTACTAATTGCACATGCATGTACTTTTTTATATGTGCTGATAACGCATGTGTTTCTAGGCCCTTTTTTGCGGATATGCTCCCCCTTCTTTCAGGGGTCTAGTGGTCCTACCGATATTTATACAGACGCATTCTATGGAATATATTCTATTGCTGGTATTGCACTTAATGAATTCCTTGATTTCGTGTTTTTTATTACTAATACTAATCATTTCGCACTTCTTCATTATTGTACCTTTAATATTATTACAGTCAATGCAACTTCCACATCTATAAAAACCAACTGATAAAACTTGTCCTGGTCTCTTTATGGTATCTAGATGGGCATTATTCACCAGGCGGTCCTTCAAATTAGGAGCTTTTCCATATATATATATATATAATAGATGGGCCTGTCAGGTATTAATGATCCTATAATTGGGCAAGCCCCGATCACATGGCGATTTCCAGAAGTGCAGAGCATGTGGACACTGCGCCGCGTCACTGCGACACAGACGGCAAACGGAGAGCACTAGGAATATGGATAGTGTTTCATTGTATTAGGATATTAATTAGGTATAATGTTATACAAGAAGAAGGGTTAGACAACCCTTGTGAATTGACTAAATGATTATTGTTTGGGGTATATATACCTAACCATGCCAGTAGTTCCCTACACCTTGAGAAAGATCCTAATTGGATCGAAATGCGTTGACGGGGACTCCTGACATTCCAATCTGTTGTGTGGACCTACCCAAAGAATAAGAGAAGGGCCTTTTTTGCGTTTTTTTTCCCAGGATCTCTTTATCATCTACCATGCTGTATTACACAATATTTTTTTTGTTTTTTTTCTCTTTTTTTATGTTTCCCCAATATATGATTTTCATCCGGTGATACACAACTACTGGAGAAAACAGGGCAATACTACTTTTCATTATATGCTCTATATGCCTCAGTGCCATTTCACTCAATTACATTTTTGATTATCTGCTAGAAGTACAAAGACCCTATGGCACTCAAATGTCCTGCCTTTCAAAAATCATAATTGGAGAGGAGGAAGTCTACCAAGAAGCTTAAAACAAAAAAATAAATAAATGGATTTATAAACTAAAAACACTACAACCTTCTGGTGTTAACATAGACCTAGAACTGAATGCATCTCTATAACCTTTTACAATACTAACGCTTTTTAATACAAACCCTACAAAACATTTTTTAAACGTTTAATAGTTCATCTTTTATACATTTATATTTATTTTTTAACAAGCATTTTTAAAAATGTTTCTATTCCTATATGGGAACGTAAGGTGCTTGCCGTCATTTTTACTGTACATTCAGAGTAAATTTTCAACAAATGGAAAACTAAGGTTTTTAAGCATACATAAAAGGAGCAAGCTTGTGGATAGTTGGGCATACTTTAGAAAGTGCCAACACAGCACGAAACATAATGGAAGCCTAAGGGACATCCGAGAAGTACGTGCAAGCCAAGGTCCTGGACCCATAGTGACATCATCAAGAGTGGCTGATTGTGGCCAGACACACCCTAGTCTTCAACTCCATATAGGATTGAAGATTGCCATGAGTTGGGTAAGATAAGGCTAGTTTCTTGCCATACTATTCAAGACTTACACAACACAAGTACCTGCTCCTTCCAAACTATCCCCAGAAGGGCTATAAACATAATGAATAATGTTTGCTTTACATGTGCCTTTACGTTTAATTATTTTTAGCACTCATTTGTCCTTTTTATATTTTAATGAACTGCTTTTACATTACACTTTTAGTGCAGAGATATCTAAATTTTTATAGTAACACAGTGTGGTATAGTTCTGCAGTGAGGATAATTCCCATATAATTATTCTGTTCCCAGCAGATGGACACAACAGCAGGAATAACTCGGGGAGACATGTCATATTATCTCCATATTGTGACCTAGATGACGATAATTTCTCACAGGACTCTCCAGGAGAAAACCCCATTACCCCCAGTATACATCCAGCATCTCACAGTGCTGATATATCATCCGATCCCTCCAACCATGAGGAATGTTCCCCTGATAATCCCAGTAGTGTTACACATAACTTAGATCACACAGGTGATAAACCATTGTCATGTTCTGAATGTGGTAAAGATTTTGCCATGCACATCAGTCTTTCTATACATCAGAAGAGACTTCAACCAGCTAAAAGACCTCTTCTGTGTTCTGAATGTGGGAAATGTTTTATACTGAAAGGTGCTCTTACTAAATATAGAAAGATTCACACAGGTGAGAGACCATATTCATGTTCTGAGTGTGGGAAATGTTTTACACAGCAGGGCACACTTGATGTACATCAGAGAAGTCACACAGGTGAGAGGCCATTTCCGTGTTCTGAATGTGGGAAATGTTTTACACATAAATCACCTCTTGTTAGACATCAGAGAAGTCACACAGGTGAGAAGCCATTTTCATGTTCTGAGTGTGGGAAATGTTTTACACAGAAATCGCATCTTGTTACACATCAGATAAGTCACACAGATGAGAAACTATTTCCATGTCTTGAATGTGGGAAATGTTTTACACAGAAATCCAATTTTGTTAGACATCAGAGAACTCACACAAATGAGAAACCATTTCCATGCTCTGAATGTGGGAAATGTTTTAGAGAAAAATCAGAGCTTATTAAACATCAACAAGTACACACAGGTGAGAAGCCATATTCATGTTCTGATTGTGGGAAATGTTTTACACAGAAATCATATCTTGTTAGACATCAGAGAAGTCACACAGGTGAGAAACCATTTCCGTGTCCTGAGTGTAGGAAGTGTTTTACACAGAAATCAGATCTTGTTAGACATCAGAGAAGTCACACATGTGAGAAGCCATTTTCATGCTCTGAGTGTGGGAAATGTTTTGGACAGAAATCTCATCTTGCTGTACATCAGAAAACTCACACGGGTGAGAAACCATTTCCATGCTCTGAGTGTGGGAAATGTTATACACGGAAATCAGATCTTGTTACACATCAGAGAAGTCACACAGGTGATAAACCATTTCCATGTTCTGAGTGTGGGAAATGTTTTAAAAAGAAATTTGCTCTTTTTAGTCATCAGAAATGTCACACAGGAGAAAAAAAATGTATATGAACTTCTAGAAATATTTAGAAATTGCAGCGGTATTTGCAGTACTGTAATATTATTGAAAATTTTCAAAACAAGTATATACGAAATTTTTGGGAAAAAAAATACTCCGCTGTTGTGTACCATTATAAATTCATGTACACTAAATCATGTACTGTCAGATTAGCACTCCAGTACACACACAATTTATACTAATAAAATCAATCTCTGTTTAATTAACACACACAATTCATACATATACATAAAATTATATAAACAGTACCAATATATATATTATATATATATATATATGTGCAGCTGGTTGAAAACGCATCAGAAATCACTGTAGTATAAAATTATATTCTACAGAAGAAAATTAATTTATATATATATATATATATATATATGTATATATTTGGGTATGGAACAGAAACAAAAAAGATCAAGATGCTAGTTCAATTAACATGTTTTTATATATAGTTAAAATAACAGTACCTTAGTACTAATAAAACAACCCTTCATATAGCTCAATAATATATTAATAGCAGCAATCCACTTAATTGAAAATCTAATGGGCTATAGTGAGTGACCTAAGAAATCCACGTCTGAACCATCGATGGTAAGGTAATGAGTTAGTAAAATACAGTCTGTCCAATTATGGCTCTCACCACATCCAAATAAAGAACGAATATCAGAGTCCACTGCTGCACACACAGGTCTCCAAATCTGCAGTGGTGCATGCCACCCTCGGCTGCAGTAACACTGTGTGTGCGATGACAATTGTGCGTGTGATTATACAAGCCGCTCCACGGGCAGAAGTAAAGTTGGCTTGTGATGGCCCCACGTGTTGTAATGTAGGTGAGTAATCCCCATACTAGGCAGACCTCTGGTTTAGTCCATGAATGGATGTCATAAAGGGGAATAATAGCAGCATGTGGTCACTAATAGCAAATCCAAAAGTAATAGGTGTTACTGACACATTTCGCCTCCCTGTTGGAGGCTTTATCAAAAAGCATAACTCCTTGAGCACAGGTATGCTCTTATGTCTGTCAACACTATTAATACCTGTTTCAACAGGTGTAATCAATCGATATGGTCAAATTAGTGCTGCGTGAAGTTTTCACATAAAACAAACAGTACATAATTACATAAAAACTCAAATGTCTTGATCGCATAATATAAGTGACATAATGAATTTCAAAAAGATATATAGTACTGGTGACAATATGAATAATGAACATAATAGTAATAATAAAGAGAAAAAAAAGATATTTTTTCTTTTCTTAATTATTTTTGCAAGAAACTCGGTAGGAAGTGACATCGTCCGGAAGTGGTGTTAATTGTCCGTCCTCCAGGGATCATGGAAACTGTTGTTCAACACTGTAAATATTGACTCTTAGCATAAACTTATTGTAATTGTCAATAAAAGCCTTTGACACTTATGAAATGCTTGTAATTTTACTTCCGTATACCTCTAAAAACACTGAAGCAGCAAACTGTGAAAACCAATACTTGTGTCATTCTCAAAACTTTTGGCCATGGCTGTATATATATATATTTTGTGATAGAAACACTTGAGAAGTGTGGAATGGCTTCTATGTATGTCCTAGATTCCTGTCCTATGTGTTCTGAAACCCCCAGGAGAAGTCTGTTTGGGAAAAATAGACTAGAAATGTCGGCTTTAGAGAAAAGCCGGAATGGGTCCTGGGGGTGTGGATGTGAGGAGAGGGAGGGCTCCATCCACAGGCCACTCCAGGTCTTGGGCCTTTGAGCCTGGTAGCAGGCTCATTAGGGCTTGCACCTGGAAATGGCTAATATAAACTGGGTTTGTTTGTGGCTGAGGGTCTCACACCTGGGAGAGCAGGCCCGCAGGCTAGCTTGCTCTGAGACACTGGTTGATGTACAACCTGTAAGTACTGTGGATGTGGTCTTGTTTTAGTGTTCTGGTAGTAATGGAACCTACTGTCTAGTTAGAGCCCAGATGGGCTAGGCTTTTGTTTATGTTTTATTTTGTTTATGCGTTTGGTACAATAAAGACTGGCGCCGACCAGAACCCCAGACTTGTGTCCTGTTTCTCTGGCTGCTGTGTGTGTAAAGAGGGAGTCCATCTACCCCAGGATAGGGACCCCTATCCCGACTGTGTCACATTTGTTGGAGAAGGCGGGCAATCACACTAAAATTGCAGCAAGGAAAAATTTTCCTTTAAAATTTAAAGAGACAGATGTGGAATCCATGAAAGTGGCGTCAGCAGATGCTCAGAGAGGCCAGGTTCTGCTTTCAGCCTACCCCTAAAGACAACATGGAGGACATTGTTAAAGCCTTGTTCCAAGCTACGGCAGCTAATCAAGAAGCTACCAGGGCTTAGCAGGAAATGAACAAAATCCAGCAGGAATCCACCAGGGTGCAACTGTTGGCCTTGGAGACAGCCCAGAGGCAACAACAAGTCACCATCAGGCCTTAGCGGAAAACAGCCAGACCATTAAAGAGGTGGTAAAACACCTAGTAGCCTGGTCAGTAGATGCATCCACTAGCCCTCCAACCCACTCTCGCTCCATACATGCCAGGCATTTTTTACAGAATATGACTTAAAGTGATGATGTGGAGCCGTATCTCACAGCATTTGAGAGAACCGCAGAAAGGGAGAGTTGGCCCAAGGAACAGTGGGCAACTCTTGTGGCACCCTTCCTGTCTGGGGAACCACAAAAGGCATACTATGATTTGTGCCTGGCTGATGCAAAGGACTATGTAAAGCTAAAACGGGAGATCCTTACTTGCTTGGGAGTCACCTCATTTATTCGTGCCCAACGAGTCCACCGCTTGGAGTTCCAAATGGAAAAGCCTCCACGCTCACAGATGCATGCCCTCATCCATCTAACCACAAAATGGCTACAGCCCGAAACACTGACAGGACCACAGATCATGGAGTTGTGAAGTACCGGTATCTGCGATCGCTACCTGCATCTCTGCGCAAGTGGGTGAGCCATGCAGACCCTAAGTCCGCAGACCATTTAGTTGAACTGGCGGAGAGGTACGTGGCGGCTGAGGAGCTGATGAGTGTGCCCCACCGAGCCCCGATGGTGCATCGGCGAACTCCCATTGACACTGGTAAGACTGTTCCAGGGGAGAAGGGTGCTGGGCGATGGAATGTACTTAAGACTGTGGGTGTAGAACCTGGAGATAAGCCAGCCAGGCCAGGAAGGTTCCTACCCGGTGAAAGACTAGATAATAATGTGGTTCAGTGTTTATGATGTGGTGGTTCCGGCCATATTGTGGCTAATTGTTCACTTACCTCTGAACCCATGCAATGTGATACTGCTTATGTCAACCGCAGGGGATCTTTCTTTGCACAGCCTGTCTGTACTGCTGACCGACAGGCTGAGACAGATACACACATGTGTAAGGTTACTGTAGAAGGCAAACAAGTAGCGGCTCTGTTAGATTCTGGCAGCCTGGTTACGCTTATGAAAGCTGAACTGGTGAACCCCTTAAAGCACAAGGGAGGAGCTGTTGGTGTGACCTGCATACATGGGGATACTCTGTGTTATGTTACTGCGGAAGTGAACATAGAAACATAGTGTGGTTCCACTATAGTCTCTGTGGGTTTGGTGCCTGGCTGGAGGTATGATATAATGTTGGGGAGAGACTTTGCTCACTTCTGGAAGTTGTGGGAAAGCCGATTTATTACCGTAAATAAATAAGTAAATAACCCCGACCCATTTGAGAAGGTTGCTGACGTAGGAGCAGGGGAAGTTTCTTCCGAGTCTGAGAAATTCCCTGTTTCTAGTATGATTGGTGAACCAGAAATTACTGAGATGGGAAGTATTGCTAAGCCAGTTGGTCGTCTGACTGATCTTGAGGTCAGAAAAGAGATCTTGGCAGTGGAGCAGTTAATTGACTAAGACTTAAATCATCTAAGACTTAAATCATTTAGACTATTCTAAATTATCTAATTTACTATTTGTGATGATTCATTGTTTTGTACTGTTTCACTGTGGAGACAGAGTATCACTTTATTTATATGTCTTTATTGTTTTCTTTTTTTTTATTGATATCTAATTACATGATCCCACCAATTTCTGTGACACATACCCAGACTTGGTATGATATTAATTTGGATGGGAAAATATTTGAAAAAAATTATTGAAGCATATTTTGTTATTGGTATGTTATGTAGACACATTGATGTTATGTAGTGTAAGCCCAGGTCACTACGCATTAGGTTTCTTTGAAGGCTGGGACAGGGGGAGCATTGTTATTTATAGATATTATATCCTTACAACACTCTTGTTTTGAAAAGATGAGATGACAACACCTGTCAAAACTCCAAGTCACTCCAATACCCAGATGCTCCAAACTATTAACATCACCTCCTGGAATGTTGAGGGTTTAAACACCCCAGTCAAATGTAGAAGAGTCCTTATATGCCTTAAAAAATTAAAACCAGACATAGCCTATATACAAGAGATGCATTGGAAAGTGGGGGAAGACTCCACTTTACATGATCGTTGGCTTGGAGACTGCTTTTCAGCTTTCTACCATTCCAAATTTCGCAGCGTCTCTAGACACCTCCTGTTATCGCTAGACACCTCCCTTGTACTATACTTAATTCAGTCCTGGACTGAGAAGGTCGCTATATTTTATTGGACATCCAAATTTATGAAGCCAAATATATGCTACTCAATTTATATGCACCTAATTCTGATCTACATGCTTTTTATCAGTCTATAACCCAACTTTTGCATAGTAGGATTAATTATAATTTAATAGTAAGTGGCAATTTAAACACGGTCGCAGACTCTTATATAGATAAGTGCCCAATACCAGCTAACCCATTAGCTTCCCAATGGACCCATATTCCACAATTATTGACTGATCATTCTTTATCAGACCCCTGGAGATTTCTTAAAACCACTGACAGGTCATATACATTCCACTCGGCGGTCCATGTGTCCTTCTCGCATATAGATTACATCCTTCTCTCCACAACACTTCTCTCAGACATTGTATCAACCTCACTAGGAGATATCTTAGTATCCAACCATGCTTTGATATCCATAACTCTTCAATCCCAATCGACTCACAAACGCCCTTCCTTTTGGCACTTCCCATCATATCTATACCATTCTGAACAGTTTAGAAAATTCTTGGCATTAAAATGGACGGAATTTATGGATGACAATTTAGAGCATTGGGACAACCCTGTCTTATTCTGGGAGATTTCTAAAGTAGTTATGTGGGGACACATTCTCTCATATGTTGCTAAAAGAAATAAACATATTAGGACTCAATACACTGACTGACAACACACCATGCAATCCTCCCTGGCGGAGTATATTAGAAACCCTACTGTAGAGAACCATGTCATATATATGGACTCAAATAATTTGCTAGATAGTTTCTTACTAGCCCAGGCCCAGCTGAAGCTGGATTACACTAAACAAAAATACTTTCGGTGGGGCAACAAAACTGGAATCTTACGATGTTCTTTTATTCATATCGGACCCGAGGAGGACTCTTGGGCCACTGATGACACTTATAAAAGAAATAGGCTCAGTATCGGGGTTTGAAGTCAATTTTAAGAAATCAACAGCACTATATTTGAACAAAGGATTTGCACGCCCGGCCTGGTTTAGGGAGATCCCCATTGAGTAGCCCAAATCAATCTCATATCTAGGAATACAATCACCCAAATATCTTGATAATCTATATAAGATTAACATTAAAAGTATTTTATGCAGTATTAGGGAGGATACTGAGAAATGGCGACATCTTAATATTTCATAGCTAGGCCGAGCAAACTTGGTTAAAATGATCCTTTCCTAGACTTCTATAACCTCTTCGGTCACTCCCCATTTTATTAACTAAAAAAAGACACAATGGAGATTGAGAAGATGATACGCACATTTATTTGGAATGGTAGGAGAGCAAGAATTGGACTTGTAAAACTACAACAACACCGGTCTAATGGTGACATTAATCTACCCAACATTAATGCATATAGTCATGCTGCTCACCTACGTTATCTGAGAGATTGGATACACAATAAAGATCAATATGCAAATACCATGTTGGAAACGGCTTTCCTAGAAAACATTGGCATCCCCTTTTTACATTTACACAATGATGAAATACCTGTGGCAATTCGAGCTAATCCCTTATTGATGTCCACTTGAAGAACGTGGCACATATTACACCACAAACATTCACTAAACCCATATACCTACATCTCCCACTCACACGCAATCCAAATTTTCAAAATGGGGTTGCAGGACAACCTTTTACTGTATGGCACAGACAGGGACTTACTACAGTCTGACAATTTATAGACTAATTAAAAAAAAAATGCTGACCTTCATACAAGCAGTAGAAAAATATCCAATACTTGGCTCTTCGCCTTTGGCGTACCTACAGGCCCAACACTATGTAGCTAATCATTCTAGAAAACTCTCTCGAGATGATTATAATAATCGACTAGCCGATCTTTTACTGGGAGAAAATCCCCAATGTTAGGCCATCTCAGTGCATGATTCATTCCTACACACCCCATACAATACGATAATCAGAAAGTTGGTTTGGCGCAATTGAGGGATT
This sequence comes from Taudactylus pleione, assembly GCA_031769625.1. Lineage (NCBI taxonomy): Eukaryota > Metazoa > Chordata > Amphibia > Anura > Myobatrachidae > Taudactylus > Taudactylus pleione. The sequence continues at coordinate 549,390 of JAUIMM010000982.1, forward strand.
ATTTTCCTTCTCTAACCACAGAAAAACTACGATCATTTGAATTATCTATCAAATTGGTACCAGCCACATCATACACAGAACTTTTCATGAACATACTACATAGAACATATTTATCTCCCCATCGCAGACATGTTATGGGACTGTTAGAAGATTCTGTATGTCTTCGTTGTGGCGCACAGAGGGCAGAATTAATGCATTGTCTATGGGGATGCCCAATAATACGGAGGTTTTGCACCCTGATAGGGAATTCTGTTAACAGAAATTTAGTGAATTGTTTACCTCTAACGCCTGAATGGGCAATATTCGGTATCACGCCTATAGGTACAAGAATGGCACAAGGGGTTAGAAAACTACTAATTATTGTATCGGCATTAACAAAAAAGTGTATTTTGCAAGTATGGCTACAACCCACGGCTCCTACACTCTCCTTATTTTTCGGAAAACTTTTTAATATTTTCCAGATGGAAGTTTTTTGAAACGTGGGAAAGCTACATACACACATTGTCTCAGTCACTCAAAGACCAGGTGTGGAAATATTTAAGACACACACTTTGGTATGAGACACGTGTTAGTGAGCAAGACCCCCCGATCTCCCTTAATGCCATATACAGTCAGGTCCATAAATATTGGGACATTGACAGAATTTTCAGATTTTGGCCTCTATTCACCACCACAATGGTTTTGAAATGAAACAAACAAGATGTTCTTTAACTGCAGACTTTCAGATTTAATTTGAGGGTAATTACATCCAAATTGGGTGAACGGTGTAGGAATTACAACAGTTTCAATATGTGCCTCCCACTTTTTAAGGGGCCAAAAGTAATGGGACTATCAACTCAAAAGCTATTTCATGGACAGGTGTGGGCTATTCCCTCGTTATTTCATTATCAATTAAGCAGGTAAAAGGTCTGGGGTTGATTCTATGTGTGACATTTGCATTTGGAATCAGTTGCTGTCGACTCTCAATATGAGATCCAAAGAGCTGTCACTATCAGTGAAGCAAGCCATCATTAGGCTGAAAAATCAAAACAAACCCATCAGAGAGACAGCAAAAACATTAGGTGTGGCCAAATCAACTGTTTGGAACATTCTTAAAAAGAAAGAATGCACCGGAGAGCTCAGCAACACCAAAAGACCCGGAAGACCACGGAAAACAACTGTGGTGGATGACAAAATAATTATTTCCCTGGTGAAGAAAAACCCCTTCACAACAGTTGGCCAAATCAAGAACACTCTCCAGGAGGTAGTTGTATATGTGTCACAGTCAACAATCAAGAGAATACTTCACAAGAGTGAATATAGAGGGTTCACCACAAGATGTAAACCATTGGTGAGCCACAAAAACAGGAAGACCAGATTAGAGTTTGCCAAACAACATCTAAAAAAGCCATTACAGTTCTGGAACAACATCCTATGGACAGATGAGACAAAGATCAACTTGTACCAGAGTGATGGGAAGAGAAGAGAAGGAAAGGAACTGCTCATGATCCAAAACATACCACCTCTTCAGTAAAGCATGGTGGTGGTAGTGTCATGGCGTGGGCATGTATGGCTGCCAATGGAACTGGTTCCCTTGTATTTATTGATGATGTGACTGCTGACAAAAGCAGCAGAATGAATTCTGAAGTGTTTCGGGCAATATTATATGCTCATATTCAGTCAAATGCTTCAGAACTCATTGGACGGCGCTTCACAGTGCAGATGGACAATGACCCGAAGCATACTGCAAAAGCAACCAAAGAGTTTTTTAAGGCTAAAAAGTGGAATGTTATGCAATGGCCAAGTCAATCCCCTGACCTGAATCCGATTGAGCATGCATTTCACTTGATGAAGACAAAACTGAAGGGAAAATGCCCCAAGAACAAGCAGGAACTGAAGACATTTGCAGTAGAGGCCTGGCAGAGCATCACCAGGGATGAAACCCAGCGTCTGGTGATGTCTATGTGTTCCAGACTTCAGGCTGTAATTGCCTGTAAAGGATTTGCAACAAAGTATTAAAAAGTGAAAGTTAGATTTAGGATTGTTTAGTTTGTCCCATTACTTTTGGCCCCTTAAAAAATGGGAGGCACATATAGAAACCGTTGTAATTCCTACACCGTTCACCTGATTTGGATGTAATTACCTTCAAATTAAATCTGAAAGTCTGCAGTTAAAGCACATCTTGTTTGTTTCATTTCAAAGCAATTGTGGTGGTGAATAGAGGCCAAAATATGAAAGTTCTGTCAATGTCCCAATATTTATGGACCTGACTGTAGTTTGGATATGGGAGTTGTTGTGGACCCGGGCTCGCACTATTTTATTTTATTTCACTTTATTTGTTTACCATTCTATAAAGTGTTGGTAATTGAATGTGCTTGAATACCGGACAATGGTTATTTTTCTGTAAAACACTATATTTAGAAATGTATGTGCTTACACTTGATTTTCTGTCATATATTTGTTATGCTTCAATAAAAAAACTTTGTTGAAAAAAAATGGCTCACTCAAATGACATACAAGGGTTCAATGCAAAATATCTTTATTGGTTTATGACAAAGGGGAACAAGAAGGACACACAAGTCAGGTGCCAAGAGCAGGCACAGTTATGGTAAGAACATCATGCAATGCAAGTAACATGGGAGTACACAATGGTCTCCATATGAATTGTGGAAAGTCTCAAGTCACAGTATCAAAAGACCTGTATAAAACCTGTATAATGAAAAGAACAACAAAATAAGAAAAGGGAACAGGAATATAAGAGGAAAGTTGCTCCTAATCAGATGAACAGAGTTAACACTATCCAAAACCAGTGTATGAAGATAAGTTGGGTATACTGCTAATATAGGGTGCTGCTTCCCAAGGCCAGGACATGAATAATGCACCACTGCAAAATGGCATATAACCAGAATTTATAGATGCATTGCCCCTATACCACTAAAGCAATCATCATCTAATCCATGGGCATGGACCGGAGAGTAAAGAGCTGCTTCCACAGACCAGGGATCAAAAGGAATGGCTATGCCAGGGGGGCTGGGGCCCCAGAGAACACAGGCCAGCTTTGTGGATGCCTAGGAGGAGGTAGGGGTGAGAGTGTCCTTGAAGGCCACATAATTCTTGAAACCAAGTATACCAAAAGGCCTCATAATCTCCATCTGCAGAAGTTACTATATCGTCCTCCATAAAGAAATCTATTTTGTTAAGCCAGTCAGACCGTTGTAGGAGAAGGGGAGCACCACCTTACCGGGATGACTGACTTAGGTACATTGTTTAGCAGGCGCAACAGGGATTTTTGGTACAGATCTGCCCAGCTATTTTGTTGCTCATGGCGTGGTGTGAGTCGCACCATGGACTTGTGGTGTGGCGTGCAGGCCTCTGAGTCGCGCCATGGACTTGTGGCATACCGTGGTATTCTTCAACGAAGGATATGCTACGGCATGTAATACAGTGCTTAGCCGCTGGGTGGCGAGTGTTCCACTTTTGTAATTGCATGTAATACAGTGCTTAACCGCTGGGTGGCGAGTGCTCCACTGTTGTAATTTGTACTGAATGCCATACTGTTAAACTTACAGTAAATTGGATGGATATCACATTCACAGCATTTGCATGTACGCACAACCCATACTGTATTTTTAATGTCACATAATGTACATACAGTACTGTACTGTACCTTTCAGTAAGATCTTATAACAGGATGCAAATCACTGCACATACTGTATTGTACATATGGTACGGTGCAGTAACTGAATAGTAGAGAAGTTGCCCGAGTTGTTGTCACGGTATAACCGATACTGTAGATTAATGAGATGCACGCACAGCTTTCACTGAGATGGGATGAATTACAGTATGACAATTTTTTTTTTTTATTATTAAAAACAGCAGCGGGAGGAGTGCACAAGGATGAGGCCGCTCTGTGCGGTTCACTGTAGCTGTCGTGTGGGCTAGTGGTTAGGTGATCACTTTGGTAGAATTATGGTCCCGGGTTCGATCCCTGGAAAAGAATATACCATACCGTATATTTTTTTTTATTGTCACTGTCTGCTCTGGACACTATAGTGAAACTACTTTAGTAATGTTGTACTGTACTGTAATACTGTAGTGTTGTTGTTTAAAAGGCTGCTTAAAAGTAAGACATTACAAACTGATGTGTGTGTTTAAATAGTGCAAAACTTTCGTCAATGTCTGCGCTGTGGTGGCTGTCTGCTTCGAGGGGTTGCAATGGGATTTCATGCGCATGCCCAGTGGAGGGTTTACAATGGGATCTGTAGTGCCAAGAGAGGGCTCTGTATTTCAATGTATAGAATGAGAGAAAGGGCTCTGTATCACAAACTGTGCGCCCAAAATGCAAACATGCGACAACGTAGATGCGGTCTCAGCCTTACGCACTATGGCTACGTCCCTTGGACTGTGTCAGAGAGTGGTTTCCGACTGTGAGAGAGCGCTCTGTGTTCAAAGCTGACTGTGCGTTTGAAGCGCAAAATAGCGTTGCATCGCAAACTTATGACAATGGTGATGCTGCTCCAACCTTGCACACTAAGTACGGTAGTAGTGGGATCTGTATGAGAGAGAGCTCTCTGTATTACACGGTTGGCGCTATGGTGGCTGTCAGCCATCTGCGATGGATTAGAAATGGAGGGGGGTACAATGGGATCTGTGGCGCCAAGCCATACGCCATGTAGCACTATGCCATCACTGAGCATGCGCAGTTGGCTGTATTACTGCAGTCAGTACAGTACTGTATGCTGTTGAATTTCCATCTCTGGCGGGCGCATGCCCAGTAGGAGGGTTGCGATGGGATTTCTGGCACAAGCCCAGTGGGCCGAGAGTCAAACACAGTGCACATCAGGTCCCTTCCCCCAAAGCAAGCAAGAGCCTCATTACCATAATAAAGGATGCTTTGTTAATCCATTTACAGTGTAGCGCGCAACTAGCAATGCGGTATACTGTATGGCGTACCGTATGGAGCAACAAACTACAGTACTGTAGCTGGGCACATCTACAGTATAATATATTTATTTTTGTAAGGGTTGGATAACAAGACTGAACTACAGTACTATAGTGAACATTAAAAAAATAACTTAAATTATCAAGGTCTCGAACATAAGGAGAGAAGTGTAAGCAAGACGGATCACCTAACCCCTTGTTCACAAGTCTCTCCTAGTCCTCTACAGTACTTTATGTGACATCTACTGTACCATACGATGAAGTACTCAGGCATCTGTAGCGTAGAGGTAAGAAATCGAACTTCTACATTGCAGACGTCTGTACAACCCGGTTCCGGGTTCGAAACCTGGAAGGTTAAACTTTTGTTCCATTATTATTAGACAGTCAAGGTTACACTTTTTATTTTTAATATTATTATTACACAGTTAGTGTAATAATAATAACACACTTTCACTGTGTGTGAATCATGACCCGCTACTGTACAGTATGATCTTCCATACTGTACGCCATGGCATAGCGCTACAAGGGTATGGCTATGGCGCAGCACCACTGGCAATGCATTGCAACCCCACCACTGGGCACGCACCAGAGATCCTATTTGTACCGTAACCCATCAGAACTGGCTATAAGTCACCACAACGCAAACTGTGCAGACATTGACGCAATTTTGCGGTTTAAACGCAAAGTCAGTTTGTACTACAGGGACCTCTCTCTTATACAGAGTCAACTGTCAGTTACTGAAGACATTAAATTACTAAAGTTTCCAAGTCTGGGACAGCATTGTCATTGACGCAAGTTTGCGCTCTGCATCACAGTCAGTATGTAATACACAGCCTTCCCTCCAAACTACTGTTAGTCCACAACTGTAGCACTTTCTGAAGTCATGAATTTACTATTGTGTATACTGTACGGTAAGTCTCGGACAGTGCAGAATGGCACAAGTGTGAAAATTCAACAGTACTGTAGCAATACAGACAACTGGGCATGCGCCATGGCATAGCGCTACTTAGTATATGGCTTGGCTCCACTGGACATGCGGCACACATTCCATTGTGATTGAAACCCGACCACTGGGCATGCGCTTACATTGACGCAATTTTGCGGTTTAAACGCGCAGTCAGTTTGTTATACAGAGACCAGTCTCTTTAACAGGGCCCATTGCCACTTGATGGTCATAATAAATCACTATAATGTCCACGTTTATGTCAGCGCCGGCATTGACGCAAGTTTGTGTTCTAAGGTACAGTACTGTATGTACAATAATAAAAATCCTATTTTCGCTGTTTGACTCCTGAAGCACTGGGCAGGCATGCGCTCCACATGTACTGTATTGAATACTGAATATTTTAAGTGAAGATTTTAAAAATAAATTAAAAAAACATACTGTATTTTCAAGGTCTCGAACCCACAGAACAAGAAGAGGGGAGAAGCAGTGAGACTAGGCATTAGACCACTAGGCCACACGCTTCACCCATTACTAGAGTTCTGTAGTTTGTAAAGTCTAATGTCTAAGTCTGGGACAGTGCTGACAGTATTTACATTTGCGCAAACACAGTATGATTTCAACCGCACAGTCAGTGGGTAATACAGAGCTTAATGATTTCAAACTGGATTAGACATTCTTCTACCGCTTTATTATACCGTACATTCCTGATTCCATGTGGAAAACGCTGTAATACTGTATAGTGTACCGAATCACCGCTTCTGTCAAACAATCATCGGGCGGTGATACAGAACATACCGTATGGTACATTGGAAATCACACGCATGCGCTATGCAGTTTAGGAAAAGTGACACCTGGTGGGCAAAATGTTGTATTACACATAATGAAATCACACGCATGCGCTATGTAGTTTAGGAAAAGTGACACCTGGTGGCAAAAATGTTGTATTACACGTAATGAAATCAGACGCATGCGCTATGTAGTTTAGGAAAAGTGACATCTGGTGGGCAAAATGTTGTATTACACGTAATTACTTTTTTCATTACTAAACTTTCTTTGTGGCGCGACTCATGGCGTGGTGTGTGGCGCGCCATGCGTGGTGTGAGAGATAACGCTGTGATGCCACGTTATAGCTGGGCACATCAGTATATAGAGATCAGCAATGGGGACAGATGAAATAGCCAAAACACAGGGTCTAGCTGAACCAGTTCCCCCAAAATGTTATTAGAAACCTAAGTCGCCTCCATTCAGTAGGGTTGGAGGCTAGGACTTTGCCACCAATGTGAAAAGGAGGCCCGGGAGCATTAGAATAGCACCAAATCCCATCTTAGTATCTGGGCATCTATACCAATGGGACAGCAACTTATTTTGGATTTCCACCACACAGACACTAGGTGAGCTAGCATGGGCTAAGTAGAATAGTTTACCCCTCTTAATTTCTTAAATCCTTGCCAATCTTTCGGTCCCATATTTTGGTAAATTGAAAGGATAGACAAGCATCAGCCGACAGAAGATTATAGAGCAGGGAAAAAGCATGTCAGTGCAGTGGCACTGGCACATTCATTCTCAAATGGTGTAGGAGCCATATGGAAGACACCTGAGGTATCAAGAGATTGTAGGAAATGGTTAACCTGTAAATAACTACAATATCTACCATGAGGGAGATTCCACTTATCGTTGACAACTTCAAAAGGTGTTTTTTGCGCCATCCAAAAGCTGTCCAACCCAGAAAATGCTTACATCAAACCCTAATATCAATGCCCAGAGGGAAACAGTTATTACATACAAAATACATATATAAATGAAGAGCTAGATGGACCCCTTCTGAGAGACTTCCAACAGGAATGTTTGGGCCCTGTAGTTGGGTGGATGGTTTTGGGGAGGGATTCACAGGGCTACACAAGAAAGTGCTTGTTTCTCAATCTGTACCCACAGTTTTGCTGTATCATTCCTGGACCATTCTAAGATTCTATTAAAACAAGTTTGATAGTACCCCTAAATATTAGGGAGCCGTAGACCCCCCTCTGTGCTTCTGCCTGTACATCAGATCCAACCTCAACCAGGACCTCTTATTTCCCCACACAAGCTCCATGATAAGAATCTAAACATCCATAAACCATCAGGAAGGTATCTAAATGGGAAAGGACTGAAGGAGGTAGAGAATCTTGGGAAGGAAATTCATTTGTTATACCTAACCTCCCAAACCATGAAAAGGGTCTAGCTTTCCAGGACTGCAGCTGTGATCATATTTTGGTCAGTAAAGGGGTTAATTGTCCTTGATTTAATGAATTTGGTCCCTGGTGAAAGTAACACCCCGGTACTTCAGTTGAGAAGCATGCCAGGTGAATGGGAAAGCAGTCTTAAGGCCTGCTTCAGGTGCTTCAGGGCAATTGACTTGGAGTAGTTTACCATGAAATTAGAAAGATCACCAAACACCCTAAACTCACTTAACAAGTTAGGCAAGGAGATCACCAAATGTGTATTTGTGGCCAGTAAGTCATCTGCAAAAAGGACCAATTTGTACTCCCTGATCCTTAACCCATGTCCCTATATATCAGGGTTAAACCTTACAGATTTTGCCAAGGTTTCCATACAAAGGATGAAGATCAGGGGAGATGGAGGGCACCCCTGTCTGATATTGTTTTTGATGTCAAAGGAATTAAGGAACCATTGATACTAATTCTAGCAGAGTGGAGCAATAAAAGGACAGTATACATTGGAAGCACACAGGACCCAATCCCAAGTGTCCGAGCACCTTGGCCATAAGACCACAATCAATTCTGACTGATGCCTCATCTTCAATCTGTGAGGCATCCATTGAGATATGAATAAGTGCAAAGACTTTGGAAGCATTGTCACAGACTTGCACAAAATCTACTTGGTCACTGTGTATGAGAGTGAGTAGAAGAGGTTTCAGTCATTTTGCAAGGAGTTTTGCAAATTTCTTGACATCCACATTGAGAATGGAGATTTGACAGCTGGGACATTGGACAGTAGCTGGGACACAGGTATGGTCCTTACCCTCTTTGGGAATAACAGTACTGTGGGCCTCAAGGGATTGGAGAGATAAGGGGGACTGGTCTGAGGCAGTATTGTAAGCCTCCAGGAACAAGGGAGAAATTTTATCTCTATTAAGGTGCCCACACACATACCGACTTGCTCCCAATCAGCCAATGTACACGATTTTCCCTGAACTCTCCCGAGGCAGTCGTGGTCACGATTTGGAGTTAAAAATGTCCAATCTGACTTAAGATCTATCGTGCAGCCAGTGCATTGTATCCCAGATTGGCTAATCTGCCCTACAGCACGGCAGATCTGAAGATGCGATGTACGACAAGCGGGGACGCGCATCGGCATCATGATCAAGTGTAGAAACTCACGATTTAGCCATTTTTTACATGATCTGTCATCACGATTCGTCGAAATCGGCCAAATTGGATGAAAAGTCGGTATGTGTGTGGGCACCTTAAGTCTTTTAATTGATGGTAAAGCCATCTAGAGCAAGGCATTTACACGAAGGGGTCATTTTGATAAACTTCTCCAATTTAGGCATAGTAAAAAGCCTAAGTCTTCCTTATCCAGGTCACTAAGCCTTGGGAAGCCTATTCTAGAGAGATATGCACTGAAGACTTGCTGTTTCACCAGATCATCAGGGTGGGCCACAGGAATAGGAAAGTTATAAAGTGTAGGGTAGTACAAGCAGAACGCATCTGCGATCTTATGGATGTTGTGGTGAGCTAATCCCTTCTCATCCTTAATATAGGGGATAAAGGAGAGTCCTTTTAGACCCTGAGAGCTCTGGCTAGCATCTTTCCTGGCTTATTACCCCATCATTAATACTGGCTACGGCACTTCCATAAAGATTTCTTAACTTTGACCAGGAGGAGTATATTCAATGCAGTGTAGGCTTCAACTAACTCCACATAGATAGCAGAGGATAGAGAGGCTGTATGGGTAGTCCCCAGGGCCTGTCTTTTCTGTAGTAATCCCTCTATCTGCCCCACCCATTGTGTCTTCAGGCATTGTATCATTATGTCTTACATTGGGAATCTAGGAGATAGGTTGAGGAGGACCAGGGCATGGTCAGATCAAGTCATCGTACTTATAGAAGCTGCTTGTACCAAGTGAAGGTGTCTATGTCCCAGCATTAGGTAGTCCATTCTGGAATAGGACTGGTGTGAGTGTAAGTAGTGTGTAAAGTCCTTATCCATGGGGTGTAAGATGCGCCCTATTTAATTTATTGTAAATTATCAAGATCCCTTCCTGGAGCAAGTTGATCCCTTCCCAAGACTTTATCAAGAATGGCTGACTGACCCTGATTGGGAGTGTGGAAGCATAGAAGCCATATTTGTTCTAAGCAGACTTATTCTCATTTGCTTATTTTGAGGTATTCTGCTGTTAATGAATAACGGGCTTCTATGTGAATAGTTGAAGGTTTAATGTGTATTCTGAACAGATGTGTTGCTTAAGCAAATTGAAAGCATATAAATATGTGAACGGTTGGGACATTAAAGACAGATAGTGATACCATGCATGTGTCCTGTATTTCTGTCCAGATGTTCCCAGCACCTTAAGGGTCACCTCAGACCACTGCCTTAGGCCATGGCCCATCTTCCTCAGCATGGAGGTTCCCACCGATATACTCAGCAGATCTGACCACTGGACAGACATCAAGGCGTGTTCTGAGGGTAAGAGATACCAGGACAAAATCCCAGGTGAGTAAAAAATGTTGCTCTCCTGGCATCATTTCACCTAACGTATTGTCCTAAGGTCAGTCCTGGGTATTTACTGGTCACCCTGAAGGTGTTGTTATTTAAAATGTTATAATATGTTAACTTATATGTTCAGTGAATGTTTGAAGTCTTGTTTGTTATGTACCAAACCTGTCCTGATTGTGTTTGTCGAGTAACTTTGATAATACCCACTGATTTAACTTTAGAAGAGGGATCCACTCAGTGGTTTGTTTATGAAGTAGAATAATTCCATGAAATTCCATTAGAACTAGAAAAGTACATCAGACGGGTACTGGGAGGAAGGATTTGATACATTTACAGCAATGTGTTGTCATTTTTTAGTGTTTGAAGAACAGAAAGGTAGAGCCTGGCAGACAGTGTGTTCATAAATAGGAGAGTTGCATCCAGTCAATAGTGTTAATAACTGAGACAGGAAAACTCAGGCCGTGATTTATCAGCCTAAAGATATTATTCCTGTGGACAGGAATAATAACCTCGAAAGAGGAGGGCCTGATACTTGGGTCATAAGGGACTTAGGGCCTGATTTAGACCCGCTCACGAGCGCACAGCGCTTGCAAGCGGGTCGATGGTCCCTCACTGCGCATGCGTACACCGGAGCCGGCTCCGGCATGTGCGAGACCCGGCCAGTGACTGGAGTTCCGTTGCTACAGGTCTCGCACCAAAATGAGGCAGCTGTCAATTTTGATTGACAGCTCGCCCCGTTTTGGAGGCGGGCAGGTGGGGGTGGCTGGCCAAACGGAGGCATTCCCAAAGGAACGCCTGCCATTTGGGGGCGGCCTCACCTGGCCGCTCGCAAAAGCTGTGGGTGGTCACCCACAGCTTAGCGAGCGGCCAGGAAGCCAGATCAAAAAAAAAAATGCCACCCTGATTCAGAGCGAGCGCTCTGAAAGAGCGTCCGGCTCTGAATCAGGCCCTTAGATCCACCAAAGGTAGACGAGGGACTGTTCTAACAATGGTGAATGGTGATAGTAAGCCAGTGCCTAAGGGTACTGCCACTCAGGTGATAAAGAAGCTTTTTGGAGATCATAAAGCAGAACATTAGATAAAAGTGTATAAAAAGGCTGACATCCCAGAGACTGACTGGTTTAAACATCACAAAATTATAGATGTGAGAAGAAGCAGAGGTTATGTTAATAAATATAAACCTAGATGACACACAAAATGGTAGATGTGAGGAGAAGCAGAGCACAGAATGGTCTGATTGAGAAATGTAATAGACTTGACTTAGAATAGAGAAACGACCCCCAGATGCCCACTTACCCAATTAAAACTGCAGCGTAATGTTGCGTTTTGTATAATCTACTGTTTTTTTTCTTTTTATTCAAAATGTATATTTATAGTATTGCTATTGCAAAACCATTTATTTTGTATTGTAAAGGCGTGCTGTGATAGAGTTTCTGCTGATGACAATGGAACGCAGAATTTCTGTTATGAATCCCACACAATGATGGGATCGCTACGAGGACTAGAGGAGTGATGCTGCAGAGAGATGGCACTAGCAGAGACAGGTACTGTGGTCCAAGGAATGTCTTGGGACTATATAGAAGCTGGGTCACCAGATAAATAGAGACTGGACAGTGACTATAGCTGCCGGGCAGGAGTACCAGGACTGTGGTATGCAGGATACAAGACAAGACAGGCAAGAGTTGATTACAGACAGGACTGATAAGACTAGACTGACAAGGACAAAATAGGCAAGATTGGACTGACAAGGAAAATACATGCAAAACTGGACTAGAGGGCTGAGGTGCGACTTGAGACAGGTTTAGAGAACTGAGGTGCGACTTGAGACAGGACAGAGCAGCCTTGAGGGCTAAGGTGCAACTTAAAACAGGACTTGAAGACAGAGATGTGACTTGAGATAGGATGGTGCAGCTTTAAGAATGAGGTGCGTCTGAAGCTGGATGATGCGGGCTTGAGGCCCGTGGCGTGACTGGAAATCAGGTGATGCAGCCTTGTGGCCAAGGTGCGTCTGAAACTGGATGATGCAGACTTTAGGCCTGTGGAGTGACTGGGACCAGGTGAGGGGCTCAAGGCGCATCCAGAACAATACAGGAAACAGGTGAACTTGACACAGCAGGAATAGCTGTGTCAAGTTCGACTCAGAACTAGCACCTTAACCCTTTCAAACAGGCATTGAAAGGGTTAATGTGCTAGTTCTGAGTCGAGAGATGCGAGTGAGTTGCCATTTTCTATGGGAATGCCTGTAGCAAGTGTGCATTGAAAGATTGAAAAAAGGATTTATTTTAAATGCATTAAATGGAAATGCTGCAGGGCTGGATATTGATAAGGTCAGGATAAAAACTGTAGAACTAGGAAGACCAGCTAGGACTCAGACTTCTGAGGACAGACCAACTAACATAGCACGTTAGACAGTATAACTGGCACAGAGTGCAGGGCTGGCTGTAACTTAAGGGATGCAGGGTCCAATCAGTCATTTCCTGCAGAGGGCTATTCCGAATGACAGGCTAGTGTGCACCTGAGCTGCACACAGATAGATGATGATTAGTGAGCACCTGAGATAAAACACACAGACAAGATAGGAATGGCAGGCTATGAGCTAAACACAGACAATACAGGAATCCAGCTGCCTGCAACAACCAAAACATGGATCAGGATGAGATGCAGTGTCCCAGTAACAACTATAGCTGTCCACTATCGCGGATCCTAACAATTTCACAGAAACTGGGTGCTGTGATGAAATGGATGTTTGTTTGTGTGATGTAGTGAGGCCAATGTATGTGATAAGAGAGAGTCAAGTGAACTTATGGTGCAAGTAGATTTGTTTGGATCAATTGTATTGATCAGATGCGACATGTGAGAATTGTTATGAGTATGGAAGGTGTGCTGGGAGATTGTGGAGAAGTTGGACAGGAATTGAAAGGGTTAATGTGCTAGTTCTGAGTCGAGAGATGTGTGAGTTGCCATTTTCTATGGGAATGCCTGTAGCAAGTGTGCATTGAAAGATTGAAAAAAGGATTTATTTTAAATGCATTAATAATGAAATGTAGTATTTGTTATTGTCTAGGAAAACTGATATTGTCTCTAACTTGTGTGAAGAGTAAGAAAATGCAGACAAAAGCTGTAATTATAAATAAAAAATGGGAGTACATTTTTGGTAGCTGCAAAGGAGGGGTTAGTGAGTGGTGGTGATGTACAAAGGTTGGTGAGTGGCGGTGATGTACAAAGGTTAGTGAGTGGTGGTGATGTACAAAGGTTAGTGAGTGGTGGTGATGTACAAAGGTTAGTGAGTGATGGTAATGTACAAAGGTTGGTGAGTGGCGGTGATGTACAAAGGTTGGTGAGTGGCGGTGATGTACAAAGGTTGGTGAGTGGCGGTGATGTACAAAGGTTGGTGAGTGGCGGTGATGTACAAAGGTTGGTGAGTGGCGGTGATGTACAAAGGTTGGTGAGTGATGGTGATGTACAAAGGTTGGTGAGTGATGGTGATGTACAAAGGTTAGTGAGTGATGGTGATGTACAAAGGTTGGTGAGTGGTGGTGATGTACAAAGGTTGGTGAGTGGTGGTGATGTACAAAGGTTAGTGAGTGGTGGTGATGTACAAAGGTTAGTGAGTGGTGGTGATGTACAAAGGTTGATGAGTGATGTACAAAGGTTAGTGAGTGATGGTGATGTACAAAGGTTAGTGAGTGGTGGTGATGTACAAAGGTTAGTGAGTGATGGTGATGTACAAAGGTTAGTGAGTGGTGGTGATGTACAAAGGTTGATGAGTGATGTACAAAGGTTAGTGAGTGATGTACAAAGGTTAGTGAGTGGCGGTGATGTACAAAGGTTGGTGAGTGGCGGTGATGTACAAAGGTTGGTGAGTGGCGGTGATGTACAAAGGTTGGTGAGTGGCGGTGATGTATAAAGGTTGGTGAGTGATGGTGATGTACAAAGGTTAGTGAGTGATGGTGATGTACAAAGGTTAGTGAGTGATGGTGATGTACAAAGGTTAGTGAGTGGTGGTGATGTACAAAGGTTAGTGAGTGGTGGTGATGTACAAAGGTTGATGAGTGATGTACAAAGGTTGGTGAGTGATGTATAAAGGTTGGTGAGTGACGGTGATGTACAAAGGTTGGTGAGTGATGGTGATGTACAAAGGTTAGTGAGTGATGGTGATGTACAAAGGTTAGTGAGTGATGGTGATGTACAAAGGTTGGTGAGTGGCGGTGATGTACAAAGGTTGGTGAGTGGCGGTGATGTACAAAGGTTGGTGAGTGGCGGTGATGTACAAAGGTTGGTGAGTGGCGGTGATGTATAAAGGTTGGTGAGTGATGGTGATGTACAAAGGTTAGTGAGTGATGGTGATGTACAAAGGTTAGTGAGTGATGGTGATGTACAAAGGTTAGTGAGTGGTGGTGATGTACAAAGGTTAGTGAGTGGTGGTGATGTACAAAGGTTGATGAGTGATGTACAAAGGTTGGTGAGTGATGTATAAAGGTTGGTGAGTGACGGTGATGTACAAAGGTTGGTGAGTGATGGTGATGTACAAAGGTTAGTGAGTGATGGTGATGTACAAAGGTTAGTGAGTGATGGTGATGTACAAAGGTTAGTGAGTGGTGGTGATGTACAAAGGTTGGTGAGTGGTGGTGATGTACAAAGGTTGGTGAGTGGTGGTGATGTACAAAGGTTGATGAGTGATGTACAAAGGTTAGTGAGTGATGTACAAAGGTTGGTGAGTGGTGGTGATGTACAAAGGTTAGTGAGTGATGTACAAAGGTTAGTGAGTGATGGTGATGTACAAAGGTTAGTGAGTGGTGGTGATGTACAAAGGTTGATGAGTGATGTACAAAGGTTAGTGAGTGATGTACAAAGGTTAGTGAGTGGCGGTGATGTACAAAGGTTGGTGAGTGGCGGTGATGTACAAAGGTTGGTGAGTGGCGGTGATGTACAAAGGTTGGTGAGTGGCGGTGATGTATAAAGGTTGGTGAGTGATGGTGATGTACAAAGGTTAGTGAGTGATGGTGATGTACAAAGGTTAGTGAGTGATGGTGATGTACAAAGGTTAGTGAGTGGTGGTGATGTACAAAGGTTAGTGAGTGGTGGTGATGTACAAAGGTTGATGAGTGATGTACAAAGGTTGGTGAGTGATGTATAAAGGTTGGTGAGTGACGGTGATGTACAAAGGTTGGTGAGTGATGGTGATGTACAAAGGTTAGTGAGTGATGGTGATGTACAAAGGTTAGTGAGTGATGGTGATGTACAAAGGTTGGTGAGTGGCGGTGATGTACAAAGGTTGGTGAGTGGCGGTGATGTACAAAGGTTGGTGAGTGGCGGTGATGTACAAAGGTTGGTGAGTGGCGGTGATGTATAAAGGTTGGTGAGTGATGGTGATGTACAAAGGTTAGTGAGTGATGGTGATGTACAAAGGTTAGTGAGTGATGGTGATGTACAAAGGTTAGTGAGTGGTGGTGATGTACAAAGGTTAGTGAGTGGTGGTGATGTAAAAGGTTGATGAGTGATGTACAAAGGTTGGTGAGTGATGTATAAAGGTTGGTGAGTGACGGTGATGTACAAAGGTTGGTGAGTGACGGTGATGTACAAAGGTTGGTGAGTGATGGTGATGTACAAAGGTTAGTGAGTGATGGTGATGTACAAAGGTTAGTGAGTGATGGTGATGTACAAAGGTTAGTGAGTGGTGGTGATGTACAAAGGTTGGTGAGTGGTGGTGATGTACAAAGGTTGGTGAGTGGTGGTGATGTACAAAGGTTGATGAGTGATGTACAAAGGTTAGTGAGTGATGTACAAAGGTTGGTGAGTGGTGGTGATGTACAAAGGTTAGTGAGTGATGTACAAAGGTTAGTGAGTGGTGGTGATGTACAAAGGTTAGTGAGTGGTGGTGATGTACAAAGGTTGATGAGTGATGTACAAAGGTTAGTGAGTGGTGGTGATGTACAAAGGTTGGTGAGTGACGGTGATGTATAAAGGTTGGTGAGTGACGGTGATGTACAAAGGTTGGTGAGTGACGGTGATGTACAAAGGTTGGTGATGGTGATGTATAAAGGTTGGTGAGTGACGGTGATGTACAAAGGTTGGTGAGTGATGTATAAAGGTTGGTGAGTGACGGTGATTTACAGCTTCCCTAACAAAATGCTTTATCAGTTCAGGATTTTTTGAACATTTGAATGTTGTCGACTTACAAATTAAGATGTTAATTGTTTCAGATGAACCAGCAGAACATGATTATACAAGTATAAGAATATAGGCAGAATGTGGGCAGGTCACAATGCCTGTTGGTTAGCTATGACTGAACTGAACTAATAAGAAGTAGCTGTAGGAAGGCACAGTGACAATGAAGTAGCGCAGCTCAGGGTAGCTTTGATAAAAAAAAGTCCAACAAGCAGTAACAGATGTCGCAAGCTCTGGTGTGTAAGGGAATGTGGTAACATGCCCGCTATAAAAAGAGAAAGAGATCAAGGGTACAGTATGTCCAAACCCCAAGGAAAAAAGGAAACAATGCATACAAAAAGTACCTGTACCAAAGACATATAAACAATTGAGAGGATTTTTAGGTCTTATCACATATTAATGTACTTAGAGGTGATAGGCAGCAGGATCATTGACACTCACAGAACAACAAGAACATAAAGGTGACATTCTATTAGCTCCAGCGTTAGCTCTGTTACTTTACAGCAGATAGTATTGAATCCAGTGTCACTTCTTCCCAAGGATTTAAGAGGAGGGAGAGGGTGTATTGCAGGGGGATGGTGCTGGTATGGGGAGACACTAATAGAATTTCTAGCAGCATCAGATATGCTAATTAATAGTAGTGCTAATAGTGACAGCAGCATCAGATATGCTAATTAATAGTAGTGCTACTAGTGACAGCAGCATCAGATATGCTAATTAATAGTAGTGCTAATAGTGACAGCAGCATCAGATATGCTAATTAATAGTAGTGCTACTAGCGACAGCAGCATCAGATATGCTAATAGTAGTGCTACTAGTGACAATGGCAGCAGCATCAGATAAGCTAATTAATAGTAGTGCTACTAGTGACAGCAGCATCAGATAAGCTAATTAATAGTAGTGCTACTAGTGACAGCAGGAACAGATATGCTAATTAATAGTAGTGCTACTAGTGACAGCAGCATCAGATAAGCTAATTAATAGTAGTGCTACTAGTGATAGCAGCATCAGATATGCTAATAGTAGTGCTACTAGTGACAATGGCAGCAGCATCAGATAAGCTAATTAATAGTAGTGCTACTAGTGACAGCAGCATCAGATATGCTAATTAATAGTAGTGCTACTAGTGACAATGGCAGCAGCATCAGATATGCTAATTAATAGTAGTGCTACTAGTGATAGCAGCATCAGATATGCTAATTAATAGTAGTGCTACTAGTGATAGTGACAGCAGCATCAGATATGCTAATTAATAGTAGTGCTACTAGTGACAGCAGCATCAGATATGCTAATTAATAGTAGTGCTACTAGTGATAGCAGCATCAGATATGCTTAGTAATAGTAGTGCTACTAGTGACAATGGCAGCATCAGATAAGCTAATTAATAGTAGTGCTACTAGTGACAGCAGCATCAGATATGCTAATTAATAGTAGTGCTACTAGTGACAGCAGCATCAGATATGCTAATTAATAGTAGTGCTACTAGTGACAGCAACATCAGATATGCTAATTAATAGTAGTGCTACTAGTGACAGCAGCATCAGATATGCTAATTAATAGTAGTGCTACTAGTGACAGCAGCATCAGATAAGCTAATTAATAGTAGTGCTACTAGTGATAGCAGGATCAGATATGCTAATAGTAGTGCTACTAGTGACAATGGCAGCAGCATCAGATATGCTTAGTAATAGTAGTGCTACTAGTGACTGTAGCATCAGATATTCTTAGTAATAGTAGTGCTACTAGTGATAGCAGCATCAGATAAGCTAATTAATAGTAGTGTTACTAGTGACAGTAGCATCAGATATTCTTAGTAATAGTAGTGCTACTAGTGACAGCAGCATCAGATAAGCTAATTAATAGTAGTGCTACTAGTGACAGTAGCATCAGATATGCTTAGTAATAGTAGTGCTACTAGTGACAGTAGCATCAGATATGCTTAGTAATAGTAGTGCTACTAGTGACAGTAGCATCAGATATGCTTAGTAATAGTAGTGCTACTAGTGACAGCAGCATCAGATATGCTAATTAATAGTAGTGCTGCTAGTGACAGCAGCATCAGATAAGCTAATTAATAGTAGTGCTAATAGTGACAGCAGTATCAGATATGCTTAGTAATAGTAGTGCTACTAGTGACAGAAGCATCAGATAAGCTAATTAATAGTAGTGCTACTAGTGACAGCAGCATCAGATATGCTTAGTAATAGTAGTGCTACTAGTGATAGCAGCATCAGATAAGCTAATTAATAGTAGTGCTACTAGTGACAGCAGCATCAGATATGCTTAGTAATAGTAGTGCTACTAGTGACAGCAGCATCAGATATGCTAATTAATAGTAGTGCTACTAGTGACAGCAGCATCAGATAAGCTAATTAATAGTAGTGCTAATAGTGACAGCAGCATCAGATATGCTTAGTAATAGTAGTGCTACTAGTGACAGCAGCATCAGATATGCTTAGTAATAGTAGTGCTACTAGTGACAGCAGCATCAGAAAGCTAATTAATAGTAGTGCTACTAGTGACAGCAGCATCAGATATGCTTAGTAATAGTAGTGCTACTAGTGACAGCAGCATCAGATATGCTTAGTAATAGTAGTGCTTCTAGTGACAGCAGCATCAGATATGCTTAGTAATAGTAGTGCTACTAGTGACAGCAGCATCAGATAAGCTAATTAATAGTAGTGCTACTAGTGACAGCAGCATCAGATATGCTTAGTAATAGTAGTGCTACTAGTGACAGCAGCATCAGATATGCTTAGTAATAGTAGTGCTACTAGTGACAGCAGCATCAGATATGCTTAATAATAGTAGTGCTACTAGTGACAGCAAAATCAGATAAGCTAATTAATAGTAGTGCTACTAGTGACAGCAGCATCAGATATGCTTAGTAAAAGTAGTGCTACTAGTGACAGCAGCATCAGATATGCTAATTAATAGTAGTGCTACTAGTGACAGCAGCATCAGATAAGCTAATTAATAGTAGTGCTACTAGTGACAGCAGCATCAGATATGCTTAGTAATAGTAGTGCTACTAGTGACAGCAGCATCAGATATGCTTAGTAATAGTAGTGCTACTAGTGACAGCAGCATCAGATAAGCTAATTAATAGTAGTGCTACTAGTGACAGCAGCATCAGATATGCTTAGTAATAGTAGTGCTAATAGTGACAGCAGCATCAGATATGCTTAGTAATAGTAGTGCTACTAGTGACAGCAGCATCAGATATACTTAGTAATAGTAGTGCTACTAGTGACAGCAGCATCAGATATGCTAATTAATAGTAGTGCTACTAGTGACAGCAGCATCAGATATGCTTAGTAATAGTAGTGCTACTAGTGACAGCAGCATCAGATATGCTTAGTAATAGTAGTGCTACTAGTGACAGCAGCATCAGATATGCTAATTAATAGTAGTGCTAATAGTGACAGCAGTATCAGATATGCTAATTAATAGTAGTGCTACTAGTGACAGCAGCATCAGATATGCTTATTAATAGTAGTGCTACTAGTGACAGCAGCATCAGATATGCTAATTAATAGTAGTGCTAATAGTGACAGCAGCATCAGATAAGCTAATTAATAGTAGTGCTGCTAGTGACAGCAGCATCAGATATGCTTAGTAATAGTAGTGCTACTAGTGACAGAAGCATCAGATATGCTAATTAATAGTAGTGCTACCAGTGATAGCAGCATCAGATAAGCTAATTAACAGTAGTGCTACTAGTGATAGCAGCATCAGATAAGCTAATTAATAGTAGTGCTACTAGTGACAGCAGCATCAGATAAGCTAATTAATAGTAGTGTTACTAGTGACAGCAGCATCAGATATGCTTAGTAATAGTAGTGCTACTAGTGACAGCAGCATCAGATATGCTTAGTAATAGTAGTGCTACTAGTGACAGCAGCTTCAGATATGCTTATTAATAGTAGTGCTACTAGTGACAGCAGCATCAGATATGCTTAGTAATAGTAGTGCTACTAGTGACAGCAGAATCAGATAAGCTAATTAATAGTAGTGCTACTAGTGACAGCAGCATCAGATATGCTTAGTAATAGTAGTGCTACTAGTGACAGCAGCATCAGATATGCTAATTAATAGTAGTGCTACTAGTGACAGCAGCATCAGATAAGCTAATTAATAGTAGTGCTACTAGTGACAGCAGCATCAGATATGCTTAGTAATAGTAGTGCTACTAGTGACAGCAGCATCAGATATGCTTAGTAATAGTAGTGCTACTAGTGATAGCAGCATCAGATAAGCTAATTAATAGTAGTGCTAATAGTGACAGCAGCATCAGATATGCTTAGTAATAGTAGTGCTACTAGTGACAGCAGCATCAGATATGCTTAGTAATAGTAGTGCTACTAGTGACAGCAGCATCAGATATGCTTAGTAATAGTAGTGCTACTAGTGACAGCAGCATCAGAAAGCTAATTAATAGTAGTGCTACTAGTGACAGCAGCATCAGATATGCTTAGTAATAGTAGTGCTACTAGTGACAGCTGCATCAGATAAGCTAATTAATAGTAGTGCTAATAGTGACAGCAGCATCAGATATGCTTAGTAATAGTAGTGCTACTAGTGACAGCAGCATCAGATATGCTTAGTAATAGTAGTGCTACTAGTGACAGCAGCATCAGATATGCTTAGTAATAGTAGTGCTACTAGTGACAGCAGCATCAGATATGCTAATTAATAGTAGTGCTACTAGTGACAGCAGCATCAGATAAGCTAATTAATAGTAGTGCTACTAGTGACAGCAGCATCAGATAAGCTAATTAATAGTAGTGCTACTAGTGACAGTAGCATCAGATATGCTTAGTAATAGTAGTGCTACTAGTGACAGTAGCATCAGATATGCTAAGTAATAGTAGTGCTACTAGTGACAGTAGCATCAGATATGCTTAGTAATAGTAGTGCTACTAGTGACAGCAGCATCAGATAAGCTAATTAATAGTAGTGCTAATAGTGACAGCAGCATCAGATATGCTAATTAATAGTAGTGCTACCAGTGATAGCAGCATCAGATATGCTTAGTAATAGTAGTGCTACTAGTGACAGTAGCATCAGATATGCTTAGTAATAGTAGTGCTACTAGTGACAGTAGCATCAGATATGCTTAGTAATAGTAGTGCTACTAGTGATAGCAGCATCAGATAAGCTACTTAATAGTAGTGCTACTAGTGACAGTAGCATCAGATATGCTTAGTAATAGTAGTGCTACTAGTGACAGCAGCATCAGATAAGCTAATTAATAGTAGTGCTACTAGTGACAGCAGCATCAGATAAGCTAATTAATAGTAGTGCTACTAGTGACAGCAGCATCAGATATGCTTAGTAATAGTAGTGCTACTAGTGACAGCAGCATCAGATATGCTTAGTAATAGTAGTACTACTAGTGACAGCAGCATCAGATAAGCTAATTAATAGTAGTGCTACTAGTGACAGCAGCATCAGATATGCTTAGTAATAGTAGTGCTACTAGTGACAGCAGCATCAGATATGCTTAGTAATAGTAGTGCTACTAGTGACAGCAGCATCAGATATGCTTAGTAATAGTAGTGCTACTAGTGACAGCAGCATCAGATATGCTAATTAATAGTAGTGCTACTAGTGACAGCAGCATCAGATATGCTAATTAATAGTAGTGCTACTAGTGACAGCAGCATCAGATAAGCTAATTAATAGTAGTGTTACTAGTGACAGCAGCATCAGATATGCTTAGTAATAGTAGTGCTACTAGTGACAGCAGCATCAGATATGCTTAGTAATAGTAGTGCTACTAGTGACAGCAGCATCAGATATGCTTATTAATAGTAGTGCTACTAGTGACAGCAGCATCAGATATGCTTAGTAATAGTAGTGCTACTAGTGACAGCAGAATCAGATATGCTAATTAATAGTAGTGCTACTAGTGACAGCAGCATCAGATATGCTTAGTAATAGTAGTGCTACTAGTGACAGCAGCATCAGATATGCTAATTAATAGTAGTGCTACTAGTGACAGCAGCATCAGATAAGCTAATTAATAGTAGTGCTACTAGTGACAGCAGCATCAGATATGCTTAGTAATAGTAGTGCTACTAGTGACAGCAGCATCAGATATGCTTAGTAATAGTAGTGCTACTAGTGATAGCAGCATCAGATAAGCTAATTAATAGTAGTGCTAATAGTGACAGCAGCATCAGATATGCTTAGTAATAGTAGTGCTACTAGTGACAGCAGCATCAGATATGCTTAGTAATAGTAGTGCTACTAGTGACAGCAGCATCAGATATGCTTAGTAATAGTAGTGCTACTAGTGACAGCAGCATCAGATATGCTAATTAATAGTAGTGCTACTAGTGACAGCAGCATCAGATATGCTTAGTAATAGTAGTGCTACTAGTGACAGCTGCATCAGATAAGCTAATTATTAGTAGTGCTAATAGTGACAGCAGCATCAGATATGCTTAGTAATAGTAGTGCTACTAGTGACAGCAGCATCAGATATGCTTAGTAATAGTAGTGCTACTAGTGACAGCAGCATCAGATATGCTAATTAATAGTAGTGCTACTAGTGACAGCAGCATCAGATAAGCTAATTAATAGTAGTGCTACTAGTGACAGCAGCATCAGATATGCTTAGTAATAGTAGTGCTACTAGTGACAGCAGCATCAGATATGCTAATTAATAGTAGTGCTACTAGTGACAGCAGCATCAGATAAGCTAATTAATAGTAGTGCTACTAGTGACAGCAGCATCAGATATGCTTAGTAATAGTAGTGCTACTAGTGACAGCAGCATCAGATATGCTTAGTAATAGTAGTGCTACTAGTGACAGCAGCATCAGATAAGCTAATTAACAGTAGTGCTAATAGTGACAGCAGCATCAGATATGCTTAGTAATAGTAGTGCTACTAGTGACAGCAGCATCAGATATGCTTAGTAATAGTAGTGCTACTAGTGACATCAGCATCAGATATGCTAACTAATAGTAGTGCTACTAGTGACAGCAGCATCAGATATGCTTAGTAATAGTAGTGCTACTAGTGACAGCAGCATCAGATAAGCTAATTAATAGTAGTGCTAATAGTGACAGCAGCATCAGATATGCTTAGTAATAGTAGTGCTACTAGTGACAGTAGCATCAGATATGCTTAGTAATAGTAGTGCTACTAGTGACAGCAGCATCAGATATGCTAATTAATAGTAGTGCTACTAGTGACAGCAGCATCAGATATGCTTAGTAATAGTAGTGCTACTAGTGACAGCAGCATCAGATAAGCTAATTAATAGTAGTGCTAATAGTGACAGTAGCATCAGATATGCTTAGTAATAGTAGTGCTACTAGTGACAGTAGCATCAGATATGCTTAGTAATAGTAGTGCTACTAGTGACAGCAGCATCAGATATGCTAATTAATAGTAGTGCTGCTAGTGACAGCAGCATCAGATAAGCTAATTAATAGTAGTGCTAATAGTGACAGCAGTATCAGATATGCTTAGTAATAGTAGTGCTACTAGTGACAGAAGCATCAGATATGCTTAGTAATAGTAGTGCTACTAGTGACAGCAGCATCAGATAAGCTAATTAATAGTAGTGCTACTAGTGACAGCAGCATCAGATAAGCTAATTAATAGTAGTGCTAATAGTGACAGCAGTATCAGATATGCTTAGTAATAGTAGTGCTACTAGTGACAGAAGCATCAGATATGCTTAGTAATAGTAGTGCTACTAGCGACAGCAGCATCAGATATGCTAATTAATAGTAGTGCTACTAGTGACAGCAGCATCAGATAAGCTAATTAATAGTAGTGCTACTAGTGACAGCAGCATCAGATATGCTTAGTAATAGTAGTGCTACTAGTGACAGCAGCATCAGATATGCTTAGTAATAGTAGTGCGACTAGTGACAGCAGCATCAGATATGCTAATTAATAGTAGTGCTACTAGTGACAGCAGCATCAGATATGCTTAGTAATAGTAGTGCTACTAGTGACAGCATCAGATAAGCTAATTAATAGTAGTGCTACTAGTGACAGCAGCATCGGATAAGCTAATAGTAGTGCTACTAGTGACAGTAGCATCAGATATGCTTAGTAATAGTAGTGCTACTAGTGACAGTAACATCAGATATGCTTAGTAATAGTAGTGCTACTAGTGACAGTAGCATCAGATATGCTTAGTAATAGTAGTGCTACTAGTGATAGCAGCATCAGATAAGCTAATTAATAGTAGTGCTACTAGTGACAGCAGCATCAGGTAGGCTAATTAATAGTAGTGCTACTAGTGACAGCAGCATCAGATATGCTAATTAATAGTAGTGCTACTAGTGACAGCAGCATCAGATATGCTAATTAATAGTAGTGCTAATAGTGACAGCAGCATCAGATATGCTAATTAATAGTAGTGCTACCAGTGATAGCAGCATCAGATATGCTTAGTAATAGTAGTGCTACTAGTGACAGTAGCATCAGATATGCTTAGTAATAGTAGTGCTACTAGTGATAGCAGCATCAGATAAGCTAATTAATAGTAGTGCTACTAGTGACAGCAGCATCAGATATGCTTAGTAATAGTAGTGCTACTAGTGACAGCAGCATCAGATAAGCTAATTAATAGTAGTGCTACTAGTGACAGTAGCATCAGATATGCTTAGTAATAGTAGTGCTACTAGTGACAGTAGCATCAGATATGCTTAGTAATAGTAGTGCTACTAGTGACAGTAGCATCAGATATGCTTAGTAATAGTAGTGCTACTAGTGACAGCAGCATCAGATATGCTAATTAATAGTAGTGCTACTAGTGACAGCAGCATCAGATAAGCTAATTAATAGTAGTGCTAATAGTGACAGCAGCATCAGATATGCTTAGTAATAGTAGTGCTACTAGTGACAGCAGCATCAGATATACTTAGTAATAGTAGTGCTACTAGTGACAGCAGCATCAGATAAGCTAATTAATAGTAGTGCTACTAGTGACAGCAGCATCAGATATGCTTAGTAATAGTAGTGCTACTAGTGACAGCAGCATCAGATATGCTTCGTAATAGTAGTGCTACTAGTGACAGCAGCATCAGATATGCTTAGTAATAGTAGTGCTACTAGTGACAGCAGCATCAGATAAGCTAATTAATAGTAGTGCTACTAGTGACAGCAGCATCAGATATGCTTAGTAATAGTAGTGCTACTAGTGACAGCAGCATCAGATATGCTTAGTAATAGTAGTGCTACTAGTGACAGCAGCATCAGATATGCTTAATAATAGTAGTGCTACTAGTGACAGCAAAATCAGATAAGCTAATTAATAGTAGTGCTACTAGTGACAGCAGCATCAGATATGCTTAGTAAAAGTACTGCTACTAGTGACAGCAGCATCAGATATGCTAATTAATAGTAGTGCTACTAGTGACAGCAGCATCAGATAAGCTAATTAATAGTAGTGCTACTAGTGACAGCAGCATCAGATATGCTTAGTAATAGTAGTGCTACTAGTGACAGCAGCATCAGATATGCTTAGTAATAGTAGTTCTACTAGTGACAGCAGCATCAGATAAGCTAATTAATAGTAGTGGTACTAGTGACAGCAGCATCAGATATGCTTAGTAATAGTAGTGCTAATAGTGACAGCAGCATCAGATATGCTTAGTAATAGTAGTGCTACTAGTGACAGCAGCATCAGATATACTTAGTAATAGTAGTGCTACTAGTGACAGCAGCATCAGATATGCTAATTAATAGTAGTGCTACTAGTGACAGCAGCATCAGATAAGCTAATTAATAGTAGTGCTACTAGTGACAGCAGCATCATATAAGCTAATTAATAGTAGTGCTACTAGTGACAGCAGCATCAGATATGCTTAGTAATAGTAGTGCTACTAGTGACAGCAGCATCAGATATGCTTAGTAATAGTAGTACTACTAGTGACAGCAGCATCAGATAAGCTAATTAATAGTAGTGCTACTAGTGACAGCAGCATCAGATATGCTTATTAATAGTAGTGCTACTAGTGACAGCAGCATCAGATATGCTTATTAATAGTAGTGCTACTAGTGACAGCAGCATCAGATATGCTAATTAATAGTAGTGCTAATAGTGACAGCAGCATCAGATATGCTAATTAATAGTAGTGCTACTAGTGACAGCAGCATCAGATATGCTTATTAATAGTAGTGCTACTAGTGACAGCAGCATCAGATATGCTAATTAATAGTACTGCTAATAGTGACAGCAGCATCAGATAAGCTAATTAATAGTAGTGCTGCTAGTGACAGCAGCATCAGATATGCTTAGTAATAGTAGTGCTACTAGTGACAGCAGCATCAGATATGCTAATTAATAGTAGTGCTACCAGTGATATCAGCATCAGATAAGCTAATTAACAGTAGTGCTACTAGTGATAGCAGCATCAGATAAGCTAATTAATAGTAGTGCTACTAGTGACAGCAGCATCAGATAAGCTAATTAATAGTAGTGCTACTAGTGACAGTAGCATCAGATATGCTTAGTAATAGTAGTGCTACTAGTGACAGTAGCATCAGATATGCTAAGTAATAGTAGTGCTACTAGTGACAGTAGCATCAGATATGCTTAGTAATAGTAGTGCTACTAGTGACAGCAGCATCAGATAAGCTAATTAATAGTAGTGCTAATAGTGACAGCAGCATCAGATATGCTAATTAATAGTAGTGCTACCAGTGATAGCAGCATCAGATATGCTTAGTAATAGTAGTGCTACTAGTGACAGTAGCATCAGATATGCTTAGTAATAGTAGTGCTACTAGTGACAGTAGCATCAGATATGCTTAGTAATAGTAGTGCTACTAGTGATAGCAGCATCAGATAAGCTAATTAATAGTAGTGCTACTAGTGACAGTAGCATCAGATATGCTTAGTAATAGTAGTGCTACTAGTGACAGCAGCATCAGATAAGCTAATTAATAGTAGTGCTACTAGTGACAGCAGCATCATATAAGCTAATTAATAGTAGTGCTACTAGTGACAGCAGCATCAGATATGCTTAGTAATAGTAGTGCTACTAGTGACAGCAGCATCAGATATGCTTAGTAATAGTAGTACTACTAGTGACAGCAGCATCAGATAAGCTAATTAATAGTAGTGCTACTAGTGACAGCAGCATCAGATATGCTTAGTAATAGTAGTGCTACTAGTGACAGCAGCATCAGATATGCTTAGTAATAGTAGTGCTACTAGTGACAGCAGCATCAGATATGCTAATTAATAGTAGTGCTACTAGTGACAGCAGCATCAGATATGCTAATTAATAGTAGTGCTACTAGTGACAGCAGCATCAGATAAGCTAATTAATAGTAGTGTTACTAGTGACAGCAGCATCAGATATGCTTAGTAATAGTAGTGCTACTAGTGACAGCAGCATCAGATATGCTTAGTAATAGTAGTGCTACTAGTGACAGCAGCATCAGATATGCTAATTAATAGTAGTGCTACTAGTGACAGCAGCATCAGATATGCTTAGTAATAGTAGTGCTACTAGTGACAGCAGCATCAGATAAGCTAATTAATAGTAGTGCTACTAGTGACAGCAGCATCAGATATGCTTAGTAATAGTAGTGCTACTAGTGACAGCAGCATCAGATATGCTAATTAATAGTAGTGCTACTAGTGACAGCAGCATCAGATAAGCTAATTAATAGTAGTGCTACTAGTGACAGCAGCATCAGATATGCTTAGTAATAGTAGTGCTACTAGTGACAGCAGCATCAGATATGCTTAGTAATAGTAGTGCTACTAGTGATAGCAGCATCAGATAAGCTAATTAATAGTAGTGCTAATAGTGACAGCAGCATCAGATATGCTTAGTAATAGTAGTGCTACTAGTGACAGCAGCATCAGATATGCTTAGTAATAGTAGTGCTACTCGTGACAGCAGCATCAGATATGCTTAGTAATAGTAGTGCTACTAGTGACAGCAGCATCCGATATGCTAATTAATAGTAGTGCTACTAGTGACAGCAGCATCAGATATGCTTAGTAATAGTAGTGCTACTAGTGACAGCTGCATCAGATAAGCTAATTAATAGTAGTGCTAATAGTGACAGCAGCATCAGATATGCTTAGTAATAGTAGTGCTACTAGTGACAGCAGCATCAGATATGCTAATTAATAGTAGTGCTACTAGTGACAGCAGCATCAGATAAGCTAATTATTAGTAGTGCTACTAGTGACAGCAGCATCAGATATGCTTAGTAATAGTAGTGCTACTAGTGACAGCAGCATCAGATATGCTAATTAATAGTAGTGCTACTAGTGACAGCAGCATCAGATATGCTTAGTAATAGTAGTGCTACTAGTGACAGCAGCATCAGATAAGCTAATTAATAGTAGTGCTAATAGTGACAGCAGCATCAGATATGCTTAGTAATAGTAGTGCTACTAGTGACAGCAGCATCAGATATGCTTAGTAATAGTAGTGCTACTAGTGATAGCAGCATCAGATAAGCTAATTAATAGTAGTGCTACTAGTGACAGCAGCATCAGATATGCTAATTAATAGTAGTGCTACTAGTGACAGCAGCATCAGATATGCTTAGTAATAGTAGTGCTACTAGTGACAGCAGCATGAGATATGCTAATTAATAGTAGTGCTACTAGTGACAGCAGCATCAGATATACTTAGTAATAGTAGTGCTACTAGTGACAGCAGCATCAGATATGCTAATTAATAGTAGTGCTACTAGTGACAGCAGCATCAGATAAGCTAATTAATAGTAGTGCTACTAGTGACAGCAGCATCAGATATGCTAATAGTAGTGCTACTAGTGACAGCAGCATCAGATAAGCTAATTAATAGTAGTGCTAATAGTGACAGCAGCATCAGATAAGCTAATTAATAGTAGTGCTAATAGTGACAGCAGCATCAGATATGCTTAGTAATAGTAGTGCTACTAGTGACAGCAGCATCAGATAAGCTAATTAATAGTAGTGCTAATAGTGACAGCAGCATCAGATATGCTTAGTAATAGTAGTGCTACTAGTGACAGCAGCATCAGATATGCTTAGTAATAGTAGTGCTACTAGTGACAGCAGCATCAGATATGCTTAGTAATAGTAGTGCTACTAGTGACAGCAGCATCAGATAAGCTAATTAATAGTAGTGCTACTAGTGACAGCAGCATCAGATATGCTTAGTAATAGTAGTGCTACTAGTGACAGCAGCATCAGATATGCTTAGTAATAGTAGTGCTACTAGTGACAGCAGCATCAGATATGCTTAGTAATAGTAGTGCTACTAGTGACAGCAGCATCAGATATGCTTAGTAATAGTAGTGCTACTAGTGACAGCAGCATCAGATAAGCTAATTAATAGTAGTGCTACTAGTGACAGCAGCATCAGATATGCTTAGTAATAGTAGTGCTACTAGTGACAGCAGCATCAGATATGCTTAGTAATAGTAGTGCTACTAGTGACAGCAGCATCAGATAAGCTAATTAATAGTAGTGCTAATAGTGACAGCAGCATCAGATATGCTTAGTAATAGTAGTGCTACTAGTGACAGCAGCATCAGATAAGCTAATTAATAGTAGTGCTACTAGTGACAGCAGCATCATATAAGCTAATTAATAGTAGTGCTACTAGTGACAGCAGCATCAGATATGCTTAGTAATAGTAGTGCTACTAGTGACAGCAGCATCAGATATGCTTAGTAATAGTAGTACTACTAGTGACAGCAGCATCAGATAAGCTAATTAATAGTAGTGCTACTAGTGACAGCAGCATCAGATATGCTTAGTAATAGTAGTGCTACTAGTGACAGCAGCATCAGATATGCTTAGTAATAGTAGTGCTACTAGTGACAGCAGCATCAGATATGCTAATTAATAGTAGTGCTACTAGTGACAGCAGCATCAGATATGCTAATTAATAGTAGTGCTACTAGTGACAGCAGCATCAGATAAGCTAATTAATAGTAGTGTTACTAGTGACAGCAGCATCAGATATGCTTAGTAATAGTAGTGCTACTAGTGACAGCAGCATCAGATATGCTTAGTAATAGTAGTGCTACTAGTGACAGCAGCATCAGATATGCTAATTAATAGTAGTGCTACTAGTGACAGCAGCATCAGATATGCTTAGTAATAGTAGTGCTACTAGTGACAGCAGCATCAGATAAGCTAATTAATAGTAGTGCTACTAGTGACAGCAGCATCAGATATGCTTAGTAATAGTAGTGCTACTAGTGACAGCAGCATCAGATATGCTAATTAATAGTAGTGCTACTAGTGACAGCAGCATCAGATAAGCTAATTAATAGTAGTGCTACTAGTGACAGCAGCATCAGATATGCTTAGTAATAGTAGTGCTACTAGTGACAGCAGCATCAGATATGCTTAGTAATAGTAGTGCTACTAGTGATAGCAGCATCAGATAAGCTAATTAATAGTAGTGCTAATAGTGACAGCAGCATCAGATATGCTTAGTAATAGTAGTGCTACTAGTGACAGCAGCATCAGATATGCTTAGTAATAGTAGTGCTACTCGTGACAGCAGCATCAGATATGCTTAGTAATAGTAGTGCTACTAGTGACAGCAGCATCCGATATGCTAATTAATAGTAGTGCTACTAGTGACAGCAGCATCAGATATGCTTAGTAATAGTAGTGCTACTAGTGACAGCTGCATCAGATAAGCTAATTAATAGTAGTGCTAATAGTGACAGCAGCATCAGATATGCTTAGTAATAGTAGTGCTACTAGTGACAGCAGCATCAGATATGCTAATTAATAGTAGTGCTACTAGTGACAGCAGCATCAGATAAGCTAATTATTAGTAGTGCTACTAGTGACAGCAGCATCAGATATGCTTAGTAATAGTAGTGCTACTAGTGACAGCAGCATCAGATATGCTAATTAATAGTAGTGCTACTAGTGACAGCAGCATCAGATATGCTTAGTAATAGTAGTGCTACTAGTGACAGCAGCATCAGATAAGCTAATTAATAGTAGTGCTAATAGTGACAGCAGCATCAGATATGCTTAGTAATAGTAGTGCTACTAGTGACAGCAGCATCAGATATGCTTAGTAATAGTAGTGCTACTAGTGATAGCAGCATCAGATAAGCTAATTAATAGTAGTGCTACTAGTGACAGCAGCATCAGATATGCTAATTAATAGTAGTGCTACTAGTGACAGCAGCATCAGATATGCTTAGTAATAGTAGTGCTACTAGTGACAGCAGCATGAGATATGCTAATTAATAGTAGTGCTACTAGTGACAGCAGCATCAGATATACTTAGTAATAGTAGTGCTACTAGTGACAGCAGCATCAGATATGCTAATTAATAGTAGTGCTACTAGTGACAGCAGCATCAGATAAGCTAATTAATAGTAGTGCTACTAGTGACAGCAGCATCAGATATGCTAATAGTAGTGCTACTAGTGACAGCAGCATCAGATAAGCTAATTAATAGTAGTGCTAATAGTGACAGCAGCATCAGATAAGCTAATTAATAGTAGTGCTAATAGTGACAGCAGCATCAGATATGCTTAGTAATAGTAGTGCTACTAGTGACAGCAGCATCAGATAAGCTAATTAATAGTAGTGCTAATAGTGACAGCAGCATCAGATATGCTTAGTAATAGTAGTGCTACTAGTGACAGCAGCATCAGATATGCTTAGTAATAGTAGTGCTACTAGTGACAGCAGCATCAGATATGCTTAGTAATAGTAGTGCTACTAGTGACAGCAGCATCAGATAAGCTAATTAATAGTAGTGCTACTAGTGACAGCAGCATCAGATATGCTTAGTAATAGTAGTGCTACTAGTGACAGCAGCATCAGATATGCTTAGTAATAGTAGTGCTACTAGTGACAGCAGCATCAGATATGCTTAGTAATAGTAGTGCTACTAGTGACAGCAGCATCAGATATGCTTAGTAATAGTAGTGCTACTAGTGACAGCAGCATCAGATAAGCTAATTAATAGTAGTGCTACTAGTGACAGCAGCATCAGATATGCTTAGTAATAGTAGTGCTACTAGTGACAGCAGCATCAGATATGCTTAGTAATAGTAGTGCTACTAGTGACAGCAGCATCAGATAAGCTAATTAATAGTAGTGCTAATAGTGACAGCAGCATCAGATATGCTTAGTAATAGTAGTGCTACTAGTGACAGCAGCATCAGATAAGCTAATTAATAGTAGTGCTAATAGTGACAGCAGCATCAGATATGCTTAGTAATAGTAGTGCTACTAGTGACAGTAGCATCAGATATGCTTAGTAATAGTAGTGCTACTAGTGACAGCAGCATCAGATATGCTAATTAATAGTAGTGCTACTAGTGACAGCAGCATCAGATATGCTTAGTAATAGTAGTGCTACTAGTGACAGCAGCATCAGATAAGCTAATTAATAGTAGTGCTAATAGTGACAGCAGCATCAGATATGCTTAGTAATAGTAGTGCTACTAGTGACAGCAGCATCAGATATGCTTAGTAATAGTAGTGCTACTAGTGATAGCAGCATCAGATAAGCTAATTAATAGTAGTGCTACTAGTGACAGCAGCATCAGATAAGCTAATTAATAGTAGTGCTACTAGTGACAGCAGCATCAGATATGCTTAGTAATAGTAGTGCTACTAGTGATAGCAGCATCAGATAAGCTACTTAATAGTAGTGCTACTAGTGACAGCAGCATCAGATAAGCTAAATAATAGTAGTGCTACTAGTGACAGCAGCATCAGATATGCTTAGTAATAGTAGTGCTACTAGTGACAGTAGCATCAGATATGCTTAGTAATAGTAGTGCTACTAGTGACAGCAGCATCAGATATGCTAATTAATAGTAGTGCTAATAGTGACAGCAGCATCAGATATGCTTAGTAATAGTAGTGCTACTAGTGACAGCCGCATCAGATATGCTTAGTAATAGTAGTGCTACTAGTGACAGCAGCATCAGATAAGCTAATTAATAGTAGTGCTAATAGTGACAGCAGCATCAGATATGCTTAGTAATAGTAGTGCTACTAGTGACAGCAGCATCAGATATGCTTAGTAATAGTAGTGCTACTAGTGACAGCAGCATCAGATAAGCTAATTAATAGTAGTGCTACTAGTGACAGCAGCATCAGATATGCTTAGTAATAGTAGTGCTACTAGTGACAGCAGCATCAGATATGCTTAGTAATAGTAGTGCTACTAGTGACAGCAGCATCAGATAAGCTAATTAATAGTAGTGCTAATAGTGACAGCAGCATCAGATATGCTTAGTAATAGTAGTGCTACTAGTGACAGCAGCATCAGATAAGCTAATTAATAGTAGTGCTAATAGTGACAGCAGCATCAGATATGCTTAGTAATAGTAGTGCTACTAGTGACAGCAGCATCAGATATGCTTAGTAATAGTAGTGCTACTAGTGACAGTAGCATCAGATATGCTTAGTAATAGTAGTGCTACTAGTGACAGCAGCATCAGATATGCTAATTAATAGTAGTGCTACTAGTGACAGCAGCATCAGATATGCTTAGTAATAGTAATGCTACTAGTGACAGCAGCATCAGATAAGCTAATTAATAGTAGTGCTAATAGTGACAGCAGCATCAGATATGCTTAGTAATAGTAGTGCTACTAGCGACAGCAGCATCAGATATGCTTAGTAATAGTAGTGCTACCAGTGACAGCAGCATCAGATATGCTTAGTAATAGTAGTGCTACTAGTGACAGCAGCATCAGAAATGCTAATTAATAGTAGTGCTACTAGTGACAGCAGCATCAGATATGCTTAGTAATAGTAGTGCTACTAGTGACAGCAGCATCAGATATGCTTAGTAATAGTAGTGCTACTAGTGACAGCAGCATCAGATAAGCTAACTAATAGTAGTGCTAATAGTGACAGCAGCATCAGATATGCTTAGTAATAGTAGTGCTACTAGTGACAGCAGCATCAGATATGCTTAGTAATAGTAGTGCTACTAGTGACAGCAGCATCAGATAAGCTAATTAATAGTAGTGCTAATAGTGACAGCAGCATCAGATAAGCTAATTAATAGTAGTGCTACTAGTGACAGCAGCATCAGATAAGCTAATTAATAGTAGTGCTAATAGTGACAGCAGCATCAGATATGCTTAGTAATAGTAGTGCTACTAGTGACAGCAGCATCAGATATGCTTAGTAATAGTAGTGCTACTAGTGACAGCAGCATGAAATATGCTTAGTAATAGTAGTGCTACTAGTGACAGCAGCATCAGATATGCTAATTAATAGTAGTGATAATAGTGACAGCAGCATCAGATATGCTTAGTAATAGTAGTGCTACTAGTGACAGCAGCATCAGATATGCTTAGTAATAGTAGTGCTACTAGTGATAGCAGCATCAGATAAGCTAAATAATAGTAGTGCTACTAGTGACAGTAGCATCAGATAAGCTAATTAATAGTAGTGCTACTAGTGACAGCAGCATCAGATAAGCTAATTAATAGTAGTGCTACTAGTGACAGCAGCATCAGATAAGCTAATTAATAGTAGTGCTACTAGTGACAGCAGCATCAGATAAGCTAATTAATAGTAGTGCTACTAGTGACAGCAGCATCAGATATGCTTAGTAATAGTAGTGCTACTAGTGATAGCAGCATCAGATAAGCAAATTAATAGTAGTGCTACTAGTGACAGCAGCATCAGATATGCTTAGTAATAGTAGTGCTACTAGTGACAGCAGCATCAGATATGCTTAGTAATAGTAGTGCTACTAGTGACAGCAGCATCAGATAAGCTAATTAATAGTAGTGCTACTAGTGACAGCAGCATCAGATATGCTTAGTAATAGTAGTGCTACTAGTGATAGCAGCATCAGATAAGCTAATTAATAGTAGTGCTACTAGTGACAGCAGCATCAGATAAGCTAATTAATAGTAGTGCTACTAGTGACAGCAGCATCAGATATGCTTAGTAATAGTAGTGCTACTAGTGATAGCAGCATCAGATAAGCTAATTAATAGTAGTGCTACTAGTGACAGCAAGATCAGATAAGCTAATTAATAGTAGTGCTACTAGTGACAGCAGCATCAGATATGCTTAGTAATAGTAGTGCTACTAGTGATAGCAGCATCAGATAAGCTAATTAATAGTAGTGCTACTAGTGACAGCAGCATCAGATATGCTTAGTAATAGTAGTGCTACTAGTGATAGCAGCATCAGATAAGCTAATTAATAGTAGTGCTACTAGTGACAGCAGCATCAGATAAGCTAATTAATAGTAGTGCTACTAGTGACAGCAGCATCAGATATGCTTAGTAATAGTAGTGCTACTAGTGACAGCAGCATCAGATAAGCTAATTAATAGTAGTGCTACTAGTGACAGCAGCATCAGATATGCTTAGTAATAGTAGTGCTACTAGTGATAGCAGCATCAGATAAGCTAATTAATAGTAGTGCTACTAGTGACAGCAGCATCAGATAAGCTAATTAATAGTAGTGCTACTAGTGACAGCAGCATCAGATATGCTTAGTAATAGTAGTGCTACTAGTGATAGCAGCATCAGATAAGCTAATTAATAGTAGTGCTACTAGTGACAGCAGCATCAGATAAGCTAATTAATAGTAGTGCTACTAGTGACAGCAGCATCAGATAAGCTAATTATTAGTAGTGCTACTAGTAACAGCAGCATCAGATATGCTTAGTAATAGTAGTGCTACTAGTGATAGAAGCATCAGATAAGCTAATTAATAGTAGTGCTACTAGTGACAGCAGCATCAGATATGCTTAGTAATAGTAGTGCTACTAGTGACAGCAGCATCAGATAAGCTAATTAATAGTAGTGCTACTAGTGACAGCAGCATCAGATATGCTTAGTAATAGTAGTGCTACTAGTGACAGCAGCATCAGATATGCTTAGTAATAGTAGTGCTACTAGTGACAGCAGCATCAGATAAGCTAATTAATAGTAGTGCTAATAGTGACAGCAGCATCAGATATGCTTAGTAATAGTAGTGCTACTAGTGACAGCAGCATCAGATAAGCTAATTAATAGTAGTGCTAATAGTGACAGCAGCATCAGATATGCTTAGTAATAGTAGTGCTACTAGTGACAGCAGCATCAGATATGCTTAGTAATAGTAGTGCTACTAGTGACTGCAGCATCAGATATGCTTAGTAATAGTAGTGCTACTAGTGACAGCAGCATCAGATATGCTAATTAATAGTAGTGCTACTAGTGACAGCAGCATCAGATATGCTTAGTAATAGTAGTGCTACTAGTGACAGCAGCATCAGATATGCTTAGTAATAGTAGTGCTAATAGTGACAGCAGCATCAGATATGCTTAGTAATAGTAGTGCTACTAGTGGCAGCAGCATCAGATATGCTTAGTAATAGTAGTGCTACTAGTGACAGCAGCATCAGATATGCTTAGTAATAGTAGTGCTACTAGTGACAGCAGCATCAGATATGCTAATTAATAGTAGTGCTACTAGTGACAGCAGCATCAGATATGCTTAGTAATAGTAGTGCTACTAGTGACAGCAGCATCAGATATGCTTAATAATAGTAGTGCTACTAGTGACAGCAGCATCAGATAAGCTAATTAATAGTAGTGCTACTAGTGACAGCAGCATCAGATAAGCTAATTAATAGTAGTGCTAATAGTGACAGCAGCATCAGATAAGCTAATTAATAGTAGTGCTACTAGTGACAGCAGCATCAGATATGCTAATTAATAGTAGTGCTACTAGTGACAGCAGCATCAGATAAGCTAATTAATAGTAGTGCT
This sequence comes from Taudactylus pleione, assembly GCA_031769625.1. NCBI lineage: Eukaryota > Metazoa > Chordata > Amphibia > Anura > Myobatrachidae > Taudactylus > Taudactylus pleione. The sequence continues at coordinate 586,869 of JAUIMM010000982.1, forward strand.
ACTAGTGACAGCAGCATCAGATATGCTTAGTAATAGTAGTGCTACTAGTGACAGCAGCATCAGATATGCTTAGTAATAGTAGTGCTACTAGTGACAGCAGCATCAGATAAGCTAATTAATAGTAGTGCTACTAGTGACAGCAGCATCAGATATGCTTAGTAATAGTAGTGCTACTAGTGACAGCAGCATCAGATATGCTTAGTAATAGTAGTGCTACTAGTGACAGCAGCATCAGATATGCTTAGTAATAGTAGTGCTACTAGTGACAGCAGCATCAGATATGCTTAGTAATAGTAGTGCTACTAGTGACAGCAGCATCAGATATGCTAATTAATAGTAGTGCTACTAGTGACAGCAGCATCAGATATGCTTAGTAATAGTAGTGCTACTAGTGATAGCAGCATCAGATAAGCTAATTAATAGTAGTGCTACTAGTGACAGCAGCATCAGAAAAGCTAATTAATAGTAGTGCTACTAGTGACAGCAGCATCAGATATGCTTAGTAATAGTAGTGCTACTAGTGATAGCAGCATCAGATAAGCTAATTAATAGTAGTGCTACTAGTGACAGCAGTATCAGATAAGCTTAGTAATAGTAGTGCTACTAGTGACAGCAGCATCAGATACGCTTAGTAATAGTAGTGCTACTAGTGACAGCAGCATCAGATAAGCTAATTAATAGTAGTGCTACTAGTGACAGCAGCATCAGATATGCTTAGTAATAGTAGTGCTACTAGTGACAGCAGCATCAGATATGCTTAGTAATAGTAGTGCTACTAGTGACTGCAGCATCAGATATGCTTAGTAATAGTAGTGCTACTAGTGACAGCAGCATCAGATAAGCTAATTAATAGTAGTGCTACTAGTGACAGCAGCATCAGATATGCTTAGTAATAGTAGTGCTACTAGTGACAGCAGCATCAGATATGCTTAGTAATAGTAGTGCTACTAGTGATAGCAGCATCAGATAAGCTAATTAATAGTAGTGCTAATAGTGACAGCAGCATCAGATATGCTTAGTAATAGTAGTGCTACTAGTGACAGCAGCATCAGATAAGCTAATTAATAGTAGTGCTAATAGTGACAGCAGCATCAGATATGCTTAGTAATAGTAGTGCTACTAGTGACAGCAGCATCAGATATGCTTAGTAATAGTAGTGCTACTAGTGACAGCAGCATCAGATATGCTTAGTAATAGTAGTGCTACTAGTGACAGCAGCATCAGATATGCTTAGTAATAGTAGTGCTACTAGTGACAGCAGCATCAGATAAGCTAATTAATAGTAGTGCTAATAGTGACAGCAGCATCAGATATGCTTAGTAATAGTAGTGCTACTAGTGACAGCAGCATCAGATATGCTTAGTAATAGTAGTGCTACTAGTGACAGCAGCATCAGATATGCTTAGTAATAGTAGTGCTACTAGTGACAGCAGCATCAGATATGCTTAGTAATAGTAGTGCTACTAGTGACAGCAGCATCAGATATGCTAATTAATAGTAGTGCTACTAGTGACAGCAGCATCAGATATGCTTAGTAATAGTAGTGCTACTAGTGACAGCAGCATCAGATATGCTTAGTAATAATAGTGCTAATAGTGACAGCAGTATCAGATATGCTTAGTAATAGTAGTGCTACTAGTGACAGCAGCATCAGATATGCTTAGTAATAGTAGTGCTACTAGTGACAGCAGCATCAGATATGCTAATTAATAGTAGTGCTACTAGTGACAGCAGCATCAGATAAGCTAATTAATAGTAGTGCTACTAGTGACAGCAGCATCAGATATGCTTAATAATAGTAGTGCTACTAGTGACAGCAGCATCAGATATGCTTAGTAATAGTAGTGCTACTAGTGACAGCAGCATCAGATAAGCTAATTAATAGTAGTGCTAATAGTGACAGCAGCATCAGATAAGCTAATTAATAGTAGTGCTACTAGTGACAGCAGCATCAGATATGCTAATTAATAGTAGTGCTACTAGTGACAGCAGCATCAGATAAGCTAATTAATAGTAGTGCTACTAGTGACAGCAGCATCAGATATGCTTAGTAATAGTAGTGCTACTAGTGACAGCAGCATCAGATATGCTAATTAATAGTAGTGCTAATAGTGACAGCAGCATCAGATATGCTTAGTAATAGTAGTGCTACTAGTGACAGCAGCATCAGATATGCTTAGTAATAGTAGTGCTACTAGTGACAGCAGCATCAGATATGCTAATTAATAGTAGTGCTACTAGTGACAGCAGCATCAGATAAGCTAATTAATAGTAGTGCTACTAGTGACAGCAGCATCAGATATGCTTAGTAATAGTAGTGCTACTAGTGACAGCAGCATCAGATATGCTTAGTAATAGTAGTGCTACTAGTGACAGCAGCATCAGATAAGCTAATTAATAGTAGTGCTACTAGTGACAACAGCATCAGATATGCTTAGTAATAGTAGTGCTACTAGTGACAGCAGCATCAGATATGCTTAGTAATAGTAGTGCTACTAGTGACAGCAGCATCAGATATGCTTAGTAATAGTAGTGCCACTAGTGACAGCAGCATCAGATATGCTTAGTAATAGTAGTGCTACCAGTGACAGCAGCATCAGATATGCTTAGTAATAGTAGTGCTACTAGTGACAGCAGCATCAGATATGCTTAGTAATAGTAGTGCTACTAGTGACAGCAGCATCAGATATGCTTAGTAATAGTAGTGCTACTAGTGACAGCAGCATCAGATATGCTATTAAATAGTAGTGCTACTAGTGACAGCAGCATCAGATATGCTTAGTAATAGTAGTGCTACTAGTGACAGTAGCATCAGATATGCTTAGTAATAGTAGTGCTACTAGTGACAGCAGCATCAGATATGCTTAGTAATAGTAGTGCTACTAGTGATAGCAGCATCAGTTAAGCTAATTAATAGTGCTACTAGTGACAGCAGCATCAGATAAGCTAATTAATAGTAGTGCTACTAGTGATAGCAGCATCAGATAAGCTAATTAATAGTGCTACTAGTGACAGCAGCATCAGATAAGCTAATTAATAGTAGTGCTACTAGTGACAGCAGCATCAGATAAGCTAATTAATAGTAGTGCTACTAGTGACAGCAGCATCAGATAAGCTAATTAATAGTAGTGCTACTAGTGACAGCAGCATCAGATATGCTTAGTAATAGTAGTGCTACTAGTGACAGCAGCATCAGATAAGCTAATTAATAGTAGTGCTAATAGTGACAGCAGCATCAGATAAGCTAATTAATAGTAGTGCTACTAGTGACAGCAGCATCAGATATGCTTAGTAATAGTAGTGCTACTAGTGACAGTAGCATCAGATATTCTTAGTAATAGTAGTGCTACTAGTGATAGCAGCATCAGATAAGCTAATTAATAGTAGTGCTACTAGTGACAGCAGCATCAGATAAGCTAATTAATAGTAGTGCTACTAGTGACAGCAGCATCAGATAAGCTAATTAATAGTAGTGCTACTAGTGACAGCAGCATCAGATATGCTTAGTAATAGTAGTGCTACTAGTGACAGCAGCATCAGATATGCTTAGTAATAGTAGTGCTACTAGTGACAGCAGCATCAGATAAGCTAATTAATAGTAGTGCTAATAGTGACAGCAGCATCAGATAAGCTATTTAATAGTAGTGCTACTAGTGACAGCAGCATCAGATATGCTAATTAATAGTAGTGCTACTAGTGACAGCAGCATCAGATAAGCTAATTAATAGTAGTGCTACTAGTGACAGCAGCATCAGATATGCTTAGTAATAGTAGTGCTACTAGTGACAGCAGCATCAGATATGCTAATTAATAGTAGTGCTAATAGTGACAGCAGCATCAGATATGCTTAGTAATAGTAGTGCTACTAGTGACAGCAGCATCAGATATGCTTAGTAATAGTAGTGCTACTAGTGACAGCAGCATCAGATATGCTAATTAATAGTAGTGCTACTAGTGACAGCAGCATCAGATAAGCTAATTAATAGTAGTGCTACTAGTGACAGCAGCATCAGATATGCTTAGTAATAGTAGTGCTACTAGTGACAGCAGCATCAGATATGCTTTGTAATAGTAGTGCTACTAGTGACAGCAGCATCAGATAAGCTAATTAATAGTAGTGCTACTAGTGACAACAGCATCAGATATGCTTAGTAATAGTAGTGCTACTAGTGACAGCAGCATCAGATATGCTTAGTAATAGTAGTGCTACTAGTGACAGCAGCATCAGATATGCTTAGTAATAGTAGTGCTACTAGTGACAGCAGCATCAGATATGCTTAGTAATAGTAGTGCTACCAGTGACAGCAGCATCAGATATGCTTAGTAATAGTAGTGCTACTAGTGACAGCAGCATCAGATATGCTTAGTAATAGTAGTGCTACTAGTGACAGCAGCATCAGATATGCTTAGTAATAGTAGTGCTACTAGTGACAGCAGCATCAGATATGCTTAGTAATAGTAGTGCTACTAGTGATAGCAGCATCAGTTAAGCTAATTAATAGTGCTACTAGTGACAGCAGCATCAGATAAGCTAATTAATAGTAGTGCTACTAGTGACAGCAGCATCAGATAAGCTAATTAATAGTAGTGCTACTAGTGACAGCAGCATCAGATAAGCTAATTAATAGTAGTGCTACTAGTGACAGCAGCATCAGATATGCTTAGTAATAGTAGTGCTACTAGTGACAGCAGCATCAGATAAGCTAATTAATAGTAGTGCTACTAGTGACAGCAGCATCAGATAAGCTAATTAATAGTAGTGCTACTAGTGACAGCAGCATCAGATATGCTTAGTAATAGTAGTGCTACTAGTGACAGTAGCATCAGATATGCTTAGTAATAGTAGTGCTACTAGTGACAGCAGCATCAGATATGCTTAGTAATAGTAGTGCTACTAGTGATAGCAGCATCAGTTAAGCTAATTAATAGTGCTACTAGTGACAGCAGCATCAGATAAGCTAATTAATAGTAGTGCTACTAGTGATAGCAGCATCAGATAAGCTAATTAATAGTGCTACTAGTGACAGCAGCATCAGATAAGCTAATTAATAGTAGTGCTACTAGTGACAGCAGCATCAGATAAGCTAATTAATAGTAGTGCTACTAGTGACAGCAGCATCAGATAAGCTAATTAATAGTAGTGCTACTAGTGACAGCAGCATCAGATATGCTTAGTAATAGTAGTGCTACTAGTGACAGCAGCATCAGATAAGCTAATTAATAGTAGTGCTACTAGTGACAGCAGCATCAGATAAGCTAATTAATAGTAGTGCTACTAGTGACAGCAGCATCAGATATGCTTAGTAATAGTAGTGCTACTAGTGACAGTAGCATCAGATATTCTTAGTAATAGTAGAGCTACTAGTGATAGCAGCATCAGATAAGCTAATTAATAGTAGTGCTACTAGTGACAGCAGCATCAGAAAAGCTAATTAATAGTAGTGCTACTAGTGACAGCAGCATCAGATATGCTTTGTAATAGTAGTGCTACTAGTGATAGCAGCATCAGATAAGCTAATTAATAGTAGTGCTACTAGTGACAGCAGCATCAGATATGCTAATTAATAGTAGTGCTAATAGTGACAGCAGCATCAGATATGCTTAGTAATAGTAGTGCTATTAGTGACAACAGCATCAGATATGCTAATTAATAGTAGTGCTAATAGTGACAGCAGCATCAGATATGCTTAGTAATAGTAGTGCTACTAGTGACAGCAGCATCAGATATGCTAATTAATAGTAGTGCTACTAGTGACAGCAGCATCAGATAAGCTAATTAATAGTAGTGCTACTAGTGACAGCAGCATCAGATATGCTTAGTAATAGTAGTGCTACTAGTGACAGCAGCATCAGATATGCTTAGTAATAGTAGTGCTACTAGTGACAGCAGCATAAGATAAGCTAATTAATAGTAGTGCTACTAGTGACAGCAGCATCAGATATGCTAAGTAATAGTAGTGCTACTAGTGACAACAGCATCAGATATGCTTAGTAATAGTAGTGCTACTAGTGACAGCAGCATCATATATGCTTAGTAATAGTAGTGCTACTAGAGATAGCAGCATCAGATATGCTAATTAATAGTAGTGCTACTAGTGACAGCAGCATCAGATATGCTAATTAACAGTAGTGCTACTAGTGACAGCAGCATCAGATATGCTAATTAATAGTAGTGCTACTAGTGATAGCAGCATCAGATAAGCTAATTAATAGTGCTACTAGTGACAGCAGCATCAGATAAGCTAATTAATAGTAGTGCTACTAGTGACAGCAGCATCAGATAAGCTAATTAATAGTAGTGCTACTAGTGACAGCAGCATCAGATAAGCTAATTAATAGTAGTGCTACTAGTGACAGCAGCATCAGATATGCTTAGTAATAGTAGTGCTACTAGTGACAGCAGCATCAGATAAGCTAATTAATAGTAGTGCTACTAGTGACAGCAGCATCAGATAAGCTAATTAATAGTAGTGCTACTAGTGACAGCAGCATCAGATATGCTTAGTAATAGTAGTGCTACTAGTGACAGTAGCATCAGATATTCTTAGTAATAGTAGTGCTACTAGTGATAGCAGCATCAGATAAGCTAATTAATAGTAGTGCTACTAGTGACAGCAGCATCAGATAAGCTAATTAATAGTAGTGCTACTAGTGACAGCAGCATCAGATATGCTTTGTAATAGTAGTGCTACTAGTGACAGCAGCATCAGATAAGCTAATTAATAGTAGTGCTACTAGAGACAGCAGCATCAGATATGCTAATTAATAGTAGTGCTACCAGTGACAGCAGCATCAGATATGCTTAGTAATAGTAGTGCTACTAGTGACAGTAGCATCAGATATGCTAATTAATAGTAGTGCTACTAGTGACAGCAGCATCAGATATGCTTAGTAATAGTAGTGCTACTAGTGACAGCAGCTTCAGATATGCTTAGTAATAGTAGTGCTACTAGTGACAGCAGCATCAGATATGCTAATTAATAGTAGTGCTACTAGTGACAGCAGCATCAGATATGCTTAGTAATAGTAGTGCTACTAGTGACAGTAGCATCAGATATGTTTAGTAATAGTAGTGCTACTAGTGACAGCAGCATCAGATATGCTTAGTAATAGTAGTGCTACTAGTGATAGCAGCATCAGATAAGCTAATTAATAGTAGTGCTACTAGTGACAGCAGCATCAGATATGCTTAGTAACAGTAGTGCTACTAGTGATAGCAGCATCAGATAAGCTAATTAATAGTAGTGCTACTAGTGACAGCAGCATCAGATATGCTAATTAATAAAAGTGCTAATAGTGACAGCAGCATCAGATATGCTTAGTAATAGTAGTGCTACTAGTGACAGCAGCATCAGATATGCTTAGTAATAGTAGTGCTACTAGTGACAGCAGCATCAGATAAGCTAATTAATAGTAGTGCTATTAGTGACAGCAGCATCAGATAAGCTAATTAATAGTAGTGCTACTAGTGACAGCAGCATCAGATAAGCTAATTAATAGTAGTGCTACTAGTGACAGCAGCATCAGATATGCTTAGTAATAGTAGTGCTACTAGTGATAGCAGCATCAGATAAGCTAATTAATAGTAGTGCTACTAGTGACAGCAGCATCAGATAAGCTAATTAATAGTAGTGCTACTAGTGACAGCAGCATCAGATATGCTAATTAATAGTAGTGCTACTAGTGACAGCCGCATCAGATAAGCTAATTAATAGTAGTGCTAATAGTGACAGCAGCATCAGATAAGCTAATTAATAGTAGTGCTACTAGTGACAGCAGCATCAGATATGCTTAGTAATAGTAGTGCTACTAGTGACAGCAGCATCAGATATGCTTAGTAATAGTAGTGCTACTAGTGACAGCATCAGATAAGCTAATTAATAGTAGTGCTACTAGTGACAGCAGCATCAGATATGCTTAGTAATAGTAGTGCTACTAGTGTTAGCAGCATCAGATAAGCTAATTAATAGTAGTGCTACTAGTGACAGCAGCATCAGATATGCTTAGTAATAGTAGTGCTACTAGCGTTAGCAGCATCAGATAAGCTAATTAATAGTAGTGCTACTAGTGACAGCAGCATCAGATATGCTTAGTAATAGTAGTGCTACTAGTGACAGCAGCATCAGATATGCTTAGTAATAGTAATGCTACTAGTGACAGCAGCATCAGCTATGCTTAGTAATAGTAGTGCTACTAGTGACAGCAGCATCAGATATGCTTAGTAATAGTAGTGCTACTAGTGACAGCAGCATCAGATATGCTTAGTAATAGTAGTGCTAATAGTGACAGCACCATCAGATATGCTAATTAATAGTAGTGCTACTAGTGTTAGCAGCATCAGATAAGCTAATTAATAGTAGTGCTACTAGTGACAGCAGCATCAGATATGCTAATTAATAGTAGTGCTACTAGTGACAGCAGCATCAGATATGCTTAGTAATAGTAGTGCTACTAGTGATAGCAGCATCAGATAAGCTAATTAATAGTAGTGCTACTAGTGACAGCAGCTTCAGATATGCTAATTAATAGTAGTGCTACTAGTGACAGCAGCATCAGATATGCTTAATAATAGTAGTGCTACTAGTGACAGCAGCATCAGCTATGCTTAGTAATAGTAGTGCTACTAGTGACAGCAGCATCAGCTATGCTTAGTAATAGTAGTGCTACTAGTGACAGCAGCATCAGATATGCTTAGTAATAGTAGTGCTACTAGTGACAGCAGCATCAGATATGCTTAGTAATAGTAGTGCTACTAGTGACAGCAGCATCAGATAAGCTAATTAATAGTAGTGCTACTAGTGACAGCAGCATCAGATAAGCTAATTAATAGTAGTGCTAATAGTGACAGCAGCATCAGATATGCTTAGTAATAGTAGTGCTACTAGTGACAGCAGCATCAGATATGCTTAGTAATAGTAGTGCTACTAGTGACAGCAGCATCAGATATGCTTAGTAATAGTAGTGCTACTAGTGATAGCAGCATCAGATAAGCTAATTAATAGTAGTGCTACTAGTGACAGCTGCATCAGATATGCTTAGAAATAGTAGTGCTACTAGTGACAGCAGCATCAGATATGCTTAGTAATAGTAGTGCTACTAGTGACAGCAGCATCAGATAAGCTAATTAATAGTAATGCTACTAGTGACAGCAGCATCAGATAAGCTAATTAATAGTAGTGCTAATAGTGACAGCAGCATCAGATATGCTTAGTAATAGTAGTGCTACTAGTGACAGCAGCATCAGATATGCTAATTAATAGTAGTGCTAATAGTGACAGCAGCATCAGATATGCTTAGTAATAGTAGTGCTACTAGTGACAGCAGCATCAGATATGCTTAGTAATAGTAGTGCTACTAGTGACAGCAGCATCAGATATGCTAATTAATAGTAGTGCTTCTAGTGACAGCAGCATCAGATAAGCTAATTAATAGTAGTGCTACTAGTGACAGCAGCATCAGATAAGCTAATTAATAGTAGTGCTACTAGTGACAGCAGCATCAGATATGCTTAGTAATAGTAGTGCTACTAGTGACAGCAGCATCAGATATGCTTAGTAATAGTAGTGCTACTAGTGACAGCAGCATCAGATAAGCTAATTAATAGTAGTGCTACTAGTGACAACAGCATTAGATATGCTTAGTAATAGTAGTGCTACTAGTGACAGCAGCATCAGATATGCTTAGTAATAGTAGTGCTACTAGTGACAGCAGCATCAGATATGCTTAGTAATAGTAGTGCTACTAGTGACAGCAGCATCAGATATGCTTAGTAATAGTAGTGCTACCAGTGACAGCAGCATCAGATATGCTTAGTAATAGTAGTGCTACTAGTGACAGCAGCATCAGATATGCTTAGTAATAGTAGTGCTACTAGTGACAGCAGCATCAGATAAGCTAATTAATAGTAGTGCTAATAGTGACAGCAGCATCAGATAAGCTAATTAATAGTAGTGCTACTAGTGACAGCAGCATCAGATATGCTTAGTAATAGTAGTGCTACTAGTGACAGTAGCATCAGATATTCTTAGTAATAGTAGTGCTACTAGTGATAGCAGCATCAGATAAGCTAATTAATAGTAGTGCTACTAGTGACAGCAGCATCAGATAAGCTAATTAATAGTAGTGCTACTAGTGACAGCAGCATCAGATATGCTTTGTAATAGTAGTGCTACTAGTGATAGCAGCATCAGATAAGCTAATTAATAGTAGTGCTACTAGTGACAGCAGCATCAGATATGCTAATTAATAGTAGTGCTAATAGTGACAGCAGCATCAGATATGCTTAGTAATAGTAGTGCTACTAGTGACAACAGCATCAGATATGCTAATTAATAGTAGTGCTAATAGTGACAGCAGCATCAGATATGCTTAGTAATAGTAGTGCTACTAGTGACAGCAGCATCAGATATGCTACTTAATAGTAGTGCTACTAGTGACAGCAGCATCAGATAAGCTAATTAATAGTAGTGCTACTAGTGACAGCAGCATCAGATATGCTTAGTAATAGTAGTGCTACTAGTGACAGCAGCATCAGATATGCTTAGTAATAGTAGTGCTACTAGTGACAGCAGCATCAGATAAGCTAATTAATAGTAGTGCTACTAGTGACAGCAGCATCAGATATGCTAAGTAATAGTAGTGCTACTAGTGACAACAGCATCAGATATGCTTAGTAATAGTAGTGCTACTAGTGACAGCAGCATCAGATATGCTTAGTAATAGTAGTGCTACCAGTGACAGCAGCATCAGATATGCTTAGTAATAGTAGTGCTACTAGAGACAGCAGCATCAGATATGCTAATTAATAGTAGTGCTACCAGTGACAGCAGCATCAGATATGCTTAGTAATAGTAGTGCTACTAGTGACAGTAGCATCAGATATGCTAATTAATAGTAGTGCTACTAGTGACAGCAGCATCAGATATGCTTAGTAATAGTAGTGCTACTAGTGACAGCAGCTTCAGATATGCTTAGTAATAGTAGTGCTACTAGTGACAGCAGCATCAGATATGCTAATTAATAGTAGTGCTACTAGTGACAGCAGCATCAGATATGCTTAGTAATAGTAGTGCTACTAGTGACAGTAGCATCAGATATGTTTAGTAATAGTAGTGCTACTAGTGACAGCAGCATCAGATATGCTTAGTAATAGTAGTGCTACTAGTGATAGCAGCATCAGATAAGCTAATTAATAGTAGTGCTACTAGTGACAGCAGCATCAGATATGCTTAGTAACAGTAGTGCTACTAGTGATAGCAGCATCAGATAAGCTAATTAATAGTAGTGCTACTAGTGACAGCAGCATCAGATATGCTAATTAATAAAAGTGCTAATAGTGACAGCAGCATCAGATATGCTTAGTAATAGTAGTGCTACTAGTGACAGCAGCATCAGATATGCTTAGTAATAGTAGTGCTACTAGTGACAGCAGCATCAGATAAGCTAATTAATAGTAGTGCTACTAGTGACAGCAGCATCAGATAAGCTAATTAATAGTAGTGCTACTAGTGACAGCAGCATCAGATAAGCTAATTAATAGTAGTGCTACTAGTGACAGCAGCATCAGATATGCTTAGTAATAGTAGTGCTACTAGTGATAGCAGCATCAGATAAGCTAATTAATAGTAGTGCTACTAGTGACAGCAGCATCAGATAAGCTAATTAATAGTAGTGCTACTAGTGACAGCAGCATCAGATATGCTAATTAATAGTAGTGCTACTAGTGACAGCCGCATCAGATAAGCTAATTAATAGTAGTGCTAATAGTGACAGCAGCATCAGATAAGCTAATTAATAGTAGTGCTACTAGTGACAGCAGCATCAGATATGCTTAGTAATAGTAGTGCTACTAGTGACAGCAGCATCAGATATGCTTAGTAATAGTAGTGCTACTAGTGACAGCATCAGATAAGCTAATTAATAGTAGTGCTACTAGTGACAGCAGCATCAGATATGCTTAGTAATAGTAGTGCTACTAGTGTTAGCAGCATCAGATAAGCTAATTAATAGTAGTGCTACTAGTGACAGCAGCATCAGATATGCTTAGTAATAGTAGTGCTACTAGCGTTAGCAGCATCAGATAAGCTAATTAATAGTAGTGCTACTAGTGACAGCAGCATCAGATATGCTTAGTAATAGTAGTGCTACTAGTGACAGCAGCATCAGATATGCTTAGTAATAGTAATGCTACTAGTGACAGCAGCATCAGCTATGCTTAGTAATAGTAGTGCTACTAGTGACAGCAGCATCAGATATGCTTAGTAATAGTAGTGCTACTAGTGACAGCAGCATCAGATATGCTTAGTAATAGTAGTGCTAATAGTGACAGCACCATCAGATATGCTAATTAATAGTAGTGCTACTAGTGTTAGCAGCATCAGATAAGCTAATTAATAGTAGTGCTACTAGTGACAGCAGCATCAGATATGCTAATTAATAGTAGTGCTACTAGTGACAGCAGCATCAGATATGCTTAGTAATAGTAGTGCTACTAGTGATAGCAGCATCAGATAAGCTAATTAATAGTAGTGCTACTAGTGACAGCAGCTTCAGATATGCTAATTAATAGTAGTGCTACTAGTGACAGCAGCATCAGATATGCTTAATAATAGTAGTGCTACTAGTGACAGCAGCATCAGATATGCTTAGTAATAGTAGTGCTACTAGTGACAGCAGCATCAGCTATGCTTAGTAATAGTAGTGCTACTAGTGACAGCAGCATCAGATATGCTTAGTAATAGTAGTGCTACTAGTGACAGCAGCATCAGATATGCTTAGTAATAGTAGTGCTACTAGTGACAGCAGCATCAGATAAGCTAATTAATAGTAGTGCTACTAGTGACAGCAGCATCAGATAAGCTAATTAATAGTAGAGCTAATAGTGACAGCAGCATCAGATATGCTTAGTAATAGTAGTGCTACTAGTGACAGCAGCATCAGATATGCTTAGTAATAGTAGTGCTACTAGTGACAGCAGCATCAGATATGCTTAGTAATAGTAGTGCTACTAGTGACAGCAGCATCAGATAAGCTAATTAATAGTAGTGCTATTAGTGACAGCTGCATCAGATATGCTTAGAAATAGTAGTGCTACTAGTGACAGCAGCATCAGATATGCTTAGTAATAGTAGTGCTACTAGTGACAGCAGCATCAGATAAGCTAATTAATAGTAATGCTACTAGTGACAGCAGCATCAGATAAGCTAATTAATAGTAGTGCTACTAGTGACAGCAGCATCAGATATGCTAATTAATAAAAGTGCTAATAGTGACAGCAGCATCAGATATGCTTAGTAATAGTAGTGCTACTAGTGACAGCAGCATCAGATATGCTTAGTAATAGTAGTGCTACTAGTGACAGCAGCATCAGATAAGCTAATTAATAGTAGTGCTACTAGTGACAGCAGCATCAGATAAGCTAATTAATAGTAGTGCTACTAGTGACAGCAGCATCAGATAAGCTAATTAATAGTAGTGCTACTAGTGACAGCAGCATCAGATATGCTTAGTAATAGTAGTGCTACTAGTGATAGCAGCATCAGATAAGCTAATTAATAGTAGTGCTACTAGTGACAGCAGCATCAGATAAGCTAATTAATAGTAGTGCTACTAGTGACAGCAGCATCAGATATGCTAATTAATAGTAGTGCTACTAGTGACAGCCGCATCAGATAAGCTAATTAATAGTAGTGCTAATAGTGACAGCAGCATCAGATAAGCTAATTAATAGTAGTGCTACTAGTGACAGCAGCATCAGATATGCTTAGTAATAGTAGTGCTACTAGTGACAGCAGCATCAGATATGCTTAGTAATAGTAGTGCTACTAGTGACAGCATCAGATAAGCTAATTAATAGTAGTGCTACTAGTGACAGCAGCATCAGATATGCTTAGTAATAGTAGTGCTACTAGTGTTAGCAGCATCAGATAAGCTAATTAATAGTAGTGCTACTAGTGACAGCAGCATCAGATATGCTTAGTAATAGTAGTGCTACTAGCGTTAGCAGCATCAGATAAGCTAATTAATAGTAGTGCTACTAGTGACAGCAGCATCAGATATGCTTAGTAATAGTAGTGCTACTAGTGACAGCAGCATCAGATATGCTTAGTAATAGTAATGCTACTAGTGACAGCAGCATCAGCTATGCTTAGTAATAGTAGTGCTACTAGTGACAGCAGCATCAGATATGCTTAGTAATAGTAGTGCTACTAGTGACAGCAGCATCAGATATGCTTAGTAATAGTAGTGCTAATAGTGACAGCACCATCAGATATGCTAATTAATAGTAGTGCTACTAGTGTTAGCAGCATCAGATAAGCTAATTAATAGTAGTGCTACTAGTGACAGCAGCATCAGATATGCTAATTAATAGTAGTGCTACTAGTGACAGCAGCATCAGATATGCTTAGTAATAGTAGTGCTACTAGTGATAGCAGCATCAGATAAGCTAATTAATAGTAGTGCTACTAGTGACAGCAGCTTCAGATATGCTAATTAATAGTAGTGCTACTAGTGACAGCAGCATCAGATATGCTTAATAATAGTAGTGCTACTAGTGACAGCAGCATCAGATATGCTTAGTAATAGTAGTGCTACTAGTGACAGCAGCATCAGCTATGCTTAGTAATAGTAGTGCTACTAGTGACAGCAGCATCAGATATGCTTAGTAATAGTAGTGCTACTAGTGACAGCAGCATCAGATATGCTTAGTAATAGTAGTGCTACTAGTGACAGCAGCATCAGATAAGCTAATTAATAGTAGTGCTACTAGTGACAGCAGCATCAGATAAGCTAATTAATAGTAGAGCTAATAGTGACAGCAGCATCAGATATGCTTAGTAATAGTAGTGCTACTAGTGACAGCAGCATCAGATATGCTTAGTAATAGTAGTGCTACTAGTGACAGCAGCATCAGATATGCTTAGTAATAGTAGTGCTACTAGTGACAGCAGCATCAGATAAGCTAATTAATAGTAGTGCTATTAGTGACAGCTGCATCAGATATGCTTAGAAATAGTAGTGCTACTAGTGACAGCAGCATCAGATATGCTTAGTAATAGTAGTGCTACTAGTGACAGCAGCATCAGATAAGCTAATTAATAGTAATGCTACTAGTGAGAGCAGCATCAGATAAGCTAATTAATAGTAGTGCTAATAGTGACAGCAGTATCAGATATGCTTAGTAATAGTAGTGCTACTAGTGACAGCAGCATCAGATATGCTAATTAATAGTAGTGCTAATAGTGACAGCAGCATCAGATATGCTTAGTAATAGTAGTGCTACTAGTGACAGCAGCATCAGATATGCTTAGTAATAGTAGTGCTACTAGTGACAGCAGCATCAGATATGCTAATTAATAGTAGTGCTTCTAGTGACAGCAGCATCAGATAAGCTAATTAATAGTAGTGCTACTAGTGACAGCAGCATCAGATAAGCTAATTAATAGTAGTGCTACTAGTGACAGCAGCATCAGATATGCTTAGTAATAGTAGTGCTACTAGTGACAGCAGCATCAGATATGCTTAGTAATAGTAGTGCTACTAGTGACAGCAGCATCAGATAAGCTAATTAATAGTAGTGCTACTAGTGACAACAGCATTAGATATGCTTAGTAATAGTAGTGCTACTAGTGACAGCAGCATCAGATATGCTTAGTAATAGTAGTGCTACTAGTGACAGCAGCATCAGATATGCTTAGTAATAGTAGTGCTACTAGTGACAGCAGCATCAGATATGCTTAGTAATAGTAGTGCTACCAGTGACAGCAGCATCAGATATGCTTAGTAATAGTAGTGCTACTAGTGACAGCAGTATCAGATATGCTTAGTAATAGTAGTGCTACTAGTGACAGCAGCATCAGATAAGCTAATTAATAGTAGTGCTACTAGTGACAGCAGCATCAGATATGCTTAGTAATAGTAGTGCTACTAGTGACAGCAGCATCAGATATGCTTAGTAATAGTAGTGCTACTAGTGACAGCATCAGATAAGCTAATTAATAGTAGTGCTACTAGTGACAGCAGCATCAGATATGCTTAGTAATAGTAGTGCTACTAGTGTTAGCAGCATCAGATAAGCTAATTAATAGTAGTGCTACTAGTGACAGCAGCATCAGATATGCTTAGTAATAGTAGTGCTACTAGCGTTAGCAGCATCAGATAAGCTAATTAATAGTAGTGCTACTAGTGACAGCAGTTCAGATATGCTTAGTAATAGTAGTGCTACTAGTGACAGCAGCATCAGATATGCTTAGTAATAGTAATGCTACTAGTGACAGCAGCATCAGCTATGCTTAGTAATAGTAGTGCTACTAGTGACAGCAGCATCAGATATGCTTAGTAATAGTAGTGCTACTAGTGACAGCAGCATCAGATATGCTTAGTAATAGTAGTGCTAATAGTGACAGCACCATCAGATATGCTAATTAATAGTAGTGCTACTAGTGTTAGCAGCATCAGATAAGCTAATTAATAGTAGTGCTACTAGTGACAGCAGCATCAGATATGCTAATTAATAATAGTGCTACTAGTGACAGCAGCATCAGATATGCTTAGTAATAGTAGTGCTA
This sequence comes from Taudactylus pleione, assembly GCA_031769625.1. NCBI lineage: Eukaryota > Metazoa > Chordata > Amphibia > Anura > Myobatrachidae > Taudactylus > Taudactylus pleione. The sequence goes on from JAUIMM010000982.1 coordinate 603,437, forward strand.
CTAGTGATAGCAGCATCAGATAAGCTAATTAATAGTAGTGCTACTAGTGACAGCAGCTTCAGATATGCTAATTAATAGTAGTGCTACTAGTGACAGCAGCATCAGATATGCTTAATAATAGTAGAGCTACTAGTGACAGCAGCATCAGATATGCTTAGTAATAGTAGTGCTACTAGTGACAGCAGCATCAGCTATGCTTAGTAATAGTAGTGCTACTAGTGACAGCAGCATCAGATATGCTTAGTAATAGTAGTGCTACTAGTGACAGCAGCATCAGATATGCTTAGTAATAGTAGTGCTACTAGTGACAGCAGCATCAGATAAGCTAATTAATAGTAGTGCTACTAGTGACAGCAGCATCAGATAAGCTAATTAATAGTAGTGCTAATAGTGACAGCAGCATCAGATATGCTTAGTAATAGTAGTGCTACTAGTGACAGCAGCATCAGATATGCTTAGTAATAGTAGTGCTACTAGTGACAGCAGCATCAGATATGCTTAGTAATAGTAGTGCTACTAGTGATAGCAGCATCAGATAAGCTAATTAATAGTAGTGCTACTAGTGACAGCTGCATCAGATATGCTTTGTAATAGTAGTGCTACTAGTGACAGCAGCATCAGATATGCTTAGTAATAGTAGTGCTACTAGTGACAGCAGCATCAGATAAGCTAATTAATAGTAGTGCTACTAGTGACAGCAGCATCAGATAAGCTAATTAATAGTAGTGCTAATAGTGACAGCAGCATCAGATATGCTTAGTAATAGTAGTGCTACTAGTGACAGCAGCATCAGATATGCTAATTAATAGTAGTGCTAATAGTGACAGCAGCATCAGATATGCTTAGTAATAGTAGTGCTACTAGTGACAGCAGCATCAGATATGCTTAGTAATAGTAGTGCTACTAGTGACAGCAGCATCAGATATGCTAATTAATAGTAGTGCTTCTAGTGACAGCAGCATCAGATAAGCTAATTAATAGTAGTGCTACTAGTGACAGCAGCATCAGATAAGCTAATTAATAGTAGTGCTACTAGTGACAGCAGCATCAGATATGCTTAGTAATAGTAGTGCTACTAGTGACAGCAGCATCAGATATGCTTAGTAATAGTAGTGCTACTAGTGACAGCAGCATCAGATAAGCTAATTAATAGTAGTGCTACTAGTGACAACAGCATCAGATATGCTTAGTAATAGTAGTGCTACTAGTGACAGCAGCATCAGATATGCTTAGTAATAGTAGTGCTACTAGTGACAGCAGCATCAGATATGCTTAGTAATAGTAGTGCTACTAGTGACAGCAGCATCAGATATGCTTAGTAATAGTAGTGCTACCAGTGACAGCAGCATCAGATATGCTTAGTAATAGTAGTGCTACTAGTGACAGCAGCATCAGATATGCTTAGTAATAGTAGTGCTACTAGTGACAGCAGCATCAGATATGCTTAGTAATAGTAGTGCTACTAGTGAAAGCAGCATCAGATATGCTTAGTAATATTAGTGCTACTAGTGACAGCAGCATCAGATATGCTAATTAATAGTAGTGCTACTAGTGACAGCAGCATCAGATATGCTTAGTAATAGTAGTGCTACTAGTGACAGCAGCATCAGATATGCTTAGTAATAGTAGTGCTACTAGTGATAGCAGCATCAGATAAGCTAATTAATAGTAGTGCTACTAGTGACAGCAGCATCAGATAAGCTAATTAATAGTAGTGCTACTAGTGACAGCAGCATCAGATATGCTTAGTAATAGTAGTGCTACTAGTGATAGCAGCATCAGATAAGCTAATTAATAGTAGTGCTACTAGTGACAGCAGTATCAGATAAGCTTAGTAATAGTAGTGCTACTAGTGACAGCAGCATCAGATACGCTTAGTAATAGTAGTGCTACTAGTGACAGCAGCATCAGATAAGCTAATTAATAGTAGTGCTACTAGTGACAGCAGCATCAGATATGCTTAGTAATAGTAGTGCTACTAGTGACAGCAGCATCAGATATGCTTAGTAATAGTAGTGCTACTAGTGACTGCAGCATCAGATATGCTTAGTAATAGTAGTGCTACTAGTGACAGCAGCATCAGATAAGCTAATTAATAGTAGTGCTACTAGTGACAGCAGCATCAGATATGCTTAGTAATAGTAGTGCTACTAGTGACAGCAGCATCAGATATGCTTAGTAATAGTAGTGCTACTAGTGACAGCAGCATCAGATAAGCTAATTAATAGTAGTGCTAATAGTGACAGCAGCATCAGATATGCTTAGTAATAGTAGTGCTACTAGTGACAGCAGCATCAGATAAGCTAATTAATAGTAGTGCTAATAGTGACAGCAGCATCAGATATGCTTAGTAATAGTAGTGCTACTAGTGACAGCAGCATCAGATATGCTTAGTAATAGTAGTGCTACTAGTGACAGCAGCATCAGATATGCTTAGTAATAGTAGTGCTACTAGTGACAGCAGCATCAGATATGCTTAGTAATAGTAGTGCTACTAGTGACAGCAGCATCAGATAAGCTAATTAATAGTAGTGCTAATAGTGACAGCAGCATCAGATATGCTTAGTAATAGTAGTGCTACTAGTGACAGCAGCATCAGATATGCTTAGTAATAGTAGTGCTACTAGTGACAGCAGCATCAGATATGCTTAGTAATAGTAGTGCTACTAGTGACAGCAGCATCAGATATGCTTAGTAATAGTAGTGCTACTAGTGACAGCAGCATCAGATATGCTAATTAATAGTAGTGCTACTAGTGACAGCAGCATCAGATATGCTTAGTAATAGTAGTGCTACTAGTGACAGCAGCATCAGATATGCTTAGTAATAGTAGTGCTAATAGTGACAGCAGTATCAGATATGCTTAGTAATAGTAGTGCTACTAGTGACAGCAGCATCAAATATGCTTAGTAATAGTAGTGCTACTAGTGACAGCAGCATCAGATATGCTTAGTAATAGTAGAGCTACTAGTGACAGCAGCATCAGATATGCTAATTAATAGTAGTGCTACTAGTGACAGCAGCATCAGATATGCTTAGTAACAGTAGTGCTACTAGTGACAGCAGCATCAGATATGCTTAGTAATAGTAGTGCTACTAGTGACAGCAGCATCAGATAAGCTAATTAATAGTAGTGCTACTAGTGACAGCAGCATCAGATAAGCTAATTAATAGTGCTAATAGTGACAGCAGCATCAGATAAGCTAATTAATAGTAGTGCTACTAGTGACAGCAGCATCAGATATGCTAATTAATAGTAGTGCTACTAGTGACAGCAGCATCAGATAAGCTAATTAATAGTAGTGCTACTAGTGACAGCAGCATCAGATATGCTTAGTAATAGTAGTGCTACTAGTGACAGCAGCATCAGATATGCTAATTAATAGTAGTGCTAATAGTGACAGCAGCATCAGATATGCTTAGTAATAGTAGTGCTACTAGTGACAGCAGCATCAGATATGCTTAGTAATAGTAGTGCTACTAGTGACAGCAGCATCAGATATGCTAATTAATAGTAGTGCTACTAGTGACAGCAGCATCAGATAAGCTAATTAATAGTAGTGCTACTAGTGACAGCAGCATCAGATATGCTTAGTAATAGTAGTGCTACTAGTGACAGCAGCATCAGATATGCTTAGTAATAGTAGTGCTACTAGTGACAGCAGCATCAGATAAGCTAATTAATAGTAGTGCTACTAGTGACAACAGCATCAGATATGCTTAGTAATAGTAGTGCTACTAGTGACAGCAGCATCAGATATGCTTAGTAATAGTAGTGCTACTAGTGACAGCAGCATCAGATATGCTTAGTAATAGTAGTGCTACTAGTGACAGCAGCATCAGATATGCTTAGTAATAGTAGTGCTACCAGTGACAGCAGCATCAGATATGCTTAGTAATAGTAGTGCTACTAGTGACAGCAGCATCAGATATGCTTAGTAATAGTAGTGCTACTAGTGACAGCAGCATCAGATATGCTTAGTAATAGTAGTGCTACTAGTGACAGCAGCATCAGATATGCTAATTAATAGTAGTGCTACTAGTGACAGCAGCATCAGATATGCTTAGTAATAGTAGTGCTACTAGTGACAGTAGCATCAGATATGCTTAGTAATAGTAGTGCTACTAGTGACAGCAGCATCAGATATGCTTAGTAATAGTAGTGCTACTAGTGACAGCAGCATCAGATATGCTTAGTAATAGTAGTGCTACTAGTGACAGCAGCATCAGATAAGCTAATTAATAGTAGTGCTAATAGTGACAGCAGCATCAGATATGCTTAGTAATAGTAGTGCTACTAGTGACAGCAGCATCAGATATGCTTAGTAATAGTAGTGCTACTAGTGACAGCAGCATCAGATATGCTTAGTAATAGTAGTGCTACTAGTGACAGCAGCATCAGATATGCTTAGTAATAGTAGTGCTACTAGTGACAGCAGCATCAGATAAGCTAATTAATAGTAGTGCTAATAGTGACAGCAGCATCAGATATGCTTAGTAATAGTAGTGCTACTAGTGACAGCAGCATCAGATATGCTTAGTAATAGTAGTGCTACTAGTGACAGCAGCATCAGATATGCTTAGTAATAGTAGTGCTACTAGTGACAGCAGCATCAGATATGCTTAGTAATAGTAGTGCTACTAGTGACAGCAGCATCAGATATGCTAATTAATAGTAGTGCTACTAGTGACAGCAGCATCAGATATGCTTAGTAATAGTAGTGCTACTAGTGACAGCAGCATCAGATATGCTTAGTAATAGTAGTGCTAATAGTGACAGCAGTATCAGATATGCTTAGTAATAGTAGTGCTACTAGTGACAGCAGCATCAAATATGCTTAGTAATAGTAGTGCTACTAGTGACAGCAGCATCAGATATGCTTAGTAATAGTAGAGCTACTAGTGACAGCAGCATCAGATATGCTAATTAATAGTAGTGCTACTAGTGACAGCAGCATCAGATATGCTTAGTAACAGTAGTGCTACTAGTGACAGCAGCATCAGATATGCTTAGTAATAGTAGTGCTACTAGTGACAGCAGCATCAGATAAGCTAATTAATAGTAGTGCTACTAGTGACAGCAGCATCAGATAAGCTAATTAATAGTGCTAATAGTGACAGCAGCATCAGATAAGCTAATTAATAGTAGTGCTACTAGTGACAGCAGCATCAGATATGCTAATTAATAGTAGTGCTACTAGTGACAGCAGCATCAGATAAGCTAATTAATAGTAGTGCTACTAGTGACAGCAGCATCAGATATGCTTAGTAATAGTAGTGCTACTAGTGACAGCAGCATCAGATATGCTAATTAATAGTAGTGCTAATAGTGACAGCAGCATCAGATATGCTTAGTAATAGTAGTGCTACTAGTGACAGCAGCATCAGATATGCTTAGTAATAGTAGTGCTACTAGTGACAGCAGCATCAGATATGCTAATTAATAGTAGTGCTACTAGTGACAGCAGCATCAGATAAGCTAATTAATAGTAGTGCTACTAGTGACAGCAGCATCAGATATGCTTAGTAATAGTAGTGCTACTAGTGACAGCAGCATCAGATATGCTTAGTAATAGTAGTGCTACTAGTGACAGCAGCATCAGATAAGCTAATTAATAGTAGTGCTACTAGTGACAACAGCATCAGATATGCTTAGTAATAGTAGTGCTACTAGTGACAGCAGCATCAGATATGCTTAGTAATAGTAGTGCTACTAGTGACAGCAGCATCAGATATGCTTAGTAATAGTAGTGCTACTAGTGACAGCAGCATCAGATATGCTTAGTAATAGTAGTGCTACCAGTGACAGCAGCATCAGATATGCTTAGTAATAGTAGTGCTACTAGTGACAGCAGCATCAGATATGCTTAGTAATAGTAGTGCTACTAGTGACAGCAGCATCAGATATGCTTAGTAATAGTAGTGCTACTAGTGACAGCAGCATCAGATATGCTAATTAATAGTAGTGCTACTAGTGACAGCAGCATCAGATATGCTTAGTAATAGTAGTGCTACTAGTGACAGTAGCATCAGATATGCTTAGTAATAGTAGTGCTACTAGTGACAGCAGCATCAGATATGCTTAGTAATAGTAGTGCTACTAGTGACAGCAGCATCAGATATGCTTAGTAATAGTAGTGCTACTAGTGACAGCAGCATCAGATAAGCTAATTAATAGTAGTGCTAATAGTGACAGCAGCATCAGATATGCTTAGTAATAGTAGTGCTACTAGTGACAGCAGCATCAGATAAGCTAATTAATAGTAGTGCTAATAGTGACAGCAGCATCAGATATGCTTAGTAATAGTAGTGCTACTAGTGACAGCAGCATCAGATATGCTTAGTAATAGTAGTGCTACTAGTGACAGCAGCATCAGATATGCTTAGTAATAGTAGTGCTACTAGTGACAGCAGCATCAGATATGCTTAGTAATAGTAGTGCTACTAGTGACAGCAGCATCAGATAAGCTAATTAATAGTAGTGCTAATAGTGACAGCAGCATCAGATATGCTTAGTAATAGTCGTGCTACTAGTGACAGCAGCATCAGATATGCTTAGTAATAGTAGTGCTACTAGTGACAGCAGCATCAGATATGCTTAGTAATAGTAGTGCTACTAGTGACAGCAGCATCAGATATGCTTAGTAATAGTAGTGCTACTAGTGACAGCAGCATCAGATATGCTAATTAATAGTAGTGCTACTAGTGACAGCAGCATCAGATATGCTTAGTAATAGTAGTGCTACTAGTGACAGCAGCATCAGATATGCTTAGTAATAGTAGTGCTAATAGTGACAGCAGTATCAGATATGCTTAGTAATAGTAGTGCTACTAGTGACAGCAGCATCAGATATGCTTAGTAATAGTAGTGCTACTAGTGACAGCAGCATCAGATATGCTTAGTAATAGTAGAGCTACTAGTGACAGCAGCATCAGATATGCTAATTAATAGTAGTGCTACTAGTGACAGCAGCATCAGATATGCTTAGTAACAGTAGTGCTACTAGTGACAGCAGCATCAGATATGCTTAGTAATAGTAGTGCTACTAGTGACAGCAGCATCAGATAAGCTAATTAATAGTAGTGCTTCTAGTGACAGCAGCATCAGATAAGCTAATTAATAGTAGTGCTACTAGTGACAGCAGCATCAGATAAGCTAATTAATAGTAGTGCTACTAGTGACAGCAGCATCAGATAAGCTAATTAATAGTAGTGCTACTAGTGACAGCAGCATCAGATATGCTAATTAATAGTAGTGCTACTAGTGACAGCAGCATCAGATAAGCTAATTAATAGTAGTGCTACTAGTGACAGCAGCATCAGATATGCTTAGTAATAGTAGTGCTACTAGTGACAGCAGCATCAGATATGCTAATTAATAGTAGTGCTAATAGTGACAGCAGCATCAGATATGCTTAGTAATAGTAGTGCTACTAGTGACAGCAGCATCAGATATGCTTAGTAATAGTAGTGCTACTAGTGACAGCAGCATCAGATATGCTAATTAATAGTAGTGCTACTAGTGACAGCAGCATCAGATAAGCTAATTAATAGTAGTGCTACTAGTGACAGCAGCATCAGATATGCTTAGTAATAGTAGTGCTACTAGTGACAGCAGCATCAGATATGCTTAGTAATAGTAGTGCTACTAGTGACAGCAGCATCAGATAAGCTAATTAATAGTAGTGCTACTAGTGACAACAGCATCAGATATGCTTAGTAATAGTAGTGCTACTAGTGACAGCAGCATCAGATATGCTTAGTAATAGTAGTGCTACTAGTGACAGCAGCATCAGATATGCTTAGTAATAGTAGTGCTACCAGTGACAGCAGCATCAGATATGCTTAGTAATAGTAGTGCTACTAGTGACAGCAGCATCAGATATGCTTAGTAATAGTAGTGCTACTAGTGACAGCAGCATCAGATATGCTTAGTAATAGTAGTGCTACTAGTGACAGCAGCATCAGATATGCTAATAAATAGTAGTGCTACTAGTGACAGCAGCATCAGATATGCTTAGTAATAGTAGTGCTACTAGTGACAGTAGCATCAGATATGCTTAGTAATAGTAGTGCTACTAGTGACAGCAGCATCAGATATGCTTAGTAATAGTAGTGCTACTAGTGATAGCAGCATCAGATAAGCTAATTAATAGTAGTGCTACTAGTGATAGCAGCATCAGATAAGCTAATTAATAGTGCTACTAGTGACAGCAGCATCAGATAAGCTAATTAATAGTAGTGCTACTAGTGACAGCAGCATCAGATAAGCTAATTAATAGTAGTGCTACTAGTGACAGCAGCATCAGATAAGCTAATTAATAGTAGTGCTACTAGTGACAGCAGCATCAGATATGCTTAGTAATAGTAGTGCTACTAGTGACAGCAGCATCAGATAAGCTAATTAATAGTAGTGCTACTAGTGACAGCAGCATCAGATAAGCTAATTAATAGTAGTGCTACTAGTGACAGCAGCATCAGATATGCTTAGTAATAGTAGTGCTACTAGTGACAGTAGCATCAGATATTCTTAGTAATAGTAGTGCTACTAGTGATAGCAGCATCAGATAAGCTAATTAATAGTAGTGCTACTAGTGACAGCAGCATCAGATAAGCTAATTAATAGTAGTGCTACTAGTGACAGCAGCATCAGATATGCTTTGTAATAGTAGTGCTACCAGTGATAGCAGCATCAGATAAGCTAATTAATAGTAGTGCTACTAGTGACAGCAGCATCAGATATGCTAATTAATAGTAGTGCTAATAGTGACAGCAGCATCAGATATGCTTAGTAATAGTAGTGCTACTAGTGACAACAGCATCAGATATGCTAATTAATAGTAGTGCTAATAGTGACAGCAGCATCAGATATGCTTAGTAATAGTAGTGCTACTAGTGACAGCAGCATCAGATATGCTAATTAATAGTAGTGCTACTAGTGACAGCAGCATCAGATAAGCTAATTAGTAGTAGTGCTACTAGTGACAGCAGCATCAGATATGCTTAGTAATAGTAGTGCTACTAGTGACAGCAGCATCAGATATGCTTAGTAATAGTAGTGCTACTAGTGACAGCAGCATCAGATAAGCTAATTAATAGTAGTGCTACTAGTGACAGCAGCATCAGATATGCTAAGTAATAGTAGTGCTACTAGTGACAACAGCATCAGATATGCTTAGTAATAGTAGTGCTACTAGTGACAGCAGCATCAGATATGCTTAGTAATAGTAGTGCTACCAGTGACAGCAGCATCAGATATGCTTAGTAATAGTAGTGCTACTAGAGACAGCAGCATCAGATATGCTAATTAATAGTAGTGCTACTAGTGACAGCAGCATCAGAATTGCTTAGTAATAGTAGTGCTACTAGTGACAGTAGCATCAGATATGCTAATTAATAGTAGTGCTACTAGTGACAGCAGCATCAGATATGCTTAGTAATAGTAGTGCTACTAGTGACAGCAGCATCAGATATGCTAATTAATAGTAGTGCTACTAGTGACAGCAGCATCAGATATGCTTAGTAATAGTAGTGCTACTAGTGACAGTAGCATCAGATATGTTTAGTAATAGTAGTGCTACTAGTGACAGCAGCATCAGATATGCTTAGTAATAGTAGTGCTACTAGTGATAGCAGCATCAGATAAGCTAATTAATAGTAGTGCTACTAGTGACAGCAGCATCAGATATGCTTAGTAACAGTAGTGCTACTAGTGATAGCAGCATCAGATAAGCTAATTAATAGTAGTGCTACTAGTGACAGCAGCATCAGATATGCTAATTAATAAAAGTGCTAATAGTGACAGCAGCATCAGATATGCTTAGTAATAGTAGTGCTACTAGTGACAGCAGCATCAGATATGCTTAGTAATAGTAGTGCTACTAGTGACAGCAGCATCAGATATGCTAATTAATAGTAGTGCTACTAGTGACAGCAGCATCAGATAAGCTAATTAATAGTAGTGCTACTAGTGACAGCAGCATCAGATATGCTTAGTAATAGTAGTGCTACTAGTGACAGCAGCATCAGATATGCTTAGTAATAGTAGTGCTACTAGTGACAGCAGCATCAGATAAGCTAATTAATAGTAGTGCTACTAGTGACAACAGCATCAGATATGCTTAGTAATAGTAGTGCTACTAGTGACAGCAGCATCAGATATGCTTAGTAATAGTAGTGCTACTAGTGACAGCAGCATCAGATATGCTTAGTAATAGTAGTGCTACTAGTGACAGCAGCATCAGATATGCTTAGTAATAGTAGTGCTACCAGTGACAGCAGCATTAGATATGCTTAGTAATAGTAGTGCTACTAGTGACAGCAGCATCAGATATGCTTAGTAATAGTAGTGCTACTAGTGACAGCAGCATCAGATATGCTTAGTAATAGTAGTGCTACTAGTGACAGCAGCATCAGATATGCTAATTAATAGTAGTGCTACTAGTGACAGCAGCATCAGATATGCTTAGTAATAGTAGTGCTACTAGTGACAGTAGCATCAGATATGCTTAGTAATAGTAGTGCTACTAGTGACAGCAGCATCAGATATGCTTAGTAATAGTAGTGCTACTAGTGACAGCAGCATCAGATATGCTTAGTAATAGTAGTGCTACTAGTGACAGCAGAATCAGATAAGCTAATTAATAGTAGTGCTAATAGTGACAGCAGCATCAGATATGCTTAGTAATAGTAGTGCTACTAGTGACAGCAGCATCAGATAAGCTAATTAATAGTAGTGCTAATAGTGACAGCAGCATCAGATATGCTTAGTAATAGTAGTGCTACTAGTGACAGCAGCATCAGATATGCTTAGTAATAGTAGTGCTACTAGTGACAGCAGCATCAGATATGCTTAGTAATAGTAGTGCTACTAGTGACAGCAGCATCAGATATGCTTAGTAATAGTAGTGCTACTAGTGACAGCAGCATCAGATAAGCTAATTAATAGTAGTGCTAATAGTGACAGCAGCATCAGATATGCTTAGTAATAGTAGTGCTACTAGTGACAGCAGCATCAGATATGCTTAGTAATAGTAGTGCTACTAGTGACAGCAGCATCAGATATGCTTAGTAATAGTAGTGCTACTAGTGACAGCAGCATCAGATATGCTTAGTAATAGTAGTGCTACTAGTGACAGCAGCATCAGATATGCTAATTAATAGTAGTGCTACTAGTGACAGCAGCATCAGATATGCTTAGTAATAGTAGTGCTACTAGTGACAGCAGCATCAGATATGCTTAGTAATAGTAGTGCTACTAGTGACAGCAGCATCAGATATGCTTAGTAATAGTAGTGCTACTAGTGACAGCAGCATCAGATATGCTTAGTAATAGTAGAGCTACTAGTGACAGCAGCATCAGATATGCTAATTAATAGTAGTGCTACTAGTGACAGCAGCATCAGATATGCTTAGTAACAGTAGTGCTACTAGTGACAGCAGCATCAGATATGCTTAGTAATAGTAGTGCTACTAGTGACAGCAGCATCAGATAAGCTAATTAATAGTAGTGCTACTAGTGACAGCAGCATCAGATAAGCTAATTAATAGTAGTGCTAATAGTGACAGCAGCATCAGATAAGCTAATTAATAGTAGTGCTACTAGTGACAGCAGCATCAGATATGCTAATTAATAGTAGTGCTACTAGTGACAGCAGCATCAGATAAGCTAATTAATAGTAGTGCTACTAGTGACAGCAGCATCAGATATGCTTAGTAATAGTAGTGCTACTAGTGACAGCAGCATCAGATATGCTAATTAATAGTAGTGCTAATAGTGACAGCAGCATCAGATATGCTTAGTAATAGTAGTGCTACTAGTGACAGCAGCATCAGATATGCTTAGTAATAGTAGTGCTACTAGTGACAGCAGCATCAGATATGCTAATTAATAGTAGTGCTACTAGTGACAGCAGCATCAGATAAGCTAATTAATAGTAGTGCTACTAGTGACAGCAGCATCAGATATGCTTAGTAATAGTAGTGCTACTAGTGACAGCAGCATCAGATATGCTTAGTAATAGTAGTGCTACTAGTGACAGCAGCATCAGATAAGCTAATTAATAGTAGTGCTACTAGTGACAACAGCATCAGATATGCTTAGTAATAGTAGTGCTACTAGTGACAGCAGCATCAGATATGCTTAGTAATAGTAGTGCTACTAGTGACAGCAGCATCAGATATGCTTAGTAATAGTAGTGCTACTAGTGACAGCAGCATCAGATATGCTTAGTAATAGTAGTGCTACCAGTGACAGCAGCATCAGATATGCTTAGTAATAGTAGTGCTACTAGTGACAGCAGCATCAGATATGCTTAGTAATAGTAGTGCTACTAGTGACAGCAGCATCAGATATGCTTAGTAATAGTAGTGCTACTAGTGACAGCAGCATCAGATATGCTAATAAATAGTAGTGCTACTAGTGACAGCAGCATCAGATATGCTTAGTAATAGTAGTGCTACTAGTGACAGTAGCATCAGATATGCTTAGTAATAGTAGTGCTACTAGTGACAGCAGCATCAGATATGCTTAGTAATAGTAGTGCTACTAGTGAAAGCAGCATCAGATAAGCTAATTAATAGTAGTGCTACTAGTGATAGCAGCATCAGATAAGCTAATTAATAGTGCTACTAGTGACAGCAGCATCAGATAAGCTAATTAATAGTAGTGCTACTAGTGACAGCAGCATCAGATAAGCTAATTAATAGTAGTGCTACTAGTGACAGCAGCATCAGATAAGCTAATTAATAGTAGTGCTACTAGTGACAGCAGCATCAGATATGCTTAGTAATAGTAGTGCTACTAGTGACAGCAGCATCAGATAAGCTAATTAATAGTAGTGCTACTAGTGACAGCAGCATCAGATAAGCTAATTAATAGTAGTGCTACTAGTGACAGCAGCATCAGATATGCTTAGTAATAGTAGTGCTACTAGTGACAGTAGCATCAGATATTCTTAGTAATAGTAGTGCTACTAGTGATAGCAGCATCAGATAAGCTAATTAATAGTAGTGCTACTAGTGACAGCAGCATCAGATAAGCTAATTAATAGTAGTGCTACTAGTGACAGCAGCATCAGATATGCTTTGTAATAGTAGTGCTACCAGTGATAGCAGCATCAGATAAGCTAATTAATAGTAGTGCTACTAGTGACAGCAGCATCAGATATGCTAATTAATAGTAGTGCTAATAGTGACAGCAGCATCAGATATGCTTAGTAATAGTAGTGCTACTAGTGACAACAGCATCAGATATGCTAATTAATAGTAGTGCTAATAGTGACAGCAGCATCAGATATGCTTAGTAATAGTAGTGCTACTAGTGACAGCAGCATCAGATATGCTAATTAATAGTAGTGCTACTAGTGACAGCAGCATCAGATAAGCTAATTAATAGTAGTGCTACTAGTGACAGCAGCATCAGATATGCTTAGTAATAGTAGTGCTACTAGTGACAGCAGCATCAGATATGCTTAGTAATAGTAGTGCTACTAGTGACAGCAGCATCAGATAAGCTAATTAATAGTAGTGCTACTAGTGACAGCAGCATCAGATATGCTAAGTAATAGTAGTGCTACTAGTGACAACAGCATCAGATATGCTTAGTAATAGTAGTGCTACTAGTGACAGCAGCATCAGATATGCTTAGTAATAGTAGTGCTACCAGTGACAGCAGCATCAGATATGCTTAGTAATAGTAGTGCTACTAGAGACAGCAGCATCAGATATGCTAATTAATAGTAGTGCTACTAGTGACAGCAGCATCAGATATGCTTAGTAATAGTAGTGCTACTAGTGACAGTAGCATCAGATATGCTAATTAATAGTAGTGCTACTAGTGACAGCAGCATCAGATATGCTTAGTAATAGTAGTGCTACTAGTGACAGCAGCATCAGATATGCTAATTAATAGTAGTGCTACTAGTGACAGCAGCATCAGATATGCTTAGTAATAGTAGTGCTACTAGTGACAGTAGCATCAGATATGTTTAGTAATAGTAGTGCTACTAGTGACAGCAGCATCAGATATGCTTAGTAATAGTAGTGCTACTAGTGATAGCAGCATCAGATAAGCTAATTAATAGTAGTGCTACTAGTGACAGCAGCATCAGATATGCTTAGTAACAGTAGTGCTACTAGTGATAGCAGCATCAGATAAGCTAATTAATAGTAGTGCTACTAGTGACAGCAGCATCAGATATGCTAATTAATAAAAGTGCTAATAGTGACAGCAGCATCAGATATGCTTAGTAATAGTAGTGCTACTAGTGACAGCAGCATCAGATATGCTTAGTAATAGTAGTGCTACTAGTGACAGCAGCATCAGATAAGCTAATTAATAGTAGTGCTACTAGTGACAGCAGCATCAGATAAGCTAATTAATAGTAGTGCTACTAGTGACAGCAGCATCAGATAAGCTATTTAATAGTAGTGCTACTAGTGACAGCAGCATCAGATATGCTTAGTAATAGTAGTGCTACTAGTGATAGCAGCATCAGATAAGCTAATTAATAGTAGTGCTACTAGTGACAGCAGCATCAGATAAGCTAATTAATAGTAGTGCTACTAGTGACAGCAGCATCAGATATGCTAATTAATAGTAGTGCTACTAGTGACAGCCGCATCAGATAAGCTAATTAATAGTAGTGCTAATAGTGACAGCAGCATCAGATAAGCTAATTAATAGTAGTGCTACTAGTGACAGCAGCATCAGATATGCTTAGTAATAGCAGTGCTACTAGTGACAGCAGCATCAGATATGCTTAGTAATAGTAGTGCTACTAGTGACAGCATCAGATAAGCTAATTAATAGTAGTGCTACTAGTGACAGCAGCATCAGATATGCTTAGTAATAGTAGTGCTACTAGTGTTAGCAGCATTAGATAAGCTAATTAATAGTAGTGCTACTAGTGACAGCAGCATCAGATATGCTTAGTAATAGTAGTGCTACTAGCGTTAGCAGCATCAGATAAGCTAATTAATAGTAGTGCTACTAGTGACAGCAGCATCAGATATGCTTAGTAATAGTAGTGCTACTAGTGACAGCAGCATCAGATATGCTTAGTAATAGTAATGCTACTAGTGACAGCAGCATCAGCTATGCTTAGTAATAGTAGTGCTACTAGTGACAGCAGCATCAGATATGCTTAGTAATAGTAGTGCTACTAGTGACAGCAGCATCAGATATGCTTAGTAATAGTAGTGCTAATAGTGACAGCACCATCAGATATGCTAATTAATAGTAGTGCTACTAATGTTAGCAGCATCAGATAAGCTAATTAATAGTAGTGCTACTAGTGACAGCAGCATCAGATATGCTAATTAATAGTAGTGCTACTAGTGACAGCAGCATCAGATATGCTTAGTAATAGTAGTGCTACTAGTGATAGCAGCATCAGATAAGCTAATTAATAGTAGTGCTACTAGTGACAGCAGCTTCAGATATGCTAATTAATAGTAGTGCTACTAGTGACAGCAGCATCAGATATGCTTAATAGTAGTGCTACTAGTGACAGCAGCATCAGATATGCTTAGTAATAGTAGTGCTACTAGTGACAGCAGCATCAGCTATGCTTAGTAATAGTAGTGCTACTAGTGACAGCAGCATCAGATATGCTTAGTAATAGTAGTGCTACTAGTGACAGCAGCATCAGATATGCTTAGTAATAGTAGTGCTACTAGTGACAGCAGCATCAGATAAGCTAATTAATAGTAGTGCTACTAGTGACAGCAGCATCAGATAAGCTAATTAATAGTAGTGCTAATAGTGACAGCAGCATCAGATAAGCTTAGTAATAGTAGTGCTACTAGTGACAGCAGCATCAGATATGCTTAGTAATAGTAGTGCTACTAGTGACAGCAGCATCAGATATGCTTAGTAATAGTAGTGCTACTAGTGATAGCAGCATCAGATAAGCTAATTAATAGTAGTGCTACTAGTGACAGCTGCATCAGATATGCTTAGAAATAGTAGTGCTACTAGTGACAGCAGCATCAGATATGCTTAGTAATAGTAGTGCTACTAGTGACAGCAGCATCAGATAAGCTAATTAATAGTAGTGCTACTAGTGACAGCAGCATCAGATAAGCTAATTAATAGTAGTGCTAATAGTGACAGCAGCATCAGATATGCTTAGTAATAGTAGTGCTACTAGTGACAGCAGCATCAGATATGCTAATTAATAGTAGTGCTAATAGTGACAGCAGCATCAGATATGCTTAGTAATAGTAGTGCTACTAGTGACAGCAGCATCAGATATGCTTAGTAATAGTAGTGCTACTAGTGACAGCAGCATCAGATATGCTAATTAATAGTAGTGCTTCTAGTGACAGCAGCATCAGATAAGCTAATTAATAGTAGTGCTACTAGTGACAGCAGCATCAGATAAGCTAATTAATAGTAGTGCTACTAGTGACAGCAGCATCAGATATGCTTAGTAATAGTAGTGCTACTAGTGACAGCAGCATCAGATATGCTTAGTAATAGTAGTGCTACTAGTGACAGCAGCATCAGATAAGCTAATTAATAGTAGTGCTACTAGTGACAACAGCATTAGAAATGCTTAGTAATAGTAGTGCTACTAGTGACAGCAGCATCAGATATGCTTAGTAATAGTAGTGCTACTAGTGACAGCAGCATCAGATATGCTTAGTAATAGTAGTGCTACTAGTGACAGCAGCATCAGATATGCTTAGTAATAGTAGTGCTACCAGTGACAGCAGCATCAGATATGCTTAGTAATAGTAGTGCTACTAGTGACAGCAGCATCAGATATGCTTAGTAATAGTAGTGCTACTAGTGACAGCAGCATCAGATAAGCTAAATAATAGTAGTGCTAATAGTGACAGCAGCATCAGATAAGCTAATTAATAGTAGTGCTACTAGTGACAGCATCAGATAAGCTAATTAATAGTAGTGCTACTAGTGACAGCAGCATCAGATATGCTTAGTAATAGTAGTGCTACTAGTGTTAGCAGCATCAGATAAGCTAATTAATAGTAGTGCTACTAGTGACAGCAGCATCAGATATGCTTAGTAATAGTAGTGCTACTAGCGTTAGCAGCATCAGATAAGCTAATTAATAGTAGTGCTACTAGTGACAGCAGCATCAGATATGCTTAGTAATAGTAGTGCTACTAGTGACAGCAGCATCAGATATGCTTAGTAATAGTAATGCTACTAGTGACAGCAGCATCAGCTATGCTTAGTAATAGTAGTGCTACTAGTGACAGCAGCATCAGATATGCTTAGTAATAGTAGTGCTACTAGTGACAGCAGCATCAGATATGCTTAGTAATAGTAGTGCTAATAGTGACAGCACCATCAGATATGCTAATTAATAGTAGTGCTACTAGTGTTAGCAGCATCAGATAAGCTAATTAATAGTAGTGCTACTAGTGACAGCAGCATCAGATATGCTAATTAATAGTAGTGCTACTAGTGACAGCAGCATCAGATATGCTTAGTAATAGTAGTGCTACTAGTGATAGCAGCATCAGATAAGCTAATTAATAGTAGTGCTACTAGTGACAGCAGCTTCAGATATGCTAATTAATAGTAGTGCTACTAGTGACAGCAGCATCAGATATGCTTAATAATAGTAGTGCTACTAGTGACAGCAGCATCAGATATGCTTAGTAATAGTAGTGCTACTAGTGACAGCAGCATCAGCTATGCTTAGTAATAGTAGTGCTACTAGTGACAGCAGCATCAGATATGCTTAGTAATAGTAGTGCTACTAGTGACAGCAGCATCAGATATGCTTAGTAATAGTAGTGCTACTAGTGACAGCAGCATCAGATAAGCTAATTAATAGTAGTGCTACTAGTGACAGCAGCATCAGATAAGCTAATTAATAGTAGTGCTAATAGTGACAGCAGCATCAGATATGCTTAGTAATAGTAGTGCTACTAGTGACAGCAGCATCAGATATGCTTAGTACTAGTAGTGCTACTAGTGACAGCAGCATCAGATATGCTTAGTAATAGTAGTGCTACTAGTGATAGCAGCATCAGATAAGCTAATTAATAGTAGTGCTACTAGTGACAGCTGCATCAGATATGCTTTGTAATAGTAGTGCTACTAGTGACAGCAGCATCAGATATGCTTAGTAATAGTAGTGCTACTAGTGACAGCAGCATCAGATAAGCTAATTAATAGTAGTGCTACTAGTGACAGCAGCATCAGATAAGCTAATTAATAGTAGTGCTAATAGTGACAGCAGCATCAGATATGCTTAGTAATAGTAGTGCTACTAGTGACAGCAGCATCAGATATGCTAATTAATAGTAGTGCTAATAGTGACAGCAGCATCAGATATGCTTAGTAATAGTAGTGCTACTAGTGACAGCAGCATCAGATATGCTTAGTAATAGTAGTGCTACTAGTGACAGCAGCATCAGATATGCTAATTAATAGTAGTGCTTCTAGTGACAGCAGCATCAGATAAGCTAATTAATAGTAGTGCTACTAGTGACAGCAGCATCAGATAAGCTAATTAATAGTAGTGCTACTAGTGACAGCAGCATCAGATATGCTTAGTAATAGTAGTGCTACTAGTGACAGCAGCATCAGATATGCTTAGTAATAGTAGTGCTACTAGTGACAGCAGCATCAGATAAGCTAATTAATAGTAGTGCTACTAGTGACAACAGCATCAGATATGCTTAGTAATAGTAGTGCTACTAGTGACAGCAGCATCAGATATGCTTAGTAATAGTAGTGCTACTAGTGACAGCAGCATCAGATATGCTTAGTAATAGTAGTGCTACTAGTGACAGCAGCATCAGATATGCTTAGTAATAGTAGTGCTACCAGTGACAGCAGCATCAGATATGCTTAGTAATAGTAGTGCTACTAGTGACAGCAGCATCAGATATGCTTAGTAATAGTAGTGCTACTAGTGACAGCAGCATCAGATATGCTTAGTAATAGTAGTGCTACTAGTGACAGCAGCATCAGATATGCTTAGTAATAGTAGTGCTACTAGTGACAGCAGCATAAGATAAGCTAATTAATAGTAGTGCTACTAGTGACAGCAGCATCAGATAAGCTAATTAATAGTAGTGCTAATAGTGACAGCAGCATCAGATATGCTTAGTAATAGTAGTGCTACTAGTGACAGCAGCATCAGATATGCTAATTAATAGTAGTGCTAATAGTGACAGCAGCATCAGATATGCTTAGTAATAGTAGTGCTACTAGTGACAGCAGCATCAGATATGCTTAGTAATAGTAGTGCTACTAGTGACAGCAGCATCAGATATGCTAATTAATAGTAGTGCTTCTAGTGACAGCAGCATCAGATAAGCTAATTAATAGTAGTGCTACTAGTGACAGCAGCATCAGATAAGCTAATTAATAGTAGTGCTACTAGTGACAGCAGCATCAGATATGCTTAGTAATAGTAGTGCTACTAGTGACAGCAGCATCAGATATGCTTAGTAATAGTAGTGCTACTAGTGACAGCAGCATCAGATAAGCTAATTAATAGTAGTGCTACTAGTGACAACAGCATCAGATATGCTTAGTAATAGTAGTGCTACTAGTGACAGCAGCATCAGATATGCTTAGTAATAGTAGTGCTACTAGTGACAGCAGCATCAGATATGCTTAGTAATAGTAGTGCTACTAGTGACAGCAGCATCAGATATGCTTAGTAATAGTAGTGCTACCAGTGACAGCAGCATCAGATATGCTTAGTAATAGTAGTGCTACTAGTGACAGCAGCATCAGATATGCTTAGTAATAGTAGTGCTACTAGTGACAGCAGCATCAGATATGCTTAGTAATAGTAGTGCTACTAGTGACAGCAGCATCAGATATGCTTAGTAATAGTAGTGCTACTAGTGACAGCAGCATCAGATATGCTTAGTAATAGTAGTGCTACTAGTGACAGCAGCATCAGATATGCTTAGTAATAGTAGTGCTACTAGTGACAGCAGCATCAGATATGCTAATTAATAGTAGTGCTACTAGTGACAGCAGCATCAGATATGCTTAGTAATAGTAGTGCTACTAGTGACAGCAGCATCAGATATGCTTAGTAATAGTAGTGCTACTAGTGATAGCAGCATCAGATAAGCGAATTAATAGTAGTGCTACTAGTGACAGCAGCATCAGATAAGCTAATTAATAGTAGTGCTACTAGTGACAGCAGCATCAGATATGCTTAGTAATAGTAGTGCTACTAGTGATAGCAGCATCAGATAAGCTAATTAATAGTAGTGCTACTAGTGACAGCAGTATCAGATAAGCTTAGTAATAGTAGTGCTACTAGTGACAGCAGCATCAGATACGCTTAGTAATAGTAGTGCTACTAGTGACAGCAGCCTCAGATAAGCTAACTAATAGTAGTGCTACTAGTGACAGCAGCATCAGATATGCTTAGTAATAGTAGTGCTACTAGTGACAGCAGCATCAGATATGCTTAGTAATAGTAGTGCTACTAGTGACTGCAGCATCAGATATGCTTAGTAATAGTAGTGCTACTAGTGACAGCAGCATCAGATAAGCTAATTAATAGTAGTGCTACTAGTGACAGCAGCATCAGATATGCTTAGTAATAGTAGTGCTACTAGTGACAGCAGCATCAGATATGCTTAGTAATAGTAGTGCTACTAGTGACAGCAGCATCAGATAAGCTAATTAATAGTAGTGCTAATAGTGACAGCAGCATCAGATATGCTTAGTAATAGTAGTGCTACTAGTGACAGCAGCATCAGATAAGCTAATTAATAGTAGTGCTAATAGTGACAGCAGCATCAGATATGCTTAGTAATAGTAGTGCTACTAGTGACAGCAGCATCAGATATGCTTAGTACTAGTAGTGCTACTAGTGACAGCAGCATCAGATATGCTTAGTAATAGTAGTGCTACTAGTGATAGCAGCATCAGATAAGCTAATTAATAGTAGTGCTACTAGTGACAGCTGCATCAGATATGCTTTGTAATAGTAGTGCTACTAGTGACAGCAGCATCAGATATGCTTAGTAATAGTAGTGCTACTAGTGACAGCAGCATCAGATAAGCTAATTAATAGTAGTGCTACTAGTGACAGCAGCATCAGATAAGCTAATTAATAGTAGTGCTAATAGTGACAGCAGCATCAGATATGCTTAGTAATAGTAGTGCTACTAGTGACAGCAGCATCAGATATGCTAATTAATAGTAGTGCTAATAGTGACAGCAGCATCAGATATGCTTAGTAATAGTAGTGCTACTAGTGACAGCAGCATCAGATATGCTTAGTAATAGTAGTGCTACTAGTGACAGCAGCATCAGATATGCTAATTAATAGTAGTGCTTCTAGTGACAGCAGCATCAGATAAGCTAATTAATAGTAGTGCTACTAGTGATAGCAGCATCAGATAAGCTAATTAATAGTAGTGCTACTAGTGACAGCAGCATCAGATATGCTTAGTAATAGTAGTGCTACTAGTGACAGCAGCATCAGATATGCTTAGTAATAGTAGTGCTACTAGTGACAGCAGCATCAGATAAGCTAATTAATAGTAGTGCTACTAGTGACAACAGCATCAGATATGCTTAGTAATAGTAGTGCTACTAGTGACAGCAGCATCAGATATGCTTAGTAATAGTAGTGCTACTAGTGACAGCAGCATCAGATATGCTTAGTAATAGTAGTGCTACTAGTGACAGCAGCATCAGATATGCTTAGTAATAGTAGTGCTACCAGTGACAGCAGCATCAGATATGCTTAGTAATAGTAGTGCTACTAGTGACAGCAGCATCAGATATGCTTAGTAATAGTAGTGCTACTAGTGACAGCAGCATCAGATATGCTTAGTAATAGTAGTGCTACTAGTGACAGCAGCATCAGATATGCTTAGTAATAGTAGTGCTACTAGTGACAGCAGCATCAGATAAGCTAATTAATAGTAGTGCTACTAGTGACAGCAGCATCAGATAAGCTAATTAATAGTAGTGCTAATAGTGACAGCAGCATCAGATATGCTTAGTAATAGTAGTGCTACTAGTGACAGCAGCATCAGATATGCTAATTAATAGTAGTGCTAATAGTGACAGCAGCATCAGATATGCTTAGTAATAGTAGTGCTACTAGTGACAGCAGCATCAGATATGCTTAGTAATAGTAGTGCTACTAGTGACAGCAGCATTAGATATGCTAATTAATAGTAGTGCTTCTAGTGACAGCAGCATCAGATAAGCTAATTAATAGTAGTGCTACTAGTGACAGCAGCATCAGATAAGCTAATTAATAGTAGTGCTACTAGTGACAGCAGCATCAGATATGCTTAGTAATAGTAGTGCTACTAGTGACAGCAGCATCAGATATGCTTAGTAATAGTAGTGCTACTAGTGACAGCAGCATCAGATAAGCTAATTAATAGTAGTGCTACTAGTGACAACAGCATCAGATATGCTTAGTAATAGTAGTGCTACTAGTGACAGCAGCATCAGATATGCTTAGTAATAGTAGTGCTACTAGTGACAGCAGCATCAGATATGCTTAGTAATAGTAGTGCTACTAGTGACAGCAGCATCAGATATGCTTAGTAATAGTAGTGCTACCAGTGACAGCAGCATCAGATATGCTTAGTAATAGTAGTGCTACTAGTGACAGCAGCATCAGATATGCTTAGTAATAGTAGTGCTACTAGTGACAGCAGCATCAGATATGCTTAGTAATAGTAGTGCTACTAGTGACAGCAGCATCAGATATGCTTAGTAATAGTAGTGCTACTAGTGACAGCAGCATCAGATATGCTTAGTAATAGTAGTGCTACTAGTGACAGCAGCATCAGATATGCTAATTAATAGTAGTGCTACTAGTGACAGCAGCATCAGATATGCTTAGTAATAGTAGTGCTACTAGTGACAGCAGCATCAGATATGCTTAGTAATAGTAGTGCTACTAGTGATAGCAGCATCAGATAAGCTAATTAATAGTAGTGCTACTAGTGACAGCAGCATCAGATAAGCTAATTAATAGTAGTGCTACTAGTGACAGCAGCATCAGATATGCTTAGTAATAGTAGTGCTACTAGTGATAGCAGCATCAGATAAGCTAATTAATAGTAGTGCTACTAGTGACAGCAGTATCAGATAAGCTTAGTAATAGTAGTGCTACTAGTGACAGCAGCATCAGATACGCTTAGTAATAGTAGTGCTACTAGTGACAGCAGCATCAGATAAGCTAATTAATAGTAGTGCTACTAGTGACAGCAGCATCAGATATGCTTAGTAATAGTAGTGCTACTAGTGACAGCAGCATCAGATATGCTTAGTAATAGTAGTGCTACTAGTGACTGCAGCATCAGATATGCTTAGTAATAGTAGTGCTACTAGTGACAGCAGCATCAGATAAGCTAATTAATAGTAGTGCTACTAGTGACAGCAGCATCAGATATGCTTAGTAATAGTAGTGCTACTAGTGACAGCAGCATCAGATATGCTTAGTAATAGTAGTGCTACTAGTGAACAGCAGCATCAGATAAGCTAATTAATAGTAGTGCTAATAGTGACAGCAGCATCAGATATGCTTAGTAATAGTAGTGCTACTAGTGACAGCAGCATCAGATAAGCTAATTAATAGTAGTGCTAATAGTGACAGCAGCATCAGATATGCTTAGTAATAGTAGTGCTACTAGTGACAGCAGCATCAGATATGCTTAGTAATAGTAGTGCTACTAGTGACAGCAGCATCAGATATGCTTAGTAATAGTAGTGCTACTAGTGACAGCAGCATCAGATATGCTTAGTAATAGTAGTGCTACTAGTGACAGCAGCATCAGATAAGCTAATTAATAGTAGTGCTAATAGTGACAGCAGCATCAGATATGCTTAGTAATAGTAGTGCTACTAGTGACAGCAGCATCAGATATGCTTAGTAATAGTAGTGCTACTAGTGACAGCAGCATCAGATATGCTTAGTAATAGTAGTGCTACTAGTGACAGCAGCATCAGATATGCTTAGTAATAGTAGTGCTACTAGTGACAGCAGCATCAGATATGCTAATTAATAGTAGTGCTACTAGTGACAGCAGCATCAGATATGCTTAGTAATAGTAGTGCTACTAGTGACAGCAGCATCAGATATGCTTAGTAATAGTAGTGCTAATAGTGACAGCAGATCAGATATGCTTAGTAATAGTAGTGCTACTAGTGACAGCAGCATCAAATATGCTTAGTAATAGTAGTGCTACTAGTGACAGCAGCATCAGATATGCTTAGTAATAGTAGAGCTACTAGTGACAGCAGCATCAGATATGCTAATTAATAGTAGTGCTACTAGTGACAGCAGCATCAGATATGCTTAGTAACAGTAATGCTACTAGTGACAGCAGCATCAGATATGCTTAGTAATAGTAGTGCTACTAGTGACAGCAGCATCAGATAAGCTAATTAATAGTAGTGCTACTAGTGACAGCAGCATCAGATAAGCTAATTAATAGTAGTGCTAATAGTGACAGCAGCATCAGATAAGCTAATTAATAGTAGTGCTACTAGTGACAGCAGCATCAGATATGCTAATTAATAGTAGTGCTACTAGTGACAGCAGCATCAGATAAGCTAATTAATAGTAGTGCTACTAGTGACAGCAGCATCAGATATGCTTAGTAATAGTAGTGCTACTAGTGAGAGCAGCATCAGATATGCTAATTAATAGTAGTGCTAATAGTGACAGCAGCATCAGATATGCTTAGTAATAGTAGTGCTACTAGTGACAGCAGCATCAGATATGCTTAGTAATAGTAGTGCTACTAGTGACAGCAGCATCAGATATGCTAATTAATAGTAGTGCTACTAGTGACAGCAGCATCAGATAAGCTAATTAATAGTAGTGCTACTAGTGACAGCAGCATCAGATATGCTTAGTAATAGTAGTGCTACTAGTGACAGCAGCATCAGATATGCTTAGTAATAGTAGTGCTACTAGTGACAGCAGCATCAGATAAGCTAATTAATAGTAGTGCTACTAGTGACAACAGCATCAGATATGCTTAGTAATAGTAGTGCTACTAGTGACAGCAGCATCAGATATGCTTAGTAATAGTAGTGCTACTAGTGACAGCAGCATCAGATATGCTTAGTAATAGTAGTGCTACTAGTGACAGCAGCATCAGATATGCTTAGTAATAGTAGTGCTACCAGTGACAGCAGCATCAGATATGCTTAGTAATAGTAGTGCTACTAGTGACAGCAGCATCAGATATGCTTAGTAATAGTAGTGCTACTAGTGACAGCAGCATCAGATATGCTTAGTAATAGTAGTGCTACTAGTGACAGCAGCATCAGATATGCTAATTAATAGTAGTGCTACTAGTGACAGCAGCATCAGATATGCTTAGTAATAGTAGTGCTACTAGTGACAGCAGCATCAGCTATGCTTAGTAATAGTAGTGCTACTAGTGACAGCAGCATCAGATATGCTTAGTAATAGTAGTGCTACTAGTGATAGCAGCATCAGATAAGCTAATTAATAGTAGTGCTACTAGTGACAGCAGCATCAGATATGCTTAGTAATAGTAGTGCTACTAGTGACAGCAGCATCAGATAAGCTAATTAATAGTAGTGCTACTAGTGACAACAGCATCAGATATGCTTAGTAATAGTAGTGCTACTAGTGACAGCAGCATCAGATATGCTTAGTAATAGTAGTGCTACTAGTGACAGCAGCATCAGATATGCTTAGTAATAGTAGTGCTACTAGTGACAGCAGCATCAGATATGCTTAGTAATAGTAGTGCTACCAGTGACAGCAGCATCAGATATGCTTAGTAATAGTAGTGCTACTAGTGACAGCAGCATCAGATATGCTAATTAATAGTAGTGCTACTAGTGACAGCAGCATCAGATATGCTTAGTAATAGTAGTGCTACTAGTGACAGCAGCATCAGATATGCTAATTAATAGTAGTGCTACTAGTGACAGCAGCATCAGATATGCTTAGTAATAGTAGTGCTACTAGTGACAGTAGCATCAGATATGCTTAGTAATAGTAGTGCTACTAGTGACAGCAGCATCAGATATGCTTAGTAATAGTAGTGCTACTAGTGATAGCAGCATCAGATAAGCTAATTAATAGTAGTGCTACTAGTGACAGCAGCATTAGATATGCTTAGTAATAGTAGTGCTACTAGTGACAGCAGCATTAGATATGCTTAGTAATAGTAGTGCTACTAATGATAGCAGCATCAGTTAAGCTAATTAATAGTAGTGCTACTAGTGATAGCAGCATCAGATAAGCTAATTAATAGTGCTACTAGTGACAGCAGCATCAGATAAGCTAATTAATAGTGCTACTAGTGACAGCAGCATCAGATAAGCTAATTAATAGTAGTGCTACTAGTGATAGCAGCATCAGATAAGCTAATTAATAGTGCTACTAGTGACAGCAGCATCAGATAAGCTAATTAATAGTAGTGCTACTAGTGACAGCAGCATCAGATAAGCTAATTAATAGTAGTGCTACTAGTGACAGCAGCATCAGATAAGCTTATTAATAGTAGTGCTACTAGTGACAGCAGCATCAGATATGCTTAGTAATAGTAGTGCTACTAGTGATAGCAGCATCAGATAAGCTAATTAATAGTAGTGCTACTAGTGACAGCAGCATCAGATATGCTAATTAATAGTAGTGCTAATAGTGACAGCAGCATCAGATATGCTTAGTAATAGTAGTGCTACTAGTGACAACAGCATCAGATATGCTAATTAATAGTAGTGCTAATAGTGACAGCAGCATCAGATATGCTTAGTAATAGTAGTGCTACTAGTGACAGCAGCATCAGATATGCTAATTAATAGTAGTGCTACTAGTGACAGCAGCATCAGATAAGCTAATTAATAGTAGTGCTACTAGTGACAGCAGCATCAGATATGCTTAGTAATAGTAGTGCTACTAGTGACAGCAGCATCAGATATGCTTAGTAATAGTAGTGCTACTAGTGACAGCAGCATCAGATAAGCTAATTAATAGTAGTGCTACTAGTGACAGCAGCATCAGATATGCTAAGTAATAGTAGTGCTACTAGTGACAGCAGCATCAGATATGCTTAGTAATAGTAGTGCTACTAGTGACAGCAGCATCAGATATGCTTAGTAATAGTAGTGCTACCAGTGACAGCAGCATCAGATATGCTTAGTAATAGTAGTGCTACTAGAGACAGCAGCATCAGATATGCTAATTAATAGTAGTGCTTCTAGTGATAGCAGCATCAGATATGCTTAGTAATAGTAGTGCTACTAGTGACAGTAGCATCAGATATGCTAATTAATAGTAGTGCTACTAGTGACAGCAGCATCAGATATGCTTAGTAATAGTAGTGCTACTAGTGACAGCAGCATCAGATATGCTAATTAATAGTAGTGCTACTAGTGACAGCAGCATCAGATATGCTTAGTAATAGTAGTGCTACTAGTGACAGTAGCATCAGATATGTTTAGTAATAGTAGTGCTACTAGTGACAGCAGCATCAGATATGCTTAGTAATAGTAGTGCTACTAGTGACAGCAGCATCAGATAAGCTAATTAATAGTAGTGCTAATAGTGACAGCAGCATCAGATATGCTTAGTAATAGTAGTGCTACTAGTGACAGCAGCATCAGATAAGCTAATTAATAGTAGTGCTAATAGTGACAGCAGCATCAGATATGCTTAGTAATAGTAGTGCTACTAGTGACAGCAGCATCAGATATGCTTAGTAATAGTAGTGCTACTAGTGACAGCAGCATCAGATATGCTTAGTAATAGTAGTGCTACTAGTGACAGCAGCATCAGATATGCTAATTAATAGTAGTGCTACTAGTGACAGCAGCATCAGATAAGCTAATTAATAGTAGTGCTACTAGTGACAGCAGCATCAGATAAGCTAATTAATAGTAGTGCTACTAGTGACAGCAGCATCAGATAAGCTAATTAATAGTAGTGCTACTAGTGACAGCAGCATCAGATATGCTTAGTAATAGTAGTGCTACTAGTGACAGCAGCATCAGATAAGCTAATTAATAGTAGTGCTACTAGTGACAGCAGCATCAGATAAGCTAATTAATAGTAGTGCTACTAGTGACAGCAGCATCAGATATGCTTAGTAATAGTAGTGCTACTAGTGACAGTAGCATCAGATATTCTTAGTAATAGTAGTGCTACTAGTGATAGCAGCATCAGATAAGCTAATTAATAGTAGTGCTACTAGTGACAGCAGCATCAGATAAGCTAATTAATAGTAGTGCTACTAGTGACAGCAGCATCAGATATGCTTAGTAATAGTAGTGCTACTAGTGATAGCAGCATCAGATAAGCTAATTAATAGTAGTGCTACTAGTGACAGCAGCATCAGATATGCTAATTAATAGTAGTGCTAATAGTGACAGCAGCATCAGATATGCTTAGTAATAGTAGTGCTACTAGTGACAACAGCATCAGATATGCTAATTAATAGTAGTGCTAATAGTGACAGCAGCATCAGATATGCTTAGTAATAGTAGTGCTACTAGTGACAGCAGCATCAGATATGCTAATTAATAGTAGTGCTACTAGTGACAGCAGCATCAGATAAGCTAATTAATAGTAGTGCTACTAGTGACAGCAGCATCAGATATGCTTAGTAATAGTAGTGCTACTAGTGACAGCAGCATCAGATATGCTTAGTAATAGTAGTGCTACTAGTGACAGCAGCATCAGATAAGCTAATTAATAGTAGTTCTACTAGTGACAGCAGCATCAGATATGCTTAGTAATAGTAGTGCTACCAGTGACAGCAGCATCAGATATGCTTAGTAATAGTAGTGCTACTAGAGACAGCAGCATCAGATATGCTAATTAATAGTAGTGCTACTAGTGACAGCAGCATCAGATATGCTTAGTAATAGTAGTGCTACTAGTGACAGTAGCATCAGATATGCTAATTAATAGTAGTGCTACTAGTGACAGCAGCATCAGATATGCTTAGTAATAGTAGTGCTACTAGTGACAGCAGCATCAGATATGCTAATTAATAGTAGTGCTACTAGTGACAGCAGCATCAGATATGCTTAGTAATAGTAGTGCTACTAGTGACAGTAGCATCAGATATGTTTAGTAATAGTAGTGCTACTAGTGACAGCAGCATCAGATATGCTTAGTAATAGTAGTGCTACTAGTGATAGCAGCATCAGATAAGCTAATTAATAGTAGTGCTACTAGTGACAGCAGCATCAGATATGCTTAGTAACAGTAGTGCTACTAGTGATAGCAGCATCAGATAAGCTAATTAATAGTAGTGCTACTAGTGACAGCAGCATCAGATATGCTAATTAATAAAAGTGCTAATAGTGACAGCAGCATCAGATATGCTTAGTAATAGTAGTGCTACTAGTGACAGCAGCATCAGATATGCTTAGTAATAGTATTGCTTCTAGTGACAGCAGCATCAGATAAGCTAATTAATAGTAGTGCTACTAGTGACAGCAGCATCAGATAAGCTAATTAATAGTAGTGCTACTAGTGACAGCAGCATCAGATAAGCTAATTAATAGTAGTGCTACTAGTGACAGCAGCATCAGATATGCTTAGTAATAGTAGTGCTACTAGTGATAGCAGCATCAGATAAGCTAATTAATAGTAGTGCTACTAGTGACAGCAGCATCAGATAAGCTAATTAATAGTAGTGCTACTAGTGACAGCAGCATCAGATATGCTAATTAATAGTAGTGCTACTAGTGACAGCAGCATCAGATAAGCTAATTAATAGTAGTGCTAATAGTGACAGCAGCATCAGATAAGCTAATTAATAGTAGTGCTACTAGTGACAGCAGCATCAGATATGCTTAGTAATAGTAGTGCTACTAGTGACAGCAGCATCAGATATGCTTAGTAATAGTAGTGCTACTAGTGACAGCATCAGATAAGCTAATTAATAGTAGTGCTACTAGTGACAGCAGCATCAGATATGCTTAGTAATAGTAGTGCTACTAGTGTTAGCAGCATCAGATAAGCTAATTAATAGTAGTGCTACTAGTGACAGCAGCATCAGATATGCTTAGTAATAGTAGTGCTACTAGCGTTAGCAGCATCAGATAAGCTAATTAATAGTAGTGCTACTAGTGACAGCAGCATCAGATATGCTTAGTAATAGTAGTGCTACTAGTGACAGCAGCATCAGATATGCTTAGTAATAGTAATGCTACTAGTGACAGCAGCATCAGCTATGCTTAGTAATAGTAGTGCTACTAGTGACAGCAGCATCAGATAAGCTAATTAATAGTAGTGCTACTAGTGACAGCAGCATCAGATATGCTTAGTAATAGTAGTGCTACTAGTGATAGCAGCATCAGATAAGCTAATTAATAGTAGTGCTACTAGTGACAGCAGTATCAGATAAGCTTAGTAATAGTAGTGCTACTAGTGACAGCAGCATCAGATACGCTTAGTAATAGTAGTGCTACTAGTGACAGCAGCATCAGATAAGCTAATTAATAGTAGTGCTACTAGTGACAGCAGCATCAGATATGCTTAGTAATAGTAGTGCTACTAGTGACAGCAGCATCAGATATGCTTAGTAATAGTAGTGCTACTAGTGACTGCAGCATCAGATATGCTTAGTAATAGTAGTGCTACTAGTGACAGCAGCATCAGATAAGCTAATTAATAGTAGTGCTACTAGTGACAGCAGCATCAGATATGCTTAGTAATAGTAGTGCTACTAGTGACAGCAGCATCAGATAAGCTAATTAATAGTAGTGCTAATAGTGACAGCAGCATCAGATATGCTTAGTAATAGTAGTGCTACTAGTGACAGCAGCATCAGATAAGCTAATTAATAGTAGTGCTAATAGTGACAGCAGCATCAGATATGCTTAGTAATAGTAGTGCTACTAGTGACAGCAGCATCAGATATGCTTAGTAATAGTAGTGCTACTAGTGACAGCAGCATCAGATATGCTTAGTAATAGTAGTGCTACTAGTGACAGCAGCATCAGATATGCTTAGTAATAGTAGTGCTACTAGTGACAGCAGCATCAGATAAGCTAATTAATAGTAGTGCTAATAGTGACAGCAGCATCAGATATGCTTAGTAATAGTAGTGCTACTAGTGACAGCAGCATCAGATATGCTTAGTAATAGTAGTGCTACTAGTGACAGCAGCATCAGATATGCTTAGTAATAGTAGTGCTACTAGTGACAGCAGCATCAGATATGCTTAGTAATAGTAGTGCTACTAGTGACAGCAGCATCAGATATGCTAATTAATAGTAGAGCTACTAGTGCCAGCAGCATCAGATATGCTTAGTAATAGTAGTGCTACTAGTGACAGCAGCATCAGATATGCTTAGTAATAGTAGTGCTAATAGTGACAGCAGTATCAGATATGCTTAGTAATAGTAGTGCTACTAGTGGACAGCAGCATCAAATATGCTTAGTAATAGTAGTGCTACTAGTGACAGCAGCATCAGATATGCTTAGTAATAGTAGAGCTACTAGTGACAGCAGCATCAGATATGCTAATTAATAGTAGTGCTACTAGTGACAGCAGCATCAGATATGCTTAGTAACAGTAGTGCTACTAGTGACAGCAGCATCAGATATGCTTAGTAATAGTAGTGCTACTAGTGACAGCAGCATCAGATAAGCTAATTAATAGTAGTGCTACTAGTGACAGCAGCATCAGATAAGCTAATTAATAGTAGTTGCTAATAGTGACAGCATCAGATAAGGCTAATTAATAGTAGTGCTACTAGTGACAGCAGCATCAGATATGCTAATTAATAGTAGTGCTACTAGTGACAGCAGCATCAGATAAGCTAATTAATAGTAGTGCTACTAGTGACAGCATCAGATATGCTTAGTAATAGTAGTGCTACTAGTGACAGCAGCATCAGATATGCTAATTAATAGTAGTGCTAATAGTGACAGCAGCATCAGATATGCTTAGTAATAGTAGTGCTACTAGTGACAGCAGCATCAGATATGCTTAGTAATAGTAGTGCTACTAGTGACAGCAGCATCAGATATGCTAATTAATAGTAGTGCTACTAGTGACAGCAGCATCAGATAAGCTAATTAATAGTAGTGCTACTAGTGACAGCAGCATCAGATATGCTTAGTAATAGTAGTGCTACTAGTGACAGCAGCATCAGATATGCTTAGTAATAGTAGTGCTACTAGTGACAGCAGCATCAGATAAGCTAATTAATAGTAGTGCTACTAGTGACAACAGCATCAGATATGCTTAGTAATAGTAGTGCTACTAGTGACAGCAGCATCAGATATGCTTAGTAATAGTAGTGCTACTAGTGACAGCAGCATCAGATATGCTTAGTAATAGTAGTGCTACTAGTGACAGCAGCATCAGATATGCTTAGTAATAGTAGTGCTACCAGTGACAGCAGCATCAGATATGCTTAGTAATAGTAGTGCTACTAGTGACAGCAGCATCAGATATGCTTAGTAATAGTAGTGCTACTAGTGACAGCAGCATCAGATATGCTTAGTAATAGTAGTGCTACTAGTGACAGCAGCATCAGATATGCTAATTAATAGTAGTGCTACTAGTGACAGCAGCATCAGATATGCTTAGTAATAGTAGTGCTACTAGTGACAGTAGCATCAGATATGCTTAGTAATAGTAGTGCTACTAGTGATAGCAGCATCAGATAAGCTAATTAATAGTAGTGCTACTAGTGACAGCAGCATCAAATATGCTTAGTAATAGTAGTGCTACTAGTGACAGTAGCATCAGATATGCTTAGTAATAGTAGTGCTACTAGTGTTAGCAGCATCAGTTAAGCTAATTAGTAGTGCTACTAGTGACAGCAGCATCAGATAAGCTAATTAATAGTAGTGCTACTAGTGATAGCAGCATCAGATAAGCTAATTAATAGTGCTACTAGTGACAGCAGCATCAGATAAGCTAATTAATAGTAGTGCTACTAGTGACAGCAGCATCAGATAAGCTAATTAATAGTAGTGCTACTAGTGACAGCAGCATCAGATAAGCTAATTAATAGTAGTGCTACTAGTGACAGCAGCATCAGATATGCTTAGTAATAGTAGTGCTACTAGTGACAGTAGCATCAGATATTCTTAGTAATAGTAGTGCTACTAGTGATAGCAGCATCAGATAAGCTAATTAATAGTAGTGCTACTAGTGACAGCAGCATCAGATAAGCTAATTAATAGTAGTGCTACTAGTGACAGCAGCATCAGATATGCTTAGTAATAGTAGTGCTACTAGTGATAGCAGCATCAGATAAGCTAATTAATAGTAGTGCTACTAGTGACAGCAGCATCAGATATGCTAATTAATAGTAGTGCTAATAGTGACAGCAGCATCAGATATGCTTAGTAATAGTAGTGCTACTAGTGACAACAGCATCAGATATGCTAATTAATAGTAGTGCTAATAGTGACAGCAGCATCAGATATGCTTAGTAATAGTAGTGCTACTAGTGACAGCAGCATCAGATATGCTAATTAATAGTAGTGCTACTAGTGACAGCAGCATCAGATAAGCTAATTAATAGTAGTGCTACTAGTGACAGCAGCATCAGATATGCTTAGTAATAGTAGTGCTACTAGTGACAGCAGCATCAGATATGCTTAGTAATAGTAGTGCTACTAGTGACAGCAGCATCAGATAAGCTAATTAATAGTAGTGCTACTAGTGACAGCAGCATCAGATATGCTAAGTAATAGTAGTGCTACTAGTGACAGCAGCATCAGATATGCTTAGTAATAGTAGTGCTACTAGTGACAGCAGCATCAGATATGCTTAGTAATAGTAGTGCTACCAGTGACAGCAGCATCAGATATGCTTAGTAATAGTAGTGCTACTAGAGACAGCAGCATCAGATATGCTAATTAATAGTAGTGCTACTAGTGACAGCAGCATCAGATATGCTTAGTAATAGTAGTGCTACTAGTGACAGTAGCATCAGATATGCTAATTAATAGTAGTGCTTACTAGTGACAGCAGCATCAGATATGCTTAGTAATAGTAGTGCTACTAGTGACAGCAGCTTCAGATATGCTTAGTAATAGTAGTGCTACTAGTGACAGCAGCATCAGATATGCTAATTAATAGTAGTGCTACTAGTGACAGCAGCATCAGATATGCTTAGTAATAGTAGTGCTACTAGTGACAGTAGCATCAGATATGTTTAGTAATAGTAGTGCTACTAGTGATAGCAGCATCAGATAAGCTAATTAATAGTAGTGCTACTAGTGACAGCAGCATCAGATATGCTTAGTAACAGTAGTGCTACTAGTGATAGCAGCATCAGATAAGCTATTAATAGTAGTGCTACTAGTGACAGCAGCATCAGATATGCTAATTAATAAAAGTGCTATTAGTGACAGCAGCATCAGATATGCTTAGTAATAGTAGTGCTACTAGTGACAGCAGCATCAGATATGCTTAGTAATAGTAGTGCTACTAGTGACAGCAGCATCAGATAAGCTAATTAATAGTAGTGCTACTAGTGACAGCAGCATCAGATAAGCTAATTAATAGTAGTGCTACTAGTGACAGCAGCATCAGATAAGCTAATTAATAGTAGTGCTACTAGTGACAGCAGCATCAGATATGCTTAGTAATAGTAGTGCTACTAGTGATAGCAGCATCAGATAAGCTAATTAATAGTAGTGCTACTAGTGACAGCAGCATCAGATAAGCTAATTAATAGTAGTGCTACTAGTGACAGCAGCATCAGATATGCTAATTAATAGTAGTGCTACTAGTGACAGTAGCATCAGATAAGCTAATTAATAGTAGTGCTAATAGTGACAGCAGCATCAGATAAGCTAATTAATAGTAGTGCTACTAGTGACAGCAGCATCAGATATGCTTAGTAATAGTAGTGCTACTAGTGACAGCAGCATCAGATATGCTTAGTAATAGTAGTGCTACTAGTGACAGCATCAGATAAGCTAATTAATAGTAGTGCTACTAGTGACAGCAGCATCAGATATGCTTAGTAATAGTAGTGCTACTAGTGTTAGCAGCATCAGATAAGCTAATTAATAGTAGTGCTACTAGTGACAGCAGCATCAGATATGCTTAGTAATAGTAGTGCTACTAGCGTTAGCAGCATCAGATAAGCTAATTAATAGTAGTGCTACTAGTGACAGCAGCATCAGATATGCTTAGTAATAGTAGTGCTACTAGTGACAGCAGCATCAGATATGCTTAGTAATAGTAATGCTACTAGTGACAGCAGCATCAGCTATGCTTAGTAATAGTAGTGCTACTAGTGACAGCAGCATCAGATATGCTTAGTAATAGTAGTGCTACTAGTGACAGCAGCATCAGATATGCTTAGTAATAGTAGTGCTAATAGTGACAGCACCATCAGATATGCTAATTAATAGTAGTGCTACTAGTGTTAGCAGCATCAGATAAGCTAATTAATAGTAGTGCTACTAGTGACAGCAGCATCAGATATGCTAATTAATAGTAGTGCTACTAGTGACAGCAGCATCAGATATGCTTAGTAATAGTAGTGCTACTAGTGACAGCAGCATCAGATATGCTTAGTAATAGTAGTGCTACCAGTGACAGCAGCATCAGATATGCTTAGTAATAGTAGTGCTACTAGTGACAGCAGCATCAGATATGCTTAGTAATAGTAGTGCTACTAGTGACAGCAGCATCAGATATGCTTAGTAATAGTAGTGCTACTAGTGACAGCAGCATCAGATATGCTAATTAATAGTAGTGCTACTAGTGACAGCAGCATCAGATATGCTTAGTAATAGTAGTGCTACTAGTGACAGTAGCATCAGATATGCTTAGTAATAGTAGTGCTACTAGTGATAGCAGCATCAGATAAGCTAATTAATAGTAGTGCTACTAGTGACAGCAGCATCAAATATGCTTAGTAATAGTAGTGCTACTAGTGACAGTAGCATCAGATATGCTTAGTAATAGTAGTGCTACTAGTGTTAGCAGCATCAGTTAAGCTAATTAGTAGTGCTACTAGTGACAGCAGCATCAGATAAGCTAATTATAGTAGTGCTACTAGTGATAGCAGCATCAGATAAGCTAATTAATAGTGCTACTAGTGACAGCAGCATCAGATAAGCTAATTAATAGTAGTGCTACTAGTGACAGCAGCATCAGATAAGCTAATTAATAGTAGTGCTACTAGTGACAGCAGCATCAGATAAGCTAATTAATAGTAGTGCTACTAGTGACAGCAGCATCAGATATGCTTAGTAATAGTAGTGCTACTAGTGACAGTAGCATCAGATATTCTTAGTAATAGTAGTGCTACTAGTGATAGCAGCATCAGATAAGCTAATTAATAGTAGTGCTACTAGTGACAGCAGCATCAGATAAGCTAATTAATAGTAGTGCTACTAGTGACAGCAGCATCAGATATGCTTAGTAATAGTAGTGCTACTAGTGATAGCAGCATCAAGATAAGCTAATTAATAGTAGTGCTACTAGTGACAGCAGCATCAGATATGCTAATTAATAGTAGTGCTAATAGTGACAGCAGCATCAGATATGCTTAGTAATAGTAGTGCTACTAGTGACAACAGCATCAGATATGCTAATTAATAGTAGTGCTAATAGTGACAGCAGCATCAGATATGCTTAGTAATAGTAGTGCTACTAGTGACAGCAGCATCAGATATGCTAATTAATAGTAGTGCTACTAGTGACAGCAGCATCAGATAAGCTAATTAATAGTAGTGCTACTAGTGACAGCAGCATCAGATATGCTTAGTAATAGTAGTGCTACTAGTGACAGCAGCATCAGATATGCTTAGTAATAGTAGTGCTACTAGTGACAGCAGCATCAGATAAGCTAATTAATAGTAGTGCTACTAGTGACAGCAGCATCAGATATGCTAAGTAATAGTAGTGCTACTAGTGACAGCAGCATCAGATATGCTTAGTAATAGTAGTGCTACTAGTGACAGCAGCATCAGATATGCTTAGTAATAGTAGTGCTACCAGTGACAGCAGCATCAGATATGCTTAGTAATAGTAGTGCTACTAGAGACAGCAGCATCAGATATGCTAATTAATAGTAGTGCTACTAGTGACAGCAGCATCAGATATGCTTAGTAATAGTAGTGCTACTAGTGACAGTAGCATCAGATATGCTAATTAATAGTAGTGCTACTAGTGACAGCAGCATCAGATATGCTTAGTAATAGTAGTGCTACTAGTGACAGCAGCTTCAGATATGCTTAGTAATAGTAGTGCTACTAGTGACAGCAGCATCAGATATGCTAATTAATAGTAGTGCTACTAGTGACAGCAGCATCAGATATGCTTAGTAATAGTAGTGCTACTAGTGACAGTAGCATCAGATATGTTTAGTAATAGTAGTGCTACTAGTGACAGCAGCATCAGATATGCTTAGTAATAGTAGTGCTACTAGTGATAGCAGCATCAGATAAGCTAATTAATAGTAGTGCTACTAGTGACAGCAGCATCAGATATGCTTAGTAACAGTAGTGCTACTAGTGATAGCAGCATCAGATAAGCTAATTAATAGTAGTGCTACTAGTGACAGCAGCATCAGATATGCTAATTAATAAAAGTGCTATTAGTGACAGCAGCATCAGATATGCTTAGTAATAGTAGTGCTACTAGTGACAGCAGCATCAGATATGCTTAGTAATAGTAGTGCTACTAGTGACAGCAGCATCAGATAAGCTAATTAATAGTAGTGCTACTAGTGACAGCAGCATCAGATAAGCTAATTAATAGTAGTGCTACTAGTGACAGCAGCATCAGATAAGCTAATTAATAGTAGTGCTACTAGTGACAGCAGCATCAGATATGCTTAGTAATAGTAGTGCTACTAGTGATAGCAGCATCAGATAAGCTAATTAATAGTAGTGCTACTAGTGACAGCAGCATCAGATAAGCTAATTAATAGTAGTGCTACTAGTGACAGCAGCATCAGATATGCTAATTAATAGTAGTGCTACTAGTGACAGTAGCATCAGATAAGCTAATTAATAGTAGTGCTAATAGTGACAGCAGCATCAGATAAGCTAATTAATAGTAGTGCTACTAGTGACAGCAGCATCAGATATGCTTAGTAATAGTAGTGCTACTAGTGACAGCAGCATCAGATATGCTTAGTAATAGTAGTGCTACTAGTGACAGCATCAGATAAGCTAATTAATAGTAGTGCTACTAGTGACAGCAGCATCAGATATGCTTAGTAATAGTAGTGCTACTAGTGTTAGCAGCATCAGATAAGCTAATTAATAGTAGTGCTACTAGTGACAGCAGCATCAGATATGCTTAGTAATAGTAGTGCTACTAGCGTTAGCAGCATCAGATAAGCTAATTAATAGTAGTGCTACTAGTGACAGCAGCATCAGATATGCTTAGTAATAGTAGTGCTACTAGTGACAGCAGCATCAGATATGCTTAGTAATAGTAATGCTACTAGTGACAGCAGCATCAGCTATGCTTAGTAATAGTAGTGCTACTAGTGACAGCAGCATCAGATATGCTTAGTAATAGTAGTGCTACTAGTGACAGCAGCATCAGATATGCTTAGTAATAGTAGTGCTAATAGTGACAGCACCATCAGATATGCTAATTAATAGTAGTGCTACTAGTGTTAGCAGCATCAGATAAGCTAATTAATAGTAGTGCTACTAGTGACAGCAGCATCAGATATGCTAATTAATAGTAGTGCTACTAGTGACAGCAGCATCAGATATGCTTAGTAATAGTAGTGCTACTAGTGATAGCAGCATCAGATAAGCTAATTAATAGTAGTGCTACTAGTGACAGCAGCTTCAGATATGCTAATTAATAGTAGTGCTACTAGTGACAGCAGCATCAGATATGCTTAATAATAGTAGTGCTACTAGTGACAGCAGCATCAGATATGCTTAGTAATAGTAGTGCTACTAGTGACAGCAGCATCAGCTATGCTTAGTAATAGTAGTGCTACTAGTGACAGCAGCATCAGATATGCTTAGTAATAGTAGTGCTACTAGTGACAGCAGCATCAGATATGCTTAGTAATAGTAGTGCTACTAGTGACAGCAGCATCAGATAAGCTAATTAATAGTAGTGCTACTAGTGACAGCAGCATCAGATATCGTTAGTAATAGTAGTGCTACTAGTGACAGCAGCATCAGCTATGCTTAGTAATAGTAGTGCTACTAGTGACAGCAGCATCAGATATGCTTAGTAATAGTAGTGCTACTAGTGACAGCAGCATCAGATATGCTTAGTAATAGTAGTGCTACTAGTGACAGCAGCATCAGATAAGCTAATTAATAGTAGTGCTACTAGTGACAGCAGCATCAGATAAGCTAATTAATAGTAGTGCTAATAGTGACAGCAGCATCAGATATGCTTAGTAATAGTAGTGCTACTAGTGACAGCAGCATCAGATATGCTTAGTAATAGTAGTGCTACTAGTGACAGCAGCATCAGATATGCTTAGTAATAGTAGTGCTACTAGTGATAGCAGCATCAGATAAGCTAATTAATAGTAGTGCTACTAGTGACAGCTGCATCAGATATGCTTTGTAATAGTAGTGCTACTAGTGACAGCAGCATCAGATATGCTTAGTAATAGTAGTGCTACTAGTGACAGCAGCATCAGATAAGCTAATTAATAGTAGTGCTACTAGTGACAGCAGCATCAGATAAGCTAATTAATAGTAGTGCTAATAGTGACAGCAGCATCAGATATGCTTAGTAATAGTAGTGCTACTAATGACAGCAGCATCAGATATGCTAATTAATAGTAGTGCTAATAGTGACAGAAGCATCAGATATGCTTAGTAATAGTAGTGCTACTAGTGACAGCAGCATCAGATATGCTTAGTAATAGTAGTGCTACTAGTGACAGCAGCATCAGATATGCTAATTAATAGTAGTGCTTCTAGTGACAGCAGCATCAGATAAGCTAATTAATAGTAGTGCTACTAGTGACAGCAGCATCAGATAAGCTAATTAATAGTAGTGCTACTAGTGACAGCAGCATCAGATATGCTTAGTAATAGTAGTGCTACTAGTGACAGCAGCATCAGATATGCTTAGTAATAGTAGTGCTACTAGTGACAGCAGCATCAGATATGCTTAGTAATAGTAGTGCTACTAGTGACAGCAGCATCAGATATGCTTAGTAATAGTAGTGCTACTAGTGACAGCAGCATCAGATATGCTTAGTAATAGTAGTGCTACTAGTGACAGCAGCATCAGATATGCTTAGTAATAGTAGTGCTACTAGTGACAGCAGCATCAGATAAGCTAATTAATAGTAGTGCTACTAGTGACAGCAGCATCAGATAAGCTAATTAATAGTAGTGCTAATAGTGACAGCAGCATCAGATATGCTTAGTAATAGTAGTGCTACTAGTGACAGCAGCATCAGATATGCTAATTAATAGTAGTGCTAATAGTGACAGCAGCATCAGATATGCTTAGTAATAGTAGTGCTACTAGTGACAGCAGCATCAGATATGCTTAGTAATAGTAGTGCTACTAGTGACAGCAGCATCAGATATGCTAATTAATAGTAGTGCTTCTAGTGACAGCAGCATCAGATAAGCTAATTAATAGTAGTGCTACTAGTGACAGCAGCATCAGATAAGCTAATTAATAGTAGTGCTACTAGTGACAGCAGCATCAGATATGCTTAGTAATAGTAGTGCTACTAGTGACAGCAGCATCAGATATGCTTAGTAATAGTAGTGCTACTAGTGACAGCAGCATCAGATAAGCTAATTAATAGTAGTGCTACTAGTGACAACAGCATCAGATATGCTTAGTAATAGTAGTGCTACTAGTGACAGCAGCATCAGATATGCTTAGTAATAGTAGTGCTACTAGTGACAGCAGCATCAGATATGCTTAGTAATAGTAGTGCTACTAGTGACAGCAGCATCAGATATGCTTAGTAATAGTAGTGCTACCAGTGACAGCAGCATCAGATATGCTTAGTAATAGTAGTGCTACTAGTGACAGCAGCATCAGATATGCTTAGTAATAGTAGTGCTACTAGTGGCAGCAGCATCAGATATGCTTAGTAATAGTAGTGCTACTAGTGACAGCAGCATCAGATATGCTTAGTAATAGTAGTGCTACTAGTGACAGCAGCATCAGATATGCTTAGTAATAGTAGTGCTACTAGTGACAGCAGCATCAGATATGCTTAGTAATAGTAGTGCTACTAGTGACAGCAGCATCAGATATGCTAATTAATAGTAGTGCTACTAGTGACAGCAGCATCAGATATGCTTAGTAATAGTAGTGCTACTAGTGACAGCAGCATCAGATATGCTTAGTAATAGTAGTGCTACTAGTGATAGCAGCATCAGATAAGCTAATTAATAGTAGTGCTACTAGTGACAGCAGCATCAGATAAGCTAATTAATAGTAGTGCTACTAGTGACAGCAGCATCAGATATGCTTAGTAATAGTAGTGCTACTAGTGATAGCAGCATCAGATAAGCTAATTAATAGTAGTGCTACTAGTGACAGCAGTATCAGATAAGCTTAGTAATAGTAGTGCTACTAGTGACAGCAGCATCAGATACGCTTAG
This sequence comes from Taudactylus pleione, assembly GCA_031769625.1. Classification (NCBI taxonomy): domain Eukaryota; kingdom Metazoa; phylum Chordata; class Amphibia; order Anura; family Myobatrachidae; genus Taudactylus; species Taudactylus pleione. The sequence goes on from JAUIMM010000982.1 coordinate 644,950, forward strand.
TAATAGTAGTGCTACTAGTGACAGCAGCATCAGATAAGCTAATTAATAGTAGTGCTACTAGTGACAGCAGCATCAGATATGCTTAGTAATAGTAGTGCTACTAGTGACAGCAGCATCAGATATGCTTAGTAATAGTAGTGCTACTAGTGACTGCAGCATCAGATATGCTTACTAATAGTAGTGCTACTAGTGACAGCAGCATCAGATAAGCTAATTAATAGTAGTGCTACTAGTGACAGCAGCATCAGATATGCTTAGTAATAGTAGTGCTACTAGTGACAGCAGCATCAGATATGCTTAGTAATAGTAGTGCTACTAGTGACAGCAGCATCAGATAAGCTAATTAATAGTAGTGCTAATAGTGACAGCAGCATCAGATATGCTTAGTAATAGTAGTGCTACTAGTGACAGCAGCATCAGATAAGCTAATTAATAGTAGTGCTAATAGTGACAGCAGCATCAGATATGCTTAGTAATAGTAGTGCTACTAGTGACAGCAGCATCAGATATGCTTAGTAATAGTAGTGCTACTAGTGATAGCAGCATCAGATAAGCTAATTAATAGTAGTGCTACTAGTGACAGCAGCATCAGATATGCTTAGTAATAGTAGTGCTACTAGTGATAGCAGCATCAGTTAAGCTAATTAATAGTGCTACTAGTGACAGCAGCATCAGATAAGCTAATTAATAGTAGTGCTACTAGTGATAGCAGCATCAGATAAGCTAATTAATAGTGCTACTAGTGACAGCAGCATCAGATAAGCTAATTAATAGTAGTGCTACTAGTGACAGCAGCATCAGATAAGCTAATTAATAGTAGTGCTACTAGTGACAGCAGCATCAGATAAGCTAATTAATAGTAGTGCTACTAGTGACAGCAGCATCAGATATGCTTAGTAATAGTAGTGCTACTAGTGACAGTAGCATCAGATATTCTTAGTAATAGTAGTGCTACTAGTGATAGCAGCATCAGATAAGCTAATTAATAGTAGTGCTACTAGTGACAGCAGCATCAGATAAGCTAATTAATAGTAGTGCTACTAGTGACAGCAGCATCAGATATGCTTAGTAATAGTAGTGCTACTAGTGATAGCAGCATCAGATAAGCTAATTAATAGTAGTGCTACTAGTGACAGCAGCATCAGATATGCTAATTAATAGTAGTGCTAATAGTGAAAGCAGCATCAGATATGCTTAGTAATAGTAGTGCTACTAGTGACAACAGCATCAGATATGCTAATTAATAGTAGTGCTAATAGTGACAGCAGCATCAGATATGCTTAGTAATAGTAGTGCTACTAGTGACAGCAGCATCAGATATGCTAATTAATAGTAGTGCTACTAGTGACAGCAGCATCAGATAAGCTAATTAATAGTAGTGCTACTAGTGACAGCAGCATCAGATATGCTTAGTAATAGTAGTGCTACTAGTGACAGCAGCATCAGATATGCTTAGTAATAGTAGTGCTACTAGTGACAGCAGCATCAGATAAGCTAATTAATAGTAGTGCTACTAGTGACAGCAGCATCAGATATGCTAAGTAATAGTAGTGCTACTAGTGACAGCAGCATCAGATATGCTTAGTAATAGTAGTGCTACTAGTGACAGCAGCATCAGATATGCTTAGTAATAGTAGTGCTACCAGTGACAGCAGCATCAGATATGCTTAGTAATAGTAGTGCTACTAGAGACAGCAGCATCAGATATGCTAATTAATAGTAGTGCTACTAGTGACAGCAGCATCAGATATGCTTAGTAATAGTAGTGCTACTAGTGACAGTAGCATCAGATATGCTAATTAATAGTAGTGCTACTAGTGACAGCAGCATCAGATATGCTTAGTAATAGTAGTGCTACTAGTGACAGCAGCTTCAGATATGCTTAGTAATAGTAGTGCTACTAGTGACAGCAGCATCAGATATGCTATTTAATAGTAGTGCTACTAGTGACAGCAGCATCAGATATGCTTAGTAATAGTAGTGCTACTAGTGACAGTAGCATCAGATATGTTTAGTAATAGTAGTGCTACTAGTGACAGCAGCATCAGATATGCTTAGTAATAGTAGTGCTACTAGTGATAGCAGCATCAGATAAGCTAATTAATAGTAGTGCTACTAGTGACAGCAGCATCAGATATGCTTAGTAACAGTAGTGCTACTAGTGATAGCAGCATCAGATAAGCTAATTAATAGTAGTGCTACTAGTGACAGCAGCATCAGATATGCTAATTAATAAAAGTGCTAATAGTGACAGCAGCATCAGATATGCTTAGTAATAGTAGTGCTACTAGTGACAGCAGCATCAGATATGCTTAGTAATAGTAGTGCTACTAGTGACAGCAGCATCAGATATGCTAATTAATAGTAGTGCTAATAGTGACAGCAGCATCAGATATGCTTAGTAATAGTAGTGCTACTAGTGACAGCAGCATCAGATATGCTTAGTAATAGTAGTGCTACTAGTGACAGCAGCATCAGATATGCTAATTAATAGTAGTGCTACTAGTGACAGCAGCATCAGATAAGCTAATTAATAGTAGTGCTACTAGTGACAGCAGCATCAGATATGCTTAGTAATAGTAGTGCTACTAGTGACAGCAGCATCAGATATGCTTAGTAATAGTAGTGCTACTAGTGACAGCAGCATCAGATAAGCTAATTAATAGTAGTGCTACTAGTGACAACAGCATCAGATATGCTTAGTAATAGTAGTGCTACTAGTGACAGCAGCATCAGATATGCTTAGTAATAGTAGTGCTACTAGTGACAGCAGCATCAGATATGCTTAGTAATAGTAGTGCTACTAGTGACAGCAGCATCAGATATGCTTAGTAATAGTAGTGCTACCAGTGACAGCAGCATCAGATATGCTTAGTAATAGTAGTGCTACTAGTGACAGCAGCATCAGATATGCTTAGTAATAGTAGTGCTACTAGTGACAGCAGCATCAGATATGCTTAGTAATAGTAGTGCTACTAGTGACAGCAGCATCAGATATGCTAATTAATAGTAGTGCTACTAGTGACAGCAGCATCAGATATGCTTAGTAATAGTAGTGCTACTAGTGACAGTAGCATCAGATATGCTTAGTAATAGTAGTGCTACTAGTGACAGCAGCATCAGATATGCTTAGTAATAGTAGTGCTACTAGTGATAGCAGCATCAGATAAGCTAATTAATAGTAGTGCTACTAGTGACAGCAGCATCAGATATGCTTAGTAATAGTAGTGCTACTAGTGATAGCAGCATCAGTTAAGCTAATTAATAGTGCTACTAGTGACAGCAGCATCAGATAAGCTAATTAATAGTAGTGCTACTAGTGATAGCAGCATCAGATAAGCTAATTAATAGTGCTACTAGTGACAGCAGCATCAGATAAGCTAATTAATAGTAGTGCTACTAGTGACAGCAGCATCAGATAAGCTAATTAATAGTAGTGCTACTAGTGACAGCAGCATCAGATAAGCTAATTAATAGTAGTGCTACTAGTGACAGCAGCATCAGATATGCTTAGTAATAGTAGTGCTACTAGTGACAGTAGCATCAGATATTCTTAGTAATAGTAGTGCTACTAGTGATAGCAGCATCAGATAAGCTAATTAATAGTAGTGCTACTAGTGACAGCAGCATCAGATAAGCTAATTAATAGTAGTGCTACTAGTGACAGCAGCATCAGATATGCTTAGTAATAGTAGTGCTACTAGTGATAGCAGCATCAGATAAGCTAATTAATAGTAGTGCTACTAGTGACAGCAGCATCAGATATGCTAATTAATAGTAGTGCTAATAGTGACAGCAGCATCAGATATGCTTAGTAATAGTAGTGCTACTAGTGACAACAGCATCAGATATGCTAATTAATAGTAGTGCTAATAGTGACAGCAGCATCAGATATGCTTAGTAATAGTAGTGCTACTAGTGACAGCAGCATCAGATATGCTAATTAATAGTAGTGCTACTAGTGACAGCAGCATCAGATAAGCTAATTAATAGTAGTGCTACTAGTGACAGCAGCATCAGATATGCTTAGTAATAGTAGTGCTACTAGTGACAGCAGCATCAGATATGCTTAGTAATAGTAGTGCTACTAGTGACAGCAGCATCAGATAAGCTAATTAATAGTAGTGCTACTAGTGACAGCAGCATCAGATATGCTAAGTAATAGTAGTGCTACTAGTGACAGCAGCATCAGATATGCTTAGTAATAGTAGTGCTACTAGTGACAGCAGCATCAGATATGCTTAGTAATAGTAGTGCTACCAGTGACAGCAGCATCAGATATGCTTAGTAATAGTAGTGCTACTAGAGACAGCAGCATCAGATATGCTAATTAATAGTAGTGCTACTAGTGACAGCAGCATCAGATATGCTTAGTAATAGTAGTGCTACTAGTGACAGTAGCATCAGATATGCTAATTAATAGTAGTGCTACTAGTGACAGCAGCATCAGATATGCTTAGTAATAGTAGTGCTACTAGTGACAGCAGCTTCAGATATGCTTAGTAATAGTAGTGCTACTAGTGACAGCAGCATCAGATATGCTAATTAATAGTAGTGCTACTAGTGACAGCAGCATCAGATATGCTTAGTAATAGTAGTGCTACTAGTGACAGTAGCATCAGATATGTTTAGTAATAGTAGTGCTACTAGTGACAGCAGCATCAGATATGCTTAGTAATAGTAGTGCTACTAGTGATAGCAGCATCAGATAAGCTAATTAATAGTAGTGCTACTAGTGACAGCAGCATCAGATATGCTTAGTAACAGTAGTGCTACTAGTGATAGCAGCATCAGATAAGCTAATTAATAGTAGTGCTACTAGTGACAGCAGCATCAGATATGCTAATTAATAAAAGTGCTAATAGTGACAGCAGCATCAGATATGCTTAGTAATAGTAGTGCTACTAGTGACAGCAGCATCAGATATGCTTAGTAATAGTAGTGCTACTAGTGACAGCAGCATCAGATAAGCTAATTAATAGTAGTGCTACTAGTGACAGCAGCATCAGATAAGCTAATTAATAGTAGTGCTACTAGTGACAGCAGCATCAGATAAGCTAATTAATAGTAGTGCTACTAGTGACAGCAGCATCAGATATGCTTAGTAATAGTAGTGCTACTAGTGATAGCAGCATCAGATAAGCTAATTAATAGTAGTGCTACTAGTGACAGCAGCATCAGATAAGCTAATTAATAGTAGTGCTACTAGTGACAGCAGCATCAGATATGCTAATTAATAGTAGTGCTACTAGTGACAGCAGCATCAGATAAGCTAATTAATAGTAGTGCTAATAGTGACAGCAGCATCAGATAAGCTAATTAATAGTAGTGCTACTAGTGACAGCAGCATCAGATATGCTTAGTAATAGTAGTGCTACTAGTGACAGCAGCATCAGATATGCTTAGTAATAGTAGTGCTACTAGTGACAGCATCAGATAAGCTAATTAATAGTAGTGCTACTAGTGACAGCAGCATCAGATATGCTTAGTAATAGTAGTGCTACTAGTGTTAGCAGCATCAGATAAGCTAATTAATAGTAGTGCTACTAGTGACAGCAGCATCAGATATGCTTAGTAATAGTAGTGCTACTAGCGTTAGCAGCATCAGATAAGCTAATTAATAGTAGTGCTACTAGTGACAGCAGCATCAGATATGCTTAGTAATAGTAGTGCTACTAGTGACAGCAGCATCAGATATGCTTAGTAATAGTAATGCTACTAGTGACAGCAGCATCAGCTATGCTTAGTAATAGTAGTGCTACTAGTGACAGCAGCATCAGATAAGCTAATTAATAGTAGTGCTACTAGTGACAGCAGCATCAGATATGCTTAGTAATAGTAGTGCTACTAGTGATAGCAGCATCAGATAAGCTAATTAATAGTAGTGCTACTAGTGACAGCAGTATCAGATAAGCTTAGTAATAGTAGTGCTACTAGTGACAGCAGCATCAGATACGCTTAGTAATAGTAGTGCTACTAGTGACAGCAGCATCAGATAAGCTAATTAATAGTAGTGCTACTAGTGACAGCAGCATCATATATGCTTAGTAATAGTAGTGCTACTAGTGACAGCAGCATCAGATATGCTTAGTAATAGTAGTGCTACTAGTGACTGCAGCATCAGATATGCTTAGTAATAGTAGTGCTACTAGTGACAGCAGCATCAGATAAGCTAATTAATAGTAGTGCTACTAGTGACAGCAGCATCAGATATGCTTAGTAATAGTAGTGCTACTAGTGACAGCAGCATCAGATAAGCTAATTAATAGTAGTGCTAATAGTGACAGCAGCATCAGATATGCTTAGTAATAGTAGTGCTACTAGTGACAGCAGCATCAGATAAGCTAATTAATAGTAGTGCTAATAGTGACAGCAGCATCAGATATGCTTAGTAATAGTAGTGCTACTAGTGACAGCAGCATCAGATATGCTTAGTAATAGTAGTGCTACTAGTGACAGCAGCATCAGATATGCTTAGTAATAGTAGTGCTACTAGTGACAGCAGCATCAGATATGCTTAGTAATAGTAGTGCTACTAGTGACAGCAGCATCAGATAAGCTAATTAATAGTAGTGCTAATAGTGACAGCAGCATCAGATATGCTTAGTAATAGTAGTGCTACTAGTGACAGCAGCATCAGATATGCTTAGTAATAGTAGTGCTACTAGTGACAGCAGCATCAGATATGCTTAGTAATAGTAGTGCTACTAGTGACAGCAGCATCAGATATGCTTAGTAATAGTAGTGCTACTAGTGACAGCAGCATCAGATATGCTAATTAATAGTAGTGCTACTAGTGCCAGCAGCATCAGATATGCTTAGTAATAGTAGTGCTACTAGTGACAGCAGCATCAGATATGCTTAGTAATAGTAGTGCTAATAGTGACAGCAGTATCAGATATGCTTAGTAATAGTAGTGCTACTAGTGACAGCAGCATCAAATATGCTTAGTAATAGTAGTGCTACTAGTGACAGCAGCATCAGATATGCTTAGTAATAGTAGAGCTACTAGTGACAGCAGCATCAGATATGCTAATTAATAGTAGTGCTACTAGTGACAGCAGCATCAGATATGCTTAGTAACAGTAGTGCTACTAGTGACAGCAGCATCAGATATGCTTAGTAATAGTAGTGCTACTAGTGACAGCAGCATCAGATAAGCTAATTAATAGTAGTGCTACTAGTGACAGCAGCATCAGATAAGCTAATTAATAGTAGTGCTAATAGTGACAGCAGCATCAGATAAGCTAATTAATAGTAGTGCTACTAGTGACAGCAGCATCAGATATGCTAATTAATAGTAGTGCTACTAGTGACAGCAGCATCAGATAAGCTAATTAATAGTAGTGCTACTAGTGACAGCATCAGATATGCTTAGTAATAGTAGTGCTACTAGTGACAGCAGCATCAGATATGCTAATTAATAGTAGTGCTAATAGTGACAGCAGCATCAGATATGCTTAGTAATAGTAGTGCTACTAGTGACAGCAGCATCAGATATGCTTAGTAATAGTAGTGCTACTAGTGACAGCAGCATCAGATATGCTAATTAATAGTAGTGCTACTAGTGACAGCAGCATCAGATAAGCTAATTAATAGTAGTGCTACTAGTGACAGCAGCATCAGATATGCTTAGTAATAGTAGTGCTACTAGTGACAGCAGCATCAGATATGCTTAGTAATAGTAGTGCTACTAGTGACAGCAGCATCAGATAAGCTAATTAATAGTAGTGCTACTAGTGACAACAGCATCAGATATGCTTAGTAATAGTAGTGCTACTAGTGACAGCAGCATCAGATATGCTTAGTAATAGTAGTGCTACTAGTGACAGCAGCATCAGATATGCTTAGTAATAGTAGTGCTACTAGTGACAGCAGCATCAGATATGCTTAGTAATAGTAGTGCTACTAGTGACAGCAGCATCAGATATGCTTAGTAATAGTAGTGCTACTAGTGACAGCAGCATCAGATATGCTTAGTAATAGTAGTGCTACTAGTGACAGCAGCATCAGATATGCTAATTAATAGTAGTGCTACTAGTGACAGCAGCATCAGATATGCTTAGTAATAGTAGTGCTACTAGTGACAGTAGCATCAGATATGCTTAGTAATAGTAGTGCTACTAGTGATAGCAGCATCAGATAAGCTAATTAATAGTAGTGCTACTAGTGACAGCAGCATCAGATATGCTTAGTAATAGTAGTGCTACTAGTGACAGTAGCATCAGATATGCTTAGTAATAGTAGTGCTACTAGTGTTAGCAGCATCAGTTAAGCTAATTAATAGTGCTACTAGTGACAGCAGCATCAGATAAGCTAATTAATAGTAGTGCTACTAGTGATAGCAGCATCAGATAAGCTAATTAATAGTGCTACTAGTGACAGCAGCATCAGATAAGCTAATTAATAGTAGTGCTACTAGTGACAGCAGCATCAGATAAGCTAATTAATAGTAGTGCTACTAGTGACAGCAGCATCAGATAAGCTAATTAATAGTAGTGCTACTAGTGACAGCAGCATCAGATATGCTTAGTAATAGTAGTGCTACTAGTGACAGTAGCATCAGATATTCTTAGTAATAGTAGTGCTACTAGTGATAGCAGCATCAGATAAGCTAATTAATAGTAGTGCTACTAGTGACAGCAGCATCAGATAAGCTAATTAATAGTAGTGCTACTAGTGACAGCAGCATCAGATATGCTTAGTAATAGTAGTGCTACTAGTGATAGCAGCATCAGATAAGCTAATTAATAGTAGTGCTACTAGTGACAGCAGCATCAGATATGCTAATTAATAGTAGTGCTAATAGTGACAGCAGCATCAGATATGCTTAGTAATAGTAGTGCTACTAGTGACAACAGCATCAGATATGCTAATTAATAGTAGTGCTAATAGTGACAGCAGCATCAGATATGCTTAGTTATAGTAGTGCTACTAGTGACAGCAGCATCAGATATGCTAATTAATAGTAGTGCTACTAGTGACAGCAGCATCAGATAAGCTAATTAATAGTAGTGCTACTAGTGACAGCAGCATCAGATATGCTTAGTAATAGTAGTGCTACTAGTGACAGCAGCATCAGATATGCTTAGTAATAGTAGTGCTACTAGTGACAGCAGCATCAGATAAGCTAATTAATAGTAGTGCTACTAGTGACAGCAGCATCAGATATGCTAAGTAATAGTAGTGCTACTAGTGACAGCAGCATCAGATATGCTTAGTAATAGTAGTGCTACTAGTGACAGCAGCATCAGATATGCTTAGTAATAGTAGTGCTACCAGTGACAGCAGCATCAGATATGCTTAGTAATAGTAGTGCTACTAGAGACAGCAGCATCAGATATGCTAATTAATAGTAGTGCTACTAGTGACAGCAGCATCAGATATGCTTAGTAATAGTAGTGCTACTAGTGACAGTAGCATCAGATATGCTAATTAATAGTAGTGCTACTAGTGACAGCAGCATCAGATATGCTTAGTAATAGTAGTGCTACTAGTGACAGCAGCTTCAGATATGCTTAGTAATAGTAGTGCTACTAGTGACAGCAGCATCAGATATGCTAATTAATAGTAGTGCTACTAGTGACAGCAGCATCAGTTATGTTTAGTAATAGTAGTGCTACTAGTGACAGTAGCATCAGATATGTTTAGTAATAGTAGTGCTACTAGTGACAGCAGCATCAGATATGCTTAGTAATAGTAGTGCTACTAGTGATAGCAGCATCAGATAAGCTAATTAATAGTAGTGCTACTAGTGACAGCAGCATCAGATATGCTTAGTAACAGTAGTGCTACTAGTGATAGCAGCATCAGATAAGCTAATTAATAGTAGTGCTACTAGTGACAGCAGCATCAGATATGCTAATTAATAAAAGTGCTATTAGTGACAGCAGCATCAGATATGCTTAGTAATAGTAGTGCTACTAGTGACAGCAGCATCAGATATGCTTAGTAATAGTAGTGCTACTAGTGACAGCAGCATCAGATAAGCTAATTAATAGTAGTGCTACTAGTGACAGCAGCATCAGATAAGCTAATTAATAGTAGTGCTACTAGTGACAGCAGCATCAGATAAGCTAATTAATAGTAGTGCTACTAGTGACAGCAGCATCAGATATGCTTAGTAATAGTAGTGCTACTAGTGATAGCAGCATCAGATAAGCTAATTAATAGTAGTGCTACTAGTGACAGCAGCATCAGATAAGCTAATTAATAGTAGTGCTACTAGTGACAGCAGCATCAGATATGCTAATTAATAGTAGTGCTACTAGTGACAGCAGCATCAGATAAGCTAATTAATAGTAGTGCTAATAGTGACAGCAGCATCAGATAAGCTAATTAATAGTAGTGCTACTAGTGACAGCTGCATCAGATATGCTTAGTAATAGTAGTGCTACTAGTGACAGCAGCATCAGATATGCTTAGTAATAGTAGTGCTACTAGTGACAGCATCAGATAAGCTAATTAATAGTAGTGCTACTAGTGACAGCAGCATCAGATATGCTTAGTAATAGTAGTGCTACTAGTGTTAGCAGCATCAGATAAGCTAATTAATAGTAGTGCTACTAGTGACAGCAGCATCAGATATGCTTAGTAATAGTAGTGCTACTAGCGTTAGCAGCATCAGATAAGCTAATTATTAGTAGTGCTACTAGTGACAGCAGCATCAGATATGCTTAGTAATAGTAGTGCTACTAGTGACAGCAGCATCAGATATGCTTAGTAATAGTAATGCTACTAGTGACAGCAGCATCAGCTATGCTTAGTAATAGTAGTGCTACTAGTGACAGCAGCATCAGATATGCTTAGTAATAGTAGTGCTACTAGTGACAGCAGCATCAGATAAGCTAATTAATAGTAGTGCTACTAGTGACAGCAGCATCAGATAAGCTAATTAATAGTAGTGCTAATAGTGACAGCAGCATCAGATATGCTTAGTAATAGTAGTGCTACTAGTGACAGCAGCATCAGATATGCTTAGTAATAGTAGTGCTACTAGTGACAGCAGCATCAGATATGCTTAGTAATAGTAGTGCTACTAGTGATAGCAGCATCAGATAAGCTAATTAATAGTAGTGCTACTAGTGACAGCTGCATCAGATATGCTTAGTAATAGTAGTGCTACTAGTGACAGCAGCATCAGATATGCTTAGTAATAGTAGTGCTACTAGTGACAGCAGCATCAGATAAGCTAATTAATAGTAGTGCTACTAGTGACAGCAGCATCAGATAAGCTAATTAATAGTAGTGCTAATAGTGACAGCAGCATCAGATATGCTTAGTAATAGTAGTGCTACTAGTGACAGCAGCATCAGATATGCTAATTAATAGTAGTGCTAATAGTGACAGCAGCATCAGATATGCTTAGTAATAGTAGTGCTACTAGTGACAGCAGCATCAGATATGCTTAGTAATAGTAGTGCTACTAGTGACAGCAGCATCAGATATGCTAATTAATAGTAGTGCTTCTAGTGACAGCAGCATCAGATAAGCTAATTAATAGTAGTGCTACTAGTGACAGCAGCATCAGATAAGCTAATTAATAGTAGTGCTACTAGTGACAGCAGCATCAGATATGCTTAGTAATAGTAGTGCTACTAGTGACAGCAGCATCAGATATGCTTAGTAATAGTAGTGCTACTAGTGACAGCAGCATCAGATAAGCTAATTAATAGTAGTGCTACTAGTGACAACAGCATTAGATATGCTTAGTAATAGTAGTGCTACTAGTGACAGCAGCATCAGATATGCTTAGTAATAGTAGTGCTACTAGTGACAGCAGCATCAGATATGCTTAGTAATAGTAGTGCTACTAGTGACAGCAGCATCAGATATGCTTAGTAATAGTAGTGCTACCAGTGACAGCAGCATCAGATATGCTTAGTAATAGTAGTGCTACTAGTGACAGCAGCATCAGATATGCTTAGTAATAGTAGTGCTACTAGTGACAGCAGCATCAGATAAGCTAATTAATAGTAGTGCTAATAGTGACAGCAGCATCAGATAAGCTAATTAATAGTAGTGCTACTAGTGACAGCAGCATCAGATATGCTTAGTAATAGTAGTGCTACTAGTGACAGCAGCATCAGATATGCTTAGTAATAGTAGTGCTACTAGTGACAGCATCAGATAAGCTAATTAATAGTAGTGCTACTAGTGACAGCAGCATCAGATATGCTTAGTAATAGTAGTGCTACTAGTGTTAGCAGCATCAGATAAGCTAATTAATAGTAGTGCTACTAGTGACAGCAGCATCAGATATGCTTAGTAATAGTAGTGCTACTAGCGTTAGCAGCATCAGATAAGCTAATTAATAGTAGTGCTACTAGTGACAGCAGCATCAGATATGCTTAGTAATAGTAGTGCTACTAGTGACAGCAGCATCAGATATGCTTAGTAATAGTAATGCTACTAGTGACAGCAGCATCAGCTATGCTTAGTAAGAGTAGTGCTACTAGTGACAGCAGCATCAGATATGCTTAGTAATAGTAGTGCTACTAGTGACAGCAGCATCAGATATGCTTAGTAATAGTAGTGCTAATAGTGACAGCACCATCAGATATGCTAATTAATAGTAGTGCTACTAGTGTTAGCAGCATCAGATAAGCTAATTAATAGTAGTGCTACTAGTGACAGCAGCATCAGATATGCTAATTAATAGTAGTGCTACTAGTGACAGCAGCATCAGATATGCTTAGTAATAGTAGTGCTACTAGTGATAGCAGCATCAGATAAGCTAATTAATAGTAGTGCTACTAGTGACAGCAGCTTCAGATATGCTAATTAATAGTAGTGCTACTAGTGACAGCAGCATCAGATATGCTTAATAATAGTAGTGCTACTAGTGACAGCAGCATCAGCTATGCTTAGTAATAGTAGTGCTACTAGTGACAGCAGCATCAGCTATGCTTAGTAATAGTAGTGCTACTAGTGACAGCAGCATCAGATATGCTTAGTAATAGTAGTGCTACTAGTGACAGCAGCATCAGATATGCTTAGTAATAGTAGTGCTACTAGTGACAGCAGCATCAGATAAGCTAATTAATAGTAGTGCTACTAGTGACAGCAGCATCAGATAAGCTAATTAATAGTAGTGCTAATAGTGACAGCAGCATCAGATATGCTTAGTAATAGTAGTGCTACTAGTGACAGCAGCATCAGATATGCTTAGTAATAGTAGTGCTACTAGTGACAGCAGCATCAGATATGCTTAGTAATAGTAGTGCTACTAGTGATAGCAGCATCAGATAAGCTAATTAATAGTAGTGCTACTAGTGACAGCTGCATCAGATATGCTTAGTAATAGTAGTGCTACTAGTGACAGCAGCATCAGATATGCTTAGTAATAGTAGTGCTACTAGTGACAGCAGCATCAGATAAGCTAATTAATAGTAGTGCTACTAGTGACAGCAGCATCAGATAAGCTAATTAATAGTAGTGCTAATAGTGACAGCAGCATCAGATATGCTTAGTAATAGTAGTGCTACTAGTGACAGCAGCATCAGATATGCTAATTAATAGTAGTGCTAATAGTGACAGCAGCATCAGATATGCTTAGTAATAGTAGTGCTACTAGTGACAGCAGCATCAGATATGCTTAGTAATAGTAGTGCTACTAGTGACAGCAGCATCAGATATGCTAATTAATAGTAGTGCTTCTAGTGACAGCAGCATCAGATAAGCTAATTAATAGTAGTGCTACTAGTGACAGCAGCATCAGATAAGCTAATTAATAGTAGTGCTACTAGTGACAGCAGCATCAGATATGCTTAGTAATAGTAGTGCTACTAGTGACAGCAGCATCAGATATGCTTAGTAATAGTAGTGCTACTAGTGACAGCAGCATCAGATAAGCTAATTAATAGTAGTGCTACTAGTGACAACAGCATCAGATATGCTTAGTAATAGTAGTGCTACTAGTGACAGCAGCATCAGATATGCTTAGTAATAGTAGTGCTACTAGTGACAGCAGCATCAGATATGCTTAGTAATAGTAGTGCTACCAGTGACAGCAGCATCAGATATGCTTAGTAATAGTAGTGCTACCAGTGACAGCAGCATCAGATATGCTTAGAAATAGTAGTGCTACTAGTGACAGCAGCATCAGATATGCTTAGTAATAGTAGTGCTACTAGTGACAGCAGCATCAGATATGCTTAGTAATAGTAGTGCTACTAGTGACAGCAGCATCAGATATGCTAATTAATAGTAGTGCTACTAGTGACAGCAGCATCAGATATGCTTAGTAATAGTAGTGCTACTAGTGACAGTAGCATCAGATATGCTTAGTAATAGTAGTGCTACTAGTGACAGCAGCATCAGATATGCTTAGTAATAGTAGTGCTACTTGTGATAGCAGCATCAGATAAGCTAATAAATAGTAGTGCTACTAGTGACAGCAGCATCAGATATGCTTAGTAATAGTAGTGCTACTAGTGATAGCAGCATCAGATAAGCTAATTAATAGTAGTGCTACTAGTGACAGCAGCATCAGATAAGCTAATTAATAGTAGTGCTACTAGTGACAGCAGCATCAGATATGCTTAGTAATAGTAGTGCTACTAGTGACAGTAGCATCAGATATTCTTAGTAATAGTAGTGCTACTAGTGATAGCAGCATCAGATAAGCTAATTAATAGTAGTGCTACTAGTGACAGCAGCATCAGATAAGCTAATTAATAGTAGTGCTACTAGTGATAGCAGCATCAGATAAGCTAATTAATAATAGTGCTACTAGTGACAGCAGCATCAGATATGCTAATTAATAGTAGTGCTAATAGTGACAGCAGCATCAGATATGCTTAGTAATAGTAGTGCTACTAGTGACAGCAGCATCAGCTATGCTTAGTAATAGTAGTGCTACTAGTGACAGCAGCATCAGATATGCTTAGTAATAGTAGTGCTACTAGTGACAGCAGCATCAGATATGCTTAGTAATAGTAGTGCTACTAGTGACAGCAGCATCAGATAATCTAATTAATAGTAGTGCTACTAGTGACAGCAGCATCAGATAAGCTAATTAATAGTAGTGCTAATAGTGACAGCAGCATCAGATATGCTTAGTAATAGTAGTGCTACTAGTGACAGCAGCATCAGATATGCTTAGTAATAGTAGTGCTACTAGTGACAGCAGCATCAGATATGCTTAGTAATAGTAGTGCTACTAGTGATAGCAGCATCAGATAAGCTAATTTATAGTAGTGCTACTAGTGACAGCTGCATCAGATATGCTTAGTAATAGTAGTGCTACTAGTGACAGAAGCATCAGATATGCTTAGTAATAGTAGTGCTACTAGTGACAGCAGCATCAGCTATGCTTAGTAATAGTAGTGCTACTAGTGACAGCAGCATCAGCTATGCTTAGTAATAGTAGTGCTACTAGTGACAGCAGCATCAGATATGCTTAGTAATAGTAGTGCTACTAGTGACAGCAGCATCAGATATGCTTAGTAATAGTAGTGCTACTAGTGACAGCAGCATCAGATAAGCTAATTAATAGTAGTGCTACTAGTGACAGCAGCATCAGATAAGCTTAATAATAGTAGTGCTACTAGTGACAGCAGCATCAGCTATGCTTAGTAATAGTAGTGCTACTAGTGACAGCAGCATCAGCTATGCTTAGTAATAGTAGTGCTACTAGTGACAGCAGCATCAGATATGCTTAGTAATAGTAGTGCTACTAGTGACAGCAGCATCAGATATGCTTAGTAATAGTAGTGCTACTAGTGACAGCAGCATCAGATAAGCTAATTAATAGTAGTGCTACTAGTGACAGCAGCATCAGATAAGCTAATTAATAGTAGTGCTAATAGTGACAGCAGCATCAGATATGCTTAGTAATAGTAGTGCTACTAGTGACAGCAGCATCAGATATGCTTAGTAATAGTAGTGCTACTAGTGACAGCAGCATCAGATATGCTTAGTAATAGTAGTGCTACTAGTGATAGCAGCATCAGATAAGCTAATTAATAGTAGTGCTACTAGTGACAGCTGCATCAGATATGCTTAGTAATAGTAGTGCTACTAGTGACAGCAGCATCAGATATGCTTAGTAATAGTAGTGCTACTAGTGACAGCAGCATCAGATAAGCTAATTAATAGTAGTGCTACTAGTGACAGCAGCATCAGATAAGCTAATTAATAGTAGTGCTAATAGTGACAGCAGCATCAGATATGCTTAGTAATAGTAGTGCTACTAGTGACAGCAGCATCAGATATGCTAATTAATAGTAGTGCTAATAGTGACAGCAGCATCAGATATGCTTAGTAATAGTAGTGCTACTAGTGACAGCAGCATCAGATATGCTTAGTAATAGTAGTGCTACTAGTGACAGCAGCATCAGATATGCTAATTAATAGTAGTGCTTCTAGTGACAGCAGCATCAGATAAGCTAATTAATAGTAGTGCTACTAGTGACAGCAGCATCAGATAAGCTAATTAATAGTAGTGCTACTAGTGACAGCAGCATCAGATATGCTTAGTAATAGTAGTGCTACTAGTGACAGCAGCATCAGATATGCTTAGTAATAGTAGTGCTACTAGTGACAGCATCAGATAAGCTAATTAATAGTAGTGCTACTAGTGACAACAGCATCAGATATGCTTAGTAATAGTAGTGCTACTAGTGACAGCAGCATCAGATATGCTTAGTAATAGTAGTGCTACTAGTGACAGCAGCATCAGATATGCTTAGTAATAGTAGTGCTACCAGTGACAGCAGCATCAGATATGCTTAGTAATAGTAGTGCTACCAGTGACAGCAGCATCAGATATGCTTAGTAATAGTAGTGCTACTAGTGACAGCAGCATCAGATATGCTTAGTAATAGTAGTGCTACTAGTGACAGCAGCATCAGATATGCTTAGTAATAGTAGTGCTACTAGTGACAGCAGCATCAGATATGCTAATTAATAGTAGTGCTACTAGTGACAGCAGCATCAGATATGCTTAGTAATAGTAGTGCTACTAGTGACAGTAGCATCAGATATGCTTAGTAATAGTAGTGCTACTAGTGACAGCAGCATCAGATATGCTTAGTAATAGTAGTGCTACTTGTGATAGCAGCATCAGATAAGCTAATAAATAGTAGTGCTACTAGTGACAGCAGCATCAGATATGCTTAGTAATAGTAGTGCTACTAGTGATAGCAGCATCAGATAAGCTAATTAATAGTAGTGCTACTAGTGACAGCAGCATCAGATAAGCTAATTAATAGTAGTGCTACTAGTGACAGCAGCATCAGATATGCTTAGTAATAGTAGTGCTACTAGTGACAGTAGCATCAGATATTCTTAGTAATAGTAGTGCTACTAGTGATAGCAGCATCAGATAAGCTAATTAATAGTAGTGCTACTAGTGACAGCAGCATCAGATAAGCTAATTAATAGTAGTGCTACTAGTGATAGCAGCATCAGATAAGCTAATTAATAATAGTGCTACTAGTGACAGCAGCATCAGATATGCTAATTAATAGTAGTGCTAATAGTGACAGCAGCATCAGATATGCTTAGTAATAGTAGTGCTACTAGTGACAGCAGCATCAGCTATGCTTAGTAATAGTAGTGCTACTAGTGACAGCAGCATCAGATATGCTTAGTAATAGTAGTGCTACTAGTGACAGCAGCATCAGATATGCTTAGTAATAGTAGTGCTACTAGTGACAGCAGCATCAGATAATCTAATTAATAGTAGTGCTACTAGTGACAGCAGCATCAGATAAGCTAATTAATAGTAGTGCTAATAGTGACAGCAGCATCAGATATGCTTAGTAATAGTAGTGCTACTAGTGACAGCAGCATCAGATATGCTTAGTAATAGTAGTGCTACTAGTGACAGCAGCATCAGATATGCTTAGTAATAGTAGTGCTACTAGTGATAGCAGCATCAGATAAGCTAATTTATAGTAGTGCTACTAGTGACAGCTGCATCAGATATGCTTAGTAATAGTAGTGCTACTAGTGACAGCAGCATCAGATATGCTTAGTAATAGTAGTGCTACTAGTGACAGCAGCATTAGATAAGCTAATTAATAGCAGTGCTACTAGTGACAGCAGCATCAGATAAGCTAATTAATAGTAGTGCTAATAGTGACAGCAGCATCAGATAAGCTAATTAATAGTAGTGCTACTAGTGACAGCAGCATCAGATATGCTAATTAATAGTAGTGCTACTAGTGACAGCAGCATCAGATAAGCTAATTAATAGTAGTGCTACTAGTGACAGCAGCATCAGATATGCTTAGTAATAGTAGTGGTACTAGTGACAGCAGCATCAGATATGCTAATTAATAGTAGTGCTAATAGTGACAGCAGCATCAGATATGCTTAGTAATAGTAGTGCTACTAGTGACAGCAGCATCAGTTATGCTTAGTAATAGTAGTGCTACTAGTGACAGCAGCATCAGATATGCTAATTAATAGTAGTGCTACTAGTGACAGCAGCATCAGATAAGCTAATTAATAGTAGTGCTACTAGTGACAGCAGCATCAGATATGCTTAGTAATAGTAGTGCTACTAGTGACAGCAGCATCAGATATGCTTAGTAATAGTAGTGCTACTAGTGACAGCAGCATCAGATAAGCTAATTAATAGTAGTGCTACTAGTGACAACAGCATCAGATATGCTTAGTAATAGTAGTGCTACTAGTGACAGCAGCATCAGATATGCTTAGTAATAGTAGTGCTACTAGTGACAGCAGCATCAGATATGCTTAGTAATAGTAGTGCTACTAGTGACAGCAGCATCAGATATGCTTAGTAATAGTAGTGCTACCAGTGACAGCAGCATCAGATATGCTTAGTAATAGTAGTGCTACTAGTGACAGCAGCATCAGATATGCTTAGTAATAGTAGTGCTACTAGTGACAGCAGCATCAGATATGCTAATTAATAGTAGTGCTAATAGTGACAGCAGCATCAGATATGCTTAGTAATAGTAGTGCTACTAGTGACAGCAGCATCAGATATGCTTAGTAATAGTAGTGCTACCAGTGACAGCAGCATCAGATATGCTAATTAATAGTAGTGCTACTAGTGACAGCAGCATCAGATAAGCTAATTAATAGTAGTGCTACTAGTGACAGCAGCATCAGATATGCTAATTAATAGTAGTGCTACTAGTGACAGCAGCATCAGATATGCTTAGTAATAGTAGTGCTACTAGTGACAGTAGCATCAGATATGTTTAGTAATAGTAGTGCTACTAGTGACAGCAGTATCAGATATGCTTAGTAATAGTAGTGCTACTAGTGATAGCAGCATCAGATAAGCTAATTAATAGTAGTGCTACTAGTGACAGCAGCATCAGATATGCTTAGTAATAGTAGTGCTACTAGTGATAGCAGCATCAGATAAGCTAATTAATAGTAGTGCTACTAGTGACAGCAGCATCAGATAAGCTAATTAATAGTAGTGCTACTAGTGACAGCAGCATCAGATATGCTTAGTAATAGTAGTGCTACTAGTGATAGCAGCATCAGATAAGCTAATTAATAGTAGTGCTACTAGTGACAGCAGCATCAGATATGCTTAGTAATAGTAGTGCTACTAGTGACAGTAGCATCAGATATTCTTAGTAATAGTAGTGCTACTAGTGATAGCAGCATCAGATAAGCTAATTAATAGTAGTGCTACTAGTGACAGCAGCATCAGATAAGCTAATTAATAGTAGTGCTACTAGTGATAGCAGCATCAGATAAGCTAATTAATAGTAGTGCTACTAGTGACAGCAGCATCAGATATGCTAATTAATAGTAGTGCTAATAGTGACAGCAGCATCAGATATGCTTAGTAATAGTAGTGCTACTAGTGACAGCAGCATCAGCTATGCTTAGTAATAGTAGTGCTACTAGTGACAGCAGCATCAGATATGCTTAGTAATAGTAGTGCTACTAGTGACAGCAGCATCAGATATGCTTAGTAATAGTAGTGCTACTAGTGACAGCAGCATCAGATAAGCTAATTAATAGTAGTGCTACTAGTGACAGCAGCATCAGATAAGCTAATTAATAGTAGTGCTAATAGTGACAGCAGCATCAGATATGCTTAGTAATAGTAGTGCTACTAGTGACAGCAGCATCAGATATGCTTAGTAATAGTAGTGCTACTAGTGACAGCAGCATCAGATATGCTTAGTAATAGTAGTGCTACTAGTGACAGCAGCATCAGATAAGCTAAATAATAGTAGTGCTACTAGTGACAGCTGCATTAGATATGCTTAGTAATAGTAGTGCTACTAGTGACAGCAGCATCAGATATGCTTAGTAATAGTAGTGCTACTAGTGACAGCAGCATCAGATAAGCTAATTAATAGTAGTGCTACTAGTGACAGCAGCATCAGATAAGCTAATTAATAGTAGTGCTAATAGTGACAGCAGCATCAGATAAGCTAATTAATAGTAGTGCTACTAGTGACAGCAGCATCAGATATGCTAATTAATAGTAGTGCTACTAGTGACAGCATCAGATAAGCTAATTAATAGTAGTGCTACTAGTGACAGCAGCATCAGATATGCTTAGTAATAGTAGTGGTACTAGTGACAGCAGCATCAGATATGCTAATTAATAGTAGTGCTAATAGTGACAGCAGCATCAGATATGCTTAGTATAGTAGTGCTACTAGTGACAGCAGCATCAGATATGCTTAGTAATAGTAGTGCTACTAGTGACAGCAGCATCAGATATGCTAATTAATAGTAGTGCTACTAGTGACAGCAGCATCAGATAAGCTAATTAATAGTAGTGCTACTAGTGACAGCAGCATCAGATATGCTTAGTAATAGTAGTTCTACTAGTGACAGCAGCATCAGATATGCTTAGTAATAGTAGTGCTACTAGTGACAGCAGCATCAGATAAGCTAATTAATAGTAGTGCTACTAGTGACAACAGCATCAGATATGCTTAGTAATAGTAGTGCTACTAGTGACAGCAGCATCAGATATGCTTAGTATTAGTAGTGCTACTAGTGACAACAGCATCAGATATGCTTAGTAATAGTAGTGCTACTAGTGACAGCAGCATCAGATATGCTTAGTAATAGTAGTGCTACTAGTGATAGCAGCATCAGATAAGCTAATTAATAGTAGTGCTACTAGTGACAGCAGCATCAGATATGCTTAGTAATAGTAGTGCTACTAGTGATAGCAGCATCAGATAAGCTAATTAATAGTAGTGCTACTAGTGACAGCAGCATCAGATAAGCTAATTAATAGTAGTGCTACTAGTGACAGCAGCATCAGATATGCTTAGTAATAGTAGTGCTACTAGTGACAGTAGCATCAGATATTCTTAGTAATAGTAGTGCTACTAGTGATAGCAGCATCAGATAAGCTAATATTAATAATAGTGCTACTAGTGACAGCAGCATCAGATAAGCTAATTAATAGAAGTGCTAATAGTGACAGCAGCATCAGATATGCTTAGTAATAGTAGTGCTACTAGTGACAGCAGCATCAGATATGCTTAGTAATAGTAGTGCTACTAGTGATAGCAGCATCAGATAAGCTAATTAATAGTAGTGCTACTAGTGACAGCTGCATCAGATAAGCTAATTAATAGTAGTGCTACTAGTGACAGCAGCATCAGATATGCTAATTAATAGTAGTGCTACTAGTGACAGCAGCATCAGATAAGCTAATTAATAGTAGTGCTACTAGTGACAGCAGCATCAGATAAGCTAATTAATAGTAGTGCTACTAGTGACAGCAGCATCAGATAAGCTAATTAATAGTAGTGCTACTAGTGACAGCAGCATCAGATATGCTTAGTAATAGTAGTGCTACTAGTGTTAGCAGCATCAGATAAGCTAATTAATAGTAGTGCTACTAGTGACAGGAGCATCAGATATGCTTAGTAATAGTAGTGCTACTAGTGACAGCAGCATCAGATATGCTTAGAAATAGTAGTGCTACTAGTGACAGCAGCATCAGCTATGCTTAGTAATAGTAGTGCTACTAGTGTTAGCAGCATCAGATAAGCTAATTAATAGTAGTGCTACTAGTGACAGGAGCATCAGATATGCTTAGTAATAGTAGTGCTACTAGTGACAGCAGCATCAGATATGCTTAGAAATAGTAGTGCTACTAGTGACAGCAGCATCAGCTATGCTTAGTAATAGTAGTGCTACTAGTGTTAGCAGCATCAGATAAGCTAATTAATAGTAGTGCTACTAGTGACAGCAGCATCAGATATGCTAATTAATAGTAGTGCTACTAGTGACAGCAGCATCAGATATGCTTAGTAATAGTAGTGCTACTAGTGACAGCAGCATCAGATATGCTTAGTAATAGTAGTGCTACTAGTGACAGCAGCATCAGCTATGCTTAGTAATAGTAGTGCTACTAGTGACAGCAGCATCAGATATGCTTAGTAATAGTAGTGCTAATAGTGACAGCAGCATCAGATATGCTAATTAATAGTAGTGCTACTAGTGTTAGCAGCATCAGATAAGCTAATTAATAGTAGTGCTACTAGTGACAGCAGCATCAGATATGCTAATTAATAGTAGTGCTACTAGTGACAGCAGCATCAGATATGCTTAGTAATAGTAGTGCTACTAGTGACAGCAGCATCAGATATGCTTAGTAATAGTAGTGCTACTAGTGACAGCAGCATCAGATATGCTTAGTAATAGTAGTGCTACTAGTGACAGCAGCATCAGATATGCTTAGTAATAGTAGTGCTACTAGTGTTAGCAGCATCAGATAAGCTAATTAATAGTAGTGCTACTAGTGACAGCAGCATCAGATATGCTTAGTAATAGTAGTGCTACTAGTGACAGCAGCATCAGATATGCTTACTAATAGTAGTGCTACTAGTGACAGCAGCATCAGATATGCTTAGTAATAATAGTGCTACTAGTGACAGCAGCATCAGATATGCTTAGTAATAGTAGTGCTACTAGTGACAGCAACATCAGATATGCTTAGTAATAGTAGTGCTACTAGTGACAGCAGCATCAGATATGCTTAGTAATAGTAGTGCTACTAGTGACAGCAGCATCAGATATGCTAATTAATAGTAGTGCTACTAGTGTTAGCAGCATCAGATAAGCTAATTAATAGTAGTGCTACAAGTGACAGCAGCATCAGATAAGCTAATTGATAGTAGTGCTAATAGTGACAGCAGCATCAGATATGCTTAGTAATAGTAGTGCTACTAGTGACAGCAGCATCAGATATGCTTAGTAATAGTAGTGCTACTAGTGATAGCAGCATCAGATAAGCTAATTAATAGTAGAGCTACTAGTGACAGCTGCATCAGATAAGCTAATTAATAGTAGTGCTACTAGTGACAGCAGCATCAGATATGCTAATTAATAGTAGTGCTACTAGTGACAGCAGCATCAGATAAGCTAATTAATAGTAGTGCTACTAGTGACAGCAGCATCAGATAAGCTAATTATTAGTAGTGCTACTAGTGACAGCAGCATCAGATATGCTTAGTAATAGTAGTGCTACTAGTGTTAGCAGCATCAGATAAGCTAATTAATAGTAGTGCTACTAGTGACAGCAGCATCAGATATGCTTAGTAATAGTAGTGCTACTAGTGACAGCAGCATCAGATATGCTTAGTAATAGTAGTGCTACTAGTGACAGCAGCATCAGCTATGCTTAGTAATAGTAGTGCTACTAGTGTTAGCAGCATCAGATAAGCTAATTAAAGTAGTGCTACTAGTGACAGCAGCATCAGATATGCTAATTAATAGTAGTGCTACTAGTGACAGCAGCATCAGATATGCTTAGTAATAGTAGTGCTACCAGTGACAGCAGCATCAGATATGCTTAGTAATAGTAGTGCTACTAGTGACAGCAGCATCAGCTATGCTTAGTATTAGTAGTGCTACTAGTGACAGCAGCATCAGATATGCTTAGTAATAGTAGTGCTACTAGTGACAGCAGCATCAGATATGCTTAGTAATAGTAGTGCTACTAGTGACAGCAGCATCAGATATGCTTAGTAATAGTAGTGCTACTAGTGACAGCAGCATCAGATATGCTTAGTAATAGTAGTGCTACTAGTGACAGCAGCATCAGATATGCTTAGTAATAGTAGTGCTACTAGTGACAGCAGCATCAGATAAGCTAATTAATAGTAGTGCTACTAGTGACAGCAGCATCAGATATGCTTAGTAATAGTAGTGCTACTAGTGTTAGCAGCATCAGATAAGCTAATTAATAGTAGTGCTACTAGTGACAGCAGCATCAGATATGCTTAGTAATAGTAGTGCTACTAGTGACAGCAGCATCAGATAAGCTAATTAATAGTAGTGCTACTAGTGACAGCAGCATCAGATAAGCTAATTAATAGTAGTGCTAATAGTGACAGCAGCATCAGATAAGCTAATTAATAGTAGTGCTACTAGTGACAGCATCAGATATGCTAATTAATAGTAGTGCTACTAGTGACAGCAGCATCAGATAAGCTAATTAATAGTAGTGCTACTAGTGACAGCAGCATCAGATATGCTTAGTAATATTAGTGCTACTAGTGACAGCAGCATCAGATATGCTAATTAATAGTAGTGCTACTAGTGACAGCAGCATCAGATATGCTTAGTAATAGTAGTGCTACTAGTGACAGCAGCATCAGATATGCTTAGTAATAGTAGTGCTACTAGTGACAGCAGCATCAGATATGCTAATTAATAGTAGTGCTACTAGTGACAGCAGCATCAGATAAGCTAATTAATAGTAGTGCTACTAGTGACAGCAGCATCAGATATGCTTAGTAATAGTAGTGCTACTAGTGACAGCAGCATCAGATATGCTTAGTAATAGTAGTGCTACTAGTGACAGCAGCATCAGATAAGCTAATTAATAGTAGTGCTACTAGTGACAACAGCATCAGATATGCTTAGTAATAGTAGTGCTACTAGTGACAGCAGCATCAGATATGCTTAGTAATAGTAGTGCTACTAGTGACAGCAGCATCAGATATGCTTAGTAATAGTTGTGCTACTAGTGACAGCAGCATCAGATATGCTTAGTAATAGTAGTGCTACCAGTGACAGCAGCATCAGATATGCTTAGTAATAGTAGTGCTACTAGTGACAGCAGCATCAGATATGCTTAGTAATAGTAGTGCTACTAGTGACAGCAGCATCAGATATGCTTAGTAATAGTAGTGCTACTAGTGACAGCAGCATCAGATATGCTAATTAATAGTAGTGCTACTAGTGACAGCAGCATCAGATATGCTTAGTAATAGTAGTGCTACTAGTGACAGTAGCATCAGATATGCTTAGTAATAGTAGTGCTACTAGTGACAGCAGCATCAGATATGCTTAGTAATAGTAGTGCTACTAGTGATAGCAGCATCAGATAAGCTAATTAATAGTAGTGCTACTAGTGACAGCAGCATCAGATATGCTTAGTAATAGTAGTGCTACTAGTGATAGCAGCATCAGATAAGCTAATTAATAGTGCTACTAGTGACAGCAGCATCAGATAAGCTAATTAATAGTAGTGCTACTAGTGACAGCAGCATCAGATATGCTAATTAATAGTAGTGCTACTAGTGACAGCAGCATCAGATAAGCTAATTAATAGTAGTGCTACTAGTGACAGCAGCATCAGATATGCTTAGTAATAGTAGTGCTACTAGTGACAGTAGCATCAGATATTCTTAGTAATAGTAGTGCTACTAGTGATAGCAGCATCAGATAAGCTAATTAATAGTAGTGCTACTAGTGACAGCAGCATCAGATAAGCTAATTAATAGTAGTGCTACTAGTGACAGCAGCATCAGATATGCTTAGTAATAGTAGTGCTACTAGTGATAGCAGCATCAGATAAGCTAATTAATAGTAGTGCTACTAGTGACAGCAGCATCAGATATGCTAATTAATAGTAGTGCTAATAGTGACAGCAGCATCAGATATGCTTAGTAATAGTAGTGCTACTAGTGACAACAGCATCAGATATGCTAATTAATAGTAGTGCTAATAGTGGCAGCAGCATCAGATATGCTTAGTAATAGTAGTGCTACTAGTGACAGCAGCATCAGATATGCTTAGTAATAGTAGTGCTACTAGTGACAGCAGCATCAGATATGCTAATTAATAGTAGTGCTACTAGTGACAGCAGCATCAGTTATGCTAATTAATAGTAGTGCTACTAGTGACAGCAGCATCAGATAAGCTAATTAATAGTAGTGCTACTAGTGACAGCAGCATCAGATATGCTTAGTAATAGTAGTGCTACTAGTGACAGCAGCATCAGATATGCTTAGTAATAGTAGTGCTACTAGTGACAGCAGCATCAGATAAGCTAATTAATAGTAGTGCTACTAGTGACAGCAGCATCAGATATGCTTAGTAATAGTAGTGCTACTAGTGACAGCAGCATCAGATATGCTTAGTAATAGTAGTGCTACCAGTGACAGCAGCATCAGATATGCTTAGTAATAGTAGTGCTACCAGTGACAGCAGCATCAGATATGCTTAGTAATAGTAGTGCTACTAGTGACAGCAGCATCAGATATGCTAATTAATAGTAGTGCTACTAGTGACAGCAGCATCAGATATGCTTAGTAATAGTAGTGCTACTAGTGACAGTAGCATCAGATATGCTAATTAATAGTAGTGCTACTAGTGACAGCAGCATCAGATATGCTTAGTAATAGTAGTGCTACTGGTGACAGCAGCATCAGATATGCTTAGTAATAGTAGTGCAACTACTGACAGCAGCATCAGATATGCTAATTAATAGTAGTGCTACTAGTGACAGCAGCATCAGATATGCTTAGTAATAGTAGTGCTACTAGTGACAGTAGCATCAGATATGTTTAGTAATAGTAGTGCTACTAGTGACAGCAGCATCAGATATGCTTAGTAATAGTAGTGCTACAAGTGATAGCAGCATCAGATAAGCTAATTAATAGTAGTGCTACTAGTGACAGCAGCATCAGATAAGCTAATTAATAGTAGTGCTACTAGTGACAGCAGCATCAGATATGCTTAGTAATAGTAGTGCTACTAGTGATAGCAGCATCAGATAAGCTAATTAATAGTAGTGCTACTAGTGACAGCAGCATCAGATATGCTAATTAATAGTAGTGCTACTAGTGACAGCAGCATCAGATAAGCTAATTAATAGTAGTGCTACTAGTGACAGCAGCATCAGATATGCTTAGTAATAGTAGTGCTAATAGTGACAGCAGCATCAGATATGCTAATTAATAGTAGTGCTACTAGTGTTAGCAGCATCAGATAAGCTAATTAATAGTAGTGCTACTAGTGACAGCAGCATCAGATATGCTAATTAATAGTAGTGCTACTAGTGACAGCAGCATCAGATATGCTTAGTAATAGTAGTGCTACTAGTGATAGCAGCATCAGATAAGCTAATTAATAGTAGTGCTACTAGTGACAGCAGCATCAGATATGCTAATTAATAGTAGTGCTACTAGTGACAGCAGCATCAGATATGCTTAGTAATAGTAGTGCTACTAGTGACAGCAGCATCAGATATGCTTAGTAATAGTAGTGCTACTAGTGACAGCAGCATCAGCTATGCTTAGTAATAGTAGTGCTACTAGTGACAGCAGCATCAGATAAGCTAATTAATAGTAGTGCTACTAGTGACAGCAGCATCAGATAAGCTAATTAATAGAAGTACTAATAGTGACAGCAGCATCAGATATGCTTAGTAATAGTAGTGCTAATAGTGACAGCAGCATCAGATATGCTAATTAATAGTAGTGCTACTAGTGTTAGCAGCATCAGATAAGCTAATTAATAGTAGTGCTACTAGTGACAGCAGCATCAGATATGCTAATAGTAGTGCTACTAGTGACAGCAGCATCAGATATGCTTAGTAATAGTAGTGCTACTAGTGACAGCAGCATCAGATATGCTTAGTAATAGTAGTGCTACTAGTGACAGCAGCATCAGATATGCTTAGTAATAGTAGTGCTACTAGTGACAGCAGCATCAGATATGCTTAGTAATAGTAGTGCTACTAGTGTTAGCAGCATCAGATAAGCTAATTAATAGTAGTGCTACTAGTGACAGCAGCATCAGATATGCTTAGTAATAG
The DNA here is from genome assembly GCA_031769625.1 of Taudactylus pleione. NCBI lineage: Eukaryota > Metazoa > Chordata > Amphibia > Anura > Myobatrachidae > Taudactylus > Taudactylus pleione. The sequence goes on from JAUIMM010000982.1 coordinate 672,989, forward strand.
TAGTGCTACTAGTGACAGCAGCATCAGATATGCTTACTAATAGTAGTGCTACTAGTGACAGCAGCATCAGATATGCTTAGTAATAATAGTGCTACTAGTGACAGCAGCATCAGATATGCTTAGTAATAGTAGTGCTACTAGTGACAGCAACATCAGATATGCTTAGTAATAGTAGTGCTACTAGTGACAGCAGCATCAGATATGCTTAGTAATAGTAGTGCTACTAGTGACAGCAGCATCAGATATGCTAATTAATAGTAGTGCTACTAGTGTTAGCAGCATCAGATAAGCTAATTAATAGTAGTGCTACAAGTGACAGCAGCATCAGATAAGCTAATTAATAGTAGTGCTAATAGTGACAGCAGCATCAGATATGCTTAGTAATAGTAGTGCTACTAGTAACAGCAGCATCAGATATGCTTAGTAATAGTAGTGCTACTAGTGATAGCAGCATCAGATAAGCTAATTAATAGTAGAGCTACTAGTGACAGCTGCATCAGATAAGCTAATTAATAGTAGTGCTACTAGTGACAGCAGCATCAGATATGCTAATTAATAGTAGTGCTACTAGTGACAGCAGCATCAGATAAGCTAATTAATAGTAGTGCTACTAGTGACAGCAGCATCAGATAAGCTAATTAATAGTAGTGCTACTAGTGACAGCAGCATCAGATAAGCTAATTAATAGTAGTGCTACTAGTGACAGCAGCATCAGATATGCTTAGTAATAGTAGTGCTACTAGTGTTAGCAGCATCAGATAAGCTAATTAATAGTAGTGCTACTAGTGACAGCAGCATCAGATATGCTTAGTAATAGTAGTGCTACTAGTGACAGCAGCATCAGATATGCTTAGTAATAGTAGTGCTACTAGTGACAGCAGCATCAGCTATGCTTAGTAATAGTAGTGCTACTAGTGTTAGCAGCATCAGATAAGCTAATTAAAGTAGTGCTACTAGTGACAGCAGCATCAGATATGCTAATTAATAGTAGTGCTACTAGTGACAGCAGCATCAGATATGCTTAGTAATAGTAGTGCTACTAGTGACAGCAGCATCAGATATGCTTAGTAATAGTAGTGCTACTAGTGACAGCAGCATCAGCTATGCTTAGTAATAGTAGTGCTACTAGTGACAGCAGCATCAGATATGCTTAGTAATAGTAGTGCTACTAGTGACAGCAGCATCAGATATGCTTAGTAATAGTAGTGCTAATAGTGACAGCAGCATCAGATATGCTAATTAATAGTAGTGCTACTAGTGTTAGCAGCATCAGATAAGCTAATTAATAGTAGTGCTACTAGTGACAGCAGCATCAGATATGCTAATTAATAGTAGTGCTACTAGTGACAGCAGCATCAGATATGCTTAGTAATAGTAGTGCTTCTAGTGATAGCAGCATCAGATAAGCTAATTAATAGTAGTGCTACTAGTGACAGCAGCATCAGATATGCTAATTAATAGTAGTGCTACTAGTGACAGCAGCATCAGATATGCTTAGTAATAGTAGTGCTACTAGTGACAGCAGCATCAGATATGCTTAGTAATAGTAGTGCTACTAGTGACAGCAGCATCAGCTATGCTTAGTAATAGTAGTGCTACTAGTGACAGCAGCATCAGATTTGCTTAGTAATAGTAGTGCTACTAGTGACAGCAGCATCAGATATGCTTAGTAATAGTAGTGCTACTAGTGACAGCAGCATCAGATAAGCTAATTAATAGTAGTGCTACTAGTGACAGCAGCATCAGATAAGCTAATTAATAGTAGTGCTAATAGTGACAGCAGCATCAGATAAGCTAATTAATAGTAGTGCTACTAGTGACAGCATCAGATATGCTAATTAATAGTAGTGCTACTAGTGACAGCAGCATCAGATAAGCTAATTAATAGTAGTGCTACTAGTGACAGCAGCATCAGATATGCTTAGTAATAGTAGTGCTACTAGTGACAGCAGCATCAGATATGCTAATTAATAGTAGTGCTACTAGTGACAGCAGCATCAGATATGCTTAGTAATAGTAGTGCTACTAGTGACAGCAGCATCAGATATGCTTAGTAATAGTAGTGCTACTAGTGACAGCAGCATCAGATATGCTAATTAATAGTAGTGCTACTAGTGACAGCAGCATCAGATAAGCTAATTAATAGTAGTGCTACTAGTGACAGCAGCATCAGATATGCTTAGTAATAGTAGTGCTACTAGTGACAGCAGCATCAGATATGCTTAGTAATAGTAGTGCTACTAGTGACAGCAGCATCAGATAAGCTAATTAATAGTAGTGCTACTAGTGACAACAGCATCAGATATGCTTAGTAATAGTAGTGCTACTAGTGACAGCAGCATCAGATATGCTTAGTAATAGTAGTGCTACTAGTGACAGCAGCATCAGATATGCTTAGTAATAGTTGTGCTACTAGTGACAGCAGCATCAGATATGCTTAGTAATAGTAGTGCTACCAGTGACAGCAGCATCAGATATGCTTAGTAATAGTAGTGCTACTAGTGACAGCAGCATCAGATATGCTTAGTAATAGTAGTGCTACTAGTGACAGCAGCATCAGATATGCTTAGTAATAGTAGTGCTACTAGTGACAGCAGCATCAGATATGCTAATTAATAGTAGTGCTACTAGTGACAGCAGCATCAGATATGCTTAGTAATAGTAGTGCTACTAGTGACAGTAGCATCAGATATGCTTAGTAATAGTAGTGCTACTAGTGACAGCAGCATCAGATATGCTTAGTAATAGTAGTGCTACTAGTGATAGCAGCATCAGATAAGCTAATTAATAGTAGTGCTACTAGTGACAGCAGCATCAGATATGCTTAGTAATAGTAGTGCTACTAGTGATAGCAGCATCAGATAAGCTAATTAATAGTGCTACTAGTGACAGCAGCATCAGATAAGCTAATTAATAGTAGTGCTACTAGTGACAGCAGCATCAGATATGCTAATTAATAGTAGTGCTACTAGTGACAGCAGCATCAGATAAGCTAATTAATAGTAGTGCTACTAGTGACAGCAGCATCAGATATGCTTAGTAATAGTAGTGCTACTAGTGACAGTAGCATCAGATATTCTTAGTAATAGTAGTGCTACTAGTGATAGCAGCATCAGATAAGCTAATTAATAGTAGTGCTACTAGTGACAGCAGCATCAGATAAGCTAATTAAATGTAGTGCTACTAGTGACAGCAGCATCAGATATGCTTAGTAATAGTAGTGCTACTAGTGATAGCAGCATCAGATAAGCTAATTAATAGTAGTGCTACTAGTGACAGCAGCATCAGATATGCTAATTAATAGTAGTGCTAATAGTGACAGCAGCATCAGATATGCTTAGTAATAGTAGTGCTACTAGTGACAACAGCATCAGATATGCTAATTAATAGTAGTGCTAATAGTGGCAGCAGCATCAGATATGCTTAGTAATAGTAGTGCTACTAGTGACAGCAGCATCAGATATGCTTAGTAATAGTAGTGCTACTAGTGACAGCAGCATCAGATATGCTAATTAATAGTAGTGCTACTAGTGACAGCAGCATCAGATATGCTAATTAATAGTAGTGCTACTAGTGACAGCAGCATCAGATAAGCTAATTAATAGTAGTGCTACTAGTGACAGCAGCATCAGATATGCTTAGTAATAGTAGTGCTACTAGTGACAGCAGCATCAGATATGCTTAGTAATAGTAGTGCTACTAGTGACAGCAGCATCAGATAAGCTAATTAATAGTAGTGCTACTAGTGACAGCAGCATCAGATATGCTTAGTAATAGTAGTGCTACTAGTGACAGCAGCATCAGATATGCTTAGTAATAGTAGTGCTACCAGTGACAGCAGCATCAGATATGCTTAGTAATAGTAGTGCTACCAGTGACAGCAGCATCAGATATGCTTAGTAATAGTAGTGCTACTAGTGACAGCAGCATCAGATATGCTAATTAATAGTAGTGCTACTAGTGACAGCAGCATCAGATATGCTTAGTAATAGTAGTGCTACTAGTGACAGTAGCATCAGATATGCTAATTAATAGTAGTGCTACTAGTGACAGCAGCATCAGATATGCTTAGTAATAGTAGTGCTACTGGTGACAACAGCATCAGATATGCTTAGTAATAGTAGTGCAACTACTGACAGCAGCATCAGATATGCTAATTAATAGTAGTGCTACTAGTGACAGCAGCATCAGATATGCTTAGTAATAGTAGTGATACTAGTGACAGTAGCATCAGATATGTTTAGTAATAGTAGTGCTACTAGTGACAGCAGCATCAGATATGCTTAGTAATAGTAGTGCTACTAGTGATAGCAGCATCAGATAAGCTAATTAATAGTAGTGCTACTAGTGACAGCAGCATCAGATATGCTTAGTAATAGTAGTGCTACTAGTGACAGCAGCATCAGATATACTTAGTAATAGTAGTGCTACTAGTGACAGCAGCATCAGATATGCTAATTAATAGTAGTGCTACTAGTGACAGCAGCATCAGATATGCTTAGTAATAGTAGTGCTACTAGTGACAGTAGCATCAGATATGCTTAGTAATAGTAGTGCTACTAGTGACAGCAGCATCAGATATGCTTAGTAATAGTAGTGCTACTAGTGATAGCAGCATCAGATAAGCTAATTAATAGTAGTGCTACTAGTGACAGCAGCATCAGATATGCTTAGTAATAGTAGTGCTACTAGTGATAGCAGCATCAGATAAGCTAATTAATAGTGCTACTAGTGACAGCAGCATCAGATAAGCTAATTAATAGTAGTGCTACTAGTGACAGCAGCATCAGATATGCTAATTAATAGTAGTGCTACTAGTGACAGCAGCATCAGATAAGCTACTTAATAGTAGTGCTACTAGTGACAGCAGCATCAGATATGCTTAGTAATAGTAGTGCTACTAGTGACAGTAGCATCAGATATTCTTAGTAATAGTAGTGCTACTAGTGATAGCAGCATCAGATAAGCTAATTAATAGTAGTGCTACTAGTGACAGCAGCATCAGATAAGCTAATTAATAGTAGTGCTACTAGTGACAGCAGCATCAGATATGCTTAGTAATAGTAGTGCTACTAGTGATAGCAGCATCAGATAAGCTAATTAATAGTAGTGCTACTAGTGACAGCAGCATCAGATATGCTAATTAATAGTAGTGCTAATAGTGACAGCAGCATCAGATATGCTTAGTAATAGTAGTGCTACTAGTGACAACAGCATCAGATATGCTAATTAATAGTAGTGCTAATAGTGGCAGCAGCATCAGATATGCTTAGTAATAGTAGTGCTACTAGTGACAGCAGCATCAGATATGCTTAGTAATAGTAGTGCTACTAGTGACAGCAGCATCAGATATGCTAATTAATAGTAGTGCTACTAGTGACAGCAGCATCAGATATGCTAATTAATAGTAGTGCTACTAGTGACAGCAGCATCAGATAAGCTAATAGTAGTGCTACTAGTGACAGCAGCATCAGATATGCTTAGTAATAGTAGTGCTACTAGTGACAGCAGCATCAGATATGCTTAGTAATAGTAGTGCTACTAGTGACAGCAGCATCAGATAAGCTAATTAATAGTAGTGCTACTAGTGACAGCAGCATCAGATATGCTTAGTAATAGTAGTGCTACTAGTGACAGCAGCATCAGATATGCTTAGTAATAGTAGTGCTACCAGTGACAGCAGCATCAGATATGCTTAGTAATAGTAGTGCTACCAGTGACAGCAGCATCAGATATGCTTAGTAATAGTAGTGCTACTAGTGACAGCAGCATCAGATATGCTAATTAATAGTAGTGCTACTAGTGACAGCAGCATCAGATATGCTTAGTAATAGTAGTGCTACTAGTGACAGTAGCATCAGATATGCTAATTAATAGTAGTGCTACTAGTGACAGCAGCATCAGATATGCTTAGTAATAGTAGTGCTACTGGTGACAGCAGCATCAGATATGCTTAGTAATAGTAGTGCAACTACTGACAGCAGCATCAGATATGCTAATTAATAGTAGTGCTACTAGTGACAGCAGCATCAGATATGCTTAGTAATAGTAGTGCTACTAGTGACAGTAGCATCAGATATGTTTAGTAATAGTAGTGCTACTAGTGACAGCAGCATCAGATATGCTTAGTAATAGTAGTGCTACTAGTGATAGCAGCATCAGATAAGCTAATTAATAGTAGTGCTACTAGTGACAGCAGCATCAGATATGCTTAGTAATAGTAGTGCTACAAGTGATAGCAGCATCAGATAAGCTAATTAATAGTGCTACTAGTGACAGCAGCATCAGATAAGCTAATTAATAGTAGTGCTACTAGTGACAGCAGCATCAGATATGCTTAGTAATAGTAGTGCTACTAGTGATAGCAGCATCAGATAAGCTAATTAATAGTAGTGCTACTAGTGACAGCAGCATCAGAAATGCTAATTAATAGTAGTGCTACTAGTGACAGCAGCATCAGATAAGCTAATTAATAGTAGTGCTACTAGTGACAGCAGCATCAGATATGCTTAGTAATAGTAGTGCTAATAGTGACAGCAGCATCAGATATGCTAATTAATAGTAGTGCTACTAGTGTTAGCAGCATCAGATAAGCTAATTAATAGTAGTGCTACTAGTGACAGCAGCATCAGATATGCTAATTAATAGTAGTGCTACTAGTGACAGCAGCATCAGATATGCTTAGTAATAGTAGTGCTACTAGTGATAGCAGCATCAGATAAGCTAATTAATAGTAGTGCTACTAGTGACAGCAGCATCAGATATGCTAATTAATAGTAGTGCTACTAGTGACAGCAGCATCAGATATGCTTAGTAATAGTAGTGCTACTAGTGACAGCAGCATCAGATATGCTTAGTAATAGTAGTGCTACTAGTGACAGCAGCATCAGCTATGCTTAGTAATAGTAGTGCTACTAGTGACAGCAGCATCAGATATGCTTAGTAATAGTAGTGCTACTAGTGACAGCAGCATCAGATATGCTTAGTAATAGTAGTGCTACTAGTGACAGCAGCATCAGATAAGCTAATTAATAGTAGTGCTACTAGTGACAGCAGCATCAGATAAGCTAATTAATAGAAGTACTAATAGTGACAGCAGCATCAGATATGCTTAGTAATAGTAGTGCTACTAGTGACAGCAGCATCAGATATGCTTAGTAATAGTAGTGCTACTAGTGACAGCAGCATCAGATATGCTTAGTAATAGTAGTGCTACTAGTGATAGCAGCATCAGATAAGCTAATTAATAGTAGTGCTACTAGTGACAGCTGCATCAGATAAGCTATTTAATAGTAGTGCTACTAGTGACAGCAGCATCAGATATGCTAATTAATAGTAGTGCTACTAGTGACAGCAGCATCAGATATGCTTAGTAATAGTAGTGCTACTAGTGACAGCAGCATCAGATATGCTTAGTAATAGTAGTGCTACTAGTGACAGCAGCATCAGATAAGCTGATTAATAGTAGTGCTAATAGTGACAGCAGCATCAGATATGCTTAGTAATAGTAGTGCTACTAGTGACAGCAGCATCAGATAAGCTAATTAATAGTAGTGCTAATAGTGACAGCAGCATCAGATATGCTTAGTAATAGTAGTGCTACTAGTGACAGCAGCATCAGATATGCTTAGTAATAGTAGTGCTACTAGTGACAGCAGCATCAGATATGCTTAGTAATAGTAGTGCTACTAGTGACAGCAGCATCAGATATGCTTAGTAATAGTAGTGCTACTAGTGACAGCAGCATCAGATATGCTAATTAATAGTAGTGCTACTAGTGACAGCAGCATCAGATATGCTTAGTAATAGTAGTGCTACTAGTGACAGCAGCATCAGATATGCTTAGTAATAGTAGTGCTAATAATGACAGCAGCATCAGATATGCTTAGTAATAGTAGTGCTACTAGTGACAGCAGCATCAGATATGCTTAGTAATAGTAGTGCTACTAGTGACAGCAGCATCAGATATGCTTAGTAATAGTAGTGCTACTAGTGACAGCAGCATCAGATATGCTAATTAATAGTAGTGCTACTAGTGACAGCAGCATCAGATATGCTTAGTAATAGTAGTTCTACTAGTGACAGCATCAGATATGCTTAGTAATAGAAGTGCTACTAGTGACAGCAGCATCAGATAAGCTAATTAATAGTAGTGCTACTAGTGACAGCAGCATCAGATAAGCTAATTAATAGTAGTGCTAATAGTGACAGCAGCATCAGATAAGCTAATTAATAGTAGTGCTACTAGTGACAGCAGCATCAGATATGCTAATTAATAGTAGTGCTACTAGTGACAGCAGCATCAGATAAGCTAATTAATAGTAGTGCTACTAGTGACAGCAGCATCAGATATGCTTAGTAATAGTAGTGCTAATAGTGACAGCAGCATCAGATATGCTTAGTAATAGTAGTGCTACTAGTGACAGCAGCATCAGATATGCTTAGTAATAGTAGTGCTACTAGTGACAGCAGCATCAGATATGCTAATTAATAGTAGTGCTACTTGTGACAGCAGCATCAGATAAGCTAATTAATAGTAGTGCTACTAGTGACAGCAGCATCAGATATGCTTAGTAATAGTAGTGCTACTAGTGACAGCAGCATCAGATATGCTTAGTAATAGTAGTGCTACTAGTGACAGCAGCATCAGATATGCTTAGAAATAGTAGTGCTACTAGTGACAGCAGCATCAGATATGCTTAGTAATAGTAGTGCTACTAGTGACAGCAGCATCAGATATGCTTAGTAATAGTAGTGCTACTAGTGACAGCAGCATCAGATATGCTTAGTAATAGTAGTGCTACTAGTGACAGCAGCATCAGATATGCTTAGTAATAGTAGTGCTACTAGTGTTAGCAGCATCAGATAAGCTAATTAATAGTAGTGCTACTAGTGACAGCAGCATCAGATATGCTTAGTAATAGTAGTGCTACTAGTGACAGCAGCATCAGATATGCTTACTAATAGTAGTGCTACTAGTGACAGCAGCATCAGATATGCTTAGTAATAATAGTGCTACTAGTGACAGCAGCATCAGATATGCTTAGTAATAGTAGTGCTACTAGTGACAGCAACATCAGATATGCTTAGTAATAGTAGTGCTACTAGTGACAGCAGCATCAGATATGCTTAGTAATAGTAGTGCTACTAGTGACAGCAGCATCAGATATGCTAATTAATAGTAGTGCTACTAGTGACAGCAGCATCAGATATGCTAATTAATAGTAGTGCTACTAGTGACAGCAGCATCAGATAAGCTAATTAATAGTAGTGCTACTAGTGACAGCAGCATCAGATATGCTTAGTAATAGTAGTGCTACTAGTGACAGCAGCATCAGATATGCTTAGTAATAGTAGTGCTACTAGTGACAGCAGCATCAGATAAGCTAATTAATAGTAGTGCTACTAGTGACAGCAGCATCAGATATGCTTAGTAATAGTAGTGCTACTAGTGACAGCAGCATCAGATATGCTTAGTAATAGTAGTGCTACCAGTGACAGCAGCATCAGATATGCTTAGTAATAGTAGTGCTACCAGTGACAGCAGCATCAGATATGCTTAGTAATAGTAGTGCTACTAGTGACAGCAGCATCAGATATGCTAATTAATAGTAGTGCTACTAGTGACAGCAGCATCAGATATGCTTAGTAATAGTAGTGCTACTAGTGACAGTAGCATCAGATATGCTAATTAATAGTAGTGCTACTAGTGACAGCAGCATCAGATATGCTTAGTAATAGTAGTGCTACTGGTGACAGCAGCATCAGATATGCTTAGTAATAGTAGTGCAACTACTGACAGCAGCATCAGATATGCTAATTAATAGTAGTGCTACTAGTGACAGCAGCATCAGATATGCTTAGTAATAGTAGTGCTACTAGTGACAGTAGCATCAGATATGTTTAGTAATAGTAGTGCTACTAGTGACAGCAGCATCAGATATGCTTAGTAATAGTAGTGCTACTAGTGATAGCAGCATCAGATAAGCTAATTAATAGTAGTGCTACTAGTGACAGCAGCATCAGATATGCTTAGTAATAGTAGTGCTACAAGTGATAGCAGCATCAGATAAGCTAATTAATAGTGCTACTAGTGACAGCAGCATCAGATAAGCTAATTAATAGTAGTGCTACTAGTGACAGCAGCATCAGATATGCTTAGTAATAGTAGTGCTACTAGTGATAGCAGCATCAGATAAGCTAATTAATAGTAGTGCTACTAGTGACAGCAGCATCAGAAATGCTAATTAATAGTAGTGCTACTAGTGACAGCAGCATCAGATAAGCTAATTAATAGTAGTGCTACTAGTGACAGCAGCATCAGATATGCTTAGTAATAGTAGTGCTAATAGTGACAGCAGCATCAGATATGCTAATTAATAGTAGTGCTACTAGTGTTAGCAGCATCAGATAAGCTAATTAATAGTAGTGCTACTAGTGACAGCAGCATCAGATATGCTAATTAATAGTAGTGCTACTAGTGACAGCAGCATCAGATATGCTTAGTAATAGTAGTGCTACTAGTGATAGCAGCATCAGATAAGCTAATTAATAGTAGTGCTACTAGTGACAGCAGCATCAGATATGCTAATTAATAGTAGTGCTACTAGTGACAGCAGCATCAGATATGCTTAGTAATAGTAGTGCTACTAGTGACAGCAGCATCAGATATGCTTAGTAATAGTAGTGCTACTAGTGACAGCAGCATCAGCTATGCTTAGTAATAGTAGTGCTACTAGTGACAGCAGCATCAGATATGCTTAGTAATAGTAGTGCTACTAGTGACAGCAGCATCAGATATGCTTAGTAATAGTAGTGCTACTAGTGACAGCAGCATCAGATAAGCTAATTAATAGTAGTGCTACTAGTGACAGCAGCATCAGATAAGCTAATTAATAGTAGTGCTAATAGTGACAGCAGCATCAGATAAGCTAATTAATAGTAGTGCTACTAGTGACAGCATCAGATATGCTAATTAATAGTAGTGCTACTAGTGACAGCAGCATCAGATAAGCTAATTAATAGTAGTGCTACTAGTGACAGCAGCATCAGATATGCTTAGTAATAGTAGTGCTACTAGTGACAGCAGCATCAGATATGCTAATTAATAGTAGTGCTACTAGTGACAGCAGCATCAGATATGCTTAGTAATAGTAGTGCTACTAGTGACAGCAGCATCAGATATGCTTAGTAATAGTAGTGCTACTAGTGACAGCAGCATCAGATATGCTAATTAATAGTAGTGCTACTAGTGACAGCAGCATCAGATAAGCTAATTAATAGTAGTGCTACTAGTGACAGCAGCATCAGATATGCTTAGTAATAGTAGTGCTACTAGTGACAGCAGCATCAGATATGCTTAGTAATAGTAGTGCTACTAGTGACAGCAGCATCAGATAAGCTAATTAATAGTAGTGCTACTAGTGACAACAGCATCAGATATGCTTAGTAATAGTAGTGCTACTAGTGACAGCAGCATCAGATATGCTTAGTAATAGTAGTGCTACTAGTGACAGCAGCATCAGATATGCTTAGTAATAGTTGTGCTACTAGTGACAGCAGCATCAGATATGCTTAGTAATAGTAGTGCTACCAGTGACAGCAGCATCAGATATGCTTAGTAATAGTAGTGCTACTAGTGACAGCAGCATCAGATATGCTTAGTAATAGTAGTGCTACTAGTGACAGCAGCATCAGATATGCTTAGTAATAGTAGTGCTACTAGTGACAGCAGCATCAGATATGCTAATTAATAGTAGTGCTACTAGTGACAGCAGCATCAGATATGCTTAGTAATAGTAGTGCTACTAGTGACAGTAGCATCAGATATGCTTAGTAATAGTAGTGCTACTAGTGACAGCAGCATCAGATATGCTTAGTAATAGTAGTGCTACTAGTGATAGCAGCATCAGATAAGCTAATTAATAGTAGTGCTACTAGTGACAGCAGCATCAGATATGCTTAGTAATAGTAGTGCTACTAGTGATAGCAGCATCAGATAAGCTAATTAATAGTGCTACTAGTGACAGCAGCATCAGATAAGCTAATTAATAGTAGTGCTACTAGTGACAGCAGCATCAGATATGCTAATTAATAGTAGTGCTACTAGTGACAGCAGCATCAGATAAGCTAATTAATAGTAGTGCTACTAGTGACAGCAGCATCAGATATGCTTAGTAATAGTAGTGCTACTAGTGACAGTAGCATCAGATATTCTTAGTAATAGTAGTGCTACTAGTGATAGCAGCATCAGATAAGCTAATTAATAGTAGTGCTACTAGTGACAGCAGCATCAGATAAGCTAATTAATAGTAGTGCTACTAGTGACAGCAGCATCAGATATGCTTAGTAATAGTAGTGCTACTAGTGATAGCAGCATCAGATAAGCTAATTAATAGTAGTGCTACTAGTGACAGCAGCATCAGATATGCTAATTAATAGTAGTGCTAATAGTGACAGCAGCATCAGATATGCTTAGTAATAGTAGTGCTACTAGTGACAACAGCATCAGATATGCTAATTAATAGTAGTGCTAATAGTGGCAGCAGCATCAGATATGCTTAGTAATAGTAGTGCTACTAGTGACAGCAGCATCAGATATGCTTAGTAATAGTAGTGCTACTAGTGACAGCAGCATCAGATATGCTAATTAATAGTAGTGCTACTAGTGACAGCAGCATCAGATATGCTAATTAATAGTAGTGCTACTAGTGACAGCAGCATCAGATAAGCTAATTAATAGTAGTGCTACTAGTGACAGCAGCATCAGATATGCTTAGTAATAGTAGTGCTACTAGTGACAGCAGCATCAGATATGCTTAGTAATAGTAGTGCTACTAGTGACAGCAGCATCAGATAAGCTAATTAATAGTAGTGCTACTAGTGACAGCAGCATCAGATATGCTTAGTAATAGTAGTGCTACTAGTGACAGCAGCATCAGATATGCTTAGTAATAGTAGTGCTACCAGTGACAGCAGCATCAGATATGCTTAGTAATAGTAGTGCTACCAGTGACAGCAGCATCAGATATGCTTAGTAATAGTAGTGCTACTAGTGACAGCAGCATCAGATATGCTAATTAATAGTAGTGCTACTAGTGACAGCAGCATCAGATATGCTTAGTAATAGTAGTGCTACTAGTGACAGTAGCATCAGATATGCTAATTAATAGTAGTGCTACTAGTGACAGCAGCATCAGATATGCTTAGTAATAGTAGTGCTACTGGTGACAACAGCATCAGATATGCTTAGTAATAGTAGTGCAACTACTGACAGCAGCATCAGATATGCTAATTAATAGTAGTGCTACTAGTGACAGCAGCATCAGATATGCTTAGTAATAGTAGTGATACTAGTGACAGTAGCATCAGATATGTTTAGTAATAGTAGTGCTACTAGTGACAGCAGCATCAGATATGCTTAGTAATAGTAGTGCTACTAGTGATAGCAGCATCAGATAAGCTAATTAATAGTAGTGCTACTAGTGACAGCAGCATCAGATATGCTTAGTAATAGTAGTGCTACTAGTGACAGCAGCATCAGATATGCTTAGTAATAGTAGTGCTACTAGTGACAGCAGCATCAGATATGCTAATTAATAGTAGTGCTACTAGTGACAGCAGCATCAGATATGCTTAGTAATAGTAGTGCTACTAGTGACAGTAGCATCAGATATGCTTAGTAATAGTAGTGCTACTAGTGACAGCAGCATCAGATATGCTTAGTAATAGTAGTGCTACTAGTGATAGCAGCATCAGATAAGCTAATTAATAGTAGTGCTACTAGTGACAGCAGCATCAGATATGCTTAGTAATAGTAGTGCTACTAGTGATAGCAGCATCAGATAAGCTAATTAATAGTGCTACTAGTGACAGCAGCATCAGATAAGCTAATTAATAGTAGTGCTACTAGTGACAGCAGCATCAGATATGCTAATTAATAGTAGTGCTACTAGTGACAGCAGCATCAGATAAGCTACTTAATAGTAGTGCTACTAGTGACAGCAGCATCAGATATGCTTAGTAATAGTAGTGCTACTAGTGACAGTAGCATCAGATATTCTTAGTAATAGTAGTGCTACTAGTGATAGCAGCATCAGATAAGCTAATTAATAGTAGTGCTACTAGTGACAGCAGCATCAGATAAGCTAATTAATAGTAGTGCTACTAGTGACAGCAGCATCAGATATGCTTAGTAATAGTAGTGCTACTAGTGATAGCAGCATCAGATAAGCTAATTAATAGTAGTGCTACTAGTGACAGCAGCATCAGATATGCTAATTAATAGTAGTGCTAATAGTGACAGCAGCATCAGATATGCTTAGTAATAGTAGTGCTACTAGTGACAACAGCATCAGATATGCTAATTAATAGTAGTGCTAATAGTGGCAGCAGCATCAGATATGCTTAGTAATAGTAGTGCTACTAGTGACAGCAGCATCAGATATGCTTAGTAATAGTAGTGCTACTAGTGACAGCAGCATCAGATATGCTAATTAATAGTAGTGCTACTAGTGACAGCAGCATCAGATATGCTAATTAATAGTAGTGCTACTAGTGACAGCAGCATCAGATAAGCTAATAGTAGTGCTACTAGTGACAGCAGCATCAGATATGCTTAGTAATAGTAGTGCTACTAGTGACAGCAGCATCAGATATGCTTAGTAATAGTAGTGCTACTAGTGACAGCAGCATCAGATAAGCTAATTAATAGTAGTGCTACTAGTGACAGCAGCATCAGATATGCTTAGTAATAGTAGTGCTACTAGTGACAGCAGCATCAGATATGCTTAGTAATAGTAGTGCTACCAGTGACAGCAGCATCAGATATGCTTAGTAATAGTAGTGCTACCAGTGACAGCAGCATCAGATATGCTTAGTAATAGTAGTGCTACTAGTGACAGCAGCATCAGATATGCTTAGTAATAGTAGTGCTACTAGTGACAGCAGCATCAGATATGCTTAGTAATAGTAGTGCTACTAGTGACAGTAGCATCAGATATGCTAATTAATAGTAGTGCTACTAGTGACAGCAGCATCAGATATGCTTAGTAATAGTAGTGCTACTGGTGACAGCAGCATCAGATATGCTTAGTAATAGTAGTGCAACTACTGACAGCAGCATCAGATATGCTAATTAATAGTAGTGCTACTAGTGACAGCAGCATCAGATATGCTTAGTAATAGTAGTGCTACTAGTGACAGTAGCATCAGATATGTTTAGTAATAGTAGTGCTACTAGTGACAGCAGCATCAGATATGCTTAGTAATAGTAGTGCTACTAGTGATAGCAGCATCAGATAAGCTAATTAATAGTAGTGCTACTAGTGACAGCAGCATCAGATATGCTTAGTAATAGTAGTGCTACAAGTGATAGCAGCATCAGATAAGCTAATTAATAGTGCTACTAGTGACAGCAGCATCAGATAAGCTAATTAATAGTAGTGCTACTAGTGACAGCAGCATCAGATATGCTTAGTAATAGTAGTGCTACTAGTGATAGCAGCATCAGATAAGCTAATTAATAGTAGTGCTACTAGTGACAGCAGCATCAGAAATGCTAATTAATAGTAGTGCTACTAGTGACAGCAGCATCAGATAAGCTAATTAATAGTAGTGCTACTAGTGACAGCAGCATCAGATATGCTTAGTAATAGTAGTGCTAATAGTGACAGCAGCATCAGATATGCTAATTAATAGTAGTGCTACTAGTGTTAGCAGCATCAGATAAGCTAATTAATAGTAGTGCTACTAGTGACAGCAGCATCAGATATGCTAATTAATAGTAGTGCTACTAGTGACAGCAGCATCAGATATGCTTAGTAATAGTAGTGCTACTAGTGATAGCAGCATCAGATAAGCTAATTAATAGTAGTGCTACTAGTGACAGCAGCATCAGATATGCTAATTAATAGTAGTGCTACTAGTGACAGCAGCATCAGATATGCTTAGTAATAGTAGTGCTACTAGTGACAGCAGCATCAGATATGCTTAGTAATAGTAGTGCTACTAGTGACAGCAGCATCAGCTATGCTTAGTAATAGTAGTGCTACTAGTGACAGCAGCATCAGATATGCTTAGTAATAGTAGTGCTACTAGTGACAGCAGCATCAGATATGCTTAGTAATAGTAGTGCTACTAGTGACAGCAGCATCAGATAAGCTAATTAATAGTAGTGCTACTAGTGACAGCAGCATCAGATAAGCTAATTAATAGAAGTACTAATAGTGACAGCAGCATCAGATATGCTTAGTAATAGTAGTGCTACTAGTGACAGCAGCATCAGATATGCTTAGTAATAGTAGTGCTACTAGTGACAGCAGCATCAGATATGCTTAGTAATAGTAGTGCTACTAGTGATAGCAGCATCAGATAAGCTAATTAATAGTAGTGCTACTAGTGACAGCTGCATCAGATAAGCTATTTAATAGTAGTGCTACTAGTGACAGCAGCATCAGATATGCTAATTAATAGTAGTGCTACTAGTGACAGCAGCATCAGATATGCTTAGTAATAGTAGTGCTACTAGTGACAGCAGCATCAGATATGCTTAGTAATAGTAGTGCTACTAGTGACAGCAGCATCAGATAAGCTGATTAATAGTAGTGCTAATAGTGACAGCAGCATCAGATATGCTTAGTAATAGTAGTGCTACTAGTGACAGCAGCATCAGATAAGCTAATTAATAGTAGTGCTAATAGTGACAGCAGCATCAGATATGCTTAGTAATAGTAGTGCTACTAGTGACAGCAGCATCAGATATGCTTAGTAATAGTAGTGCTACTAGTGACAGCAGCATCAGATATGCTTAGTAATAGTAGTGCTACTAGTGACAGCAGCATCAGATATGCTTAGTAATAGTAGTGCTACTAGTGACAGCAGCATCAGATATGCTAATTAATAGTAGTGCTACTAGTGACAGCAGCATCAGATATGCTTAGTAATAGTAGTGCTACTAGTGACAGCAGCATCAGATATGCTTAGTAATAGTAGTGCTAATAATGACAGCAGCATCAGATATGCTTAGTAATAGTAGTGCTACTAGTGACAGCAGCATCAGATATGCTTAGTAATAGTAGTGCTACTAGTGACAGCAGCATCAGATATGCTTAGTAATAGTAGTGCTACTAGTGACAGCAGCATCAGATATGCTAATTAATAGTAGTGCTACTAGTGACAGCAGCATCAGATATGCTTAGTAATAGTAGTTCTACTAGTGACAGCATCAGATATGCTTAGTAATAGAAGTGCTACTAGTGACAGCAGCATCAGATAAGCTAATTAATAGTAGTGCTACTAGTGACAGCAGCATCAGATAAGCTAATTAATAGTAGTGCTAATAGTGACAGCAGCATCAGATAAGCTAATTAATAGTAGTGCTACTAGTGACAGCAGCATCAGATATGCTAATTAATAGTAGTGCTACTAGTGACAGCAGCATCAGATAAGCTAATTAATAGTAGTGCTACTAGTGACAGCAGCATCAGATATGCTTAGTAATAGTAGTGCTAATAGTGACAGCAGCATCAGATATGCTTAGTAATAGTAGTGCTACTAGTGACAGCAGCATCAGATATGCTTAGTAATAGTAGTGCTACTAGTGACAGCAGCATCAGATATGCTAATTAATAGTAGTGCTACTTGTGACAGCAGCATCAGATAAGCTAATTAATAGTAGTGCTACTAGTGACAGCAGCATCAGATATGCTTAGTAATAGTAGTGCTACTAGTGACAGCAGCATCAGATATGCTTAGTAATAGTAGTGCTACTAGTGACAGCAGCATCAGATATGCTTAGAAATAGTAGTGCTACTAGTGACAGCAGCATCAGATATGCTTAGTAATAGTAGTGCTACTAGTGACAGCAGCATCAGATATGCTTAGTAATAGTAGTGCTACTAGTGACAGCAGCATCAGATATGCTTAGTAATAGTAGTGCTACTAGTGACAGCAGCATCAGATATGCTTAGTAATAGTAGTGCTACTAGTGTTAGCAGCATCAGATAAGCTAATTAATAGTAGTGCTACTAGTGACAGCAGCATCAGATATGCTTAGTAATAGTAGTGCTACTAGTGACAGCAGCATCAGATATGCTTACTAATAGTAGTGCTACTAGTGACAGCAGCATCAGATATGCTTAGTAATAATAGTGCTACTAGTGACAGCAGCATCAGATATGCTTAGTAATAGTAGTGCTACTAGTGACAGCAACATCAGATATGCTTAGTAATAGTAGTGCTACTAGTGACAGCAGCATCAGATATGCTTAGTAATAGTAGTGCTACTAGTGACAGCAGCATCAGATATGCTAATTAATAGTAGTGCTACTAGTGACAGCAGCATCAGATATGCTAATTAATAGTAGTGCTACTAGTGACAGCAGCATCAGATAAGCTAATTAATAGTAGTGCTACTAGTGACAGCAGCATCAGATATGCTTAGTAATAGTAGTGCTACTAGTGACAGCAGCATCAGATATGCTTAGTAATAGTAGTGCTACTAGTGACAGCAGCATCAGATAAGCTAATTAATAGTAGTGCTACTAGTGACAGCAGCATCAGATATGCTTAGTAATAGTAGTGCTACTAGTGACAGCAGCATCAGATATGCTTAGTAATAGTAGTGCTACCAGTGACAGCAGCATCAGATATGCTTAGTAATAGTAGTGCTACCAGTGACAGCAGCATCAGATATGCTTAGTAATAGTAGTGCTACTAGTGACAGCAGCATCAGATATGCTAATTAATAGTAGTGCTACTAGTGACAGCAGCATCAGATATGCTTAGTAATAGTAGTGCTACTAGTGACAGTAGCATCAGATATGCTAATTAATAGTAGTGCTACTAGTGACAGCAGCATCAGATATGCTTAGTAATAGTAGTGCTACTGGTGACAGCAGCATCAGATATGCTTAGTAATAGTAGTGCAACTACTGACAGCAGCATCAGATATGCTAATTAATAGTAGTGCTACTAGTGACAGCAGCATCAGATATGCTTAGTAATAGTAGTGCTACTAGTGACAGTAGCATCAGATATGTTTAGTAATAGTAGTGCTACTAGTGACAGCAGCATCAGATATGCTTAGTAATAGTAGTGCTACTAGTGATAGCAGCATCAGATAAGCTAATTAATAGTAGTGCTACTAGTGACAGCAGCATCAGATATGCTTAGTAATAGTAGTGCTACAAGTGATAGCAGCATCAGATAAGCTAATTAATAGTGCTACTAGTGACAGCAGCATCAGATAAGCTAATTAATAGTAGTGCTACTAGTGACAGCAGCATCAGATATGCTTAGTAATAGTAGTGCTACTAGTGATAGCAGCATCAGATAAGCTAATTAATAGTAGTGCTACTAGTGACAGCAGCATCAGAAATGCTAATTAATAGTAGTGCTACTAGTGACAGCAGCATCAGATAAGCTAATTAATAGTAGTGCTACTAGTGACAGCAGCATCAGATATGCTTAGTAATAGTAGTGCTAATAGTGACAGCAGCATCAGATATGCTAATTAATAGTAGTGCTACTAGTGTTAGCAGCATCAGATAAGCTAATTAATAGTAGTGCTACTAGTGACAGCAGCATCAGATATGCTAATTAATAGTAGTGCTACTAGTGACAGCAGCATCAGATATGCTTAGTAATAGTAGTGCTACTAGTGATAGCAGCATCAGATAAGCTAATTAATAGTAGTGCTACTAGTGACAGCAGCATCAGATATGCTAATTAATAGTAGTGCTACTAGTGACAGCAGCATCAGATATGCTTAGTAATAGTAGTGCTACTAGTGACAGCAGCATCAGATATGCTTAGTAATAGTAGTGCTACTAGTGACAGCAGCATCAGCTATGCTTAGTAATAGTAGTGCTACTAGTGACAGCAGCATCAGATATGCTTAGTAATAGTAGTGCTACTAGTGACAGCAGCATCAGATATGCTTAGTAATAGTAGTGCTACTAGTGACAGCAGCATCAGATAAGCTAATTAATAGTAGTGCTACTAGTGACAGCAGCATCAGATAAGCTAATTAATAGAAGTACTAATAGTGACAGCAGCATCAGATATGCTTAGTAATAGTAGTGCTACTAGTGACAGCAGCATCAGATATGCTTAGTAATAGTAGTGCTACTAGTGACAGCAGCATCAGATATGCTTAGTAATAGTAGTGCTACTAGTGATAGCAGCATCAGATAAGCTAATTAATAGTAGTGCTACTAGTGACAGCTGCATCAGATAAGCTATTTAATAGTAGTGCTACTAGTGACAGCAGCATCAGATATGCTAATTAATAGTAGTGCTACTAGTGACAGCAGCATCAGATATGCTTAGTAATAGTAGTGCTACTAGTGACAGCAGCATCAGATATGCTTAGTAATAGTAGTGCTACTAGTGACAGCAGCATCAGATAAGCTGATTAATAGTAGTGCTAATAGTGACAGCAGCATCAGATATGCTTAGTAATAGTAGTGCTACTAGTGACAGCAGCATCAGATAAGCTAATTAATAGTAGTGCTAATAGTGACAGCAGCATCAGATATGCTTAGTAATAGTAGTGCTACTAGTGACAGCAGCATCAGATATGCTTAGTAATAGTAGTGCTACTAGTGACAGCAGCATCAGATATGCTTAGTAATAGTAGTGCTACTAGTGACAGCAGCATCAGATATGCTTAGTAATAGTAGTGCTACTAGTGACAGCAGCATCAGATATGCTAATTAATAGTAGTGCTACTAGTGACAGCAGCATCAGATATGCTTAGTAATAGTAGTGCTACTAGTGACAGCAGCATCAGATATGCTTAGTAATAGTAGTGCTAATAATGACAGCAGCATCAGATATGCTTAGTAATAGTAGTGCTACTAGTGACAGCAGCATCAGATATGCTTAGTAATAGTAGTGCTACTAGTGACAGCAGCATCAGATATGCTTAGTAATAGTAGTGCTACTAGTGACAGCAGCATCAGATATGCTAATTAATAGTAGTGCTACTAGTGACAGCAGCATCAGATATGCTTAGTAATAGTAGTTCTACTAGTGACAGCATCAGATATGCTTAGTAATAGAAGTGCTACTAGTGACAGCAGCATCAGATAAGCTAATTAATAGTAGTGCTACTAGTGACAGCAGCATCAGATAAGCTAATTAATAGTAGTGCTAATAGTGACAGCAGCATCAGATAAGCTAATTAATAGTAGTGCTACTAGTGACAGCAGCATCAGATATGCTAATTAATAGTAGTGCTACTAGTGACAGCAGCATCAGATAAGCTAATTAATAGTAGTGCTACTAGTGACAGCAGCATCAGATATGCTTAGTAATAGTAGTGCTAATAGTGACAGCAGCATCAGATATGCTTAGTAATAGTAGTGCTACTAGTGACAGCAGCATCAGATATGCTTAGTAATAGTAGTGCTACTAGTGACAGCAGCATCAGATATGCTAATTAATAGTAGTGCTACTTGTGACAGCAGCATCAGATAAGCTAATTAATAGTAGTGCTACTAGTGACAGCAGCATCAGATATGCTTAGTAATAGTAGTGCTACTAGTGACAGCAGCATCAGATATGCTTAGTAATAGTAGTGCTACTAGTGACAGCAGCATCAGATATGCTTAGAAATAGTAGTGCTACTAGTGACAGCAGCATCAGATATGCTTAGTAATAGTAGTGCTACTAGTGACAGCAGCATCAGATATGCTTAGTAATAGTAGTGCTACTAGTGACAGCAGCATCAGATATGCTTAGTAATAGTAGTGCTACTAGTGACAGCAGCATCAGATATGCTTAGTAATAGTAGTGCTACTAGTGTTAGCAGCATCAGATAAGCTAATTAATAGTAGTGCTACTAGTGACAGCAGCATCAGATATGCTTAGTAATAGTAGTGCTACTAGTGACAGCAGCATCAGATATGCTTACTAATAGTAGTGCTACTAGTGACAGCAGCATCAGATATGCTTAGTAATAATAGTGCTACTAGTGACAGCAGCATCAGATATGCTTAGTAATAGTAGTGCTACTAGTGACAGCAACATCAGATATGCTTAGTAATAGTAGTGCTACTAGTGACAGCAGCATCAGATATGCTTAGTAATAGTAGTGCTACTAGTGACAGCAGCATCAGATATGCTAATTAATAGTAGTGCTACTAGTGTTAGCAGCATCAGATAAGCTAATTAATAGTAGTGCTACAAGTGACAGCAGCATCAGATAAGCTAATTAATAGTAGTGCTAATAGTGACAGCAGCATCAGATATGCTTAGTAATAGTAGTGCTACTAGTGACAGCAGCATCAGATATGCTTAGTAATAGTAGTGCTACTAGTGATAGCAGCATCAGATAAGCTAATTAATAGTAGAGCTACTAGTGACAGCTGCATCAGATAAGCTAATTAATAGTAGTGCTACTAGTGACAGCAGCATCAGATATGCTAATTAATAGTAGTGCTACTAGTGACAGCAGCATCAGATAAGCTAATTAATAGTAGTGCTACTAGTGACAGCAGCATCAGATAAGCTAATTAATAGTAGTGCTACTAGTGACAGCAGCATCAGATATGCTTAGTAATAGTAGTGCTACTAGTGTTAGCAGCATCAGATAAGCTAATTAATAGTAGTGCTACTAGTGACAGCAGCATCAGATATGCTTAGTAATAGTAGTGCTACTAGTGACAGCAGCATCAGATATGCTTAGTAATAGTAGTGCTACTAGTGACAGCAGCATCAGATATGCTTAGTAATAGTAGTGCTACTAGTGACAGCAGCATCAGATATGCTTAGTAATAGTAGTGCTAATAGTGACAGCAGCATCAGATATGCTAATTAATAGTAGTGCTACTAGTGTTAGCAGCATCAGATAAGCTAATTAATAGTAGTGCTACTAGTGACAGCAGCATCAGATATGCTAATTAATAGTAGTGCTACTAGTGACAGCAGCATCAGATATGCTTAGTAATAGTAGTGCTTCTAGTGATAGCAGCATCAGATAAGCTAATTAATAGTAGTGCTACTAGTGACAGCAGCATCAGATATGCTAATTAATAGTAGTGCTACTAGTGACAGCAGCATCAGATATGCTTAGTAATAGTAGTGCTACTAGTGACAGCAGCATCAGATATGCTTAGTAATAGTAGTGCTACTAGTGACAGCAGCATCAGCTATGCTTAGTAATAGTAGTGCTACTAGTGACAGCAGCATCATATTTGCTTAGTAATAGTAGTGCTACTAGTGACAGCAGCATCAGATATGCTTAGTAATAGTAGTGCTACTAGTGACAGCAGCATCAGATAAGCTAATTAATAGTAGTGCTACTAGTGACAGCAGCATCAGATAAGCTAATTAATAGTAGTGCTAATAGTGACAGCAGCATCAGATAAGCTAATTAATAGTAGTGCTACTAGTGACAGCATCAGATATGCTAATTAATAGTAGTGCTACTAGTGACAGCAGCATCAGATAAGCTAATTAATAGTAGTGCTACTAGTGACAGCAGCATCAGATATGCTTAGTAATAGTAGTGCTACTAGTGACAGCAGCATCAGATATGCTAATTAATAGTAGTGCTACTAGTGACAGCAGCATCAGATATGCTTAGTAATAGTAGTGCTACTAGTGACAGCAGCATCAGATATGCTTAGTAATAGTAGTGCTACTAGTGACAGCAGCATCAGATATGCTAATTAATAGTAGTGCTACTAGTGACAGCAGCATCAGATAAGCTAATTAATAGTAGTGCTACTAGTGACAGCAGCATCAGATATGCTTAGTAATAGTAGTGCTACTAGTGACAGCAGCATCAGATATGCTTAGTAATAGTAGTGCTACTAGTGACAGCAGCATCAGATAAGCTAATTAATAGTAGTGGTACTAGTGACAACAGCATCAGATATGCTTAGTAATAGTAGTGCTACTAGTGACAGCAGCATCAGATATGCTTAGTAATAGTAGTGCTACTAGTGACAGCAGCATCAGATATGCTTAGTAATAGTTGTGCTACTAGTGACAGCAGCATCAGATATGCTTAGTAATAGTAGTGCTACCAGTGACAGCAGCATCAGATATGCTTAGTAATAGTAGTGCTACTAGTGACAGCAGCATCAGATATGCTTAGTAATAGTAGTGCTACTAGTGACAGCAGCATCAGATATGCTTAGTAATAGTAGTGCTACTAGTGACAGCAGCATCAGATATGCTAATTAATAGTAGTGCTACTAGTGACAGCAGCATCAGATATGCTTAGTAATAGTAGTGCTACTAGTGACAGTAGCATCAGATATGCTTAGTAATAGTAGTGCTACTAGTGACAGCAGCATCAGATATGCTTAGTAATAGTAGTGCTACTAGTGATAGCAGCATCAGATAAGCTAATTAATAGTAGTGCTACTAGTGACAGCAGCATCAGATATGCTTAGTAATAGTAGTGCTACTAGTGATAGCAGCATCAGATAAGCTAATTAATAGTGCTACTAGTGACAGCAGCATCAGATAAGCTAATTAATAGTAGTGCTACTAGTGACAGCAGCATCAGATATGCTAATTAATAGTAGTGCTACTAGTGACAGCAGCATCAGATAAGCTAATTAATAGTAGTGCTACTAGTGACAGCAGCATCAGATATGCTTAGTAATAGTAGTGCTACTAGTGACAGTAGCATCAGATATTCTTAGGAATAGTAGTGCTACTAGTGATAGCAGCATCAGATAAGCTAATTAATAGTAGTGCTACTAGTGACAGCAGCATCAGATAAGCTAATTAATAGTAGTGCTACTAGTGACAGCAGCATCAGATATGCTTAGTAATAGTAGTGCTACTAGTGATAGCAGCATGAGATAAGCTAATTAATAGTAGTGCTACTAGTGACAGCAGCATCAGATATGCTAATTAATAGTAGTGCTAATAGTGACAGCAGCATCAGATATGCTTAGTAATAGTAGTGCTACTAGTGACAACAGCATCAGATATGCTAATTAATAGTAGTGCTAATAGTGGCAGCAGCATCAGATATGCTTAGTAATAGTAGTGCTACTAGTGACAGCAGCATCAGATATGCTTAGTAATAGTAGTGCTACTAGTGACAGCAGCATCAGATATGCTAATTAATAGTAGTGCTACTAGTGACAGCAGCATCAGATATGCTAATTAATAGTAGTGCTACTAGTGACAGCAGCATCAGATAAGCTAATAAATAGTAGTGCTACCAGTGACAGCAGCATCAGATATGCTTAGTAATAGTAGTGCTACTAGTGACAGCAGCATCAGATATGCTAATTAATAGTAGTGCTAATAGTGACAGCAGCATCAGATATGCTTAGTAATAGTAGTGCTACTAGTGACAGTAGCATCAGATATGCTAATTAATAGTAGTGCTACTAGTGACAGCAGCATCAGATATGCTTAGTAATAGTAGTGCTACTGGTGACAGCAGCATCAGATATGCTTAGTAATAGTAGTGCAACTACTGACAGCAGCATCAGATATGCTAATTAATAGTAGTGCTACTAGTGACAGCAGCATCAGATATGCTTAGTAATAGTAGTGCTACTAGTGACAGTAGCATCAGATATGTTTAGTAATAGTAGTGCTACTAGTGACAGCAGCATCAGATATGCTTAGTAATAGTAGTGCTACTAGTGATAGCAGCATCAGATAAGCTAATTAATAGTAGTGCTACTAGTGACAGCAGCATCAGATATGCTTAGTAATAGTAGTGCTACAAGTGATAGCAGCATCAGATAAGCTAATTAATAGTAGTGCTACTAGTGACAGCAGCATCAGATAAGCTAATTAATAGTAGTGCTACTAGTGACAGCAGCATCAGATATGCTTAGTAATAGTAGTGCTACTAGTGATAGCAGCATCAGATAAGCTAATTAATAGTAGTGCTACTAGTGACAGCAGCATCAGATATGCTAATTAATAGTAGTGCTACTAGTGACAGCAGCATCAGATAAGCTAATTAATAGTAGTGCTACTAGTGACAGCAGCATCAGATATGCTTAGTAATAGTAGTGCTAATAGTGACAGCAGCATCAGATATGCTAATTAATAGTAGTGCTACTAGTGTTAGCAGCATCAGATAAGCTAATTAATAGTAGTGCTACTAGTGACAGCAGCATCAGATATGCTAATTAATAGTAGTGCTACTAGTGACAGCAGCATCAGATATGCTTAGTAATAGTAGTGCTACTAGTGATAGCAGCATCAGATAAGCTAATTAATAGTAGTGCTACTAGTGACAGCAGCATCAGATATGCTAATTAATAGTAGTGCTACTAGTGACAGCAGCATCAGATATGCTTAGTAATAGTAGTGCTACTAGTGACAGCAGCATCAGATATGCTTAGTAATAGTAGTGCTACTAGTGACAGCAGCATCAGCTATGCTTAGTAATAGTAGTGCTACTAGTGACAGCAGCATCAGATATGCTTAGTAATAGTAGTGCTACTAGTGACAGCAGCATCAGATATGCTTAGTAATAGTAGTGCTACTAGTGACAGCAGCATCAGATAAGCTGATTAATAGTAGTGCTAATAGTGACAGCAGCATCAGATATGCTTAGTAATAGTAGTGCTACTAGTGACAGCAGCATCAGATAAGCTAATTAATAGTAGTGCTAATAGTGACAGCAGCATCAGATATGCTTAGTAATAGTAGTGCTACTAGTGACAGCAGCATCAGATATGCTTTGTAATAGTAGTGCTACTAGTGACAGCAGCATCAGATATGCTTAGTAATAGTAGTGCTACTAGTGACAGCAGCATCAGATATGCTTAGTAATAGTAGTGCTACTAGTGACAGCAGCATCAGATATGCTAATTAATAGTAGTGCTACTAGTGACAGCAGCATCAGATATGCTTAGTAATAGTAGTGCTACTAGTGACAGCAGCATCAGATATGCTTAGTAATAGTAGTGCTAATAATGACAGCAGCATCAGATATGCTTAGTAATAGTAGTGCTACTAGTGACAGCAGCATCAGATATGCTTAGTAATAGTAGTGCTACTAGTGACAGCAGCATCAGATATGCTTAGTAATAGTAGTGCTACTAGTGACAGCAGCATCAGATATGCTAATTAATAGTAGTGCTACTAGTGACAGCAGCATCAGATATGCTTAGTAATAGTAGTTCTACTAGTGACAGCATCAGATATGCTTAGTAATAGAAGTGCTACTAGTGACAGCAGCATCAGATAAGCTAATTAATAGTAGTGCTACTAGTGACAGCAGCATCAGATAAGCTAATTAATAGTAGTGCTAATAGTGACAGCAGCATCAGATAAGCTAATTAATAGTAGTGCTACTAGTGACAGCAGCATCAGATATGCTAATTAATAGTAGTGCTACTAGTGACAGCAGCATCAGATAAGCTAATTAATAGTAGTGCTACTAGTGACAGCAGCATCAGATATGCTTAGTAATAGTAGTGCTAATAGTGACAGCAGCATCAGATATGCTTAGTAATAGTAGTGCTACTAGTGACAGCAGCATCAGATATGCTTAGTAATAGTAGTGCTACTAGTGACAGCAGCATCAGATATGCTAATTAATAGTAGTGCTACTTGTGACAGCAGCATCAGATAAGCTAATTAATAGTAGTGCTACTAGTGACAGCAGCATCAGATATGCTTAGTAATAGTAGTGCTACTAGTGACAGCAGCATCAGATATGCTTAGTAATAGTAGTGCTACTAGTGACAGCAGCATCAGATATGCTTAGAAATAGTAGTGCTACTAGTGACAGCAGCATCAGATATGCTTAGTAATAGTAGTGCTACTAGTGACAGCAGCATCAGATATGCTTAGTAATAGTAGTGCTACTAGTGACAGCAGCATCAGATATGCTTAGTAATAGTAGTGCTACTAGTGACAGCAGCATCAGATATGCTTAGTAATAGTAGTGCTACTAGTGTTAGCAGCATCAGATAAGCTAATTAATAGTAGTGCTACTAGTGACAGCAGCATCAGATATGCTTAGTAATAGTAGTGCTACTAGTGACAGCAGCATCAGATATGCTTACTAATAGTAGTGCTACTAGTGACAGCAGCATCAGATATGCTTAGTAATAATAGTGCTACTAGTGACAGCAGCATCAGATATGCTTAGTAATAGTAGTGCTACTAGTGACAGCAACATCAGATATGCTTAGTAATAGTAGTGCTACTAGTGACAGCAGCATCAGATATGCTTAGTAATAGTAGTGCTACTAGTGACAGCAGCATCAGATATGCTAATTAATAGTAGTGCTACTAGTGTTAGCAGCATCAGATAAGCTAATTAATAGTAGTGCTACAAGTGACAGCAGCATCAGATAAGCTAATTAATAGTAGTGCTAATAGTGACAGCAGCATCAGATATGCTTAGTAATAGTAGTGCTACTAGTGACAGCAGCATCAGATATGCTTAGTAATAGTAGTGCTACTAGTGATAGCAGCATCAGATAAGCTAATTAATAGTAGAGCTACTAGTGACAGCTGCATCAGATAAGCTAATTAATAGTAGTGCTACTAGTGACAGCAGCATCAGATATGCTAATTAATAGTAGTGCTACTAGTGACAGCAGCATCAGATAAGCTAATTAATAGTAGTGCTACTAGTGACAGCAGCATCAGATAAGCTAATTAATAGTAGTGCTACTAGTGACAGCAGCATCAGATATGCTTAGTAATAGTAGTGCTACTAGTGTTAGCAGCATCAGATAAGCTAATTAATAGTAGTGCTACTAGTGACAGCAGCATCAGATATGCTTAGTAATAGTAGTGCTACTAGTGACAGCAGCATCAGATATGCTTAGTAATAGTAGTGCTACTAGTGACAGCAGCATCAGATATGCTTAGTAATAGTAGTGCTACTAGTGACAGCAGCATCAGATATGCTTAGTAATAGTAGTGCTAATAGTGACAGCAGCATCAGATATGCTAATTAATAGTAGTGCTACTAGTGTTAGCAGCATCAGATAAGCTAATTAATAGTAGTGCTACTAGTGACAGCAGCATCAGATATGCTAATTAATAGTAGTGCTACTAGTGACAGCAGCATCAGATATGCTTAGTAATAGTAGTGCTTCTAGTGATAGCAGCATCAGATAAGCTAATTAATAGTAGTGCTACTAGTGACAGCAGCATCAGATATGCTAATTAATAGTAGTGCTACTAGTGACAGCAGCATCAGATATGCTTAGTAATAGTAGTGCTACTAGTGACAGCAGCATCAGATATGCTTAGTAATAGTAGTGCTACTAGTGACAGCAGCATCAGCTATGCTTAGTAATAGTAGTGCTACTAGTGACAGCAGCATCATATTTGCTTAGTAATAGTAGTGCTACTAGTGACAGCAGCATCAGATATGCTTAGTAATAGTAGTGCTACTAGTGACAGCAGCATCAGATAAGCTAATTAATAGTAGTGCTACTAGTGACAGCAGCATCAGATAAGCTAATTAATAGTAGTGCTAATAGTGACAGCAGCATCAGATAAGCTAATTAATAGTAGTGCTACTAGTGACAGCATCAGATATGCTAATTAATAGTAGTGCTACTAGTGACAGCAGCATCAGATAAGCTAATTAATAGTAGTGCTACTAGTGACAGCAGCATCAGATATGCTTAGTAATAGTAGTGCTACTAGTGACAGCAGCATCAGATATGCTAATTAATAGTAGTGCTACTAGTGACAGCAGCATCAGATATGCTTAGTAATAGTAGTGCTACTAGTGACAGCAGCATCAGATATGCTTAGTAATAGTAGTGCTACTAGTGACAGCAGCATCAGATATGCTAATTAATAGTAGTGCTACTAGTGACAGCAGCATCAGATAAGCTAATTAATAGTAGTGCTACTAGTGACAGCAGCATCAGATATGCTTAGTAATAGTAGTGCTACTAGTGACAGCAGCATCAGATATGCTTAGTAATAGTAGTGCTACTAGTGACAGCAGCATCAGATAAGCTAATTAATAGTAGTGCTACTAGTGACAACAGCATCAGATATGCTTAGTAATAGTAGTGCTACTAGTGACAGCAGCATCAGATATGCTTAGTAATAGTAGTGCTACTAGTGACAGCAGCATCAGATATGCTTAGTAATAGTTGTGCTACTAGTGACAGCAGCATCAGATATGCTTAGTAATAGTAGTGCTACCAGTGACAGCAGCATCAGATATGCTTAGTAATAGTAGTGCTACTAGTGACAGCAGCATCAGATATGCTTAGTAATAGTAGTGCTACTAGTGACAGCAGCATCAGATATGCTTAGTAATAGTAGTGCTACTAGTGACAGCAGCATCAGATATGCTAATTAATAGTAGTGCTACTAGTGACAGCAGCATCAGATATGCTTAGTAATAGTAGTGCTACTAGTGACAGTAGCATCAGATATGCTTAGTAATAGTAGTGCTACTAGTGACAGCAGCATCAGATATGCTTAGTAATAGTAGTGCTACTAGTGATAGCAGCATCAGATAAGCTAATTAATAGTAGTGCTACTAGTGACAGCAGCATCAGATATGCTTAGTAATAGTAGTGCTTACTAGTGATAGCAGCATCAGATAAGCTAATTAATAGTGCTACTAGTGACAGCAGCATCAGATAAGCTAATTAATAGTAGTGCTACTAGTGACAGCAGCATCAGATATGCTAATTAATAGTAGTGCTACTAGTGACAGCAGCATCAGATAAGCTAATTAATAGTAGTGCTACTAGTGACAGCAGCATCAGATATGCTTAGTAATAGTAGTGCTACTAGTGACAGTAGCATCAGATATTCTTAGTAATAGTAGTGCTACTAGTGATAGCAGCATCAGATAAGCTAATTAATAGTAGTGCTACTAGTGACAGCAGCATCAGATAAGCTAATTAATAGTAGTGCTACTAGTGACAGCAGCATCAGATATGCTTAGTAATAGTAGTGCTACTAGTGATAGCAGCATCAGATAAGCTAATTAATAGTAGTGCTACTAGTGACAGCAGCATCAGATATGCTAATTAATAGTAGTGCTAATAGTGACAGCAGCATCAGATATGCTTAGTAATAGTAGTGCTACTAGTGACAACAGCATCAGATATGCTAATTAATAGTAGTGCTAATAGTGGCAGCAGCATCAGATATGCTTAGTAATAGTAGTGCTACTAGTGACAGCAGCATCAGATATGCTTAGTAATAGTAGTGCTACTAGTGACAGCAGCATCAGATATGCTAATTAATAGTAGTGCTACTAGTGACAGCAGCATCAGATATGCTAATTAATAGTAGTGCTACTAGTGACAGCAGCATCAGATAAGCTAATAAATAGTAGTGCTACCAGTGACAGCAGCATCAGATATGCTTAGTAATAGTAGTGCTACTAGTGACAGCAGCATCAGATATGCTAATTAATAGTAGTGCTAATAGTGACAGCAGCATCAGATATGCTTAGTAATAGTAGTGCTACTAGTGACAGTAGCATCAGATATGCTAATTAATAGTAGTGCTACTAGTGACAGCAGCATCAGATATGCTTAGTAATAGTAGTGCTACTGGTGACAGCAGCATCAGATATGCTTAGTAATAGTAGTGCAACTACTGACAGCAGCATCAGATATGCTAATTAATAGTAGTGCTACTAGTGACAGCAGCATCAGATATGCTTAGTAATAGTAGTGCTACTAGTGACAGTAGCATCAGATATGTTTAGTAATAGTAGTGCTACTAGTGACAGCAGCATCAGATATGCTTAGTAATAGTAGTGCTACTAGTGATAGCAGCATCAGATAAGCTAATTAATAGTAGTGCTACTAGTGACAGCAGCATCAGATATGCTTAGTAATAGTAGTGCTACAAGTGATAGCAGCATCAGATAAGCTAATTAATAGTAGTGCTACTAGTGACAGCAGCATCAGATAAGCTAATTAATAGTAGTGCTACTAGTGACAGCAGCATCAGATATGCTTAGTATAATAGTAGTGCTACTAGTGATAGCAGCATCAGATAAGCTAATTAATAGTAGTGCTACTAGTGACAGCAGCATCAGATATGCTAATTAATAGTAGTGCTACTAGTGACAGCAGCATCAGATAAGCTAATTAATAGTAGTGCTACTAGTGACAGCAGCATCAGATATGCTTAGTAATAGTAGTGCTAATAGTGACAGCAGCATCAGATATGCTAATTAATAGTAGTGCTACTAGTGTTAGCAGCATCAGATAAGCTAATTAATAGTAGTGCTACTAGTGACAGCAGCATCAGATATGCTAATTAATAGTAGTGCTACTAGTGACAGCAGCATCAGATATGCTTAGTAATAGTAGTGCTACTAGTGATAGCAGCATCAGATAAGCTAATTAATAGTAGTGCTACTAGTGACAGCAGCATCAGATATGCTAATTAATAGTAGTGCTACTAGTGACAGCAGCATCAGATATGCTTAGTAATAGTAGTGCTACTAGTGACAGCAGCATCAGATATGCTTAGTAATAGTAGTGCTACTAGTGACAGCAGCATCAGCTATGCTTAGTAATAGTAGTGCTACTAGTGACAGCAGCATCAGATATGCTTAGTAATAGTAGTGCTACTAGTGACAGCAGCATCAGATATGCTTAGTAATAGTAGTGCTACTAGTGACAGCAGCATCAGATAAGCTAATTAATAGTAGTGCTACTAGTGACAGCAGCATCAGATAAGCTAATTAATAGAAGTACTAATAGTGACAGCAGCATCAGATATGCTTAGTAATAGTAGTGCTACTAGTGACAGCAGCATCAGATATGCTTAGTAATAGTAGTGCTACTAGTGACAGCAGCATCAGATATGCTTAGTAATAGTAGTGCTACTAGTGATAGCAGCATCAGATAAGCTAATTAATAGTAGTGCTACTAGTGACAGCTGCATCAGATAAGCTATTTAATAGTAGTGCTACTAGTGACAGCAGCATCAGATATGCTAATTAATAGTAGTGCTACTAGTGACAGCAGCATCAGATATGCTTAGTAATAGTAGTGCTACTAGTGACAGCAGCATCAGATATGCTTAGTAATAGTAGTGCTACTAGTGACAGCAGCATCAGATAAGCTGATTAATAGTAGTGCTAATAGTGACAGCAGCATCAGATATGCTTAGTAATAGTAGTGCTACTAGTGACAGCAGCATCAGATAAGCTAATTAATAGTAGTGCTAATAGTGACAGCAGCATCAGATATGCTTAGTAATAGTAGTGCTACTAGTGACAGCAGCATCAGATATGCTTAGTAATAGTAGTGCTACTAGTGACAGCAGCATCAGATATGCTTAGTAATAGTAGTGCTACTAGTGACAGCAGCATCAGATATGCTTAGTAATAGTAGTGCTACTAGTGACAGCAGCATCAGATATGCTAATTAATAGTAGTGCTACTAGTGACAGCAGCATCAGATATGCTTAGTAATAGTAGTGCTACTAGTGACAGCAGCATCAGATATGCTTAGTAATAGTAGTGCTAATAGTGACAGCAGCATCAGATATGCTTAGTAATAGTAGTGCTACTAGTGACAGCAGCATCAGATATGCTTA
This sequence comes from Taudactylus pleione, assembly GCA_031769625.1. Lineage (NCBI taxonomy): Eukaryota > Metazoa > Chordata > Amphibia > Anura > Myobatrachidae > Taudactylus > Taudactylus pleione. Next base: position 706,505 of record JAUIMM010000982.1, read on the forward strand.
GTAATAGTAGTGCTACTAGTGACAGCAGCATCAGATATGCTTAGTAATAGTAGTGCTACTAGTGACAGCAGCATCAGATATGCTAATTAATAGTAGTGCTACTAGTGACAGCAGCATCAGATATGCTTAGTAATAGTAGTGCTACTAGTGACAGCATCAGATATGCTTAGTAATAGAAGTGCTACTAGTGACAGCAGCATCAGATAAGCTAATTAATAGTAGTGCTACTAGTGACAGCAGCATCAGATAAGCTAATTAATAGTAGTGCTAATAGTGACAGCAGCATCAGATAAGCTAATTAATAGTAGTGCTACTAGTGACAGCAGCATCAGATATGCTAATTAATAGTAGTGCTACTAGTGACAGCAGCATCAGATAAGCTAATTAATAGTAGTGCTACTAGTGACAGCAGCATCAGATATGCTTAGTAATAGTAGTGCTACTAGTGACAGCAGCATCAGATATGCTTAGTAATAGTAGTGCTACTAGTGACAGCAGCATCAGATATGCTTAGAAATAGTAGTGCTACTAGTGACAGCAGCATCAGATATGCTTAGTAATAGTAGTGCTACTAGTGACAGCAGCATCAGATATGCTTAGAAATAGTAGTGCTACTAGTGACAGCAGCATCAGATATGCTTAGTAATAGTAGTGCTACTAGTGACAGCAGCATCAGATATGCTTAGTAATAGTAGTGCTAATAGTGACAGCAGCATCAGATATGCTTAGTAATAGTAGTGCTACTAGTGACAGCAGCATCAGATATGCTTAGTAATAGTAGTGCTACTAGTGACAGCAGCATCAGATATGCTAATTAATAGTAGTGCTACTTGTGACAGCAGCATCAGATAAGCTAATTAATAGTAGTGCTACTAGTGACAGCAGCATCAGATATGCTTAGTAATAGTAGTGCTACTAGTGACAGCAGCATCAGATATGCTTAGTAATAGTAGTGCTACTAGTGACAGCAGCATCAGATATGCTTAGAAATAGTAGTGCTACTAGTGACAGCAGCATCAGATATGCTTAGTAATAGTAGTGCTACTAGTGACAGCAGCATGAGATATGCTTAGAAATAGTAGTGCTACTAGTGACAGCAGCATCAGATATGCTTAGTAATAGTAGTGCTACTAGTGACAGCAGCATCAGATATGCTTAGTAATAGTAGTGCTACCAGTGACAGCAGCATCAGATATGCTTAGTAATAGTAGTGCTACTAGTGACAGCAGCATCAGATATGCTTAGTAATAGTAGTGCTACTAGTGACAGCAGCATCAGATATGCTTAGTAATAGTAGTGCTACTAGTGACAGCAGCATCAGATATGCTAATTAATAGTAGTGCTACTAGTGACAGCAGCATCAGATATGCTTAGTAATAGTAGTGCTACTAGTGACAGCAGCATCAGATATGCTTAGTAATAGTAGTGCTACTAGTGATAGCAGCATTAGATAAGCTAATTAATAGTAGTGCTACTAGTGACAGCAGCATCAGATATGCTTAGTAATAGTAGTGCTACTAGTGATAGCAGCATCAGATAAGCTAATTAATAGTGCTACTAGTGACAGCAGCATCAGATAAGCTAATTAATAGTAGTGCTACTAGTGACAGCAGCATCAGATAAGCTAATTAATAGTAGTGCTACTAGTGACAGCAGCATCAGATATGCTTAGTAATAGTAGTGCTACTAGTGATAGCAGCATCAGATAAGCTAATTAATAGTAGTGCTACTAGTGACAGCAGCATCAGATAAGCTAATTAATAGTAGTGCTACTAGTGACAGCAGCATCAGATATGCTTAGTAATAGTAGTGCTACTAGTGACAGTAGCATCAGATATTCTTAGTAATAGTAGTGCTACTAGTGATAGCAGCATCAGATAAGCTAATTAATAGTAGTGCTACTAGTGACAGCAGCATCAGATATGCTAATTAATAGTAGTGCTACTAGTGACAGCAGCATCAGATATGCTTAGTAATAGTAGTGCTACTAGTGACAGCAGCATCAGATATGCTTAGTAATAGTAGTGCTACTAGTGACAGCAGCATCAGATATGCTAATTAATAGTAGTGCTAATAGTGACAGCAGCATCAGATATGCTTAGTAATAGTAGTGCTACTAGTGACAGCAGCATCAGATAAGCTAATTAATAGTAGTGCTACTAGTGACAGCAGCATCAGATATGCTTAGTAATAGTAGTGCTACTAGTGATAGCAGCATCAGATAAGCTAATTAATAGGTGCTACTAGTGACAGGCATCAGATAAGCTAATTAATAGTAGTGCTACTAGTGACAGCAGCATCAGATAAGCTAATTAATAGTAGTGCTACTAGTGACAGCAGCATCAGATATGCTTAGTAATAGTAGTGCTACTAGTGATAGCAGCATCAGATAAGCTAATTAATAGTAGTGCTACTAGTGACAGCAGCATCAGATAAGCTAATTAATAGTAGTGCTACTAGTGACAGTAGCATCAGATATTCTTAGTAATAGTAGTGCTACTAGTGATAGCAGCATCAGATAAGCTAATTAATAGTAGTGCTACTAGTGACAGCAGCATCAGATAAGCTAATTAATAGTAGTGCTACTAGTGACAGCAGCATCAGATATGCTTAGTAATAGTAGTGCTACTAGTGATAGCAGCATCAGATAAGCTAATTAATAGTAGTGCTACTAGTGACAGCAGCATCAGATATGCTAATTAATAGTAGTGCTAATAGTGACAGCAGCATCAGATAAGCTAATTAATAGTAGTGCTACTAGTGACAGCAGCATCAGATATGCTTAGTAATAGTAGTGCTACTAGTGACAGTAGCATCAGATATTCTTAGTAATAGTAGTGCTACTAGTGATAGCAGCATCAGATAAGCTAATTAATAGTAGTGCTACTAGTGACAGCAGCATCAGATAAGCTAATTAATAGTAGTGCTACTAGTGACAGCAGCATCAGATATGCTTAGTAATAGTAGTGCTACTAGTGATAGCAGCATCAGATAAGCTAATTAATAGTAGTGCTACTAGTGACAGCAGCATCAGATATGCTAATTAATAGTAGTGCTAATAGTGACAGCAGCATCAGATATGCTTAGTAATAGTAGTGCTACTAGTGACAGCAGCATCAGATATGCTTAGTAATAGTAGTGCTACTAGTGACAGCAGCATCAGATATGCTTAGTAATAGTAGTGCTACTAGTGACAGCAGCATCAGATATGCTAATTAATAGTAGTGCTACTAGTGACAGCAGCATCAGATATGCTTAGTAATAGTAGTGCTACTAGTGACAGCAGCATCAGATATGCTTAGTAATAGTAGTGCTACTAGTGATAGCAGCATTAGATAAGCTAATTAATAGTAGTGCTACTAGTGACAGCAGCATCAGATATGCTTAGTAATAGTAGTGCTACTAGTGATAGCAGCATCAGATAAGCTAATTAATAGTGCTACTAGTGACAGCAGCATCAGATAAGCTAATTAATAGTAGTGCTACTAGTGACAGCAGCATCAGATAAGCTAATTAATAGTAGTGCTACTAGTGACAGCAGCATCAGATATGCTTAGTAATAGTAGTGCTACTAGTGATAGCAGCATCAGATAAGCTAATTAATAGTAGTGCTACTAGTGACAGCAGCATCAGATAAGCTAATTAATAGTAGTGCTACTAGTGACAGTAGCATCAGATATTCTTAGTAATAGTAGTGCTACTAGTGATAGCAGCATCAGATAAGCTAATTAATAGTAGTGCTACTAGTGACAGCAGCATCAGATAAGCTAATTAATAGTAGTGCTACTAGTGACAGCAGCATCAGATATGCTTAGTAATAGTAGTGCTACTAGTGATAGCAGCATCAGATAAGCTAATTAATAGTAGTGCTACTAGTGACAGCAGCATCAGATATGCTAATTAATAGTAGTGCTAATAGTGACAGCAGCATCAGATAAGCTAATTAATAGTAGTGCTACTAGTGACAGCAGCATCAGATATGCTTAGTAATAGTAGTGCTACTAGTGACAGTAGCATCAGATATTCTTAGTAATAGTAGTGCTACTAGTGATAGCAGCATCAGATAAGCTAATTAATAGTAGTGCTACTAGTGACAGCAGCATCAGATATGCTAATTAATAGTAGTGCTACTAGTGACAGCAGCATCAGATATGCTTAGTAATAGTAGTGCTACTAGTGACAGCAGCATCAGATATGCTAATTAATAGTAGTGCTACTAGTGACAGCAGCATCAGATATGCTAATTAATAGTAGTGCTACTAGTGACAGCAGCATCAGATATGCTTAGTAATAGTAGTGCTACTAGTGACAGCAGCATCAGATATGCTTAGTAATAGTAGTGCTACTAGTGACAGCAGCATCAGATATGCTTAGTAATAGTAGTGCTACTAGTGACAGCAGCATCAGATATGCTAATTAATAGTAGTGCTACTAGTGACAGCAGCATCAGATATGCTTAGTAATAGTAGTGCTACTAGTGACAGCAGCATCAGATAAGCTAATTAATAGTAGTGCTACTAGTGACAGCAGCATCAGATAAGCTAATTAATAGTAGTGCTACTAGTGACAGCAGCATCAGATATGCTTAGTAATAGTAGTGCTACTAGTGACAGCAGCATCAGATATGCTAATTAATAGTAGTGCTACTAGTGACAGCAGCATCAGATAAGCTAATTAATAGTAGTGCTACTAGTGACAG